>LR738713.1:263656537-263713625 GCA_902687465.1 Secale cereale | reverse complement strand
GTTCGAATGATATTGTGAAGATCATGTTGCAACACATCTATCCTTTATTTTGTTTTGATTCTCGTATTCGAGTTGCTTCGATGTCAAATGTTGATTCCATACCTTTCTTAATCGGTGTTCTCATATTTCTATGGGAGTGCTAATTCTTCTTGACCATCAAGATTTTCATGGTAATTCTTTTCAACCGGTGTGCCTTCTCATCAAGTTTTTCCATACGGACGCCGTTGAGAAATCTGACGATTTGTCTGTTTCATTCATCCCAAGTTGTCTGTGTTTCCCCACCCTCCCACCCTTCTCGTTATGGAGCCAGCAATTCGTAAATGAAGTATCCATTTTATTCATGTGATATTTCTTCATTCTTTTCATTCAATGTTCTTATCTGGTGATTTATCGTGAAGATGCTCAAGAGCTTCAAGTTCATCATTCTTTTGTTCTCAAATTCTGCCGGTGGATGTAATTCAAGATTTCGGTGTTGATCTTATCCTTTTTCCACTTTTCACAATGCTTTCTTATTCCGGTGCACCAATTAATCATTCTCCTCTTGCTATTCATATCCGGAGAGCTGAAGTTATCTCAGAAGATTCATAATTCCATTCTTAATCCGTTCAAATTATATTTTGAGGATTGTTATCTTATTCAAGCCATTTAATTCAACCGGTGCAATATCTCTTAAGCAATCTTTTTCAACGGTGATTTCTTTAGTGGGCCCTAACCCACAGGTCTTTTCCCAGGATCTTACGTGACTCTTCTAATTTTCTGGAGTTATACTTAAATTCTTTTCAAAGTGTGACGTAAGAATGATTTCCATCAGTCACATGCCTTCTCCACGACCGCTTTCAAATTCTTGTTCATCATTGGTTCAACCTTTTTAATTCTTCATTCCGGAGTGCTCAACAATTCTTATGGCATTTCTCGTCTTCATTCTCAACATTTGGAGACCGGAGAAGTGTTTCTCTTGAATCCTGGCCCGTTCTCTTGAAGATTCGTGGTTCTAGCTTCATGCCATCCTCATTATTGTTCCGATTGTGAGGAATTCTTTTATACCTTCCGAAGCATTTCATGAATTCTTTTCTTTGTGATCCTCCGAAGGCCATCATTTCATAAGATTTCTTTGTTCTCAGTTTTCAACTTCGTCCTCCAAATATTCTTCATTGATGCCTCTTCGTTCGTCTCCATATTCTTACGGTGGTTCTTTCAAGATTACCCTTCCGTTGTTATCATTTTAATTCATTTGTTCTTTTCCTAGCCCTATCGGTGGTTCGTTGAAGATTTACCCAAGTTTGTGCGAGATCTCTCTTTAATTCTTTGCAACGAGAATAAGTAGGATGCCAAATCCTTTGGTTGTCATCAATTTAAATTGGTGAAGGATATGCATAACATAAATCTTATTCTAGTTTCTTCCAAGAGGTTAATCCCTTCCTTCGGAGTTTGTTCAGAAGGAATATATCCTTGCTTCTAAGTTGTTCATCTTGTTTTCCGGAGCTCCAAGTTATTTAATTATATCATTTCAAAGCTCCATCTAATTCATCGCAGGCCTGGAATCTTATTCTTTCATCTTTCACTTCTCATGCTTTCATTACCGGAGTTCTCATGAAGGTTCGTCAAGATTTAATTCATCCTCGAAGTCTTCATCAAGATTCTTGTTGGAGCTCAAGCATTCTTCATCAAGCTTCCAATTGCAATCCTTTCTACCTTATATTTTCAGATGGTGTTATGTCATTTTGACAATTCCTTCATGTTTCATGATTCACGAGTTATCAAGAATGAGATATTTAAAACCATCATTTCTTTCTCTTTAGGAGATCCTTTCAACCCTCATTTTTATCTCTTGGAGTTATCTTGGGTTATATTTCATCTAAAATCTTCCCCTAAGGATTGTTGCTAATTATGGTCCTTATAAATGACCCAAGTTCTTCATTTATCATTCCGGTGAAATAACTCTTTCGTCTCCTTGTTGATTTCAATCCAATCAATTGTTTAAGTTAGTGGCTGGTTGTCACCGTATAATTGTGAGATGTTTTCCATAAGCCCACATCAAGCTTATTCGTTTTGGTTGTTGATTTTCCAACAAATCCATTCACCCTTCTTCGTAAGGATGCTCTTTCAAATTCATTCGTGGGAGAAGTTGTCATTTTCTTCTCCGTTCAAGTCTTTCATTGATTATATGCTATTCTTTCATTCCGGAGGCTTTGTGATATTGCTCTCTTTGACCATCATCTCGTTTTTATCAAGATCATATTCTTCCCTTGATTGTCTATTTAACTCGAATGTTGTCACCTACATTCTAGTTCCCTCATCTTATCAAGTTTGCCTCTCTTTTCAACCGGAGTGCTGTCTGAATCTTTCTTACCTCTTGTGCCATCCTTTCAATTGTTTCAGAGACAATATGTTGTTCATTTCAGCAAGTATCATTCCAACTTGGCATGTTCTTGTTCAATTCCTTCCATTTTCAGACGGAGTGCTATCCAAATTATTTCGTTCTTATTCCTTCTCAATCTTGGTTAACCGGAGTGGTTTTGAAAGTCTTTCGTCATCCGTGAGCTCTTGTTTCATGCCTTTCAACCTACAAGGTTCTCGTAATGCTCCTTGTTCCTCTTTTCTAACGGAGTGTTTTCATCTTCGTTCGTCTCCTTGGTATTCTTCTTTCAACTTGTTCAACCTCTCAGGTTCTTTGGTTTCACTCGTCTGTCAAAGAAGCAACTTTGTTTTACCTCTTCTTCTTCCATTTTTACCCAGTGCTATCTCTAGGATCTTGGGTCGAGATCCTCTGTTAGTGTGGGAGAGTTGTGACGCCCGAAGACCGGCATCCTAGAAGATTCCAGAAGATTCCAGAAGATTCCAGAAGATTCCAGATGTTCCGGTTTCTCCCGTGTGTTTCTTTGTGCTTGTGTTATTTATTTTTGCATTGCATCACATCATCGCGCCATCATGTCATTAATCTTTTGCATCTCAACCTAAATAAATTTGTGGACCTTCGGTCCATTTAAATCGAGGGAAGTGTGACTTCTCTTTATAACATATCCTCCCAATATTAGGGAGCTATATTAAATATTCCATTTGTTTGGAATTAACCCAACACACTTGCATATATTCCCCATGCCTCTTAATTCAAGTTTCACCGTCAAAAACCTTCCCTATATTTCTTTTCTCGTTTATCGAGGTTCCTCCAAAAACCTCAACATTTTGGACACTTCAAATCCTAGTCTTTGATCAAGCCATTTGAATTAAATTCAAAGGAAATTGAATTTAATTTCCAATCCTGCCACTTCTATTTTTCTATGATCAAACTCTTTTCTGCAAGTCCAGAGAAATTGCCCTCTTGCCCAAACTCTACCCCTAACCCCCCCTCTTTCTTTTCTTTTAATTCTCAGTTTGTTTGTTTTTTTTTCTCTTAAGAGAGAGGCAGTAGTTGCCACAACCAGTCAATCTGGACGGCCCATCCTTGCTCCAGCCAGCTGGGCCTCCCAGCAAGTCGGCCCAAGCCACCCCGTAAACCCTAGCCGAGCCAGCACCTAATCCCATCGCTCCTCTCCCCTCGTCCGCATCGCCCCAGGCGCCTGCGCTGCGCCCTTCTCCGTCTGGCGCGCCTCGCCAGGCCTCTGCCTCGTCTCCCTCAAGCTGAGGCTAGCGCCTCGCCTCCCTGTCCAAGGCCACCGGCGCGCCAAGCTCCCGCATCGCGACCTCCTCCCTGAGCTCTTGCAGCCCCATGTTGCAATGAGTTCTAGCTCGAGGCAGGCTCGATTCCGAGCAGTAGCAGCTCCAGCATCCCCATGGTCCTCCCCGAGTGCCTCCCTGCGCCACCACCGAAGGGCCATGGCCTCTGCTACGGCCACCGGCGCCGCCAAGACATTGCTGCCCCCTTTTGTTTTGCCAAGTTCATATGTACGAGGGACCCCAAGATCCGTCAAGTTCATCTACATGTGTGTACGACTACACCCGAGGTTGTTTTGGCAAGTACCACGACGCACGTGCGGAACCCTCGGTTCCATCAAGTCCGACTACTACATGCACGAGTACCACGACATCGACAACCCGTCAAGTTCGACTACACGTGACGACGAACGCCAAGTACCTCTACCGATGACGTGAACGGCTACATAACGAGTACCTCTACGGAACGACTACTTCCTCTACGACCCGTGTACCACTACTTCCACTACGTCCCTCGACGACTCGAACCCCTCCGAGAAACGAACGCTTCGAAGGTATAATCCCGAGACGATGACCCGTGTGATGCTTGTGTTGTATGAAATGTTTCCCATGTGTGCTCCGTGCCCGTATCGTCTTTTGTCATGTTCCTCGGTTGCCTCGTCGCCGACTCGTGGGAACCCTGCAACGGGATCACCCCACCTTTCCTCTTGTTCCGCTCGCTCACGCCACCTTTCTTTTGCACCGGTCTCTCAACGAGTTACCGGAACCGAGATGTTGCGTTGCATCATTTTCGGATCGTTGCCGTGGCACCCTTTCCTTCCACCACGGCGACGAATACTCCTTATCTCTTCTTGTTAACTTTTAATAAGATTGCATAAACTTGATCATGTCATCCGCATCATGTTAACAACATTAAAAATGTGTGAATTGTTGTTTGCTTAAAATTGCTAAACATGCTCATGGGGATTTTTCCGGAATTGTTGTTGTTTTTCCGGCCTCATTTAAATTTCCTAGATAGGTAGTTTGTTTTTGCTTCACCTCTTGCCATGTTAACAAACATTTAATCTTGTCTTGTAAATTAACGAGAGTCAACTAAATAATTAAAATGTGGTGTTTCGTCAATATGCAACTCGTTGCATATTGAGCTCCACTTAACTTGTAGTACTTGTTTGTGCACTTTGCCATGCCATGCATAATTAAACCGGACATGCATCATACTTGGATGTGCATCGTATGCCATGTTTATGCTTGTGTGTTTACCGTGTTGTTTTGCTTATTTCCGGTTGCTTCTCTTATTAGCTTCGGTTTCGTTCCGGAGTTGTGAGGATTCTCTCGACTATGTTGCTCCGTCTACTTCATGGATCCGTTCTTCTCCCTTGCGGAATCCCAGGCAGGATGATCATACCCTTGGATACCTTTACTACCATTGCCATGCTTAGTTGTCTCGATGCTATCGTTACATGTCGCGCTACCCATCTTTTATGTCAGCCCTCTCCTTGTTGCCATGAAACCTCTAACCTTTTGACACCTTCCTAGCAAAACCACTGTTTGGCTATGTTACCTGCTTGCTCAGCCCCTCTTATAGCGTTGTTAGTTGCAGGTGAAGATGAAGTTCGTTCCAGGAGGGAACTTGTTGTTGGAATATCACAATATCTATAATTATTATTAACACACCTATATACTGGGCATGGGTGGAAGGCTTGGCCTTTTGCTCGGTGTTTTGTTCCACTCATGCCACCTTAGGCGCCGATAAACCAGCATTATGTTCCTTGATTTTGCGTTCCTTACACGATGGGTGGATGGGGACCCCTTGACAGTTTGACTTTGAATAAAACTCCTCCAGCAAGGCCCAACATTGGTTTTAATTTGCTCATAATAACAACTTAATTAATTAATTAAATTTCATAGGGAGTTCGCGCTACCCGAGGATTCTTTCTACATAGCAGGGGGGCCAGTGCTGATGGTGTTTGTCCCAAACGGGGAGACTGCGGGGCCACCACGGGGAAACTCGAGGTTTGGCTCCTGTAGGATCACCTATCCAGATGTGGCCTGAGACGAGATACGCGCGGCTACTATCAGGGTGTCGACACACCGGGAGGTCTTGCTGGACTTGTTTTACCATTGTCGAAATGTCTTGTGCACCGGGAAGCCGAGCCTGATCGGATTTCCCTAAGATAAGGGGTGATGATATTGTATTTATCACTTCAGCTAATCGTGAGAGCTTGTGATGGGCTAAGTTGGGACACCCCTGCAGGGTTATGATCTTTCGAAAGCCGTGCCCGCGGTTATGTGGCAGA
Source organism: Secale cereale (assembly GCA_902687465.1). NCBI lineage: Eukaryota > Viridiplantae > Streptophyta > Magnoliopsida > Poales > Poaceae > Secale > Secale cereale. The sequence continues at coordinate 263,707,677 of LR738713.1, read as the reverse complement.
TTGGAATTTGTTAATGTCCGGATGTAGAAAACTTGACAGAGGATCCGAAGTAAAACACACAACTGTGTGAGTAACCGTGACTGTCTCTTTTCACCTTGAGAAGAGAACACGGTGGGGTTATGTTTGACTCGTATGTAGTTCAGGATCTTTAGCGATCACTACTAGTTTGCGACCGTTTGCGTAGATGCTCATCTTATTCTGGTACTCGTAAGTTAGCCACCATATGCTTTGCTTAGCCGTTGCAGCAACCTCACCACTTTACCTCTTCCTACCCATAAAGCTTTGCTAGTCTTGATACCCATGGTTATGGGATTGCTGAGTCCTCGTGGCTCACAGATACTACAACACCAGATGCAGGTTCAGCCGAGAATGATGCAGGAGATGGATCAGAACTTCACTGGGAGCTCGATGAAGAGTGTGGCCGTATGCTTGTGACGTTTTCGACGATCAGTAGTGGTTTCTACTAGGATTCGATCTAGACCTGTGGCTTTATGTTTTGGTATCTTTCTTTTGGATCTTCGCCTGTATTCGGGTTGTGTTGTTTTGAATGATGTTTTGCTTATGTAATGTATTGTGAAGTGGCGAGTGTAAGCCAACTATCTCCTTTTGCAATTTAATCCCTCTTTTACACGAGTTGTGCAAAGATACCAAACTTGAGATCATTCCAGAATGGGCTTATACCTTTAAGTCGTGCCTCGACACGTAGGAGATATAGTCCCATCCTGAGCATTACATCTCTCAACACCACCTCTTTCCCATTGGGTCACCAAGGCATCCAAGGCCATCTGTGCTTAGTTTACTCACCCCCAGACCCACTAGACGCCAGTGGGCAAAGTGGACGCGTCCAGAGCGCGTAAGGACACGGCCATGCCGGCCATATGGGCACTTTAGAGCGCGCTACAGTGCACTCCCGCATTGTAGCCGCGTCCTTCCTGAGGCTTCTGACCACCTAGGGCCTCCCCTTTGCGCCTGTCAAGGTGCCTCGACGTCTGGGACACGGCACGCTATCGGCCCCCTTCTCTTTCGCCCTCCTGCTGCCTCCTCCCGCACGTGCACCGGCCGTCCGAGAGCTCCAGTGAGTGAGCTCACACGCGCGACTCCTCTGACCGTTTCCCCGCTCCCTTTCTTCTCTCCCTGGTCCTAGACCACGTCCACGAACGCCCTGGACACGCCCCGGAGAGCTAGTTTGGCCTCCAGAGACGGCTACGGCCTCGCCGGCGCACGGCCCCGCGGTGCACCACGCCCTCTCCTATATAAGGTCGCTCGGGTCGTCCTCTCCACCCCATCTGCTCCCCCTCGCTCCTAGAGCTCCCCTGGGCCAAGTTGTTCTCCTTCTCGTGCCCTCCTTGCTCCTCCATGGCCGAAGTCGAGCCATTGGTCTCCTCTCAAATTGCCGCGAATGAGGCCTCCTCCTCCCCTCCTTTCTCCACTAGGCGAACCCCATGACCACCGCGGAGCCCCTCGCCAATTCTCCCTTTTGCTCCGGTGCCCGAAGCGCCAATGCCTCCATCACCATCGGCCTCGCCCGCCGGGGTCGACGCCCTACTCAACCCAGAGGCCCTGGGCAGCCGTGCCACCCACAGCTGGATGCGGCTGGGTCCCCTGATCACGCCGGTGGGCGGCGCATCGCCGGAGATGCCTTGCAGCGCAGGCAAGCCACCGTCGACACCGCCCCTGCCTCTGCTCTGTCCGAGCAGGAGGTTGGGGATGAACCCGACAGGCGGGTTCCACATGTAAGCGACCTAGCAGCCAGGCCCGCGTATAAGTGGAGGCGGTTTCTGCTTGGTGCGCCTCCCTACAGTGAAGACGCCCAGGCGGAATATGCTTCCGGCGACACCCGAGCTCCGCGCACAGCTGAGCTACTGGGCCGGCCCAGCAGCTATCTTGCGTCCAGTGTGTGTTTTAGGTAAAACCTTTTTCTTTTTTCTTTTGTTTTTCCAAAAACTTGTAAAATCTCTAGGGAATTCAAATGAACTCCAAATTTGATGATTCAAATTTTTAGTGACTCCATAAATCATGTTCTGTCACATGGTGCTATTTGCACATTTTTTCCAGAAACATTTTCTTCACACATATTTATCTCAATGCTATTTTTCCATTTTTGTGATGCACTTTAGAAAATCAAAGAAAGCTCGTAATTGGTCCAAATTCATTGATTCAAATTTCTAGGCACTTCTAAGGTCCTAACCTAGTTTATGAACATTTTTCCCAATGCTTTCTGTGCCACATCAAATATTATTCTATTTATCCATGTATAGCCAACTTTCCAAAATCATAGGAAAATCATTTGAACTCCAAATCCAGTGAAACCAATTCTCAGATGCTTCTAAAATCCTGCTTTGTTAAATGGGTGCCTCTGCTCATTTTTCAAAATAATGTTTCGGTGCACCTCTTGCAAATCCAATAATCCCTTGATCTGACCATATTGAAATGTTCGGAAAATCCCACAGATCCAATTTCAATGAAACATCTCTGGTTATTTTTCATATAACCAGAGATGTCCTAGAAAAAGTCAAATTCATATTTTTAGAGTACTTTTATTTTTGCCTTGTTGTGTTGCTTATTGTGAATTGTTTCCGACGTTAGTTGACGAAGTAGACGGAGTACTTGGAGACGGACCAGAAGCTTTGAAGACTCTGAGGAACAAGGGAAGCAGCCCTTTGACCATGTTGAACCCTTTTATGTCATGAAAGCATTTTCATCGTTTCATCGAGTGCATGCTATATCTTGAGTGGCAACCTTGCTAGGCTTGCCTCCGTTGCATACCCCGTTGATACTTGCATTGTCATGACTCTATTAAGTTTAGAGTTGTGTTGGTTGGTTGAAGAAATATGATATAGTAGTTGGCTACGCAAAGTGGGTCAGGGTTATTCATGGAAAGAAACAAGTGTGGTTTGACATACTTGCGAATAACCCAGTGGGTACCGCAAACGCCCCCGGGAGTTGATGATGAACTAGGGCACTACTTGGTAGAGAAGTAGTGTGTCGAGGCTTGATGACAGTGTTGTTTACAGAGATGGATTAGATTTAAGATTTGTTTACCATCCCAACCTTACATGTACAACCACTCTACCCCTTTATGGGATGGGGCATTATTGATTACCTAGGCCGATACTAGCATGGTTCCCACATTACTAGTGACGGGGGTGACATGAGGTCACTCTTGGGACGGGGTCGTGCTTGGATAGGCGGCCATGACTGTTTTCACAGGGCACCGGACACACCGTTGGTACCCCCGTGCAAGTAAGATGAGATGAATTTGGGAGCATGGCTCCACCAAATTAAAATCGTGAAAAAATGTTTGGCACGGGGGCTGTTACCAATTGAGTGGACTCTATGTTAGTGTCGTCTAGGGAAAGATAGTGATCAGGTGCTTACCCCGGGTACTTGAGGTACTGTGGGTCGTGGATGACATGAAGGCTTCCCGAATCTTGTGGGTAAAGTGTGCAACCTCTGTAGAGTGTCAAACTATTCGAATAGCCATGTCCACGGTCAGGGACAGTTGAGTGGTGCTTCTTAGACTATGTCCTTAAGTTTCTGGAAAACAACACGGTATGGGTAAATCTGTTGACATGATTCGTGAGAAAGTCACGATGAGCTTGAGCAAGAGTTGTTCATAACTCTTTCTCGACATTGATGTCTGTAACCTCCTGATACTTCTTGCAGACGCATTCATATCCTTGATAAATGTTGATCATACTCGCAAGAGAAAAACTAGCTTTCCGCAAAACTGCCAATTTCGCAGTAGAGCCTTGCATAATTATTTTGTTATCACTCTTGGGTTGCTAGCGAGTACATTCAAAGTACTCATTGGCTTGCCACTGGTTATTTTATTGGCCAGGCATGAAAAAATAGGATATGATGAAGATTTCTTGGTGACAGACATGTGAGCTAGGACGCTTCCCAGTCAGAATGCCTGTAGGGTTAAGGCAGATGGCATGGGTCCAAGTTGTCGACGAAGATTTCCGATGTGATGATTTATACTCAAGACTTGACCATAATGGTCCTACTTGTGTAATACGATATGTATGGATGTAAGACTCTTGTTATTCAGCTTCTATGTGTTAAGTGAGCATTGATCTTTGGGATCACTGTACACGTGCATTCGGTGATCTCGACTTATGAGTCGGGGTCCCCACACTAGGCAGACTACGCCAGGCCTGGTGACTCGTATTACCTGATAAGGGTGATAGAGGCAAAGGTGTCCCGTCTTACGATGAGATGGTGGCTATCGTTTTTTGTGGAGTAGACTTTGACGATCCGACTACGAACGTGCGAGGACGTTGCGCCTTAGCTATCGCTAAACCAACTCCGAGAGGTTATTGACCACGCCGGAACACGATCAACCTGACCCCGAGGGTCTATTTCCTGCAAGCAAACGAAGAACGAGCAAGAAACTAAGATTGCAATCTGGATATTGTGAATATAAGAGGAAAGCTTTATTGATGAAGGTGGGGTTCTGTGACGTCTTTGTCTGGTTGTTGAACACAAATGAAGTACGCGAAGTTGCAGCTATGGCGAACTTTAATCTAAACAAAACCCAAAGTCTAAACGACGCCCTAAGCGCTGTATATATGAAGGAAGAGGGGGGTCTGAAACAAACCGTAACTCTTGTTTCGCCACACATACGGACTCTATAAACAGCCTATACTCAAGTATTTCGAAATTACATGGGCCTGGCCCAATAATAAGGTGAAGCAGCACCTATAATAGCCTCTGGACGAAATTTATGAAGTAGCATCTTGTATATTTCGTCCAAGGCTTCACGCACTCATTATGGTGGCTTCAAAGTCCTGAAATCATCATTTGTAACTCCATTCTTGTTCCCCTTGCGCATGCCATTATCTCCATGCTTGATCTTGCTCCAATGTTCATCCTTCTTGTCCAAGCTAGGCCCTTCATTTGTAAGCAAGACAAATATATCCAATTTAGGCAGCATCATATTCTCATGAACATTAGAATCATTACCAAGAAATGAAAGTACCTGGTAAATTAATTGGCGTGCGCGAGCTCTAGTAATAGGTCATGTATATGTATCAGTTGGGGCTGTGGGTGTAACCTTGTTAGTGATGTCCTCATCATCCTCCCCATCTTCAATTGAATTCGTCCTCGACGGAATCTCATCTTCCTCACCCAAGTAAGGCTTCAAATCTGCAATGTTAAATGTGGGACTAACCCCAAAATCTGCAGGCAACTCAAGTTTATGTGCATTATCATTTATTTTCTCTAACACCTTAAAAGGACCATCAGCACGTGGCATTAGCTTTGACTTGCGCAAATTAGGAAACCTATCCTTACGCAAATGTAACCAAACAAGATCTCCAGGTGCAAAGACAACACATTTTCTACCCTTACCTCCAACAAGTTTATATTTAGCATTCATGTGCTCAATATTTTCCTTAGTTAACTCATGCATTTTTAAGATCAATTCAGCACGTTGTTTAGCATCAAAATTAACCTTCTCCGAAGATGGAAGAGGCAACAAATCAATAGATGCACGCAGTAGGAAACCATAGACAATTTCAAAAGGGCACATCTTAGTAGTAGAATGCAACGAATGATTATAAGCAAATTCAACATGAGGCAAGTATTCTTCCCACATTTTCTTGTTATTCTTCAAAACAGCCCTAAGCATAGTAGACAAAGTTATATTGACTACTTCAGTTTGTCCATCTGTTTGGGGGTGACAAGTAGTACTAAAAAGCAGTTTAGTCCCCAACTTATCCCAAAAACATCTCCAAAAGTGGCTAAGAAATTTATTATCACGATCTGAAACAATAGTATTTGGCACACCATGCAAGCGAAGAATTTCATGAAAGAACAAATCAGCAACATTAGCAGCAGCATCGCTTTTATGACATGGTATAAAGTGTGCCATCTTCGAGAACCTATCCATGACAACAAATATGCTATCCCTCCCCTTCTTTGTCCGAGGTAAACCCAAAAGACAGTCCATAGATATATCTTCCCAAGGAACACTAGGGACATGCTAAGGCATATATAAACCATGAGGATTGAGTCACTTAGCTTTTTGACATGTAGTGCAGCGAGCAACAAAACGCTCAACATCCCATCTCATCTTTCGCCAAAAGAAATGTGTAGCAAGTATGCCCTCCGTCTTCTTCACACTGAAGTGTCCCATTAATCCCCCTCCATGCGCCTCCTGCAACAACAAAAGACGAACAGAGCTAGCTGGAATGCATAGCTTGTTAGCACGAAATGCAAATCCATCATTAACGACGAACTTGTGTTCTCCCTTCTTTACAATTCTGCAATACATCTTTAAATTCATCATCATGCACATATTGATGGTCTCCAAACCAAATATTTTAAAGTCAAGTTGTGAAATCATAGTATAACCACGAGACAATGAATCAGCAATAACATTTTCTTTTCCATTCTTGTGTTTAATAACATAAGGGAAAGTCTCTATGAATTCAACCCATTTAGCATGTCTACGGTTCAGTTTTGCTTGACTTTTAATGTGCTTCAAAGATTCATGATCAGAATGTATAACAAATTCTTTGGGCAATAAATAATGTTGCCATGTTTCCAAAGTCCGAATGAGAGCATATATTTCCTTATCATAAGTAGAATAATTCAGACTAGGCCCACTCAATTTTTCAGAAAAGTATGCAACAGGCTTACCATCTTGTAATAACACACCTCCTAACCCAATTCCACTAGCATCACATTCAAGCTCAAAAGTCTTATTAAAATCAAGAAGTTGGAGTAAAGGAGCATGTGTCAATGCTACTTCTCGAGCTTGCGTTGTATTCCTTCGAATAGGAAAGGGTGATGCAGCACAGTAGCGTAAGTATTTCCCTCAGTTTTTTAGAACCAAGGTATCAATCCAGTAGGAGACCACGCGCAAGTCCCTCGCACCTGCACAAACAAATAAGAACTTCGTAGCCAACGCGATAAGGGGTTGTCAAACCCTTTATGGTCACTTATGAAAGTGAGATATGATAGATAGGATAGTTTGATATTTTTGGTATTTTTGGATATAAGAACAGAAAGTAAAAGCAACAAAGTAAAGTAGATTGTAGATTAATATGTTGAGAATAGACCCGTGGGCCAGAGGTTTCACTAGTGGCTTCTCTCATGATGGCAGAATTCTACGGTGGGTGAACAAATTACTATCGAGCAATTGATAGAAAAGCGAATAGTTATGATAATATCTAGGCATGATCATTATATATAGGCATCACGTCCGTGACAAGTAGACCGAAACGATTCTGCATCTACTACTATTACTCCACACATCGACTGCTATCCAGCATGCATCTAGAGTATTAACTTCGTAAGAACAGAGTAATGCTTTAAGCAAGATGACATGATGTAGAGGGATAAACTCAAGCAATATGATATAAACCCCATTTTTTATCCTCGATGGCAACAATACAATACATGCCTTGCTGCCCCTGATGTCACTGGGAAAGGACACCGCAAGATTGAACCCAAAGCCAAGCACTTCTCCCATTGCAAGAACTACAGATCTAGTAGGCCAAACCAAACCGATAATTCGAAGAGACTTGCAAGTATATTATAATCATACATAAAAGAATTCAGCAAAGAACCAAATATTTCTTATAGATAATCTTGATCATATACCCATAATTCATCGGAGCTCGACAAACACAGCGCAAAAAGATGACATCGAATAGATGTCCTCGAAGACCGAGGAGAACTTGGTATTGAGATCCAAAAAGAGAGAAGAAGCCATCTAGCTAATAACTATGGACCCGAAGGTTTGTGGTAAACTACTCACAACTCATGGTGAGGCAATGGTGTTGATGTAGAAGCACTCCGTGGAAGATCCCCCCTCCGGCAGAGCTCCAGAACAGGCCCCAAAATGGGATCTCAGGGGAACAGAAGGTTGCGGCGGTGGAATTAGGGTTTTCTCTGTTGCCTCGATGTTTTCAGGATACATGGGTATATATAGTACGAAGGAGGGCATCGGGGGAGCTAGAGGGGGCCCACGAGGGTGGGGGGCGCGCCCTGGACCCTCGTGGCCGCCTCCTTCATTCCCTCGCGTGTACTCCAAGTCTTCTGTGTTGATATTGTTCCAAAAATAACTCTCGTGAAGGTTTTATTCCGTTTGGACTCCGTTTGATATTCCTTTTCTGCGAAACCCTGAAATAGGCAAGAAAACAGCAATCTGCACTGGGCCTTTGGGTTAATATGTTAGTCCCAAAAATAATATAAAAGTGTATAATAAAGCCCATTAAACATCCAAAACATCATATATAATAGCATGGAACAATAAAAAATTATAGATACGTTGGAGACGTATCAAGCATCCCCAAGCTTAATTCCTACTCGTCCTCGAGTAGGTAAATGATAAAAACAGAAATTTTGATGTGGAATGCTAACCAACATAATTTTCAATGTAATTCTCTTTATTGTTGTATGAATGTTCAGATCCAAAAGATTCAAGACAAAAGTCTATATTGACATAAGAAGTAATAATACTTCAAGCATACTAACAAAGCAATCATGTCTTCTCAAAATAACATGGCCAAAGAAAGTTATCCCTACAAAATCATATAGTCTGGCTATGCTCCTTCTTCATCACACAAAATATTCATATCATGCACAACCCCGGTTTCAGCCAAGCAATTGTTTTCATACTCAATTTTTTAAACCTTTCAACTTTCACGAAATACATGAGCGTGAGCCATGGATATAGCACTATAGGTGGCATAGAGTGGTGGTTGTGGAGAAGAAAAAAAGGAGGAAGATAGTCTCACATCGACTAGGCGTATCAACGGGCTATGGAGATGCCCATCAATAGATATCAATGTGAGTGAGTAGGGATTGCCATGCAACAGATGCACTAGAGCTATAAGTGTATGAAAGCTCATCAAAAGAAACTAAGTGGGTGTGCATCCAACTTGCTTCCTCATGAAGACCTAGGGCATTTGAGGAAGCCCATCGTTGGAATATACAAGCCAAGTTCTATAATGAAAATTCCCACTAGTATATGAAAGTGACAAAACAAGAAACTCTCTATCATGAGGATCATGGCGCTACTTTGAAGCACAAGTGTGGAAAAGGATAGTAGCATTATTCCTTCTCTCTTTTCTCTCTTTTTTTGGAGGGGCTTTTCTCTCTTCTTTTTTTGCCCCTCTCTATAAAAAAATTGGGCCAACTTTTTTTTTATTTGGCCTTTCCTCACATGGGACAATGCTCTAATAATGAAGATCATCACACTTTTATTGACTTACAACTCGAAAAATACAACTCGAAGGTAGAACAAAATATGACTCTATATGAATGCCTCCGGCGGTGTACCGGGATGCGCAATGAACCAAGAGTGACATGTATGAATGAAATGTGAATGGTGGCTTTGCCACAAATACGATGTCAACTACATGATCAAGCATGGCAATATGACAATATTAAGCGTGTCATATGAACGGAACGGTGGAAGGTTGCATTGAAATATATCTCGGAATGGCTATGGAAATGCCATGATAGGTAGGTATGGTGGCTGTTTTGAGGAAGGTATATGGTGGGTGTATGGTACCGGCGAGAGTTGCACGGTACAAGAGAGGCTAGCAATGGTGGAAGGGTGAGAGTGCGTATAATCCATGGACTCAACATTAGTCATAAAGAACTCATATACTTATTGCAAAAATTTACAAGTCATCAAAACAAAGCAATCAACGCATGCTCCTAGGGGGGTTGGTAGGAGTTAACCATCGCGTGCCCCCGACCTCCACACAAAGGTTGGCACTCAATAAATACCTCATGCTCTAACTTCGTCACATAGCGGTTCACCATACGTGCATGCTACGGGAATCACAAACTTTAACACAAGTATTTCTCAAATTCATAATTACTCCACTAGCATGACTCTAATATCACCATCCCATATCTCAAAACAATCATCAAGTATCAAACTTCTCATCATATTCAATGCACTTTATATGAAAGTTTTTACTATATTCATCTTGGATGCCTATCATATTAGGACTAGTTTTATAACCAAAGCACATTACCATGCTGTTCTAAAAGAATCTCAAAAGGATATAAGTGAAACATGAGAGATCAACAATTTCTACAAAATAAAATCACCACCGTGCTCTAAAAGGTATAAGTGAAAAACTAGAGCAAAACTATCTAGCTCAAAGGATATAAGTGAAGCACATAGAGTATTCTAACAAATTCTAGATCATAATTCTCTCTCTCAAAAAGGTGTGTCCAGCAAGGATGATTGTGGCAAACTAACAAGCAAAGACTCAAATAATACATGACGCTCCAAGCAAAACACATATCATGTGGTGAATAAAAATATAGTCCCGAGTATAGTTACCGATAGATGAAGACGAAAGAGGGGATGCCTTCCTGGGGCATCCCCAAACTTAGGCTTTTGGTTGTCCTTGAATTTTACCTTGGGTGCCTTGGGCATCCCCAAACTTAAGCTTTTGCCACTCTTTGTTCCATAGTCCATCAAAGCCATACTCAAAACTTGAAAACTTCACAACACAAAACTTGGCCAAAAATCTCGTGAGCTCCGTTAGTATAAGAAATCAAACCACCACTCAAAGGTATTGTAATGAACTCATTCTTTGTTTATATTGGTGTTAAACCTACTATATTCCAACTTATCTATGATTCATACTCCTCAATACTACTCATAGATTCATCAAAATAAGCAAACAACACACGAAAACCAGAATCTATCAAAAACAGAACAGTCTATAGTAATTTGTAACTTTCGAATACTTCTGTAACTCTAAAAAATTGAAATAAATTGGTAAACGTGAGGAATTTGCCTATTAATCATCTGCAAAAAGAATCAACTAAATAGCACTCTCCACTAAAATCTGGTGACTATTCTCGTGAGCGCTAATGTTTCTGTTTTTTACAGCAAGATCATATAAACTTCACACAAGTCTTACCAAAGGTTCCACTTGGCACAAACACTAATTAAAACACAAAACCACATCTAAACAGAAGCTAGATGCAATATTTATTCCTAAACAGATGCAAAAACAAAGAAAATAAAATTGGTTGCCTCCCAACAAGCTCTTTCTTTATAGCCATTAAGATAGGCTTGAGAATTCAATGATGCTCACATGAAAGATAAGAATTGAAGCGCAAAGAGAGCGTCATATTGCATGTGAAAATTCACATCTAAGTCTAACATACTTCCTATGCATAAGAATTTTATAGGAAAACAAATTAGCAAGACAAGCAAGATCTAACATAAGCAAGGAAGAAGAAATAAACAAGATCAATCTCAACATAACGAGTGGTAATTTAGTAACATGAAGATTTCTACAACCATATTTTCCTCTCTCATAATAATTGCATGTAGGATCATAAGAAAATTCAACAATGTAGCTATCACAAAACATATTATCAACACGATCCTCATGCATACAAAGTTGACACTCTTCCAAAATAGTGGGATCAACATTAACTAAAGTCATGACCTCTCCAAACCCACTTTTATCAAAAATCTCATAAGATTGATCATTCTCCAAATATGTGGGATCTAAAGTTGACACTCTTCCAAACCCACTTTCAATATTTTTCCAAACATTATTATCAATCTCATATATATCATGGGGCTTAAATAAATTTTCAAGATCATAAGAAGAATCACCCCAATCATGATCATTGCAACAAGTAGTGGACATAACAATACTAGCATCCCCAAGCTTAGGGTTTTGCATATCATTAATACAATTGACATAGAATTTACAATAGCATCATTGCAATCATGCTTTTTATTTAAGGAGCTATCATGAATCACTTTTTCTTTTAACAATTCCTCACAATTTTCAGATTCATGAATTTCAAGCAAAACCCCATAAAGATAATCTAGTGCACGCGGCTCACTAGCAATTGGTTCATCATAATTGGATCTCTTAAAAAGATTAGCAAGTGGATGAGGATCCATAATTTAGCAAGCGAAGATGCAAGCTAATAGAGGGCACATGGCAACACAAGCAAACAGAAAGGCGAACGGAAAAAGGGCGAATAAAACGGCAAAGGTGAAGTGGGGGAGAAGAAAATGAGAGGAAAATAAATGTAATGCGAAGGATAAGGGTTTGTGATAGGTACTTGGTATATGACTTATGCATAAGCCTCCCCGACAACGACGCTAGAAATTCTTCTTGCTACTTCTCGAGCTTGCGTTGTATTCCCTCGAAGAGGAAAGGGTGATGGAGCACAGTAGCGTAATTATTTCCCTCAGATTTTGAGAACCAAGGTATCAATCCAGTAGGAGACCACGCGCGAGTCCCTCGCACCTGCACAAACAAATAAGAACTTCGCATCCAGCACGATAAGGGGTTGTCAATCCCTTTACGGTCACTTACGAAAGTGAGATCTGATAGATAGGATAGTTTGATATTTTTGGTATTTTTTGGATATAAGAACAAAAAGTAAATACAGCAAAGTAAAGTAGATTGTAGATTAATATGTTGAGAATAGACCCGGAGGCCATAGGTTTCACTAGTGGCTTCTCTCATGATGGCAGAATTCTACGGTGGGTGAACAAATTACTGTCGAGCAATTGATAGAAAAGCGAATAGTTATGAGAATATCCAGGCATGATCATTATATATAGGCATCACGTCCGTGACAAGTAGACCGAAACGATTCTGCATCTACTACTATTACTCCACACATCGACCGCTATCCAGCATGCATCTAGAGTATTAAGTTCATAAGAACAGAGTAATGCTTTAAGCAAGATGACATGATGTAGAGGGATAAACTCGGGCAATATGATATAAACCCCATCTTTTTATCCTCGATGGCAACAATACAATACGTGCCTTGCTGCCCCAACTGTCACTGGGAAAGGACACCGCAAGATTGAACGCAAAGCCAAGCACTTCTCCCATTTCAAGAACTATAGATCTAGTAGGCCAAACCAAACCGATAATTCGAAGAGACTTGCAAGGATATTATAATCATACATAAAAGAATTCAGAAAATAACCAAATATTTCTCGTAGATAATCTTGATCATAAACCCACAATTCATCGGATCTCAACAAACACACCGCAAAAAGATTACATCGAATAGATCTCCTCAAAGACCGAGGAGAACTTGGTATTGAGATCCAAAAAGAGAGAGAAGAAGCCATCTAGCTAATAACTATGGACCCGAAGGTCTGTGGTAAACTACTCACAACTCATGGTGAGGCAATGGTGTTGATGTAGAAGCACTCCGTGGAAGATCCCCCTCCGGCGGAGCTCCGAAACAGGCCCGAAGATGGGATCTCACGGGAATAGAAGGTTGCGGCGGTGGAATTAGGGTTTTATATGTTGCCTCGATGTTTTCTGGGTACATGTGTATATATGGGAGGAAGGAGGGCATCGGGGGAGCCAGAGGGGGCCCACAAGGGTGGGGGCGCGCCCTATAGGAGGGGGCGCGCCCTGGACCCTCGTGGCCGCCTCCTTCGTTCCCTCGCGTGTACTCCAAGTCTTCTGTGTTGATATTGTTCCAAAAATAACTCTCGCAAAGGTTTTATTCCGTTTGGACTCTATTTGATATTCCTTTTCTGCGAAACCCTGAAATAGGCAAAAAAATAGCAATCTGCACTGTCCCTTTGGGTTAATAGGTTAGTCCCAAAAATAATATAAAAGTGTAAGATAAAGCCCATTAAACATCCAAAACATCATATATAATAGCATGGAACAATCAAAAATTATAGATACGTTGGAGACGTATCAGTCAACTTATCTTTCAATACCGTGAATGTTTCTTCGTATGCAGTACCCCAAAAAAAGGCACATCCTTCTTTGTAAGCTCATTGAGAGGTGCAACAATGGTGCTGAAATCTCTCACAAAACGCCTATAGAATCCAACGAGGCCAAGGAAACTCCTCACGTGCGTGACCGTTTTGAGCTGGGGCCAACTCTCAATAGCTTTAATCTTGGCTTTATCAACCTCAATTCCCTGTGGAGTAACAACATAGCCAAGAAAAGATACTCGGTTGGTGCAAAAGGTGCACTTTCCAAGGTTACCAAACAAACGTGCATCACGTAGAGCAATAAAAACAGCACATAAATGTTCCAAATGTTCCTCCAAGATCTGCTATAAATCAATATATCATCAAAGTAAACTACCACAAATCGTCCAATGAAAGCACGTAAAACTTCATTCATTAATCTCATGAAAGTACTAGGTGCATTAGTTAACCCAAAAGGCATGAATAACCACTCATATAATCCAAACTTAGTTTTAAATGCTGTTTTACATTCATGTCCCAATTTCATACGAATTTGATGGTATCCACTACGCAAATCAACTTTGGAGAATATTGTAGAGCCACTCAATTCATCAAGCATATGATATAACCTAGGAATAGGATGACGATAACGAATAGTAATATTATTAATGCCTCTACAATCAACACACATACGCGATGTACCATCCTTTTTCGGCACTAGAATAATAGGAACAGCACAAGGACTAAGGGATTCGTGTATATAACCTTTGTCGAGTAGCTCATGTACTTGACGCATAATCCCCTTCGTCTCCTCTGGATTGATACGGTATGGTGCGCGGTTGGGTAGCGATGCACCGGGAATTAAGTCAATCTAATGCTCAATCCCTCGAATAGGTGGTAATCCCGATGGCACGTCTTGTGGAAAGACGTCCGCGAACTCCTGCAAAATGTTAGTGACAGCAGAAGGCAAAGAGGAAGGCACGTCCTTGAATGAAAATAATGCCTCTTTGCACACAAAAGCATAGCAAACTGATTTGCTTAAATCTAGATCATCAATATCAGATTTGGTGACAAGTAAACATCCACTTTTTAATTTGATTTCAGATGCAACATGGGATGTTGGTGTGTTATTAGGCTTCATTTGTTGCTCAAATTCTTGTGCCACAATCTGATTTTCACTCTTATTTTGCTCCTGTTTTGCTTTATTAGCTCTATTAATATCATCTTTCAAAATGGAAACAGGAGACATAGGAAGCAAAGTAATACGCTTATCCTTATGAACAAGAGTATACTAATTGTTTCTACCATCGTGTGCAGATTTTTTATCAAATTGCCATGGTCTACCAAGTAATAAGGAACATGCTTGCATGGGTACCACATCACAATCAACATAATCAGCTTATGTGGAGATACTAAAATGCATACGAACAGTACGTGTTACCTTAACCTTGTCGCTATTGTTGAACCATTGGATGTAGTAAGGATGTGGATGTGGTCTTGTGGTGAGAAATAGCTTCTCCACCATCTCCATGCTAGCCAAGTTGTTGCAGCTCCCTCCATCTATGATGATGTGAACAGAACGTTCCTTCACAACTCCCTTTGTATGGAACAAATTATGCCTCTGATTTTGCTCCGCTTGTGTGACCTGCACACTCAAAACACGTTGAACAACTAAACATTAATACATGTCAGTGTCTTCAGGAGCCATGTATTGCATCTCATTTTTAGAATCATCTCCACCGTGTTCTTCACGTGTAATAAGAGCCAAAATATCCTCATCATAGTCACTAGCGGACTCATAACCACCATCCTCAGTAGCAATCATGACACGCTGAGATGGGCATTTGCTCGCATAGTGACCACAACCAGTGCAACATCGACATATAACATCATGTGTTGGCCCTGTGGATGCCATGGATGAAGAAGAGCTCCGCGCAAGACCGGAAGGTGTACTCCTGGTTGATGGTGGTGGTGCCTGTTTACTTTTATCACGGCTAGAAGTGACGGATGAAGTAGGCGCTGGTGCAGCCGGACGTGTCGAAGTAGATGATGCACGCGGTGTCCATGGTGAAGGTTGACCTGCAGAATAATTAGTTTGTGCCAAGGCCTGTCGATCCTGCACTTCACGTTCAGCTTTGGAAGCAACATGGAATAAACGAGTGATATTATTATATTACTTATACTCTAGAATTGTCTGAATCTCTCTATTTAAGCCACCCATAAAACGTGCAAGGATAGCCTCATTATCCTCAACAATACCACATCTAATCAGGACAGTTTGTAATTCCTGATAACACATCTAATCAGGCCAGTTTGTAATTCCTGATAATATTCCTCTACAGAATTTTTTCCTTGTCTTAAACGCTGTAATTTCTAAAGTAATTCGCGTTGATAATATGGTGGAATCCAATGAGTACGTATAGCAATTTACAAAGCAGCCCAAGTAGTTGGAATATTACCGGATATAATCTACAATACTCATACCACCAAACACAAGCAAAACTAGTGAAAGCACAAAGAGCAACAGCAACACGTCTCTCCTCGGGAGATTTTAAACATGTAAAACGTTCTTCGGTTTCTAACTCCCAAGTAAGATATATATCAGGAACATATCTACCCTCAAATGGTGGAATATTCAATTTTAGTTTAGGGAGATGATCATGATCTCGTACCTGAGGGTGTGGTGCAGCCCTACCATTGCGATTATTTGCATGTGGACGACCTAGTGGTTGTGGTGCTGGTTGTTGCACGTAGTTCTGATTTTGATCAACCTCATCCTCGTAATCCCCCGCGTAGTCGTCCTCCTCCTCAGCAGCAGCAGGAGCCACAGAAGTATCAATAGCAGCACCAACAGTTTGGCTAGGCTGAAGAGCAACATGGCTCGCTTTGCGGAGGGCTGTTTTCGCAGCGTGAAGGTGGTTGTTGTTGTTGTTGCAATGCTGCAGCAGGTGGAGGTAGACGTGCAAGCACTTCAGCGAATTTGTCATCCAACTTATTGTCAATTGACTTCTCAATGCCATCTATCCTCGCTAGTGCGTCACCAAAACTGGTCATCACATCTTCTACCTGTTGACCCATCATTTGCTGAAATTTACCATGCAACTCCTTTTCGTCATGTTCACCCAGTCAGTCTCATCGACTTGTGATCCTGGCATGGTTAGCACCAAGGGAAACACAGAAAAATATGATCCTGCAGACTACTAGAAAATGGTGGTGGTGGGACGTCACTAACCCGTCAAGCAAATCAAATTCTTACCAGTTCTTACCCAGCAGCAGGTGGTGATCGGCAACCGTGGTAGTCAAAACTCTTAAAGTTTGGATAAAGCGATTACCAGGGAGAGTTAAACACACGACGTAGATGTATGTGGAGCTGGGAAGGCTTATAATATGGTAGCAAAAAGGGTCAGCAATAATCAATTTAGAGATGCAAAGTTGAAAAAAAAAAACTCAACGACGGTACTGTGCTAGTCCTAGGCTAGACCGTACTAGAGATGCGAGCCTAGAACACTAACAAAATCACGGCGCTGCACGTAATCAAGGGGAAAGCACACTCTGAAAAAAAATCACCTTTTTTTGTGCTCCTTTTTTTGTTGCGACAAAAATCACTATAATGGCGCGTGTCTCAAAACTCTTCCCAAGTCAAACTAAGATGATAGGCACGAAATTTTTTTGATGATTTTTTTTCTGGAATCAGGGCAGCGACGACGAAAAAGTGCGGTAAAAAAAACAGTATGATGGCACGTGTCTCAAAAGACTCAGAAAAGCCTAAAAATAGGATAGGGAAAAAAATATTTTCACCTGTCAAAATTTTGGCCTAAAAATTGCCCGGGGGTCTCCAGATTGTTTTTTCGAGACCTACGCAGGCAAGGAAACAAGAATCTGAAACTAGATTGATCTCGAGAACAGACTTAATATGAAAAGAACTCGGATTGGTGGGGGATATATGATGGTAGGATATGGCAGCGTTGGTAGGTTATGGCAGCGGTGGTGGTATGTTGAAGCGGTAGTGGAATATGACAGCGGTGGTGGTAGATGGCAACGGTGGTGGTATGGCAACAGCGATGATTATGGTGCGGCGGCGTGACAACTATGACAGAACTCAAAACTCTAAAGGACTAGAAACTAAGACCAGCAACTAGACACGACGATGCAACCGCAAATTCAACAAAGCAAAACCCTAAAAAGATTATGCAAAGGCTCAGATTGGTTCGGATATGATGAACTAACCCTAATAAATATTTTTGGCTTTTTCGTGGACAATAGGTATGAAGAACAGACTCGATCTAACTATGAAAAACTGGAAAATCTCACCGAGCAACCTGGAAATCTGATACCACTTGATAGAGGCAAAGGTGTCCCGTCTTTCGATGAGATGGTGGCTATCGTTTTTGGTGGAGTAGACTTTGATTCGACTACGAACATGCGACGACGTCGCGCCTTAGCAATCGCTAAACCAACTCACAGAGGTTATTGACCACGCCGGAGCACGATCAACCTGACCATGAGGGTCTATTTCCTGCAAGCAAACGAAGAACAAGCAAGAAACTAAGATTGCAATCTGGATATTGTGAATATAAGAGGAAAACTTTATTGATCAAGGTGGGGTTCTATGACATCTTTGTCTGGTCGTTGAACACAAACGAAGTACGCGAAGTTGCAGCTATGGCGAACTTTAATCTAAACAAAACCCAAAGTCTAAACGACGCCCTAAGGGCTGTATATATGGAGGAAGAGAGGGGGAATTTCGTGGCCCCTTAGAGAAGGGGTCCGAAACCAAACCTAACTATTGTTTCCCCACACATACGGACTCCAAAAACAGCCTATACTTGACTATTTCGAAATTACATGGGCCTGGCCCAATAATAAGGTGATGCAGCACCAATAATAGCCTTTGGACGAAATCTATGAAGTGGCATCTTGTATATTTCGTCCAAGGCTTCTCGCATTCATTATGGTGGCTTCAAAGTCCTGAAATCATCACTTGTAACTCCCCTTTGCTCCCCTTGCGCATGCCATCATCTCCATGCTTGATCTTGCTCCAATGTTCATCCTTCTTGTCCAAGCTAGGCCCTTCATTTGTAAGCAAGACAAATGTATCCAATTTAGGCAGCATCATATTCTCATGAACATTAGAACAATTTTCGAGAAATGAAAGTACCTGGTAATTTAATTGGCGTGCGCGAGCTCTAGTAATTGGTCTTGTATATGTATCAGTTGGGGCTGTGGGTGTAACTCTGTTAGTAATGTCCTCATCATAGAGCAGTGGATCAGAAGAGGATAAAAAAAACAGTGCTAGCAAACTTTTTTATTTCTTTTCATTGACAGACCAAACGATCCACTTGGTCCACGCAGATGAGCACCCTCCTTTTTTTAAACAGTTTGGCTCTTTCCCTCCTATTAGTTATCTTTAATCTCCAAAATTGAGAAACTGAATTTGGCACGTGTGTTTTTCTACTTCCTTCTTGTACTAAAGACTAGGCACGTCACGTTCTCCTTTTACTCCAATAGGCCAACAACCTTTTTTTCATGTTTCTCTCTCTCTCTAAAACATAATCTTTCCTTACAAGATTACCTTAGGTTTGCGTGCAGATTTCTTTTGGAATTAATTTATCTCCTTCCAAAAAACAAATCCCTCACGCAGGATACTTTCCAAAGCCCAACAATTCTGCCTTTTTTCTTCTTCTTTTCGTCGAAGTATTTCTCTTTCTTGCCAAGTCAGACTCCTAACACATACGAATCTCTTCCCAACAACCAAAATCTCTTTCTTTGGATACTGTTACAGCCTTGCAAATCATGTGCGTGTGACTTCTCCCTCTTCCCAAAAATTCGGTCCTGCCCATGGTAACTCTGATCTGCCTAGTTTAATGTGAACAACCACACCTTTTTTTCCTCCAAAAGATTTTTTTAAAGGGATATATGAAACAGATCAGCGCTTCTCCTTTTTTCACGTTGGCTGCTCCCTTATTCTTAGGTAACCGGGTCAAACTTCCCCTTTTATCTCCACGTTGGCTGCTCCTTTTTTAGTCAATCTCCAATAGATCCAAACTGTCCAGCCGAAGGAAAGAAACAAATCTGTTTTTTTTTCTTGTGTATCTTTGGAAACCAAACAAACATCTCCAATCCAAGTAGTACTTCGTAGGAAAGTACTATTCTGCTTTTTTTTTCCCTCTTTGCAACTATCTCTCTCTCTATTAGAGAACCTAAGGGATCAACACTTCCCTTTTGTTTATATTGGCCGATCTAACTTGCCTCAAAAGATCTTTCTTTTTTTGGATCTTTTCTAAAGTTTTTCTCTCCACGAGATGAATGATGCTCCAAGACGACAACAAACTATATCAGTGGATGGACAGCGACAGCGGCAGCGGTAGAAAAATAATGACAACGAAAGATGGCGACGAACTGGATGATAGTGTTGGCGAAAGCGGCGTGAACAATACGTGTCCAGAACTCGAAACTCTAAAAGACTAGACTCTAAAACCAACAACTCGACACACGATGCAACCGAAAATTCAACAAAGCAAAAACTAAGTGATAATAGTGAAAGGCTCAGACTGTCTGGGACACGGATGAACTAGTGTACTTTTTTGTGGCTTTTTCTTGGACTCAAGGTATGAAGAACAGATGCAATCTAGACTATGAAAAACTAGAAAATCTCACCGAGCAACCTGAAAATTGATACCACTTGATAGAGGCAAAGGTGTCCGTCTTTCGATGAGATGGTGGCTATCGTTTTTGGTGGAGTAGACTTCGACGATCCAACTACGAAGTGCGAGGACGTCGTGCCTTAGCAATCGCTAAACCAACTCCGCGTGGTTATTGATTATGCAGGAGCACGATCAACCTGACCACAAGGGTCTATTTCCTGCAAGCAAACGAAGAACAAGCAAGAAACTAAGATTGCAATCTGGATATTGCGAATATAAGAGGAAATATTTATTGATCAAGGTGTGGTTCTGTGACGTCTTTGTCTGGTCGTTGAACACAAACGAAGTACGCGAAGTTGCAGCTATGGCGAACTTTAATCTAAACAAAACCCACGTCTAAATGATGCCTTAAGGGCTATATTTATAGGGAAAAGAGAGGGGATTTCATCCACCCTAGGCATGGTGGGACTAAAACACCTCCTAAGTCGTTTCCCCTACAATATGGACTCTCAAAATAGATTACATGGGCCTGGCCCAAAATAAGGTGGTGCATGATGGCTTCTCGCCCCTCGTTGGTTACCCCAAGTGGAAGGTTTGAGATGTAGCGTAGCGGCAAATTTCCCTTGGCAAAGATACCAATGATCGAATCCCGTGAGACTCCGAGGATCGACAAGAAGGTGTCAATAGCGCCTGAAACTTTTGCTTGACAGGACCTGCACACAGATACAAATAACTTTGCTCCCAACGAGTACAGAGAGGTTGTCAATCCCTCCGGCCTTGTCGTTTACAAAGGATCAAACGCAAGAGATAATAGTGATAGGTATGACTGTAACTAGAAAATAAGAACAGGAAGTAAATAGCGGGTGTGATCAGTGATGGTAATATGAACCGGGGTCCCATGATGTTCACTAGTGATGTCTCTCTCCCAAAAGACGATAAAACAGCTAAGCGAGGTAAACAAATTACAGCTGGGCAATTGACAGGATTATGTGCACAAACCAATGCTAACTATGATGTACAGAAAGGTAGAGGCTCAAAAGCATGGGCAGTACGCCAAGGCAAGTAAACTGAAATCCATCTGCATCTACTACTAATCATCCACCTTGAGATATCTATCCAGAACATCTCGCTGGTATTAAGTTGCGAGTCCCACCCAAAGCGTAAACTCAAAGCAACAGACAACTGCATTAAAAGAACTTTGCGTAAAGTAAACAATCCTTGCACCCGCAAGTACAAGCACCGTTGTTTTCCCCCTTGTGGCAACAGCACATCCCCTAGACTCATGTTTCTGTCACTCAAACTAGTCATCGAGGGGCATGAACCCACAATCAAGCATAACGTTCCCTCTTGGAGTTACTACCTACTACTCGGCCAAAGCAATAAATAGCAACGGAGAACATGCAAGAATTACTCAAGAACATAAATATAAAAGAGGTGAATCAAATATATTACTCACACACAATCTGAACATAATCTCATAATCCATCGGATCCCAGCAAACTCAGCAGAGCAATAGCATAAAGATTACATATGTGCCTCGATCATGTAGGGCAGCTCACGAGGTCCAATCCATGAAGAACAAAGAGGGGAGGAGAACATCACATAGCTACTGGTCATGGACCCATGGTCCAAGGGAGACTACTCACAACTCATCCGGGAGGCGTCCATGGTGGTGGAGAAGCTTCCCGTGGTGGTTCTCCCCTCCAGCAGGGTGCCGGGGAAGAGTTCTTCTGGTGCTCCCGATCTTGGAAGCGCGGCGGCGGCGGAACAGATATGAGATCGCGAAAAATGGTTCCGTCCTCGAGGGTTTCGGGACGCGAGTAATATATATGCCAAAGGGGGTCACCAGAGGCGAAGGTGGGGCCCCAGGCGCCCCCCTGGCGCGGCCAGGGGTGGGGCCGCGCCGGGTGGCCGCCTGGGCCACCCCAGGCTCCCCTCTGGCCCTGCCTAGGTTTTTCTAGAAGCTCCCGATACGCTGATTTTTCCTGTATTTTTCCCGGAATTTTTAGGTCACTTTTAATATGGGGGAAACCTGAAATAGAAAAACAGCAGAAAACAGGAATTGGCACTGGGGTGCACTGAGTTAATAGGTTAGTCCAAATATGATCAAAAGTGTATGGAAGTGCATAAATATCATAGCAATATCACACAAAAGAGGCATGGAGCAAGCAGAAATTATAGATACGTTTTGGACGTATCAACATCCCCAAGCTTAATTCATGCTCGTCCTCGAGTAGGTAAATGATAACAAGCATAATTTCTGTGGTGACTGCGTTGCTCTTGTAATTAGCTGTTATTTCACTCTTTTCGCTGTGCCATATTATCATATCTACATTGACTTGTTCCAGATGCAGAGGAAAGCCCGCAAGGCCCAAAAAGGAATTGATCCAAATGTTGTGGAAATCTTCAAGGATTGTCACACCAGCAAGACGAAGGGCATGACTACACCAGTCAAAGCCGCTGATGTAAGTCCTTAATCCTCGTGCCTTTTAACTACTACTTACTCTGACTTGTGCATTGAACAACATGGTTTGCAACCAATGTCTATTACTCTTTTCAATTTTGTACACAATTGTCTTAGCGTATCATTGCACTTTACAAGGTTTAAAATAGAGTGATGTTCCTTTGATCTTGATTTGTAATCTAGTTCTGTGTTGCGCTTGCCCACATAACGTTACAATTGCCTAGTTGTTTGTTCTCAGTTGTTTTGTGATATGAATGATGTCATACTATGCTTAATGTATTATAAACTTTGCCTCTTTATCCTTAGTTGTCAATACAATGTGAAGAAATAGACAATACATTAGCCATGGTTGTAATTTGTTTTGTTGTGATATAAAATTTGTTCTTAACATGCAGCCACCGGCTCAAGAAAACAGCAAGCCATTTTTGTATAGTGTAGGGTGTTCCCTATATTTTCACTGGTGGCGAACTTTGCTCCCAAGTGGATGTAATCTGCGCAATCGCCTTAATAGCCTAGCATTAGTTTCTGGCTTATTTATTTCCTAGTCTTCTTTTTTCCTTGGTTTGCTAGTGGCTGCAACAACCATGGGCCATATACGGACCATGGTAACCTTGAGCCTTCTACATGCCATAGCATCCATGGGTCTCGCATGGGCCGCCGGATAAATGGGCCTCTAATGGGCCGTAGAATCGATGGGCCTCGGGCCGTTGGATAAATGGGCCCACATGAGCCATAAACGGGCGTAATTCGTATCGGGCCAGCACAGTAACGAGCCGTTAACAGGCCGGAAGACAGCAAAGGCTTAGTACTATCACATGCATAATGGGTCGTTAATGGGCCAGAATATAGGAGAGGCTGGAAACGGCGCAACGGGTTAATAGGCCACAAACAGGCTGATTCTAACCACATGACGAGTTTGTCCCATTAGGGGAACATGCCAGAAAGGGGCCGGAAGTAATCGAAGGCTGGAAAGGAGACCAAGAATGTATGGGTCGTCAGTAGGCCGACAGCTAACACGGGCTGGAAACGGCCCATGTGTATCATGGGTCATTAATTGGTACGAAGAAATTTATTGTTCTTTACGGACTAGAGTCACCGTGGGCCACTAAAGGGCCCGAAGATACAAAAGGCCTCATATGGGCCGAAAGACGTCATGGGCCATACATGGGCCGAAAGTGAAACTGGCTGGTGTTATATTGGACGGCCCACATGACGCTGTTGGGCCGATTTCTGGAAGGCCCTAACGGGTCGTGACTTACCGGGCCGCAAAATGGGCTATATGCGAACAGGCCGTTAACAGGCTTTTCATGGGCCGGCCCGCTAGCTTTTGACCAAGTCAAACGTGCGGCCTTTGTAACCTAAATGGGCCAGTGTTGGGCCGTCGCACATGTCGACATATCATAGGCGCCTATCTGACCCAATGACGAGCTGACACATGTCGTGCGAATGAGAATTTTACATGTGGAAAATCCCCATTGGTTCGGGCTGTTAACAGGTTATCGGATCCAAAATCGGACCCGATAGCTTAACGGCGACCCATTATGGTGGATGTCACGTGTCCGTTACCCTTGACGAAAGCACTTCCATAACGCACCAATTATCATCATGGAAATGAACACTTCCGTGATGATAATTTTAGTATTGTCATGGAACACTTCTATGACAGCACAAGTATGACTATCTTGATTCTTTCATAAAATCGTCATGGATGTACATGCATGACAGAAAATGTGACCTACTGTGACAAACACGTATTATCACTGAAGTGTTTTTTAGTGTTTATATAAAATAAAAGAGGCCAAAGAAGCCCAAATAAATTAAAATAGGCCAAAGAGGCCCAATAAAAAAATAAAATGAATGAGAGAAAAGAGAGAGGTGAGAATGTTACTATCCTTTTTCCACAGTTGTGCTTTGAAATAGCACCATGTTCTTCATGATAGAGAGTCTCCTAGTTTGTCACTTTCATTTACTAGTGGGAAATTTTCATTATAGAACTTGGCTTGTATATTCCAATGATGGGCTTCCTCAAATTTCACTAGGTCTTCATGAGCAAGCAAGTTGGATGCACACCCACTTACTTTTCTTTTGAGCTTTCATACACTTATAGCTCTAGTGCATCCATTGCATGGCAGTCCCTACTCACCTACATCGATATCAATTGATGGGCATCTCCATAGCCCATTAATTGGCCTAGTTGATGTGAGAGTTTCTTCCTTCTTTTGCCTACTACCACCTTCTATTCCATCTATAGTGTTATATCCATGGCTCACGCTCATGTATTGCGTGAAAGTTTAAAAAGTTTGAGAACACTAAAGTATAACACAATTGCTTGACTAATACCGGGGTTGTGCATGATGAAATACTCTGTGTGATGAAGATGGAGCATAGCCAGACTATATGATTTTGTAGGGATAACTTTCTTTTGCCATGTTATTTTGAGAAGACATGATTGCTTCATTAGTATGCTTGAAGTATTATTATTCCTATGTCAATATTAAACTTTTGTTTTGAATCCTATGGATCTGAATATTCATGCCACAATAAAGAAGATTACTTGATAATTATATGAGGTAGCATTCCACATAAAAAATTCTTTTTTTATCATTTACCTACTCGAGGACGAGCATGAATTAAGCTTGGGGATGCTTCGTATGTCTCCAACGTATCTATAATTTTTTATTGTTCCATGCTATTATATTATCAACTTTGGATGTTTTATATGCATTAATATGCTATTTTATATTATATTTGGGACTAACTTATTAACCTAGAGTCTAGTGCTAGTTTATGTTTTTCCTTGTTTTTGAGTTTTTGAGAAAAGGAATATCAAACGAAGTCCAAACGGAATAAAAGTTTTGTGATGATTTTTCTTGGACCAGAAGACATCCAGAAGAATTGGAGTTCAAGTCAGAAGATCCCTGAGGAGGCGACAAGACACAAGGGCGCGCCGTAGGGGGCGCCCCCTGGGCCTGTGGCGCCCTCGAGAGTCCCCTGACCCTACTATATGACCATTAAATTCAGAGACATTCCAGAAACCCTACAGGCATCCATAAAAGTACTTTTCCACTCCCGCAGGTCTCTATTCTTGTTCTCTGCCAGAGGGGGATTCGATCATGAACGGCATCTACATCAACCTTGCTGCCCCTCCGATGTTGTGTGAGTAGTTTAGCATAGACCTACAGGTCCATAGCTAGTAGCTAGATGGCTTATTATCCCTCTTTGATCTTTAGTACAATGTTCTCCTTGATGTTCTTGGAGATTTATTCAATGTAATCTTCTTTCGCGGTATGTTTGTCGAGATCCGATGAATTGTTGATTTATGATAAAATTATCTATGAATATTATTTGAGTCTTGTCTGAACTCTTTTATGCATGATTAAGATAGCTATGTATTTATCTTCGATCTATTGATTTGGTTTGGCCAACTAGATTGGTTTTCTTGCAATGGGAGAGGTGTTTCGTGATGGATTCGATCTTGCTGTGTCCTCACCCAGTGACATAGTAGGGTAGAGAGGCACGCATTGTATTGTTGGCATTAAGGATAAAAGGATGAGGTTTATATCATATTGCATGAGTTTACCCCCCAACATCATGTCATCTTGCTTAAGGCATTACTCTGGTTTTTTAACTTAATACTCTAGATGCAGGCTGGATAGCAGTCGATGAGTGGAGTAATAGTAGTAGATGCAGGCAGGAGTCGGTCTCCTTGTCACGGACGTGATTCCTATATTCATGATCATTGCCTTAGATGTCGTCATAACTTTGCTCTTTTCTATCAATTGCTCAACAGTATTTTGTTTACCCACAGTATGCTTTCCTCGAGAGGGAAGCCTCTAGTGAAACCTATGGCCCTGGGTCTATTTTCCATCATATGTTTTCAGATCTATAAAACCAAAAAGCCAAAAATACCTTGTTGCTATTATTATTTGTTTTCTTTATTTTGCATTTTACTTTTGTTTTAAATCTATCTCTGTTAGAACTCACTCTTGTTCGTGATCGTGAAGGGATTGACAACCCCTTTTCCACGTGGTGTGCAAGTGTTTGTTAGTTTGTGCAGGTCAATATATTGGAGACTTGTTTGTGCCTCCTACTCGATTGATACCTTGGTTCTCAACTGAGGGAAATACTTATCCCTACTTTGATGTATCACCCTTTCCTCTTCCAGGAAAAAATCAATGCAAGCTCAACAAGTAGCAAATGTTCATTACCATATTGAGTTTCAGCATCAGAGATAGAAACATCATTATCATCCTCAGAGGGTTTCTCTACATAAGGTTCAGTAGAAGTATGCAATGTCCTATTATTTTTCTCTTTCTTTTTATTTTTAGAAGGACTAGGTGCATCAACATTAATTCTTTTGGAGTCTTGTTCAATTCCTTGAGAGTGACCTTCAGGATAAAGTGGCTCCTGAGTCATTTTACCTCCTCTAGTCATTACTCTAACACCATGATCATTCATATTATTATTCATTTCATCAAGTAACTCACTTTGAGATTTAGCAGCTTGTTCTAATAGAGTTTGAACCATAGAAGCATGTTTTCCTAATCCTCTTACATCATTACTGATTCTAGATAACAAGTCACTCAAGCGAGTAATCATATCAGTGTTTTGCTTTAATGTTTCATAACGTATGCATTGAAATGATCTTGCTTCCTAATGTAATTGTCGAATTCATAGAAACATTGCCTAGGATGTTTATTATAAGGGACATTATCTTTGTCAAACTTTAAAATAGAATTTACCTCTACCACCGGTGGTGGCGTGTCAAGGCATTGTATTTCTTCAATACGTGGTAAATACCCCTCTTCTTCGGAGTGGGTTTATGGGCGGTTCAGCAAGTGTCCATTCACTATAATTCTTCAATATATTATTCAATAATTTCTCAGCTTGCTCAACAATTCGTTCCCTGAAAACACAACCAGCATAGCTATATAAGAAGTGCCTAGAAGCATCGGTTAGTCCATTGTAGAAGATACCAAGTATTTCATTTTTCTTAAGAGGATGATCAAGCAAAGCATTAAGTAATTGGAGAAGCCTCCCCCAAGCTTGTGGGAGACTCTCTTCTTCAATTTGCACAAAGTTCAATATTTCCCATAAGGCGGCTTGTTTCTTATGAGTAGGAAATTATTTTCAGAAAAGTAATAAATCATATCCTGGGGACTACGCACACAACTAGGAGAAAGAGTATCGTACCATATCTTAGCACCACCCTTTAATGAGAATGGAAATAACATGAGAATATAGTAGTAGTGGATTTTTTCATCATGAGCAAATAGGGTGGCTATGTCATTTAATTTAGTAAGATGTGCCACAACAGTTTCAGTTTCATAGTCATGGAAAGGATCAGATTCAACCAAAGTAATTAGCTTTGGGTCAACAGAGAATTCATAGTCCTTATTAGTAACAATGATAGGTGAAGTAGTAAACTTAGGATCATATTTCATTCTAGCATTCAAAGATTTTTATTTCAACTTGCATAACAATTTCTTAAGATCATCTCTATCCTTACAAGCAAGAAAGTCCCTAGCTACCTCTCCATCCATAGCATCACCCTCGGGTATATAAGAAAATTTCATATCTAGGAGAGCTAGGTCTAATAGGTGTTTCATAGTTTTCCGTTTCAATAATCTCATTAGTTTCAACATTCTCGTCAGTTTTAGCAGTCTCAATTTCTTTAGCTCTAGCAAGTTGTTTATCAAGAAATTCACCTAGTGGCATAGTCTTATCAAACAAGATACTAGCATCCTCAATATCATCATTCATAGTAGAAGTAGCATCATAAGTAACTTGCGACATATTATAATTAATAGAAGGTGGTGGAGTTGCAAGCTTACTCAAAATAGATGGTAAATCAAGCGCAAAGCTAGATAAGAGTTCCTTACCTCCCGTCCTCTTAGAGGGAACGATCTTGGTACTATTATCCTTAAGATTCTTCATAGTGGTAATCAAATATAAATCTGAAGTGACTCAACGAATATAGCTATGATCCCCAACAACAGCGCTAGAGTAATGATGCTGCGCTAACCCGATCTAGGCCGATCTTTCACGAAATGGAGGGGATCCCACGAAGAAAAGGATGAACACAGGGAAGAACAAGGAGAAATCACAAGCGAAAACACTCAAGAACAAGTCCAATCACACACCCACTAGACAATCAAACACACAAGATCACAAGGTACATGAACAACAAAGGGAAAGATACAAGGTAGAGTTCATCCCAAATCCAAAGGAGATGGGGTCTTGAATCCTAGAAGTATCTTCTCTGTGAGGAGGTCTTGAATCCGGTGTGGATCTTCTCTGTAGAGGGGCCGCGGTCTCTCCTAGGAGTAGAACCACTAAGATGAGCAAAGCTCTAGTATAAAATGAGCTATCACATTTGCTAACCCTAAAATGGTGGAGGTGGAGGAGTATATATAGTCTAGGGCCACCATGGGGTAAGTGAGGTGCGAAAGGGGTACATGGGCCGCGGGCCCGAACACTGTGGGAAGACAGGTAGTGGACGCCCGTTGGCTACCGGACGTCCGCTGGCTTGTGAGGGACCAGACGTCAGGAAGTCTTGGGACTTCCGCTAATTTCATTCTATTGCGAAATGACGGACGTCCGGTCGTGTCCAATCGCCGGAGCCTGGAAGTTGTCGGACATCCGATGCAGGGCGGTCGTCCGTTGGCTGTAGATTGCAGCAGCTCCGTTTCTTCCGTCTTCTCTTCCACGCTTCCCTTGCGGATGGTGTAGGTGATCCTTGGCCCTTGCACTCCTCCTCTTCGTCCGTGAAGCTCCGACAATACCTATGCATGCACATGAGTGGAGTGTCAAGTAGTATACCATCCTCGAAGGGCTCAAGTGAACACGTGTAAAGGAGATGATTCACATTTATGTATGAGAAATAGAGGTCGCACGTGTCACTTGCCAAGCAGACTCTTGACATGGTGATGTCCATAGGATGATCTGCATCATCCCCTCCCCCTTGGGAAAGATCCGACCTCGGATCAAAAACCAAATCACCATGGGAAAGAGATGGCGTCGCCGTGTAGAAGTGGACGATCACCAAGTACTCATCATCTTGAAACTCAAAGTTGGCACTCTCCAATGTCGCACAGTTTAGTGATTCCTTCAAAATGAGCATGATAGAGGCAAAGGTGTCCCGTCTTTCGATGAGATGGTGGTTATCGTTTTCGGTGGAGTAGACTTAGACGATCCGTCTACGAACATGCGAGGATGTCGCGCCTTAGCAATCGCTAAACCAACTCCGAGAGGTTATTGACCACGCCAGAGCACGATCAACCTGACCACGAGGGTCTATTTCTTGCAAGCAAACAAAGAACAAGCAAGAAACTAAGATTGCAATCTGGATATTGCGAATATAAGAGGACAACTTTATTGATCAAGGTGGGGTTCTATGACGCCTTTGTCTGGTCATTAAACACAAACGAAGTACGCGAAGTTGCTGCTATGGCAAAATTTAATCTAAACAAAACCCATAGTCTAAACGACGCCCTAAGGGCTGTATATATGGAGAAAGAGAGGGGGAATTTCGTGGCCCCTTGGAGAAGGGGCCCAAAACCAACCCTAACTCTGTTTCCCCACACATACGGACTCTAAAAATAGCCTATACTTTACTATTTCAAAATTACATGGGCCTAGCCCAATAATAAGGTGACGCAGCACCAATAATAGCCTCTGGACGAAATCTATGAAGTGGCATCTTGTATATTTCGTACAAGGCTTCTCACACTCATTATGGTGGCTTCAAAGTCCTGAAATCATCACTTCTAACTCCGTTATTGCTCCCCTTGCGCATACCATCATCTCCATGCTTGATCTTGCTCCAATGTTCATCCTTCTTGTCCAAGCTAGGCCCTTCATTTGTAAGCAAGACAAATGTATCCAACTTAGGCACCATCATATTCTCATGAACATTAGAATCATTACCAAGAAACAAAAGTACTTGGTAATTTAATTGGCGTGCGGGAGCTCTAGTAATTGGTCATGTATATGTATCTGTTGGGGCTTGATGACCCACAAGTGTAGGGGATCTATCGTAGTCCTTTCGATAAGTAAGAGTGTCGAACCCAACAAGGAGGAGAAGGAAATGATAGGCAGTTTTCAGTAAGGTATTTTCTGCAAGCACTGAAATTATAGGTAACAAATAGTTTTGTGATAGCGTAATTGGTAGCAAGTGACAAAAGGTAAAAGTAAATAAGGTGCACCAAAGTTTCCCAATCCTTTTTTTAGCAAAGGACAAGCCTGGACAAACTCTTATATAAAGGAAAGTGCTCCCGAGGACACATGGGAATTATCGTCAAGCTAGTTTTCATCACGATCATCTGATTCGCGTTCGGTACTTTGATAATTTGGTATGTGGGTGGACCGGTGCTTCGGTGCTGTCCTTACTTGGACAAGCCTCCCACTTATGATTAACCTCTAATGCAAGCATCCGCAACTACAAAAGAAGTATTAAGGTAAACCTAACCGTAGCCTAAAACATATGGATCCAAATCAGCCCCTTACGAAGCAACACATAAACTAGGGTATAAGCTTCTGTCACTTTAGCAACCCATCATCTACTTATTACTTCCCAATGCCTTCCTCTAGGCCCAAATAATGGTGAAGTGTCATGTAGTCGACGTTCACATGACACCACTAGAGGAGAGACAACATACATCTCATCAAAATATCGAACGAAGACCAAATTCACATGACTACTAATAGCAAGACTTCTCCCATGTCCTCAGGAACAAAAGTAACTACTCACAAGACATAATATTGTTCATGATCAGAGGGGTATTAATATGCATAATGGATCTGAACATATGATCTTCCACCAAATAAACCAACTAGTATCAACTACAAGGAGTAATCAACACTACTAGCAACCCACAGGTACCAATCTGAGGTTTGGGTACCAAGATTGGATATAAGAGATGAACTAGGGTTTGAGAGGAGATGGTGCTGGTGAAGATGTTGATGAAGATAGCCCTCCCAAAAATGGGAGATGATGTAGGGCGGAACCCTAATCAGCGGATCTTTCACGTTTGGAGAGTATCCCACGATGAATACGGAGAACACAAGGAGGAAAACGGGGAAAACACGAGAGGAAACACTCAAATCAACACGAAGATGATCACACAAGTGCTAGATTCACGATACATAGTCGAGCTACACGATCCAAAGTCAACGTCGGTGGTACAAGGGTAGTCTTCTCCGTGAGGAGGTCTTGATTATCCCATAGGATCTTCCCCGATGTGGAGGCCTTGAATCAGTGGTGGATCTTCTCCGTAGAGGCGCACGGTCTCGTGGGAGAGAATCCACACAAGTCTGCAAATGAGCTATCCAACAGCTGCCTCCAAAGGGGGGAAGTCAACGAGTATATATTACACGAATGGACACCGTCGGGGCGGACGTCCGGTGGTTCCGGAGGGACCGGACGTCCGGTAATCCTCGGATTTCCGCTATTTAGCTTCTGTCGTCGTTGTCACGGACGTCCGGTGGCTTCCGGTCGTCCAGTCGTCTGGGAGAGGCCGGACGTCCGGTGTCTTCCGGTCGTCCGGTGCCTGGGAGTCGCCGGTCATCCGGTGCAGGCCGGACGTCCGGTGCGTGTGGCATCTTCAACCTTCCTTCTTCTTGTCTCGTGTACTCGTCGGGCCTGTCGTCTTGACCATTGTGCAGAGCTGTCCCGTGGCCTTCGTCCAAGTACCTGAGTATGCACAGAGTCCCTGATGAAGGTAGAAGCCATGTCTCACGTGAATCCGAAAGATGTAGAGAGAGGAGTGAAGTCATGTGACGCCCGAAGACCGACGTCCCAGAAGATTCCAGAAGATTCCAGATGTTCCGGGTTCTCCCGTGTGTTCATTTGTGCTTGTGTTATTTATTTTTGCATTGCATCATGTCATCATGCCATCATATCATATTTATTTTGCATCTCAACCTAAATAAATCGTGTGGACCTTCGGTTCATTTAAATCGAGGGAAGTGTGACTTCTCTTTATAACATATCCTCCAACTATATGGAGCTATATAAATATCCATTTCTTTGGAATTAACCGCAACACACTTGCAAAATTCCCATGCCTATTCCATCTCAAGCTTATCTTCAAAACCTTTGCCAACAACTCATATATCTTTTCGAGGTTCCTCCAAAAATGTGGACATTTTTGGACACTTCTAAATCATAGTCCTTGTTCACACCATTTGAAATAAATTCAAAGGAATTTGAATTTATTTTCCATTCATGCCCCTTCTCTATTTTTCTGGGAACCAACGCAATTTTGCGAGTCCAGGAATAATAGCCTCTTGTCCAAATTCTTTTGCATACCTTCCTTTCTTCTTTTTTTTTCTTTTCCTGGCTATTTTTATTTTCTGTTTTGGAGATGGCCAAAACCAGCCTTCCTCTCCTCTTTTTGGCCCATCTCCTCTAGGCCAATCCCTCCTGGCCCATAGGCCACAACCACCTCCCGAGGCCCAGGCCTCAGCCTCCCTCTCCATCTGGCCAGTTGAGGCCCGACCGTTCCAAACCCTAGGCCGCTCGATCGTTCGCTCCTCTCCTCTCCTTTTCCTCCCTACCGCCGCCACCATCGATTCCCTCGTTCCCATCGATTCCCCCTCGCTCGTCGCTCCCAGTGCCCGACCGCTCGAACCCCATCGCCCCATCTCCCGATTCCCCTGGATCCCCACTCACCTCTCCTCCCGACCGTTCCCTTCTCCCTCGCCCTGCATCGCCCGAGCCACCGCGTCTCGCACCGGCCTCCGTCGCCAGGACCGCGTCCCCGAGCGACGAGCCTGCGGCTCCCTCCGTTCCAGCTCCCCGTCGCCCTTGCTCTCCACCTCGCCCGCGAGCAGCCAGGCCCGTGGCCTCCTCCCTCCGCCGTCCCGTCCAGCAAGGCCGGCCCGCTCCCTGCGAGCCGGGCGCCGCGTCCTCAAGCCGCGGCAGCTTGCTCCTGGCTGCCTCCTCACCTCGCCGTGGCGCCTGCTGCCTCATCTCCGTCGCCCGCGGCCACGAGCGCCCTACCGCGCGGCTCCCCTCGAGCAGCTCCCCTGCACCGCGCCTGGCCTCCCGCATCTTCACCAGGGGCCTAACTCCGATGGCCGACGCCGCCTCTGTCTCGGGCCCTCCTCCCCCCGTCGATCTCCAGCAAGGCCGCCGCCCTGTGCGTCCTCAAGCCGGTCGGATCCCGCGTCCCCTCCAGCCAGCGGCCTCGAGTACTACCGGCGCCCGTTCCCTGCGGGTTCCAGCCGCCTTGCTGTTGCCGGCCCCGCTGTCCTCCTCCTCGCTGCTCCGAGACCGCCAAGTGCGGCTGCTGTGCTTCTTCGTTGGCTCGTGTTTTTGTTTTGGTCCACCAGTTTTTCCGTCAAGTTCATCTACCGTGTTTCCGGAATCGACAAGTACCCCTCCGATGACAAGTACATCTACGAACGGGAACGCCTACACGACGACACAAGACGACGCGACAAGTACCTCTTCGGAGACGTGAACGACTACGAACGGGAACAACTACACGGCGATGCGGCAAGTACCACGACGTCGACGACCCTCAAGTTCGACTACACGGCATAACGTCAAGTACCTCTACGTCGCGAGAACCGAGTCCGGCAAGACCGCTACGAGAACGACTACACGATGCGTCAATGTTCCTCTCCGGTGCCGAGAACCGAGTACCCCTACTGATGCGCCAAGTACCTCTACGGACGTGTACCACGACCTCGTGAACAACTACTTCCTCTACGGCCGTGTGCAACTACTTCCTCTACGTCCCTCTACGACCTCGAACCCCCTCCGAATCGAACGCTTGTTCCGAAGGTATTGTAATGCCCAGGATGGAGTTATACCTCCTACGTGTCGAGGCACGACTTAAAGGCATAAATCCATCCTAGAATGATCTCAAGTTTGGTAATCTTTGCACAACTCATGTAAAAGAGGGGATAGTAAACAGAAAATAGTTGGCTTACACTCGCCACGTCACAGAATTACAGTACAAGTCTCAAACATCATACATTAAGAACATCACAACCCTCTAAGGGCAAAATCCAAATGTCAAAGTACCAAACTTAGATAAATAAACCACAGGCGGATCGAATCCTAGTAAGAGTCTCCACTACTGATCATCCGGGTATCGCACATAGTACCGACTACGCTCCTCGTCGTACTCCCAATCCAGCTCGGTGCCATCACCTGGATAGCTCACAGCTGGACCTGCATCTGGTGTGTGAAGTAACTGTGAGCCACAGAGGACTCAGCAATCCCGTCTCCGGGTAACAAGACTATCAAAGCCTTTGGGTGAGGAAAAGGCTGAAGAAAAGAATAAGTGTCTGCAGCAGCAACTAGCATCTAGCTTACGTAAGTGAGAGCGAGAAGAGAAGGCCTCGGCGAGAAGTGATCACGAAGTGATCCTAGCTACAAGCTCAGCAAAACATAACCCCTCCGTGTTCAACTCCCGAATCCCTATTCGGAAATTGACAGTCACGGAACACACGCTGGTAGTGTATTAGAAACATTGTGTCAAGTTATCTACAACCGGAATTAACAAGCTCCCATCTGCCACACAACCGCGGGCACGGCTTTCGAAAGTTCAAACCCTGCAGGGGTGTTCCAACTTGACCCATTACAAGCCCACGATCCGCGGAGTCACAACTCCAAAGTGGGAAGACCCGAGTAACCTCGGAATCCCGTGCTCAAGATATACCGAACTAAGGTAAGGCTGATCCAGCAAATCCTCCCGGCGTGTCGACACCCTGATAGTAGCCGCGCGTATCTAAGTCTCAGGACACGACCGGATGAGACGTCCTACAATTGTATGCCAGATACCTCAGGTTGCCCCAAGGCGGCCCCGCAGTCCGCTCGTTTCAGACCAACACTCATGTGGAGCACTGGCCCGGGGTTGTTGATTAAGAAAGAGGGTTAATTACTCCCTATGCAAGTTTAGTTTGTTATTAGGCAAATAGTACCAATGTTGGGACTTGCTGGAAAAGACTTAGCACTTAGCGGTTTATCGAGGGGGTCCCATACACCCCAACCGTGTTAGGAACGCATAATCAAGGAACATAACACCGGTTTATACGGTTCCTAACGGCATGAGTGGAACAAAACACCAAGCAAAAGGCTTAGCCTTCCACCCTTGCCAATATATAGATGATTTCATTTAAGCATTTATATAGTGTGATATAACCCAACCAAACTTCAACATGGAGGAAAGCATCTTCGGTCTTCACCTGCAACTAGCAATGCTATAAGAAGGGCTGAGCGAAGCGTACTTAGCCAAGCAACGGTTTGCATAGGTAGGTTGGTTAAACATGGCAATTGGTTACAAGTAGGAGGCTGACAAGAAGATCATGGGCATCGAGGCAAAACTATAGATCGAGACTACTAGCAATAGGCAAAGATAGTAATGTTATCGGGGTTCGGTCATCTTGCCTGAAGAGAAGTCGTTCGGATTGTAAGAAGGGTCCTCGTGCTCAACCTCGTTGGTAACCTCGTGCTCAACCTCGTACTCGGTCTCAGCTTCCGGCTCTAAACAAAACAATCACACCAAGCACCAATCAACAAGATGCAATGCGCACTCGAAAAAGATGAATGCATGATGGATGCACTAAGGATGCACACGGAGCAAGGAAAAATATCACTCAAGCAAATCACCTCATAACATGAAAACAATCTGATATTATTAATCTACACAGAAAATCAATCAAGTTTGATATAAGATTCGCTGAAATCGGAGTTACGGGCTAAAAGTTATGCCCGAAACAAGATTTGAGCGAAAGCTGAAAATTACAACAACATAGCAACTTCGGAGCTCAAAATAATTAAGCTACAGCACTCAGATATCATGGCAAAGGACATGAACACAAACTAGACATATAGTACAGCAACTAAGTCCAAAGGTGCACCCCAACGGAGCCACGGATCAATAGCAATGATCTTGGACATATTGAACTTGACAATAAAATTCTGGCGGCAGAATTTTATTGAAACTTTGGAGCAAAAGATAAACATGCTACAGCCACTTAAATGGACATGTGAGGACATTAATGGAAAGACAACAATATATACTACAAGGAACAATCAAAATCCACTCCAAAACTAACATGCTTTGTCCTAGAACATCACACGAACATGGCATCGGAACGTTACAGATTTCAGACTTAGTGAAAAATCCACTAAGTCCAAAAACAGCAATATCATCATAGCATCTAAAAGATCATGTTTAAGTCACCTCAAAACTAAACATGGCAAAGGGTAAGCACCTCATCAAAATACACATGAAGGTGATCCCGAAACACACAAGCATGCATCATGGAGGTGAACACAACGATTGCAACGAGCTCAACAAGATGGCATTTCATAACAAGTGAAAAACACATCATAGCCACATGGCACTTTGCAACGATGATAACAAGGCAATAATAAATCTACCATGCAACCTATCACATCCAACACATAGTTCGTGGCAAGACGAACACGTGGACATGTCATTTGCATCATTCGGACAAACGAGCTAGAAGATATCACATGACAAACGTGACATAAAAATAACACATAACAGCAGTTTATATCATGATGCACTCTTGCAACAGCATAACGAGCACCTAAACGAACTCTAACATGCATGACAACAACAGGAAAACGTAGAGCAAGTCTCCACGAACGTCTGGACATGCTACACGCGCGAATCGGAGCAGCAGGCAAAAAGTTATGCATGTTGAAAGATAGCATCACAGATCAAAATAACTGGGACTTAGCAGAAATTTCAACAACCTCAGATCTGGGGGTCAAACGGGTCAATGGCCCGCGGCGGATCGGGATCTGGCCCAGGCGCGGCTGGCGGCTGGGCCCTGGCGGATCGGCCTGCGGGAGCCTGCGGGGCGGCCCAACCGAGCGGTGGCTGCGGCGGCCCGCGGAGGCGACGGAGGGGCGGTGCGGCCCGGCTGCGGTGGCGAGGCCCGCCTGGCGCTCGCGGAGGCAGCGCGGCCCAGGTGCGCGCGCCCGGTTGCGGAGTGGGGCGGCGTTGACTGGCGACGCGGTTCGGCGCGGAGGGGAGCCGAGCGGCCCGGCGGCTGGGCTGGGGCCCTGGAGGAGCGGCGGGAGAGGCCTCGCTCTAGCCGGGGAAGTGGTCCTCGCTCGAGACGGGCGTACGGGCCGAAGGATCGCGGGGGTTTGGGCCGGTGCGGAAGGGAGCGACGACGTGGGATCGGTGCGGCGGGACGGCGCTGTCAGCCGGGGAAGTGGTCCCCCTGCGGCCGCGTTGACCCTGGCGATCTGGCGATCGAGGGATCTGGGCGCCCTCGATCCCACGTGCGCTTGGCTGGCTCGATGGACTCCTCGGGATCCGGGAAGAATCAGAGGGAGGATTTTTGGGATCTGGTCTGATCTGAAAGAAAAGGAAAAAAAATAGTGGAGAAGGGGAAGAAGATAGGGAAGCCAAAATAGACTAGGAGGGTCTAATATATAGCAGTTTTTAGGGTTAGGAGGGAATTTAGGGGCGCTAGGAGCCCTCCGATCGCGATCCGACGGATCCGATCGCGGGGATAGATTTAAAGGGCCTAGGAGGAGATAAAAGACTGCAGTAGGGGTCTTTCCGGGACACGAAGTGAAGGCACTTTGGACCCACACGAACAACGGATGGGATAGTCAACGGAGTCCAAACGAGACGAGATTTGAGAGGCGGGTTGCACACAACAAAACAACAACACACACAACAACCTCGCGACACACCGGTAACGTTACACGCCCGAACAACAAAGTAGGCCTACGGGACGTCACGGACACGTGAGGGAGCTCCGGAACGCGAAACGGACAACGGGAAGAAACACGCGGAACCGGATGCAACCGACAACACAAATGCAATGCGATGCACATGTCTACATGATATGAATGAATGCCACACACTCACACAACAAAACGACGAAAACCCGAAAGACAAAGAACCCGGAATGGAAATAGATGAAGCCGGAGATATATTATATACCCAAAAGGGAAAGTATTACATCCGGGGCATTACAAACTCTCCTCTACTACAAAAAGATCTCGTCCCGAGATATAGGACTGGAAAAAGGAAGGGTACTCGGAACGAAGATGATCTTCTCGTTCCCAGGAAGCTTCTCGGTCGGTGTGATGTGACCACTTGACTTTCAGAAACTTGATGGACTTGTTGCGGGTCTTGCGTTCGGTTTCTTCGAGAATGGCAACTGGATGCTCTCGGTAGGACAGGTCTTGTTGAAGATCAATCTCCTCAAACGGAATCATGCGCTCAGGTGCCTTGAAGCATTTGCGAAGTTGAGACACATGGAAGACATCATGAACATTTGCAAAGTTTGAAGGGAGCTCAAGCTGATAGGCTAGATCGCCTCTTTTGCGAAGAATCTTGAAAGGCCCGACGTATCTAGGAGCAAGCTTTCCTTTGATACCGAATCTTTGGGTGCCTTTCATCGGAGAAACTCGGAGATAGACATGATCATCGATGTTGAAAGCCAAATCACGATGCTTTCCGTCATAGTAGCTCTTCTGACGCGACTGAGCGGCCTTGAGATTCTCACGTATGACTTTGCACATTTCTTCGGCTTCAGATATCAAGTCATTGCCAAGAAGTTGGCGTTCGCCTGTTTCAGACCAGTTGAGAGGGGTACGGCACTTTCTGCCATAGAGAATTTCAAACGGTGCTTTGCCTGCACTTGCTTGAAAGCTGTTGTTGTAAGAGAACTCGGCAAATGGAAGGCAGTCTTCCCATTTCATGCCGAAGGAGATGACACAGGCTCTGAGCATGTCTTCTAGAATCTGATTCACGCGCTCGACTTGACCACTAGTCTGAGGGTGAAAAGCAGTGCTGAACCTGATCTTCGTGCCCATGGCGGACTGAAAGGAGTCCCAGAACCTTGATGTGAACAAGCTGCCACGGTCTGAGGATATAACTTGAGGAATGCCATGTAGGGACACAATTCTGGAAGTGTACAGCTCTACAAGTTGAGCTGCATTGATTGATTCCTTGACTGGAAGAAAGTGAGCGACTTTGGTAAGCTTGTCAATCACCACAAAGATAGCATCATTTCCTCGCTTGGATTTAGGAAAGCCAGTGACGAAGTCCATTTCAATGTGGTCGAACTTCCACTCGGGAATAGGAAGAGGTTGGAGAAGACCGGCTGGACGTTGATGTTCTGCTTTCACTCTTCTGCATACATCACATTCATTCACGAATTGGGCAATCTCCCTTTTCATGCGTGTCCACCAGTAGGATTGCTTGAGATCTTGATACATCTTGGAACTGCCAGGATGAATGGAAAGGAGAGAATCATGAGCTTCTTCCATTATGAGCTTCCTGAGATCACCTTTGGGAACAACGAGTCTGTCCTCGAAGAACAAGGTATCTCTCTCATCAACACGGAAGCACTTGTATTTTGGAGTGCCCTTTGCAATCCCATGTTTCACCTTCTTCACCATGGTATCACTGAGCTGGGCCTCACAGACTTGATCTTCCAAGGTAGGAGCAATTTGTAGATTTGCAAGAAAACCCTGCGGAACAACTTGAAGGTTGAGTTTCCTGAATGCTTCACAAAGCTCAGGCTGGTACGGCTTGATAAGAAGGCTGTTGCAATATGCCTTTCTGCTCAAAGCATCTGCAATCACATTTGCCTTGCCAGGAGTGTATTCAATGCTGGGAATGTACTCTTGGATCATTTCAACCCAACGAGTCTGACGGAGGTTCAGATGCGGCTGTGTGAAGATGTACTTCAAGCTCTTGTGATCAGTGAAGATGTCGACCTTTCTGCCCAACAACAGATGTCTCCACGTAATCAGAGCATGTACCACAGCTGCTAGCTCGAGATCATGTGTGGGATAGTTCTTCTCACTTGGCTTTAGCTGCCGAGAAGTATATGCCACAATTCTCTTATCTTGCATAAGCACACCACCAAGACCTTGAAGAGAAGCATCACAGAATACTTCATAGGGCTTGGATTCATCCGGAGGAGTCAGAACTGGAGCAGAGACAAGCTTCTCTTTGAGGGTTTTGAATGCCACTTCACATTCGGGAGACCAAAAGTATTTGACATTCTTCTGAAGCAGGTTGGAAAGAGGCTTGGCGATCTTGGAGAAGTTCTCGACAAACCTTCTGCAATAGCTGGCAAGACCCATAAAACTGCGGAGCTGCTTGACATTCTGAGGAGCCTCCCAGTTGACAATTGCTTCAACTTTCTCGGGATTAACCGCAATACCGTCAGCTGAGATGATGTGGCCCAGGTACAAAACCTTATCGAGCCAAAACTCGCACTTTGAGAACTTGGCATAGAATTTATGCTCTCGGAGTCGATCAAGAACCAGACGTAAGTGCTTTTCGTGATCTTCTTCATTCTTGGAAAACACCAGAATATCATCCAGATACACAAGCACAAACTCGCCAGTATAGGGGTTGAAGATGTAATGCATCATCCTTGAAAAGGTAGGAGGAGCATTGGCGAGACCGAAGGACATGACGGTATACTCGTATGAACCGTAGCTCGTTCTGAAGGCCGTCTTGGGAATGTCCTCCTCGCGAATGCGAATTTGATGGTAGCCCATTCGGAGGTCAAGCTTAGAGAACACTTTAGCTCCTTTGAGGTGCTCAAAGAGTTCGTTGATGTTGGGGAGCGGATACTTGTTCTTAATTGTCTTCTTGTTCAAAGGCCGGTAGTCAACACAGAGACGCTCCGTGCCATCTTTCTTCTTGACAAATAAGACACCACAGCCCCATGGAGACGTACTCGGTCTGATGAGACCCATACTCTCCTGCTTATCAAGCTGCTTCTTCAATTCCTTCAATTCATCCGGAGAGAGCTTGTACGGACGCCGGCATGCAGGCTCAGTGCCCGGCTCGAGTTCAATGACAAACTCCACCTGACGGTGTGGAGGCATGCCTGGAAGTTCTTCAGGAAAGACGTCGTGATATTCGTTCACCACCGGAATTTGATTTATGGCATTAATTTCGCCCTTATCATTAAGAGAGAAAAGCCGGATAGTATTATCCCTTGAAGCAAAGATAATCACATCTTCATCAGAATGAGTCAACTTGACTTCCTTTTGAGCACAATCAATGTGAGCATCATGCTGAGAAAGCCAATCCATTCCGAGGATGAGGTCGATGTCAGAATTACCAAGAACCACCGGAGAAGCCAAAAATCGATAATCACCCATGCGAATAGAAACATCCGGAGCATACAATTTAGAAATCATGCATCTTCCCGGAGAAATCACTTGCAACTCCTTTGGTAAGGCCATGGTGCCCACATTATACTTGGATGCAAAAGGGAATGACATGAAAGAATGTGAAGCACCCGAATCAAATAACACTTTAGCAGGGATAGAGTTCACTGGAAGGTTACCCAGAATGACATCAGAAGAATTCTCTGCTTGCGCTGCATTCATCAGATTGACCCTTGCTGCCTTTGGATCATGTCTGACAATAGCTGAAATCACAGGTGGAGGAGGAGGAAGACGCTTCGGATTCGGACATCTGTTGGCATAATGACCCTTCTGGCCACACTTGTTGCACACCACTTCAGAGAGAGGACGGAAATGAGAGCCACTGGACTTGGAGCCTTGAGACTGAAACTGCTTCTTCGACTGGTTGCTCGGGTTGGGTGGGTGGGAGAAACCACGACCACTAGAGTTCTTGTTGTTGGAGTTGTTGAAGTTGTTGGAGTTGTTGTATGGAGCTCGAATCACTGGAGGAGGAGGAAGCCAGAATTTCTGATGCTTCGAGACCATCTAAGACGATGAGGAAGAGTGAACAGCATCTCGAATTCTCTTCTTAGAAGCCTCCATCTTAAGCTGAGCTGCTTCTTGTTTCAAAGCCATATTATAGAACTTGTCGAATTCATCGGGCTCGAACAAAGTGAGAGCAAGCTGAAGTTCATCTTTGAGACCTCCACGGAACTGATAGATTTTACTCTTGGCATCAGGAATGTCTTGCTTAGCGTAGCAAGCGAGGTTTTGGAACTTGACATTATACTGATAGACTGTCATGGAGCCCTGCTTGAGGTTGCGGAATTGCTCACGCATACCCTCGATGACACTTGTAGGAATGTGGTGCGAACGGAAATCCTTGCAGAAATTCTCCCAAGAGATCACTTGACCCGGCCTGGAGTCTTTGTACTGCTGCCACCAGTCAGCTGCTTGATCTTTCAGTTGGAAGGCTGCAAATTTCACATAGTCATCTTCCTTCACGTTACTGCACTCAAAATGCTTCTTGATATCGGTTAGCCAATCTTCAGCATCAAGAGGGTCGACACAGTAACTGAAAGCTTTAGGATTGTTGGCCAAGAACTGGTTGAGGGTCGCATGGTGCTGCTGGTTGAAGAAGTTGCCTTGGTTCCCTGGAACACCCTGATTAGCTTGCATAGCTTGCATTTGCTGCATCATCTGCATCATCAACTGAGTGTTCTGAGCAGTAGTCTGCATAATCGCTCTCCAAGCCTCAGGCGGAGGAGGAGGGGAAGGAGGACGTTCTGGAACCTCTTCACCCTCTGGGTTAGCGTTCGGAACCCTTTTCGGAGCCATCCTGTAAGAGATGACCACGAATCAGTAATTGATTGACAAAAGGTAAAAGCTGAATCAATGGAATGAATTGCAACAAGTCTTCACAATAA
Source organism: Secale cereale (assembly GCA_902687465.1). Taxonomy (NCBI): domain Eukaryota; kingdom Viridiplantae; phylum Streptophyta; class Magnoliopsida; order Poales; family Poaceae; genus Secale; species Secale cereale. The sequence goes on along the minus strand of LR738713.1, from coordinate 263,664,263 downwards.
TCATTCGAACAATAGAACGAATGAAAACATCCGAACAAGAGGAACGAATGAATTTCACAGTTAAATGATAACATCAGTCTTCACGAGAAGCCACATAGGGGACACAAAGAAAATAAGAAAAACAACAAGGTACAGACGGGAAAAAACACAAGAGAGGAGTTTCGTTCTAACATCTTTGTGCTGAAAGCATATGAACGCATTACGAAAAGGTTTTGCAATCCCCGGATCAGCATAGCCAAGGACACTTTAAGATGCAACTCCTGATAGTAACATCGGTCATATAACCCCTTCACTCAATGTCGAACCCCGAACTCACTAACCTGCATTCGTTGGAAGAATGCCTACGATCTACTGGATAAAACCCACCTATAGATTTCCGAAAGATTCCAGTTATGCAATCAGGTGTTGGGGATACACGGGAAGCACCGCGCAATCAACTCTAACCTACATCCAGGTGTATCCATCCTTCAACACATAACCAGTCTTTCTCGGAAACTGTGTACCTCAGACCTTCGAAAAAGCATCCACTATAACAAGCTATGGCAATACTCCCGAACTACCTCCCCAGTACTGGGTGATGTCGGGGTTATCTTGCCACTGGCCGTATAGGGGAGATTTTCGATGTCGGCCGTCTTAAGTATTTAGTACTGCCGCGATATGCTTGTTACAACGATACCCCGAAGCTCAACTCCTCGGTAACAGGAGGCATCGAGAACAATATCCTTGTCGAACATCGAAACAATCCCAGAATACTCGCGGGATTCCTAAAAAAAAATTTGTGCAAATTTTGAAGATAGGAGAGACAAGAGTAGACGTCAGGAGTCCTCACCAGAGAGAAAGGGGATGAGAAGCAAAGAAATCCTACTCTCCGATATAATATAGGACTCAAAAAGTTTTTAGTGTGTGCCTAGACTCGACCGTCAATGGTTCGATCAAACAGTGGGGGCTCCTAGGTCGGAGAAGGCTCTGAATACCAACTTGTAATGCCCAGGATGGAGTTATACCTCCTACGTGTCGAGGCACGACTTAAAGGCATAAATCCATCCTAGAATGATCTCAAGTTTGGTAATCTTTGCACAACTCATGTAAAAGAGGGGATAGTAAACAGAAAATAGTTGGCTTACACTCGCCACGTCACAGAATTACAGTACAAGTCTCAAACATCATACATTAAGAACATCACAACCCTCTAAGGGCAAAATCCAAATGTCAAAGTACCAACCTTAGATAAATAAACCACAGGCGGATCGAATCCTAGTAAGAGTCTCCACTACTGATCATCCGGGTATCGCACATAGTACCGACTACGCTCCTCGTCGTACTCCCAATCCAGCTCCGTGCCATCACCTGGATAGCTCACAGCTAGACCTGCATCTGGTGTGTGAAGTAACTGTGAGCCACAGAGGACTCAGCAATCCCGTCTCTGGGTAACAAGACTATCAAAGCCTTTGGGTGAGGAAAAGGCTGAAGAAAAGAATAAGTGTCTGCAGCAGCAACTAGCATCTAGCTTATGTAAGTGAGAGCGAGAAGAGAAGGCCTCGGCGAGAAGTGATCACGAAGTGATCCTAGCTACAAGCTCAGCAAAACATAACCCCTCCGTGTTCAACTCCCGAATCCCTATTCGGAAATTGACAGTCACGGAACACACGCTGGTAGTGTATTAGAAACATTGTGTCAAGTTATCTACAACCGGAATTAACAAGCTCCCATCTGCCACATAACCGCGGGCACGGCTTTCGAAAGTTCAAACCCTGCAGGGGTGTTCCAACTTGACCCATTACAAGCCCACGATCCGCGGAGTCGCAACTCCAAAGTGGGAAGACCCGAGTAACCTCGGAATCCCGTGCTCAAGATATACCGAACTAAGGTAAGGCTGATCCAGCAAATCCTCCCGGCGTGTCGACACCCTGATAGTAGCCGCGCGTATCTAAGTCTCAGGACACGACCGGATGAGACGTCCTACAGGTGTATGCCAGATACCTCAGGTTGCCCCAAGGCGGCCCCGCAGTCCACTCGTTTCGGACCAACACTCATGTGGAGCACTGGCCCGGGGTTGTTGATTAAGAAAGAGGGTTAATTACTCCCTATGCAAGTTTAGTTTGTTATTAGGCAAATAGTACCAATGTTGGGACTTGCTGGAAAAGACTTAGCACTTAGCGGTTTATCGAGGGGGTCCCATACACCCCAACCGTGTTAGGAACGCATAATCAAGGAACATAACACCGGTTTATACGGTTCCTAACGGCATGAGTGGAACAAAACACCAAGCAAAAGGCTTAGCCTTCCACCCTTGCCAATATATAGATGATTTCATTTAAGCATTTATATAGTGTGATATAACCCAACCAAACTTCAACATGGAGCAAAGCATCTTCGGTCTTCACCTGCAACTAGCAATGCTATAAGAAGGGCTGAGCGAAGCGTACTTAGCCAAGCAACGGTTTGCATAGGTAGGTTGGTTAAACATGGCAATTGGTTACAAGTAGGAGGCTGACAAGAAGATCATGGGCATCGAGGCAAAACTATAGATCGAGACTACTAGCAATAGGCAAAGATAGTATTGTTATCGGGGTTCGGTCATCTTGCCTGAAGAGAAGTCGTTCGGATTGTAAGAAGGGTCCTCGTGCTCAACCTCGTTGGTAACCTCGTGCTCAACCTCGTACTCGGTCTCAGCTTCCGGCTCTAAACAAAACAATCACACCAAGCACCAATCAACAAGATGCAATGCGCACTCGAAAAAGATGAATGCATGATGGATGCACTAAGGATGCACACGGCGCACGGAAAAATATCACTCAAGCAAATCACCTCAAAACATGAAAACAATCTGATATTATTTATCTACACAGAAAATCAATCAAGTTTGATATAAGATTCGCTAAAATCGGAGTTACGGGCTAAAAGTTATGCCTGAAACAAGATTTGAGTGAAAGCTGAAAATTACAACAACATAGCAACTTCGGAGCTCAAAATAATTAAGCTACAGCACTCAAATATCATGGCAAAGGACATGAACACAAACTAGACATATAGTACAGCAACTAAGTCCAAAGGTGCACCCCAACGGAGCCACGGATCAATAGCAATGATCTTGGACATATTGAACTTGACAATAAAATTCTGGCAGCAGAATTTTATTGAAACTTTGAAGCAAAAGATAAACATGCTACAGCCAGTTAAATGGACATGTGAGGACATGAATGGAAAGACAACAATATATACTACAAGGAACAATCAAAATCCACTCCAAAATTAACATGCTTTGTCCTAGAACATCACACGAACATGGCATCGGAACGTTACAGATTTCAGACTTAGTGAAAAATCCACTAAGTCCTAAAACAGCAATATCATCATAGCATCTAAAAGAGCATGTTTAAGTCACCTCGAAACTAAACATGGCAAAGGGTAAGCACCTCATCAGAATACACATGAAGGTGATCCCGAAACACACAAGCATGCATCATGGAGGTGAACACAACGATTGCAACGAGCTCAACAAGATGGCATTTCATAACAAGTGAAAAACACATCATAGCCACATGGCACTTTGCAACGATGATAACAAGGCAATAATAAATCTACCATGCAACCTATCACATCCAACACATAGTTCGTGGCAAGACGAACACGTGGACATGTCATTTGCATCATTCGGACAAACGAGCTAGAAGATATCACATGACAAAGGTGACATAAAAATAACACATAACAGCAGTTTATATCATGATGCACTCTTGCAACAGCATAACGAGCACCTAAACGAACTCTAACATGCATGACAACAACAGGAAAACGTAGAGCAAGTCTCCACGAACGTCTGGACATGCTACACGCGCGAATCGGAGCAGCAGGCAAAAAGTTATGCATGTTGAAAGATAGCATCACAGATCAAAATAACTGGGACTTAGCAGAAACTTCAACAACCTCAGATCTGGGGGTCAAACGGGTCAACGGCCCGCGGCGGATCGGGATCTGGCCCAGGTGCGGCTGACGGCTGGGCCCTGGCGGATCGGCCTGCGGGAGCCTGCGGGGCGGCCCAACCGAGCGGTGGCTGCGGCGGCCCGCGGAGGCGACGGAGGGGCGGTGCGGCCCGGCTGCGGTGGCGAGGCCCGCCTGGCGCTCGCGGAGGCAGCGCGGCCCAGGTGCGCGCGCCCGGTTGCGGAGTGGGGCGGCGTTGACTGGCGGCGTGGTTCGGCACGGAGGGGAGCCGAGCGGCCCGGCGGCTGGGCTGGGGCCCAGGAGGAGCGGCGGGAGAGGCCTCGCTCGAGCCGGGGAAGTGGTCCTCGCTCGAGCCGGGCGTACGGGCCAAAGGATCGCGGGGGTTTGGGCCGGTGCGGAAGGGAGCGACGACGTGGGATCGGTGCGGCGGGACGGCGCTGTCAGCCGGGGAAGTGGTCCCCCTGCGGCCGTGTTGACCCTGGCGATCTGGCGATCGAGGGATCTGGGCGCCCTCGATCCCAGGTGCGGCTTGGCTGGCTCGATGGACTCCTCGGGATCCGGGAAGAATCAGAAGGAGGATTTTTGGGATCTGGTCTGATCTGAAACAAAAGGAAAAAAAAATAGTGGAGAAGGGGAAGAAGATAGGGAAGCCAAAATAGACTAGGAGGGTCTAATATATAGCAGTTTTTAGGGTTAGGAGGGAATTTAGGGGCGCTAGGAGCCCTCCGATCGCGATCCGACGGATCCGATCGCGGGGATAGATTTAAAGGGCCTAGGAGGAGATAAAAGACTGCAGTAGGGGTGTTTCCGGGACACGAAGTGAAGGCACTTTGGACCCACACGGACAACGGATGGGATAGTCAACGGAGTCCAAACGAGACGAGATTTGAGAGGCGGGTTGCACACAACAAAACAACAACACACACAACAACCTCGCGACACACCGGTAACGTTACACGCCCGAACAACAAAGTAGGCCTACGGGACGTCACGGACACGTGAGGGAGCTCCGGAACGCGAAACGGACAACGGGAAGAAACACGCGGAACCGGATGCAACCGACAACACAAATGCAATGCGATGCACATGTCTACATGATATGAATGAATGCCACACACTCACACAACAAAACGACGAAAACCCGAAAGACAAAGAACCCGGAATGGAAATAGATGAAGCCGGAGATATATTATATACCCAAAAGGGAAAGTATTACATCCGGGGCATTACAGGTATACCCCAAGACGATGACCCGTGTGATGCTTGTTGTGTTGTATGAAATGTTTCCCTTGTGTGCACCGTGCCGCCTCATCTTTTGTCATGCTCCTCGGTTGCCTCGTCGCCGACTCGTGGGAACCCGGTGACGGGATCACCCCATCTTTCATCTCGTCTGACTCGCTCACGCCATCTTTCCTTTTTCACCGGACTCTCAGCGAGTTACCGGAATCGATATGTTGCCGTTGCATCATTTTTGGATCGTTGCCGTGGCACCTTTTCCTTCCACCACGGTGACACATACTTCATATCTCTTCTTGTCAACCTTTAACAAAATTGCATAAACTTGATCATGTCATCCGCATCATATTAACAACATTAAATGTGTGATTGTTGTTTGCTTAAAATTGCTAAACATGCTTATGGGGATTTTCCGGAATTGTTGTTGTTATTTTCCGGCCCCATTTAAAATGCCTAAATAGTGTAGTTTTATTATGCTTCACCTCTTGCCATGTTAAAAACATTTAATCTTGTCTTGTAAACAAATGAGAGTCAACTAAATAAATAAAATGTGGTGTTTCGTCAATATGCAACTCGTTGCATATTGAGCTCCACTTAACTTGTAGTTTTGTTTGTGCACTTTGCCATGCCATGCATAATTAAACTGGACATGCATCATACTTGGATGTGCATCGTATGCCATGTTTATGCTTGTGTGTTTACCGTGTTGTTTGCTTCTTTCCGGTTGCTTCTCTTGTTAGCTTCGGTTTCGTTCCGGAGTTGTGAGGATTCGCTCGTCTATGTTGCTCCGTCTACTTCATGGACACGTTCTTCTCCCTTGCGGAATCCCAGGCAAGATGATCTTACCCTTGGATACCTTTACTACCATTGCCATGCTTAGTTGTCTCGATGCTATCGTTACATGTCGCGCTACCCATCTTTTATGTCAGCCTCTCCTTGTTGCCATGAAACCTCTAACCTTGAAACCTTCCTAGCAAAACCACTGTTTGGCTATGTTACCCGCTTGCTCAGCCCCTCTTATAGCGTTGTTAGTTGCAGGTGAAGATGAAGATCGTTCCAGGAGGGAACTTGTTGTTGTTATATCACAATATCTACAATTATTGTTTAACACACCTATATACTGGGCATGGGTGGAAGGCTTGGCCTTTTGCTCGGTGTTTTGTTCCACTCATGCCACCTTAGGCGCCGATAAACCGGCATTATGTTCCTTGATTTTGCGTTCCTTACACGATGGGTGGATGGGGACCCCTTGACAGTTCGACTTTGAATAAAACTCCTTCAGCAAGGCCCAACATTGGTTTTAATTTGCTCATAATAACAACTTAATTAAATAATTAAATTTGCATAGGGGGTCGCACCCTCGGGTTCTTAATTCTACATAGCAGGGGGGGCCAGTGCTGATGGTGTTGGTCCCAAACGGGGGTTATGCGGGGCCACCACGGGGAAACTCGAGGTTTGGCTCATGTAGGATCGCCCATCCGGACGTGGCCTGAGACGAGATACGCGCGGCTACTATCAGGGTGTCGGCACGCCGGGAGGTCTTGCTGGACTTGTTTTACCATTGTCGAAATGTCTTGTGCTACCGGGATGCCGAGCCTGATCGGATTTCCCTAAGATAAGGAGTGATGATATTATATTTATCACTTCAGCTAATCGTGAGAGCTTGTGATGGGCTAAGTTGGAACACCCCTGCAGGGTTATGATCTTTTGAAAGCCGTGCCCGCGGTAATGTGGCAGATTGGAATTTGTTAATGTCCGGTTGTAGAAAACTTGACAGAGGATCCGAAGTAAAAGACACAACTGTGTGAGTAACCGTGACTGTCTCTTTTCGCTTTGAGAAGAGAACACGGTGGGGTTATGTTTGATTCATATGTAGTTCAGGATCTTTAGCGATCACTACTTTTGCGACCGTTTGCTTAGATGCTTATCTTCTTCTGGTACTCGTAAGTTAGCCACCATATTATGCTTAGCCGCTGCTGCAGCCTCACCACTTTACCTCTTCCTACCCATAAAGCTTTGCTAGTCTTGATACCCATGGTGATACGGAGTATCCCATGATCATCCCCATGTTCACTCGACGAGACCTCAACTACACACAATTGGACACAAGGTTCACTCGCTCCTCTCTGAACCTCCACTTTCTACATGTGAGACATGGCGACTACCTCAAATATATGTGCTATGCATGACCAGGAACCAAGAGGGAGGCCATGGAACAGCTAGGAGCATTGGACAAGACGGCGAGGACACCAAGTACAAGGAACAAGAGAAGCTGCTGGAAAAGCTACAGGCTCCGGACGTCCGGCCTCTACCGGACGACCGACAACTCCCAGGCGACCGGACGACCGGAGGCCACTGGACGTCCGTGACTTCGACGACAGAAGGAAAATAGCGGAAGTCCGAAGACTTCCGGACGTCCGGACCCTCGCGAGCCACCGGACGTCCGGTAGCCGGCGGACGTCCGCTACATGCTGTCTGCGCACAGTTATCGGGCCAGAGGCCCATGTATCCCTCTCCCACTTACCCCTTCGTGGCCCTAGACTATATA
>LR738713.1:263602392-263656527 GCA_902687465.1 Secale cereale | reverse complement strand
CCTCCACTTTCTACATGTGAGACATGGCGACTACCTCAAATATATGTGCTATGCATGACCAGGAACCAAGAGGGAGGCCATGGAACAGCTAGGAGCATTGGACAAGACGGCGAGGACACCAAGTACAAGGAACAAGAGAAGCTGCTGGAAAAGCTACAGGCTCCGGACGTCCGGCCTCTACCGGACGACCGGCAACTCCCAGGCGACCGGACGACCGGAGGCCACTGGACGTCCGTGACTTCGACGACAGAAGGAAAATAGCGGAAGTCCGAAGACTTCCGGACGTCCGGACCCTCGCGAGCCACCGGACGTCCGGTAGCCGGCGGACGTCCGCTACATGCTGTCTGCGCACAGTTATCGGGCCAGAGGCCCATGTATCCCTCTCCCACTTACCCCTTCGTGGCCCTAGACTATATATACTCCTCCACCTCCTCCTAATGAGGGTTAGCTTAGTGATAGCTCATTCGATACCATCTAGTGGTTCATCTCCTTGTGAGTGACTGCGGCCCCTCCACGGAGAAGATCCACACGGATTCAAGACCTCCTTCACGGAGAAGATCCTACGGGATACCCCCCAAGACCTCCTCACGTCGAAGAACCGGTTACCCTTTGTATCGTCCCTTGTTGATCATGGATCTTGTATCTCTTTGTGTTTCGAGGATCTAGCATATGTGTGACTTGTTCTTGTTGGTTTGTGTGTTTCCTCTCGTGTTTCCCCCCGTTTCCGCCTTGTGTTCTTCGTATTCGTCGTGGGATACTCTCCAAACGTGAAAGATCCGCTGATTAGGGTTCCACCCTATACCATCTTGGTATCCAGAGCATAGGTTGATCACGATTTTGTAGCCCCACACCCTGTTTTCTAGCTTGTTTTTGTTGTGTTCTTCCCAATTTCGAAAATTCCCCACCAAAAATAGCCCCAAAAAAATTTGTGATCTGTTGGTTTGATGATGTTTTGTTGATTTTGATCCGTGGATTTGCTTGGTTTCAAGTGGATCTAGCATTTCCCCATCTTTCATCCACGAAATCTCATCAATTTTGACCCCAAAATCTCCATTTTTCGCCCAAAATCGCGTCCCGGAACTCCAATCTCGCGTTGACCCCGACCCACCGGACGACCGGCGTTTTACCGGACGTCCGGACCCTCACGAAGCACCGGACGTCCGGAACTCACCGGACGACCGGAACCACATATACAGCAAAAAATATCGGATTTCCGGTCTTTTCCGGACGTCCGGTACACCCAGTTTTTGAATTCGGCTGATTTTTGTTTTGTCCATAACTAATTCATACGAACTCCGATTTGGACGTTCTTTAGCTCGTTTCGAAGCTCTTGACATTCCCCATTGATAGAGGCAAAGGTGTCCCGTCTTTCGATGAGATAGTGGCTATCGTTTGGATGAAGTCGACTTTGACGATCCGACTACGAACGTGCGTGGACGTCGCGCCTTAGCAATCGCTAAACCAACTCCGAGAGGTTATCGACCACGCCGGAGCACGATCAACCTGACCACGAAGGTCTGTTTCCTGCAGGCAAACGAAGAACAAGCAAGAAACTAAGATTGCAATCTGGTTATTGCGAATATAAGAGGAAAGCTTTATTGATCAAGGTGGGGTTCTGTGACGCCTTTGTCTGGTCGTTGAACACAAACGAAGTACGCGAAGTTGCAGCTATGGCGAACTTTTAATCTAAACAAAACCTAAAGTCTAAACGACGCCCTAAGGGCTGTATATATGAGGGAAAGAGGGGGGAATTTCGTGGCCCTTGGTGGAGGGGTCCGAAACCAACCCTAACTCTTGTTTCCCCACACATACGGACTCTAAAAACAGCCTATACTCAAGTATTTCGAAATTACATGGGCCTGGCCCAATAATAAGGTGACGCAGCACCTATAATAGCCTCTGGACGAAATTTATGAAGTGGCATCTTGTATATTTCGTCCAAGGCTTCTCGCACTCATTATGGTGGCTTCAAAGTCCTGAAATCATCAATTGAAACTCCATTCTTGTTCCCCTTGCGCATGCCATCATCTCCATGCTTGATCTTGCTCCAATGTTCATCCTTCTTGTCCAAGCTAGGCCCTTCATTTGTAAGCAAGACAAATGTATCTAATTTAGGCAGCATCATATTCTCATGAACATTAGATTCATTACCAAGAAACGAAAGTACCTGGTAATTTAATTGGCGTGCGCCAGCTCTAGTAATTGGTCCTGTATATGTGTCAGTTGGAGCTGTGGGTGTAACCTTGTTAGTGATGTCCTCATCACCCATACCAGAAAAATGCCACCATATTCATTTGACTCCATCATATTTTGTGGATTTTGGCATCTTTGCCTAGGGCCTCCACCACATCATCCGCATAACCACCACCGACTTCCGCAACCTAACCATTTTTGTTCCCATAGCATTTGTGGTTGCTTGAGTAGTGATTTGAGTCTCCTAAGGTGTTTAGGCTACTTAGGGACCGTTGCTTCTTCATCAACCACCTCCACCACTTCCGCATACCCATTGCCCACTATACATTTCCACACAACCTAACCCAATTTTGTTGAGCTTGTTTGAGTTGTGGCTTGTGTCTCCTAAGGTGTTTCGGCTACTTAGGGACCGTGACGTCACCTCCGACACCGTGTATAGCCCATCATTCCACTTCCGCAACCACCACGGCATTGCCGCTACCACCATTTGACATTTGTCCTTGAGATTTTGAGTTGTGGTTTTTCCATTTCCTAAGGTGTTTCGGCTAATTAGGAACGGGTCTACATCAAGAACACCGCCTCTCATCATCGACTCGGACGGTAACCTCGACGACATCATTGTATATTCCCTTGCAATTGCATTGTTAACCCCTAGCCCATTTTTGCGTCACTTACCCATCGAGACTAGCCATTCGAGTATTGCCGGCAACGTTACTTGTGCACATTAGTGATCATCAATCCACTCTTCCATTGCATACATACCATATCATATTGGTATCATCATATCATCCCTTGTGTCACAAGATTGTCATCGCATATACTCAATTGCTATCTTGGTTCATGAAGTTTTGCATGAGAAAAGAGCTCAAAAGAGAAAGAGCCAAACAAGCTTTTAAGCACAAAGAAAAAGATACGCAAAGAGCTTTTAAGCAAGAACCATAGCATCATACTACATTAAGATTGTCATACTCGATCATTTTGGATCATACCACCGAAATACCATACATATAGCATACTTGGGATAGAAGTCGTTGCATTTTGCTTAGTAGGTTGTGCACAAGTTCGTATCCGCCTATTGTGCAATCGCGCTAGCGTCTCTCTAGTGTTGTGCAACACGAGCATTTTCGTGGATTCCACATTTTGGCTCATTCCTTGGTTGCACGACCCCATCTATCTATCTGTGTGTGTGTTTCCGTGTGCCACCCGTCTTGCTATTGATCTACTTGTTTCACTTGTGAATTTGTGAATCTTTTTCAACATTATTGAGTCCTGCTAACATTTCGCTTCAAATTTTTGTGCCACTATCCTCACTGAGCTCCACCATAAGCTTTACTTGTGTAGGTGTGAGAAACCGACAAGAATTGGTACCAATTGTGCTATTTCCTTGTTCCACATTTGAGTGATCATTGATCCATCTTCAACATCGGTCAAGGTACATTTGGTATAGTTCTTCTCTTTCTCCGACTCACACTTGCTAGCGTCTTGTGATGGATAGGCAAGGCATTTCATCTCCGGTCTTCGACATCGACGGCGCGAACAATGACATCCACGCGAAAACCATCGGACTACAACGAGAAATGCAAGAGTGCTTGGGCAACATCGCCATCGAACAACGACACTTCCAGACAAGGACAATGGCTTCCTTCGACGACATGTGCGACTCCTTCAACAAACAAATGGCGGAGCTCCGACACTTGGTGGTCGATTACAAGTCTTCTTCCCCTTCGTCACCCTCTCGGCGGCGACGTTCAAGTCACAAGTCTTCGGAGCGCAAACATGATGCAAGTGCAAGTCTTCCACGGCCACACCGCCATGGCGACCATCGACATCGTCATGAAGGGCAAGTCACCTCCAAGCATCACGTGCACGACGATGACGAACGACATCTACCAAGAGCTCAAGCACGACAACGACATCATCATCATGAAGATGCTCGACAAGCGCATACCTACAAGTCTGAAGAAGCTCTACATCACGCCAAGGCCAAGCTTCAAGAGCATAAGAGAAGACCGCGAGACAAGCACACCCAAGACGGAGCTACGGCTACAACCACCACTTCGGCATCTTCGCCAAGTGCTATCAAGGCATCTTCGCCTTCGGACGTATGGCATCTTCGCCTACTTCCCATGAGTTCGCCTACATCGACGTCTTCAACATCAAGGCGATCATCTACGAGCGACGGCGACAAGACGGTCGAGCATGGGCCATCCCCTTCGACCAAGGCGACGAGCATGAACCTCTTCGACACCATGAAGACGGCGCCCATATTGGACTACTACTCCGGGTCAAGCTACGCGAGCAAGCATGAGACCTTCTCTTTGACCTCGGAGGAGCGTGATGGTTTGCCACACCCTACGGCATTCATCTTTGGAGGCATTACGGATGAGGAAGTTGAGCATGGAGACTATTGCACCTACACCTCTTCGACATCCACATATGACGAGATGCCCCAATTCCCATGTGAGGAGAGCCACCATCACATGAGTGATACGAGTGACTCCACCATATGTGAGCTTGAGAGCATTTCCCTTGAGAGGATGAGTGTGCACACCACTAGCCCCACACATGAGAGCATGCCACTTCTCCTATGTGAGGTTGAGAGCCATTTGAGTGACTCCACCAACCATAGGAGTGAGAGCATCCACGAGGGAGTGAGTGAGCCACACCACTTAGTGAGTGAGGTAGTTGATAGGGCATGTGAGGTCACTATGCTTTCTAACAACTTAACCTCTACTCCGAGTGTGTTTTCTTTGGTGCTAGGTCTCCTACAAGAGGACATGCCTACCCTCGATGAGTCCGTCCCTCCAATGGACAAAGCGATGGCCATGGTGGAAGAATACGCACCCCCCACATGGTACCATCAAGTTGCAACCTCACCTACAACACATGAGCGGAACTCCAAAGGTAACATAGGTGATGGTGCTTCTCTCGTCCCACTAGTGGACTATCTTGACAATGATTGCTTGCATGATGTTGACACACCTATTGTCATGCTTCATGCTAGTGCGACTTCATCATGTCATGACTTACCTATTTATGATGAATATGATGATGGGCATGTTGAGTTGCCTAGTTGTGATGCTATGCTCCATAGGATCTCATGTGAAAATTCTTTTGGTCACATCATGTTCGACAACCCTCTAAACTTGTCATATGCTATGAGTGAGATTTCTCATATTGTTTCATATCAATCTCAACATAGTAACTATGCATGCACCATTAAAGTGAATCCTATTTGCACTTGTGGCATAGATGACAAGATGATGGTCATTGGCTTGTGTTTCTCTTGCGATGATATTGCCATGCTTCCTTTACATGACTTGCGCAATTCATCTACTATGCCATGCCATGATCCCATTGTTCCAAATATGCTTTGTTTTGGATGTTATCAATATTCTCCATGTGATGTTTCCATTGATGCTCATGAGGAGACCCCCGTAGTTTCCTCATACATACTAGGAGATCTTGATGCATTCCATACCTTGCATGATTACCATGATTGTGTGCACCATATGTATTCCATGAATAACAATGCTCTACATATTTTTTGTGATGCATTACACAACTCGAGTCTCCATCATGCTATTCATGACAACAAACCTCTCATGATGGATGACATGTTTCTATATCACGCATCTCATTTATTTGAGCATTGGCTATTTTGTGCTAACCAACACATGCACGTGCGCATCATGATGGATGATGTGTACATATACCATGCACACACAATTTTTCCTTCGTCTTTGTTTTGTGTAGGTACTCATGAACATTTGTCAACCTCACAATCCCATGAGTTGACGAAAAGAGTTCTTGAGAGCAACGACGATTTGGGATTCCGTGGAATCTCCTTACCACCATTCTCTTCGCGCAACCACTACGCGCATCTCTTTTACTTGGCTCTCACACGGCTATGGGCTATTTGCCACTTATCACATTATGCCCATACTATCGTGTTCACTTTGCATGTTATGCCTCTTGCTATGACTTTGCTATGCAATTGTGACCCTTGCTTGCCTTTACACATGATTCACCATTATGCTAATTCCATGTGTATTTGCATGCTTGGTGGAGATACTTGTAGCTACTACCATGATTTCTTTGTGCCCCTTGCTATTGTTGATTCTTGTGTTGGGAGAGTCATGATGTTCCATTGCTATTTACATAGGACTTCTTACCACCACAATGATGATACTTTGCTCACATCTTGCTTTCATGCTTGTGCTATGCCATGTGCATTATTCATGACTACAATTTGTACACATGACATGCTTGCCATGATTACCTCTAGTACGTTGCATCTTCGCACTACTAGCTTGTTTGACTTGATCGCTAAGATTGCTTGCTATGTTGCATCACCCATGTTCCTCTCTTACTTGCTTTCTTGGGTTGATGACATATATGTCCATGCCACTCACATGATATATCTTGATCATTGTCATTTGTCTCCACTAGTTGCATCTCTCATCACTTGTATTGAGTGCAACAATGCTATGCTTGTTGATCTCGGAGACTTGGACACCCTTCTTGTGATGCATTCTTGCTTGTTTGAACATATTGCACTTGGTTGCTCTCACATCTTATGCCTACATACCATGCACCACACCCTTGTACTTTCTTGTGATAAGCATGTTGAATACACTTGTTGGGTATCTTACCACTCGAATGATAGGTTCTGCATTTCCTCTAAGCTCATTTGTTTTTCCGAGTGTTTGTCATGTTCTTTCATTTTGAAGGATTCACAAGGCGGTGTCGTCATGCGACAACTTGGTCATGCAAAGGCATACATGATGTGCAACACCAACATTCGCGAGAATCTCCTAAAGGTGAACTCCTTCCCTTTGAGCCATCCTCACATACACATATTGGATGGGTCATTCTTTCATTGTTGTCTTCTTCTTCTTGTCTACATGATACATCTATTGGAGAGAGGACCTACATTGGAGATGGACCTTCAAGATGAGGAGCACTCGGACTTATTGGATGCACCTTCGGACCTTCACTCTTGCCACGACATCGAGCATTGGTATGTCAAAACCCCTTTGACACATTGCACCAAAAACTTCATATTTGTTGATTGTGTGCTCACATGCCATGCTCCGTGGACATATCATTCCCATAACAAATTTGCATCTTGCCCATGGATTGACTCACATTATGATTGCCTTGTTGCATTTTTTATCCCCATGTCATCCATGATATATGAGCTTGTGCATTTCCTTAGCAAATTTGTTGTGATCTTTCTTGATGGCATATTCATACATCATGATCATCTTGTCCTCCATGAATTGCATGATAACATACACATATTGCGCATACATTGCCATGTTCATGCTCTTGATAAACCAACACACTATGACATCATTTTGCACAATGGTTGCATTGATCATATTCACAACACCTTTGTGTGCACCTCAAATGCATTTGATCACATGAATGCTTTACATGTCATTGTACATCTTTTCGATAAGCATCTTGTGCCTTGCCATGCCCAAATTTGTCACACGGACCCATTCTTACATGATAGACACTTGTGCGCTAACCATTGTATTTCCGAGTGTCGTTTGTGTTTGCCCTTCTTGCATGTATACCACTCCGACGACACCTTGGACTACTTGGATTACGCCAAGTCTTCATCTCGGTCCAACTACAAGTCCGTCCACGACAACCGTTTCCATGGTGATGAGGTTTTTGATCCGAGGTCGGATCTTTCCCAAGGGAGGGGAGATGATACGGAGTATCCCATGATCATCCCCATGTTCACTCGACGAGACCTCAACTACACACGATTGGACACAAGGTTCACTCGCTCCTCTCTGAACCTCCACTTTCTACATGTGAGACATGGCGACTACCTCAAATATATGTGCTATGCATGACCAGGAACCAAGGGGGAGGCCATGGAACAACTAGGAGCATTGGACAAGACGGCGAGGACACCAAGTACAAGGAACAAGAGAAGCTGCTGGAAAAGCTACAGGCTCCGGACGTCCGGCCTCTACCGGACGACCGGCGACTCCCAGGCGACCGGACGACCGGAGGCCACCGGACGTCCGTGACTTCGACGACAGAAGGAAAATAGCGGAAGTCCGAAGACTTCGGGACGTCCGGACCCTCGCGAGCCATCGGACGTCCGGTAGCCGTCGGACGTCCGCTACATGATGTCTGCGCACAGTTATCGGGCCAGAGGCCCATGTATCCCTCTCCCACTTACCCCTTCGTGGCCCTAGACTATATATACTCCTCCACCTCATCCTAATGAGGGTTAGCTTAGTGATAGCTCATTTGATACCATCTAGTGGTTCATCTCCTTGTGAGTGACTGCGGCCCCTCCATGGAGAGGATCCACACGGATTCAAGACCTCCTTCACGGAGAAGATCCTACGGGATACCCCCCAAGACCTCCTCACGGAGAAGAACCGGTTACCCTTTGTATCGTCCCTTGTTGATCATGGATCTTGTATCTCTTTGTGTTTCGAGGATCTAGCATATGTGTGACTTGTTCTTGTTGGTTTGTGTGTTTCCTCTTGTGTTTTCCCCCGTTTCCGCCTTGTGTTCTTCGTGTTCGTCGTGGGATACTCTCCAAACGTGAAAGATCCGCTGATTAGGGTTCCACCCTATACCACATGGTTATGGGATTGCTGAGTCCTCGTGGCTCACAGATACTACAACACCAGATGCAGGTTCAGCCGAGTTCGATGCAGAAGATGGATCAAGTTCTACACTGGGAGCTCGATGAAGAGTGGCCGTATGCTTGTGACGTTTCCGACGATCAGTAGTGGTTTCTACTAGGATTCGATCCTGACCTGTGGCTTTATGTTGTTTTGGTATCTTTCTTTGGTTCTTCGCCCGTAGTCGGGTTGTGATGTTTTGAATGATGTTTTGCTTATGTAATGTATTGTGTGAAGTGGCGAGTGTAAGCCAACTATATCTCTTTTGCAATTTAATCCCTCTTTTACATGAGTCGTGCAAAGATACCAAACTTGAGATCATTCTAGGATGGGCTTATACCTTTAAGTCGTGCCTCGACACGTAGGAGGTATAGTCCCATCCTGGGCATTACAAGTTGGTATTCAGAGCCATCTCCGACCTAGAAGCCCCCACTGATTGATCGAATCGTTGACGGTTGAGTCTAGGCACACACTTGAAAATGTTTTGAGTCCTATATA
Organism: Secale cereale; assembly: GCA_902687465.1. Taxonomy (NCBI): domain Eukaryota; kingdom Viridiplantae; phylum Streptophyta; class Magnoliopsida; order Poales; family Poaceae; genus Secale; species Secale cereale. The sequence goes on along the minus strand of LR738713.1, from coordinate 263,647,168 downwards.
TATATCGGAGAGTAGGATTTATTTGCTCCTCATCTCTTTTCATTCTGGTGAGGACTCCTGACAATTACTCTTGCCTCTTCTACTTTCAAAAATTGCACCAATTTTTTTTTAGGATCTCGCGAGTATTGTTTGGATTGTTTCGATGTCTTTGTGACGAGAACATTGTTCTCGATGCCTCCTGTCATTAGGAGTTGTGGCAGTGTCCCGCGGAGTTGAGCTCCGAGGTGTTGTCGTCCCAAATCCATCGCGGCAGTACTAGAATACTTAAGACGGCTGACATCGAAAACTCTCCTATGCGGTTAGTGGCAAGATAACCCCGACATCACCCAGTACTGGGGAGGTAGTTCGGGAGTATTGCCATAGCTTGTATAGTAGATGCGTTTCGAAGGTCCGAGGTAAACGGTTTCCGAGAACAACTGGTTATGTGTTGAAGGATGGATACAGCTGGATGTAGGTTTAGAGTTGAGTGCGCGGTGCCTCCCCTCTATCCCCAACACCTGATTGCATAACTGGGAACTTTCGGATCGTTGCCGTGGCACCTTTTCCTTCCACCACGGTGACACATACTTTATATCTCTTCTTGTCAACCTTTAACAAAATTGCATAAACTTGATCATGTCATCCGCATCATATTTACAACATTAAATGTGTGATTGTTGTTTGCTTAAAATTGCTAAACATGCTTATGGGGATTTTTCCGGAATTGTTGTTGTTATTTTCCGGCCCCATTTAAAATGCCTAAATAGTGTAGTTTTATTTTGCTTCACCTCTTGCCATGTTAAAAACATTTAATCTTGTCTTGTAAACAAACGAGAGTCAACTAAATAAATAAAATGTGGTGTTTCGTCAATATGCAACTCGTTGCATATTGAGCTCCACTTAACTTGTAGTTTTGTTTGTGCACTTTGCCATGCCATGCATAATTAAACCGGACATGCATCATACTTGGATGTGCATCGTATGCCATGTTTATGCTTGTGTGTTTACCGTGTTGTTTGCTTCTTTCCGGTTGCTTCTCTTGTTAGCTTCGGTTTCGTTCCGGAGTTGTGAGGATTCGCTCGTCTATGTTGCTCCGTCTACTTCATGGACCCGTACTTCTCCCTTGCGGAATCCCAGGCAAGATGATCTTACCCTTGGATACCTTTACTACCATTGCCATGCTTAGTTGTCTCGATGCTATCGTTACATGTCGCGCTACCAATCTTTTATGTCAGCCTCTCCTTGTTGCCATGAAACCTCTAACCTTGAAACCTTCCTAGCAAAACCACTGTTTGGCTATGTTACCCACTTGCTCAGTGTAATGCCCAGGATGGAGTTATACCTCCTACGTGTCGAGGCACGACTTAAAGGCATAAGTCCATCCTAGAATGATCTCAAGTTTGGTAATCTTTGCACATCTCATGTAAAAGAGGGGATTGTAAACATAAATAGTTGGCTTACACTCGCCACGTCACACAATTACATAACATGTCTCAATCATCATACATTAAGAATATCACAACCCTCTAAGGGCAAAATCCAAATGTCAAGATACCAAACTGAAATAAATAAACCACAGGCGGATCGAATCCTAGTAGAAGTCTCCACTACTGATCATCCGGATATCGAACATAGTACCGACTACGCTCCTCGTCGTACTCCCAGTCCAGCTCGGTGCCATCACTTGGATAGCTCAAAACTTGACCTGCATCTGGTGTGGTGAAGTAACTGTGAGCCAGAGAGGACTCAGCAATCCCGTTCCTGGGTAACAAGACTATTCAAGCCTTGGGAGAGGAAAAGGCTGAAGAAAAGAATAAGTGTCTGCAGCAGCAACTAGCAACTAGCTTAAGTGAGTGAGAGCGAGAAGAGAAAGCCTCGGGCGAGAAGTGATCACGAAGTGATCCTAGCTACAAACTCCACAAACATAACCCCTCCGTGTTCAACTCCCGAATCCCTATTCGGAAATTGACGGTCACGGAACACACGCTGGTAGTGTATTAGAAACAGTGTGTCAAGTTATCTACAACCGGATATTAACAAGCTCCCATCTGCCACATAACCGCGGGCACGGCTTTCGAAAGTTAAAACCCTGCAGGGGTGTTCCAACTTGACCCATTACAAGCCCACGATCCGCGGAGTCGCAACTCCAAAGTGGGAAGACCCGAGTATTCTCGGAATCCCGTGCTCAAGATACTCCGAACTAAGGTAAGGCTAATCCAGCAAATCCTCCCGGCGTGTCGACACCCTGATAGTAGCCGCGCGTATCTAAGTCTCAGGACACGACCGGATGGGCGATTCTACGGGTGTATACCAGATACCTCGGGTTGCCCCAAGGCGGCCCCGCAGACTCCCCGTTTCGGACCAACACTCATGTGGAGCACTGGCCCGGGGTTGTTGATTAAGAAAGAGGGTTAATTACTCCTTATGCAAGTTTAGTTTGTTATTAGGCAGATAGTACCAATGTTGGGACTTGCTGGAAAAGACTTAGCACTTAGCGGTTTATCGAGGGGGTCCCATACACCCCAACCGTGTTAGAAACGCAAAATCAAGGAACATAACACCGGTTTATACGGTTCCTAACGGCATGAGTGGAACAAATCACCAAGCAAAAGGCTTAGCCTTCCACCCTTGCCAATATATAGATGATTTCATTTTAAGCATTTATATAGTGTGATATAACCCAACCAAACTTCATCATGAAGCAAGCATCTTCGAACTTCACCTGCAACTAACAATGCTATAAGAAGGGTTGAGCGAAGCGTACTTAGCCAAGCAACGGTTTGCATAGGTAGGTTGGTTAAACATGGCAATGGTTACAGTAGGAGGCTGACAAGAAGATCATGGGCATCGAGGCAACACTATAGAGCGGAACTACTAGCAATAGGCAAAGATAGTAATGTTATCGGGGTTCGGTCATCTTGCCTGAAGAGAAGTCGTTCGGATCGTAAGAAGGGTCCTCGTGCTCTACCTCGTTGGAAACCTCGTGCTCGTACTCGAACTCGGACTCTGCTTCCGGCTCTAAACAAAACAATCACACCAAGCACAAATCAACAAGATGCAATGCGCACTCGAAAATGATGGATGCATGATGGATGCACTAAGGATGCACACGGAGCACGGAAATTAGCACTCAAGCAAAACATCTCAAAACATGATAACAATCTGATATTATTAATCTACACAGAAAATAAATCAAGTTTCATATAAGATTCGCCGAAATCGGAGTTACGGGCTAAAAGTTATGCCCGAAACAAGAAATGAGCGAAAGCTGAAAATTACAGCAACATAGCAACTTCGGAGCTCAAAATAATTAAGCTACAGCATTCAAACAACATGGCAAAGGACATGAACACAAACTAGACATATACTACAGCAACTAAGTCCAAAGGTGCACCCCCAAAGGAGTCACGGTTCAATAGCAATGAACTTGGACATATTGAACTTGACAATAAAATTCTGGCAGCAGAATTTTATTGAAACTTTGGAGCAAAAGATAAACATGCTACAGCCACTCAAATAGGCATGTGAGGACATGAATGGAAAGCCAACAATATATACTACAAGGAACAATCAAGAACCACTCCAAAACTAACATGGTTTGTCCTAGAACAGCAAGCAAACATGGCATCGGAATGTTACAGATTTCAGACTTAGTGAAAATCCACTAAATCCTAAAACAGCAATTTCATCATGGCATCTAAAAGAGCATGTTTAAGTCACCTCGAAACTAAACATGGCAAGTGGTAAGCACCTCATCAAAGTACACATGATGGTGATTCCGAAACACACAAGCATGCATCATGGAGATAAACACAACGATAGCAACGAGCTCAACAAGATGGCATTTCATAACAAGTGAAACAACATCACAGCCACATGGCACTTTGCAACGATGATAAGCATGGCAAGAATAAATCTATCATGCTACCTAGCACATACAACATGTAGAGCATGGCAAGACGAACACGTGGACATGTCATTTGCATCATTCGGACAAACGAGCTAAAAGATATCACATGGCAAAGATGACATAAAAACATCACATAACAGCAGTTTATATCACGATGCACTCTTGCAACAGCAAAACAAGCACCTAGATGACTTCTAACATGCATGGCACAAAAAGATAAAACGTAGAGCACGATCCCACGAACGTCTGGACATGCTATTTGCGTGAAACGGAGCATCACACACAAAGTTAGAGCAGAACTAAAACAGCATCAGCAACTAATAAACTGGGACTTAGAGATATTTGGGGGTCAACCTTCTCAGTCAACAGATCTGGAGCAAAAGGCCCGAAGAGGTGGATCCGGCCCGGCTGGCGCGGAGGGATCACACGGGCCCGCGGAGGCGGCCTGGCGAGGCTGCGGTGGCCCGGCTGGGAGGCCCGACGCGGCGGCTCGGCGGCGTGGCCTGGTGCGGGCGAGGCGCGGCCCAGCCGACTGGCTGGCAGCCCGCGCGGAGGCGATGCCTGGTCGTAGCGGTGGGGAGTTGGGCCGCGGGCGGCGGCGGCCCACCTGGCGCCTGGCTGGAGAGGCCTTGCGCGGTGCGGCGACGCGGCGATCGGGCTGCCTGGCTGGAGGCGCGGCCCAGGCGCGCGAAGGAGGCGGTGGCCCAGGGCGGCGACGGGGAAGTGGTCCCTTGGACCGATCGAGCGGAGAGGTTGCCTGGGCCAACGCGGGGCGAGCGGAAGGCCGATGCGGTCGCTGGGGGAGGCGACGACGCGTTGACTTGGGCGCTGGAACGGATCGATCGCAGAGGCTGGCGGCTGGATCGAGGGGATCTGGTCGCCCTCGACCCCAGGTGCGGGAACTGCGGGATGAGCTGCCAAGTGGCTGTGGGTGGCTGGTGGATCTGAGAAATTGAGGGGGAGGGATCTAGAGGAAGAAGCTAGATGCCCAAAATAGATAGGGTCTATAAATAGCAGATTTGCTAGGTTTAGGGTTGTGGGGGTGTTAGGAGCCCTCCGATCGCGATCCGACGGATCCGATCGCGGGGGTAGTCTAGGAGGGCCTAGGAGGGAGCAGAAGACTGCAGTAGGGGTGTTTCCGGGCCACAAGTGGTGGCACTTTGGACCCACACGAATAACTGCTGGGATAGCCAACGGAGTCCAAACGCGACGAGATTTGAGAGGCGGGTTGCACACAACAAAACAACAACACACACAACAACCTCGCGGCACACCGGTAACGTTACACGCCCAAACAACAAAGTAGACCTACGGGACGTCACAGACATGTGAGGGAGCTCCGGAACGCGAAACGGACAACGGGAAGAAACGCGTGGAACCGGATGCAACCGACAACACAAATGCAATGCGATGCACATGTCTACATGATATGAATGAATGCCACACACTCACACAACAAAACGACGAAAACCCGAAAGACGAAGAACCCGGAATGGAAATAGATGAAGCCGGAGATATATTATATGCCCGAAAGGGAAAGTATTACATCCGGGGCATTACAAACTCTCCTCTACTACAAAAAGATCTCGTCCCGAGATCTAGGACTGGAAAAAGGAAGGGTACTCGGAACGAAGATGATCTTCTCGTTCCCAGGTAGCTTCTCGGTCGGTGTGATGTGATCACTTGACTTTCAGAAATTTGATGGACTTGTTGCGGGTCTTGCGTTCGGTCTCTTCGAGAATAGCAACTGGATGCTCTCGGTAGGACAGGTCTTGTTGAAGATCAATCTCTTCAAACGGAATCATGCGCTCAGGTGCCTTGAAGCATTTGCGAAGTTGAGACACATGGAAGACATCATGAACATTGGCGAAGTTTGAAGGGAGCTCAAGTTGATAGGCTAGGTCGCCTCTCTTGCCAAGAATCTTGAAAGGCCCGACGTATCTAGGAGCAAGCTTTCCTTTGATACCGAATCTTTGGGTGCCTTTCATCGGAGACACACGGAGATAGACATGATCATCAATGTTGAATGCCAAATCACGATGTTTGCCGTCATAGTAGCTCTTCTGACGCGATTGAGCGGCCTTGAGATTCTCACGTATGACTTTGCACATTTCTTCGGCTTCAGAGATCAAGTCATTGCCAAGAAGTTGGCGTTCGCCTGTTTCAGACCAGTTGAGAGGGGTACGGCACTTTCTGCCATAGAGAATTTCAAATGGTGCTTTGCCTGCACTTGCTTGAAAGCTGTTGTTGTAAGAGAACTCGGCAAATGGAAGGCAGTCTTCCCATTTCATGCCAAAGGATATGGCACAGGCTCTGAGGATGTCTTCTAGAATCTGATTCACGCGCTCGACTTGACCACTAGTCTGAGGGTGAAAAGCAGTGCTGAACCTGATCTTAGTGCCCATGGCGCACTGAAAGGAGTCCCAGAACCTTGAAGTGAACAAACTTCCACGGTCTGAGGATATCACTTGAGGAATGCCATGTAGGGACACAATTCTGGAAGTGTACAGCTCTGCAAATTGAGCTGCATTGATTGATTCTTTGACTGGCAGGAAGTGAGCGACTTTGGTGAGCTTGTCAATCATCACAAAGATAGCATCATTTCCTCGCTTGGATTTAGGAAAACCAGTGATGAAGTCCATTTCAATGTGGTCGAACTTCCACTCTGGAATAGGAAGAGGTTGGAGAAGACCGGCTGGACGTTGATGTTCTGCTTTCACTCTTCTGCACACATCACATTCGTTCACGAATTGGGCAATCTCCCTTTTCATGCGTGTCCACCAGTAAGACTGCTTGAGATCTTGGTACATCTTGGAACTGCCAGGATGAATGGAAAGGAGAGAATCATGAGCTTCTTCCATTATGAGCTTCCTGAGATCACCTTTGGGAACAACGAGTCTGTCCTCGAAGAACAAGGTATCTCTCTCATCAACGCGGAAGCACTTGTATTTTGGAGTGCCCTTTGCAATGCCATGTTTCACCTTCTTCACCACGGTATCACTGAGCTGGGCCTCACGGACTTGATCTTCCAAGGTAGGAGCAATTTGAAGATTTGCAAGAAAACCCTGCGGAACAACTTGGAGGTTGAGCTTCCTGAATGCTTCACAAAGCTCAGGCTGGTACGGCTTGATAAGAAGGCTGTTGCAATATGCCTTTCTGCTCAAAGCATCTGCAATCACATTCGCCTTGCCAGGAGTGTATTCAATGCTGGGATTATACTCTTGGATCATTTCAACCCAACGAGTCTGGCGGAGGTTCAGATGCGGCTGTGTGAAGATGTACTTCAAGCTCTTGTGATCGGTGAAGATGTCGACCTTTCTGCCCAACAACAGATGTCTCCACGTAATCAGAGCATGTACCACAGCTGCTAGCTCGAGATCATGTGTGGGATAGTTCTTCTCACTTGGCTTGAGCTGACGAGAAGTGTATGCCACAATTCTCTTATCTTGCATAAGCACACCACCAAGACCTTGAAGAGAAGCATCACAGAATACTTCATATGGCTTGGATTCATCTGGAGGAGTCAGAACTGGAGCAGAGACAAGCTTTTCTTTGATCGTTTTGAATGCCACTTCACACTCTGGAGACCAAAAGTATTTGACATTCTTCTGAAGCAAGTTGGAAAGAGGCTTGGCAATCTTGGAGAAGTTCTCAACGAACCTTCTGCAATAGCTGGCAAGACCCAGAAAACTGCGGAGCTGCTTGACGTTCTGAGGAGCTTCCCAGTTGACAATTGCTTCAACTTTCTCGGGATTAACCGCAATACCGTCAGCTGAGATGATGTGGCCCAGGTACAAAACCTTATCGAGCCAAAACTCGCACTTGGAGAACTTGGCATAGAATTTATGCTCTCGGAGTCGATCAAGAACCAGACGTAAGTGCTTTTCGTGATCTTCTTCATTCTTGGAAAACACCAAAATATCATCCAGATACACAAGCACAAACTCGCCAGTATAGGGGTTGAAGATGTAATGCATCATCCTCGAAAAGGTAGGAGGAGCATTGGCGAGACCGAAGGACATGACGGTATACTCGTATGAACCGTAGCTCGTTCTGAAGGCCGTCTTGGGAATGTCTTCCTCGCGAATGCGAATTTGATGATAGCCCATTCGGAGGTCAAGCTTAGAGAACACTTTAGCTCCTTTGAGCTGCTCAAAGAGTTCGTTGATGTTGGGGAGCGGATACTTGTTCATAATCGTCTTCTTGTTCAATGGCCGGTAATCAACACAGAGACGCTCCGTGCCATCTTTCTTCTTGACAAATAAGACACCACAGCCCCATGGAGACGTACTTGGCCTGATGAGACCCATACTCTCCTGCTTATCAAGCTGCTTCTTCAATTCCTTCAATTCATCCGGAGAGAGCTTGTACGGACGCCGGCATGCTGGCTCAGTACCCGGCTCGAGTTCAATTACAAATTCCACCTGACGGTGTGGAGGCATGCCTGGAAGTTCTTCTGGAAAGACGTCTTGATATTCGTTCACCACCGGAATTTGAGATATGGCATTAATTTCGCCCTTATCATTGAGAGAGAAAAGCCTGATAGTGTTATCCCTTGAGGCAAAGATAATCACATCTTCATCAGAATGAGTCATCTTGACTTCCTTCTGTGCACAATCAATGTGAGCATCATGCTGAGAAAGCCAATCCATTCCGAGGATGAGGTCAATGTCAGAATTACCAAGAACCACCGGATTAGCCAGAAATCGATAATCACCCATGCGAATAGAAACATTCGGAGCAAATATGTTGGAAGTCATGCACTTGCCCGGAGAAATAACTTGCAACTTCTGAGGCAGACTTTGGATGTCAACATTATTCTTGGATGCAAATGGTTGAGACATGAAAGAGCATGAAGCACCCGAATCAAACAAAACTTTAGCAGGGATAGAGTTTACTGGAAGGTTACCCAAAATGACATCAGAAGAATTCTCTTCTTGTGCTGCATTCATCAGATTGACCCTTGCTGCCTTTGGATCATGCCTGACAATAGCTGAACTCACAGGTGGAGGAGGTGGAAGACGCTTCGGGTTCGGGCATCTGTTGGCATAGTGACCTTTCTGAGTGCATTTGTTGCAAGTCACTTCCGAGAGAGGACGGAAATGAGAACCACTTGACTTGGAGCCTTGAGACTGAAACTGGTTCTTCGACTTGATGCTCGGGTTGGGTGGGTGGGAGAAACCACGTCCACCAGAATTCTTGTTGTTGGAGTTGTTGGAGTTGTTGTATGGAGCTCGAATCACTGGAGGAGGAGGAAGCCAGAATTTCTGATGCTTCGAGACCATCTGAGACGATGAGGAAGAGTGAACGGCATCTCGAATTCTCTTCTTAGAAGCCTCCATCTTAAGCTGAGCTGCTTCTTGTTTCAAAGCCATGTTATAGAACTTGTCGAATTCATCGGGCTCGAACAAAGTGAGAGCAAGCTGAAGTTCATCTTTGAGACCTCCACGGAACTGGTAGATTTTGCTCTTGGCATCAGGAATGTCTTGCTTAGCATAGCGAGCGAGGTTTTGGAACTTGACATTATACTGATAGACTGTCATGGAGCCCTGCTTCAGGTTGCGGAATTGCTCACGCATACCCTCGATGACACTTGTAGGAATGTGGTGCGAGCGAAAGTCCTTGCAGAAATTCTCCCAAGAGATCACTTGACTTGGCCTGGAGTCTTTGTACTGCTGCCACCAATCAGCTGCTTGATCTTTCAGTTGGAAGGCTGCAAACTTCACATAATCATCTTCCTTCACATTACTGCACTCAAAATGCTTCTTAATGTCGGTTAACCAATCTTCAGCATCAAGAGGGTCAACACAGTAACTGAAAGCTTTAGGATTGTTGGCCAAGAACTGGTTGAGAGTAGCATGGTGCTGCTGGTTGAAGAAGTTGCCTTGGTTCCCTGGAACACCCTGATTAGCTTGATTAGCTTGCATCTGTTGCATCATCTGCATCAACAACTGAGTGTTCTGAGCAGTAGTCTGCATAATCGCTCTCCAAGCCTCAGGCGGAGGAGGAGGGGAAGGAGGACGTTCTGGGACCTCTTCCACCTCTGGGTTAGCGTTGGGAACCTTTTTCGGAGCCATCCTGTAAGAGATGACCACGAATCAGCAATTGATTGACTTAAGGTATAAGCTGAATCAATGGAATGAATTGCAACAAGTCTTCACAATAATCATTCGAACAATAAGAACGAAAGAAATCATTCGAACAAGAGGAACGAATGAAATTCTCAGTTAAATGATAACATCAATCTTCACGAGAAGCCACATAGGGACAAAAGGAAAATAAGAAAACAACAAGGTACAGACGGGAACAAACACAAGAGAGGAGTTTCGTTCTAACATCTTTGTGCTGAAAGCATATGAACGCGTTACGAAAAGGTTTTGCAATCCCCGGATCAGCATAGCCAAGGACCCTTTAAGATGCAAATCCTGATAGTAACATCGGTCATAAACCACTTCACTCAATGTAGAACCCCGAACTCACTAACCTACATTCGTTGGAAGAATGCCTATGATCTATTGGATAAACCCACCTATAGATTTCCGAAAGATTCCAGTTATGCAATCAGGTGTTGGGGATACACGGGAAGCACCGCGCAATCAAATCTAAACCTACATCCAGGTGTATCCATCCTTCAACACATAACCAGTCTTTCTCGGAAACTGTGTACCTCGGACCTTCGAAAAGCATCCACTATAACAAGCTATGGCAATACTCCCGAACTACCTCCCCAGTAATGGGTGATGTCGGGGTTATCTTGCCACTGGCCGTATAGGAGAGATTTTCGATGTCGGACGTCTTAAGTATTTAGTACTGCCGCGATATGCTTGTGACGACAATACCCCGAAGCTCAACTCCCCGGGACACTGCCACAACCCCTAATGTCAGGAGGCATCGAGAACAATATCCTCGTCACAAGAACATCAAAACAATACCAGAATACTCGCCGGATTCCTAAAAAAAAAATTGGTGCAATTTTTGAAGATAGGAGAGACAAGAGTAGTCGTCAGGAGTCCTCACCAGAGAGAAAGGAGATGAGAAGCAAAGAAATCCTACTCTCCGATATAATATAGGACTCAAAAAGTTTTCAGTGTGTGCCTAGACTCGACCGTCAACGATTCGATCAAACAGTGGGGGCTCCTAGGTCGGAGAAGGCTCTGAATACCAACTTGTAATGCCCAGGATGGAGTTATACCTCCTACGTGTCGAGGCACGACTTAAAGGCATAAGTCCATCCTAGAATGATCTCAAGTTTGGTAATCTTTGCACATCTCATGTAAAAGAGGGGATTGTAAACATAAATAGTTGGCTTACACTCGCCACGTCACACAATTACATAACATGTCTCAATCATCATACATTAAGAATATCACAGCCCTCTAAGGGCAAAATCCAAATGTCAAGATACCAAACTGAAATAAATAAACCACAGGCGGATCGAATCCTAGTAGAAGTCTCCACTACTGATCATCCGGATATCAAACATAGTACCGACTACGCTCCTCGTCGTACTCCCAGTCCAGCTCGGTGCCATCACCTGGATAGCTCACAACTGGACCTGCATCTGGTGTGGTGAAGTAACTGTGAGCCACAGAGGACTCAGCAATCCCGTTCCCGGGTAACAAGACTATTCAAGCCTTGGGAGAGGAAAAGGCTGAAGAAAAGAATAAGTGTCTGCAGCAGTAACTAGCAACTAGCTTACGTGAGTGAGAGCGAGAAGAGAAAGCCTCGGGCGAGAAGTGATCACGAAGTGATCCTAGCTACAAACTCCACAAACATAACCCCTCCGTGTTCAACTCCCGAATCCCTATTCGGAAATTGACGGTCACGGAACACACGCTGGTAGTGTATTAGAAACCGTGTGTCAAGTTATCTACAACCGGATATTAACAAGCTCCCATCTGCCACATAACCGTGGGCACGGCTTTCGAAAGTTCAAACCCTGCAGGGGTGTTCCAACTTGACCCATTACAAGCCCACGATCCGCGGAGTCGCAACTCCAAAGTGGGAAGACCCGAGTATTCTCGGAATCCCGTGCTCAAGATACTCCGAACTAAGGTAAGGCTAATCCAGCAAATCCTCCCGGCGTGTCGACACCCTGATAGTAGCCGCGCGTATCTAAGTCTCAGGACACGACCGGATGGGCGATTCTACGGGTGTATACCAGATACCTCGGGTTGCCCCAAGGCGGCCCCGCAGACTCCCCGTTTCGGACCAACACTCATGTGGAGCACTGGCCCGGGGTTGTTGATTAAGAAAGAGGGTTAATTACTCCCTATGCAAGTTTAGTTTGTTATTAGGCAAATAGTACCAATGTTGGGACTTGCTGGAAAAGACTTAGCACTTAGCGGTTTATCGAGGGGGTCCCATACACCCCAACCGTGTTAGGAACGCAAAATCAAGGAACATAACACCGGTTTATACGGTTCCTAACGGCATGAGTGGAACAAATCACCAAGCAAAAGGCTTAGCCTTCCACCCTTGCCAATATATAGATGATTTCATTTTAAGCATTTATATAGTGTGATATAACCCAACCAAACTTCATCATGAAGCAAGCATCTTCGAACTTCACCTGCAACTAACAATGCTATAAGAAGGGCTGAGCGAAGCGTACTTAGCCAAGCAACGGTTTGCATAGGTAGGTTGGTTAAACATGGCAATGGTTACAGTAGGAGGCTGGCAAGAAGATCATGGGCATCGAGGCAACACTATAGAGCGGAACTACGAGCAATAGGCAAAGATAGTAATGTTATCGGGGTTCGGTCATCTTGCCTGAAGAGAAGTCGTTCGGACCGTAAGAAGGGTCCTCGTGCTCAACCTCGTTGGAAACCTCGTGCTCGTACTCGAACTCGGACTCTGCTTCCGGCTCTAAACAAAACAATCACACCAAGCACAAATCAACAAGATGCAATGCGCACTCGAAAATGATGGATGCACTAAGGATGCACACGGAGCACGGAAATTAGCACTCAAGCAAAACACCTCAAAACATGATAACAATCTCATATTATTAATCTACACAGAAAATCAATCAAGTTTCATATAAGATTCGCCGAAATCGGAGTTACGGGCTAAAAGTTATGCCCGAAACAAGAAATGAGCGAAAGCTGAAAATTACAGCAACATAGCAACTTCGGAGCTCAAAATAATTAAGCTACAGCATTCAAACAACATGGCAAAGGACATGAACACAAACTAGACATATACTACAGCAACTAAGTCCAAAGGTGCACCCCAAAAGGAGTCACGGTTCAATAGCAATGAACTTGGACATATTGAACTTGACAATAAAATTTTGGCAGCAGAATTTTATTGAAACTTTGGAGCAAAAGATAAACATGCTACAGCCACTCAAATAGGCATGTGAGGACATGAATGGAAAGCCAACAATATATACTACAAGGAACAATCAAGAACCACTCCAAAACTAACATGGTTTGTCCTAGAACAGCAAGCAAACATGGCATCGGAACGTTACAGATTTCAGACTTAGTGAAAATCCACTAAGTCCTAAAACAGCAATTTCATCATGGCATCTAAAAGAGCATGTTTAAGTCACCTCGAAACTAAACATGGCAAGTGGTAAGCACCTCATCAAAGTACACATGATGGTGATTCCGAAACACACAAGCATGCATCATGGAGATAAACACAACGATAGCAACGAGCTCAACAAGATGGCATTTCATAACAAGTGAAACAACATCACAGCCACATGGCACTTTGCAACGATGATAAGCATGGCAATAATAAATCTATCATGCTACCTAGCACATACAACATGTAGAGCATGGCAAGACGAACACGTGGACATGTCATTTGCATCATTCGGACAAACGAGCTAAAAGATATCAGATGGCAAAGATGACATAAAAACATCACATAACAGCAGTTTATATCACGATGCACTCTTGCAACAGCAAAACAAGCACCTAGATGACTTCTAACATGCATGGCACAAAAAGATAAAACGTAGAGCACGATCCCACGAACGTCTGGACATGCTATTTGCACGAAACGGAGCATCACACACAAAGTTAGAGCAGAACTAAAACAGCATCAGCAACTAATAAACTGGGACTTAGAGATATTTGGGGGTCAACCTTCTCAGTCCACAGATCTGGAGCAAAAGGCCTGAAGAGGTGGATCCGGCCCGGCTGGCACGGAGGGATCACACGGGCCCGCGGAGGCGGCCTGGCGAGGCTGCGGTGGCCCGGCTGGGAGGCCCGACGCGGCGGCTCGGCGGCGTGGCCTGGTGCGGGCGAGGCGCGGCCCAGCCGACTGGCTGGCAGCCCGCGCGGAGGCGATGCCTGGTCGTAGCGGTGGGGAGTCGGGCCGCGGGCGGCGGCGGCCCACCTGGCGCCTGGCTGGAGAGGCCTTGCGCGGTGCGGCGACGCGGCGATCGGGCTGCCCGGCTGGAGGCGCGGCCCAGGCGCGCGAAGGAGGCGGTGGCCCAGGGCGGCGACGGGGAAGTGGTCCCTTGGACCGATCGAGCGGAGAGGTTGCCTGGGCCGACACGGGGCGAGCGGAAGGCCGATGCGGTCGCTGGGGGAGGCGACGGCGCGTTGACTTGGGCGCTGGAACGGATCGATCGCAGGGGCTGGCGGCTGGATCGAGGGGATCTGGTCGCCCTCGACCCCAGGTGCGGGAACTGCGGGATGAGCTGCCAAGTGGCTGTGGGTGGCTGGTGGATCTGAGAAATTGAGGGGGAGGGATCTAGAGGAAGAAGCTAGATGCCCAAAATAGACTAGGGTCTATAAATAGCAGATTTGTTAGGTTTAGGGTTGTGGGGGTGTTAGGAGCCCTCCGATCGCGATCCGACGGATCCGATCGCGGGGGTAGTCTAGGAGGGCCTAGGAGGGAGCAGAAGACTGCAGTAGGGGTGTTTCCGGGCCACAAGTGGAGGCACTTTGGACCCACACGAATAACTGCTGGGATAGCCAACGGAGTCCAAACGCGACGAGATTTGAGAGGCGGGTTGCACACAACAAAACAACAACACACACAACAACCTCGCGGCACACCGGTAACGTTACACGCCCAAACAACAAAGTAGACCTACGGGACGTCACGGACACGTGAGGGAGCTCCGAAACGCGAAACGGACAACGGGAAAAAACGCGTGGAACCGGATGCAACCGACAACACAAATGCAATGCGATGCACATGTCTACATGATATGAATGAATGCCACATACTCACACAACAAAACGACGAAAACCCGAAAGACAAAGAACCCGGAATGGAAATAGATGAAGCCGGAGATATATTATATGCCCAAAAGGGAAAGTATTACATCCGGGGCATTACACTCAGCCCCTCTTATAGCGTTGTTAGTTGCAGGTGAAGATGAATATCGTTCCAGGAGGGAACTTGTTGTTGTTATATCACAATATCTATAATTATTATTTAACACACCTATATACTGGGCATGGGTGGATGGCTTGTCCTTTTGCTCGGTGTTTTGTTCCACTCATGCCACCTTAGGCGCCGATAAACCGGCATTATGTTCCTTAATTTTGCGTTCCTTACACGATGGGTGGATGGGGACCCCTTGACAGTTCGACTTTGAATAAAACTCCTCCAGCAAGGCCCAACATTGGTTTTAATTTGCTCATAATAACAACTTAATTAAATAATTAAATTTGCATAGGGGGTCGCACCCTCGGGTTCTTAATTCTACATAGCAGGGGGGGCCAGTGCTGATGGTGTTGGTCCCAAACGGGGGTTATGCGGGGCCACCACGGGGAAACTCGAGGTTTGGGTCATGTAGGATCGCCCATCCGGACGTGGCCTGAGGCGAGATACGCGCGGCTACTATCAGGGTGTCGGCACGCCGGGAGGTCTTGCTGGACTTGTTTTACCATTGTCGAAATGTCTTGTGCTACCGGGATGCCGAGCCTGATCGGATTTCCCTAAGATAAGGAGTGATGATATTATATTTATCACTTCAGCTAATCGTGAGAGCTTGTGATGGGCTAAGTTGGAACACCCCTGCAGGGTTATGATCTTTCGAAAGCCGTGCCCGCGGTTATGTGGCAGATTGGAATTTGTTAATGTCCGGTTGTAGAAAACTTGACAGAGGATCCGAAGTAAAAGACACAACTGTGTGAGTAACCGTGACTGTCTCTTTTCGCTTTGAGAAGAGAACACGGTGGGGTTATGTTTGATTCGTATGTAGTTCAGGATCTTTAGCGATCACTACTTTTGCGACCGTTTGCGTAGATGCTCATCTTATTCTGGTACTCGTAAGTTAGCCACCATATTATGCTTAGCCGCTGCTGCAGCCTCACCACTTTACCTCTTCCTACTCATAAAGCTTTGCTAGTCTTGATACCCATGGTTATGGGATTGCTGAGTCCTCGTGGCTCACAGATACTACAACACCAGATGCAGGTTCAGCCGAGTTCGATGCAGAAGATGGATCAAGTTCTACACTGGGAGCTCGATGAAGAGTGGCCGTATGCTTGTGACGTTTTTGACGATCAGTAGTGGTTTCTACTAGGATTCGATCCTGACCTGTGGCTTTATGTTGTTTTGGTATCTTTCTTTGGTTCTTCGCCCGTAGTCGGGTTGTGATGTTTTGAATGATGTTTTGCTTATGTAATGTATTGTGTGAAGTGGCGAGTGTAAGCCAACTATCTCTCTTTTGCAATTTAATCCCTCTTTTACATGAGCCGTGCAAAGATACCAAACTTGAGATCATTCTAGGATGGGCTTATACCTTTAAGTCGTGCCTCGACACGTAGGAGGTATAGTCCCATCCTGGGCATTACAAGTCACCTCGGTCTCGAGAGCTCTCGCACGGGCTCGAGTCATTGGTCCTTTGGGCACTTGGTGAGGCGATGAAGGATCCATGGGGATGTCCTTAGGATGCTCCGCATCATCTCCCCTCCCTTGGGAAAGATCCGACCTTGGATCGAAATCTTCATCACCATGGAAAGGAGATAGGTCCTTGACGTTGAAAGTATCGTTCACGGAGTACTTGTCTCGTGGGATGTCGATCTTGTAGGCATTGTCGTTGTAGCGAGCTAGCACCTTGAAGGGTCCGTCGGCGCGAGGTAGAAGTTTGGACTTGCGCTCGTGTGGGAAGCGGTCCTTGAGAAGATGAAGCCAAACAAGATCTCCCGGTTGGAACACCATTGGTGCCTTGTTGACGTTGAGCTTGGTGGCGAGACGTTGGACTTGTCGCTCGATCATTGCCCTTGTAGCTTCGTGCACCTTCTTGAGATAGCTTGCTCGTGCACTTGCGTCCATGTTGATGCGCTCTTGTAGAGGTAGAGGTAGAATGTCCAATGGGGACAACGGGTTGAAGCCGTAGACAACCTCGAAGGGCGACTTGCCGGTGGTCGAATGTCTTGCGCGGTTGTAGGCGTACTCGGCGATGGGCAAGCATTGCTCCCATTCCCGGATGTTCCTCTTGATCAACACACGAAGAAGAGTGGAAAGCGTGCGGTTCGCCACCTCCGTCTAGCCGTCCGTTTGGGGATGGTACGCCGAAGAAAAGAGTAGCTTGATTCCTAGCTTGGCACATAGTGTTTTCCAAAAGTAACTCAAGAACTTGACGTCCCGGTCTGACACGATCGTTTTGGGCACGCCGTGTAGACGAAGTATCTCCCTGCAAAAGAGATTTGCAACATGTGAAGCATCGTCGATCTTGTTACAAGGAATGAAATGAGCCATTTTAGAGAATCTATCTACCACGACAAGCACTGAATCTTTTCCATTTTTAGTCCTAGGCAAGCCAAGTATGAAATCCATGCTTATGTCTTCCCATGGATGGTATGGAATAGGAAGAGGCATGTAAAGACCATGAGATTGAGCTTTGGACTTAGCTTTGAGGCATGTAGAACATCGGTTGGTGAGGCGTGAGACGTCACGAAGCATCTTGGGCCAAAAATAGTTCTTAGAGAGGGTAGCAAACGTCTTGTCGCGTCCAAAGTGTCCCATGAGTCCTCCTCCATGAGATTCCTGCAAAAGGAGCAAACGAAGCGAAGAGTCGGGAATGCAAAGTTTGTTAGCTCTCATAAGATATCCATCCTTGATGTAGTAATGTTCCCAAGAATTGTGAGTCAAGCACTTAGCATAAGCATTTGCAAAGAAAGGATCATGCTCATATAGAACTTTAATATGCTCAAAGCCAATCACATTCAACTCAAGTTGTGTTACAAGCATGCATTTGCGGGAAAGCGCGTCCGCCACAACATTTTCTTTGCCCTTGATGTATTTGATGACATAGGGAAAAGACTCAATGAACTCACTCCATTTAGCATGACGCTTGTTCAACTTAGTTTGACCTTTGAGATACTTGAGTGTCTCATGGTCCGTATGAAGAATGAATTCATGAGGTCTAAGATAGTGTTCCCAAACACGTAAAACTCTCACCAAGGCATAAAGCTCTTTATCATAGATGGGGTAGTTAAGTTGCGCTCCCGATAGCTTCTCGCTAAAGTACGCAATTGGGCGCTTTTCTTGCATTAGCACGCCACCTATGCCGGTACCACTAGCATCACAATGAATCTCAAACGGTTTGTCAAAGTTTGGTAGGGCTAGAAGTGGTGCGTGCGTGAGCAAGCTTTTAAGCTCATTGAACGCGGTGTCTTGCGAAGGACCCCAAATGAAGGGTGCGTTCTTCTTGCTCAAAGCGTGTAGAGGCATAGCAATGGTGCTAAAGTCCTTCACAAAACGTCGATAGAAACCGGCTAAACCAAGGAAACTACGCACTTGCATGAGATTCTTTGGTTGAGGCCAAGTTTTAATTGCTTCAATTCTAGTTTCATCAACGTGAACACCTTGAGAAGACACGACAAATCCTAGAAAGACAACCTTGTCAACGCCAAAAGTGCATTTTTCCATATTAGCATATAATTGTTGGTTGCGAAGGGCTTGCAAAACCATACGGACATGGTCAACATGTTCCTCAAGCGACTTGCTAAAGACTAGAATGTCATCAAAGTAAACCACTACAAAGACGCCTATATAAGGTCGGAGAACAAAGTGCATAAGACGCACGAATGTGCCGGGTGCTTCCGATAAGCCCATCGGCATGACCAACCACTCATAGAGTCCAAACTTGGTTTTGAAAGCTGTTTTCCATTCATCACCCTCTTGAATGCGAATTTGGTAGTAGCCTCTTTTAAGATCAATTTTGGAAAAAATTGTAGCACCACATAATTCATCAAGTATGTCATCTAGTCGTGGAATAGGGTGATGGTATCTAACGGTGATAGCATTTATCGGACGACAATCGGAGCACATGCGAAAACTTCCGTCTTTCTTAGGCACGAGAATAACGGGAACGGCACAAGGGCTTAAGCTTTCACGTACATGACCTTTGTCGATGAGTTTTTGCACTTGCCGTTGTATCTCCTTAGTTTCCTCGGGGTTGACGCGGTAGGGAGCCTTGTTTGTAAGTGGTGCACCGGGTGTGAGGTCGATGCGGTGTTCGATTCCGCGAAGTGGAGGTAGACCCGGAGGTAGCTCATCGGGAAAGACGTCCGAGAATTCCTGCAACAATTGAGACAACACAAAAGGTGGAGACGGTGAAGTGTTAGTAGGTTTGGCTTCCCCTTTGCATAAGAGCACAAGGTGGAAGACGCTTGATGGGTTCTCACACACTTCTCTCATCTCACGTTTGGTGGCAAATAGGACTAGTTGCTTCTTGTCGCTCATCGTGGAGTCGCTCATATTTGGCTTGTGGGTCTCACTCTCTTTTTGGTGGCTCACTCTCTCACCATTCTCTCCATGATGGTTGGTAGGTAAAAGCTTGTCGGCTGCTACTTGACTTGGAGTCATTGGTCGGAGCACGAATTCCTTGCCCTTCATCTTGAAATGATAGTGATTTGTCCGTCCATTGTGTGTAACTCCACGATCATATTGCCATGGGCGTCCAAGAATAAGGTGGCACACGGACATGGGTATCACATCACATTCAAGAGTGTCCTCGTAGGCGCCAATCTTGAAAGAGACTTGCACGGTGTGCTCGACTCGAAGAATTCCGACGTCGTTGAGCCACTGGACCTTGTAGGGGTGAGGATGCTTCGTCTTGACCAAATGAAGCTTGTCGCATAGCTCTTCGCTTGCCAAGTTGTGACAACTTCCTCCATCGATGATAACCTTGACGGAGCGTCCATTGATGCCGGCCTTCGTATGGAAAATGTGACATCGTTGGTCGTCATCTTGTTGATGTTGAAGTGTCAAGACTTTGGAAACAACAAGATTGGGACTTGAGTCATTGTCGCAAAACACTTGATGGTCTTCTTCTTCATTCACTTGTCGATGCTTAGCGACATGCTCAAGTGCTTCCATCTCATCATCGCTCATGGAGTCATAAGATCCGTCATCGTTGATGATCATGGTGCAAACGGTCTTGCACTCAAATGACTTGTGGCCTCGTCCTTGGCACTTGAAGCATTTGATTGAGCTCGTCTTGTTGTTGTCTTCGGTTGGAGTTGTAGTTGAGGAAGCTCTTGGCTTGAAGTTGTTGGTAGAAGGTGGACGACTTGATGTAGTCGCATTCTTGTAGCTTGGCTTGTCGCCGAAGTTTGTAGATGGCTTGGTAGAGGTAGGAGGGGTAGCCGAAGTCGTTGAAGCTTGGTTGTAGGAGCCGTAGTTCTTGGAGTTGAACTTGGAATACTTGTAGTCCTCTTGAACTTGTCGCTCCGCTTTGGTTGCTTGATGTACTAACTCGAGGAGATTGTTGTATGGTTGGAAGTCCGCAATCTTCTTGATGGGATAGTTGAGTCCATTCAAGAATCTCGCCATTGTTTGCTCGTCATCTTCCGTGATGTTTGCTCGTATCATAGCAATCTCCATCTCCTTGTAGTACTCTTCAACGGACTTGGTTCCTTGCTTGAGGAGTTGTAGCTTCTTGAACAAGTCACGATTGTAGTGGGTAGGCACAAAGCGTCCTCTCATGACTTCCTTCATTTGAGTCCAAGTGGTGACAGGAGGTTCGCCTTTCGCTTCTCTTCTCTCTATAACTTGCTCCCACCAAATGAGAACATAGTCTTGGAACTCAAGGGATGCCATTGCGATCTTCTTCTCTTCATCGAAGTTGTGAAGGCGAAAGATCTTGTCAACTTTCGATGCCCATGAGAGATAGTCTTCGGGATCAATGCTTCCGGAGAACTTTGGCATGGTGAACTTGAGCTTGCCATAGCGATGCTCATCGTTGTTTCCTTGCCTATTGGGAGGGCGGTCTCGATTTAAGCGGTTTGCCATATCTTGCTGCTCTTGTTGATGTAGATGTTCTTGTTGTAGTTGATGTTCTTGCCGCGCTTGAGGAGGAGCTTCTTCTTGCATTCTTGCTTGATGGCGCCTCTCTTGCATCTCATCGCGAAGGAAATCCTCTTCTTGACGAGTGTGTCGAGTGCGGGCTGCCACATTGCGATGTGCATCTTGTAGTGCTCGTTGCGCCTCCATAGCTTGAGCTTCTCGACGTTGTTGTGCTTGGCGGTTAGCCTCGGCGTCTTGTTCTTCTTGATATTGACGTGCTCGCTCTTGTTGTTGTTGGCGTAGTCGTTGCCGTTCTTGTGCTTGCTCAAGTGTAGCTTGGCTTTGACGACGTCGGCCTTCTTGCTCGTCGAATAGCTCTTGGGAACTCTTGTCATGTAGAGGCTGCCGGTGTTCATGTCGAGCTTGACGTGCGGCTTGACGTAGAGTGTTGGACGTAGGTGTACTTGAGTCTTGCGTGGAGTCGGAATGTCGATTTGAGCGGCTTCGTCTTTGAGATGATGTTGAGGAAGAACGTCGGTTGATTATCAATGTCCGGAGCTCGTTGTATTGTGAAGTCATGTTGGTGTTGATGGTGTCGAATTGTTCTTTTGTCCTTGCTTCAAATTGGCGCACGTCCTCGGCGACTTGACCAATGTACTCACGCATAGCTTCACTCTCTTGATGTAGAGCTCGTTGGACACCGAAAAGATGTAGTTTGGTGACGTAGTTGTTCGCTTCTTGAGGATCGTCGAAGATCGGGTTGGAAGATGTACTTGGCCTATCCATCATCACAAGCAAGTATGTGAGTGGGAGAAAGGAGAAGACAATATCAATGTACCTTAACCAAGGTTGAAAGTGGATCAATGATCACTCAATAATGTAACCCGGAAATAGCACTATTGGTATCACTTCGTGTCGATTCTCACACCTACACAAGTAAAGCTTTGAGAGGAGCTTGGTTAGGATGTGGCACAAATTCAATGCAATCGTCAAAATGACTCAAAGATGTTGAAAATGGTTCACAATTTGCTCATGCAACAAGTAGATCACTAGCAAGGTAGCACACGGAACACACGCACGGATAGATAAATGTGGTTGGGCAACCAAGGGTGAGCGAAAATGTGGAAACCACGGAAAATGCTCGTGTTGCACAACACTAGAGAGACGCTAACCGATTTCTTAATAGGCGGATACGCACTTGTGCACGACCTATAAGAGGCAAAACGTAACGACTATCTATCACAAGTATGCTATGAGTGTATGATGTGCCGATGCTTGAGCACAAGATGATGTTGCTATGATGTATGATCTCCTTTGATGCAAGGCGTATGATGCTATTGTGTTTTTGCTTTGGTGGCTCTTTTGCTTAAAAGCTTGTGAGCTCTTTCTTTGGGCACATATGCATGCTTCTCGGATCAAGGTAGCTATTGTGTATGCGGAGCACTCTTGTGGCACACGGAGATATGATGATACCAAGATGAATGTAGTATGCAATATCTATGACTATCACTAATGTGCACAAGTGTCGTGGCCCGGCAATACTCAAATGGCTAGTCTCAATGGGAAAGCTACGCAAAGATGGTTCATAGGGTGACAATGCAATTGCAAGGTAGGATGAGTGAAGTGTCGTCGATGTTACCGTCCTTGCCGAAGTTGAGCGATGGTGTTGTCGAAGTCTTGCCGTTCCAAGGTAGCCTAAACATCCAGGGAAACGGTGAAACCACAACTCATGTATCCAAGGCAAAAGGAGACACACTGTTCAAACTCGAAGCGGGTAAGCGATGGTGATTGCGGAAAGTGGGATGAAAGGTAGGTGGTAGCGAAAGGTAGTACGGAACTGAACAAAGTCAGCCTCGTCAGGTTTTGTCGGACGTCCGGAAGTTACCGATCGTCCGGTCGCTCGGAAGGGGTCGGACGTCCGGGAGTTCCGGAAATCCGGTAATAGTTTCTGTATGCTGGGTGCCGGTCGTCCGGTGTTTAGCGGACGTCCGGTGTCTCGAGAGGTGCCGGACGTCCGGTAAGCATCGGTCGTCCGGTAGTCTGGGGCTGGTGTTGGTGGATCCGTGGGCAGATTGGTCGAACATGGTAGAATTTGCAGGGGGAAATCGGTGAAAAGGTGGGGAAATGCTAGATCGACACGTGGCACAGCAAATCCATGGAACAAAGTCAACAAAATCTTGCCAAATCAACAGATCACAAAAAAATTTTGGGGCTATTTTTTTGGGGAATTTTTCGAAATTGGGAAGAACACGACAAAAACAGGCTAGAAAACAGGGTGTGGGGCTCCAAAATCGTGATCAACCTTGCTCTTGATACCAAGATGATGTAGGGCGGAACCCTAATCAGCGGATCTTTCACGTTTGGAGAGTATCCCACGATGAATACGGAGAACACAAGGAGGAAAACGGGGAAAACACGAGAGGAAACACTCATATCAACACGAAGATGATCACACAAGTGCTAGATTCACGATACATAGTCGAGCTACACGATCCAAAGTCAACGTCGGTGGTACAAGGGTAGTCTTCTCCGTGAGGAGGTCTTGATTATCCCGTAGGATCTTCCCCGATGTGGAGGCCTTGAATCCGTGGTGGATCTTCTCCGTAGAGGCGCACAGTCTCGTGGGAGAGAATCCACACAAGTCTGCAAATGAGCTATCCAACAGCTGCCTCCGAAGGGGGGAAGTCAACGAGTATATATTACACGAATGGACACCGTCGGGGCGGACGTCCGCTGGTTACCGGACGTCCGGTGGTTCCAGAGGGACCGGACGTCCGGTAATCCTCGAATTTCCGCTATTTAGCTTCTATCGTCGTTGTCACGGACGTCCGGTGGCTTCCGATCGTCCGGTCGTCTGGGAGAGGCCGGACGTCCGGTGTCTTCCGGTCGTCCGGTGCCTGGGAGTCGCCGGTCATCCGGTGCAGGCCGGACGTCCGGTGCCTGTAGCATCTTCAACCTTCCTTCTTCTTGTCTCGTGTACTCGTCGGGCCTATCGTCTTGACCATTGTGCAGAGCTATCCCGTGGCCTTCGTCCAAGTACCTGAGTATGCACAGAGTCCCTGATGAAGGTAGAAGCCATGTCTCACGTGAATCCGAAAGATGTAGAGAGAGGAGCGAAGTCACCTGTCTTGAGAGCTCTCGCACGGGCTCGAGTCATTGGTCCTTTGGGCACTTGGTGAGGCGATGAAGGATCCATGGGGATGTCCTTAGGATGCTCCGCATCAGGAGAGTTGTTGGTGATGACAACGGTGACGGTTTCCCCCTCCCGGAGGGAAGTATCCCTGGCAGAACAGCTTTGTCGGAGCCCTATATTGGTTTTCGCCTCGGTTCCGCCTCGAGACGGCGGCGTCTGGTCCCGAAAGCCTCCTTATGATTTTTTCCAGGTCAAAACACCTCATATAAGAGAAGATGGGCATCGGGGGGCCCACGAGACAGGGGGCGCGCTCTGAGAGGGGGGCGCGCCCCCCACCCTCGTGGACAGCCTGTGGCCCCCCTCGTGAACTTCTTTCGCCAGATATATTTTATATTTTTGAAACGGAGTTCTGTGGAGTTTCGGGGCTTTTGGATTTGTGCAGAATAGGTTTCCAGAGTTTGCTCCTTTTCCAGCCCAGAATTCCAGCTACCGGCATTCTCCCTCTTCAAGTAAACCTTGTAAAATAAGAGAGAAAAGGCATAAGTATTGTGACATAACGTGTAATAACAGCCCATAATGCAATAAATATCAACATATAAGCATGATGCAAAATGGACGTATCAACTCCCCCAAGTTTAGACCTCGCTTGTCCTCAAGCGAAAGCCGATATCAAAAAATATGTCCACATGTTTAGAGATAGAGGTGTCGATAAAAATAAAATACGGACATGAGGGCATCATGATCATTCTCATAACAGCAACGTATGTATATATTGTCATATGATTCTTATGCTAAAGTATCATAAACTTCATTGAAAACTAACAAACTTTGATCTCGATCATTGAAGCAATTGTAATTTATCGTAACATTGGAAAGAGTCAATATAAGAGCTTTTGAGCAAGCCTACATACTCAACTATCAGATAGTCTTTCAGAAAGATAGGGGCTTATGGTGTTGCCTCCCAACCTTTTACCTCAAGGGTAATGTCAACAGTAATAGACCATGAAAACTTATATCCAGGTGGGTATATATGTCAGGATCTTTCCAACACAATGTGCTTGCCAAAGGATAAAATGTAAAAAGGAAAGGTGAATTTCACCTTGACTCTTATAAGGCAAGAATAATAGATAGGCCCTTCGCAGAGGGAAGCACAGGTTGTCATGTGTTTTTATGGTTGGATGCACAAAGTCTTAGCATAGAAGAACGTCACTTTATATTGCCACTTGTGATAAGGACCTTTATTATGCAATCCGTCGCTTTTATTACTTCCATATCACAAGATCGTATAAAGCTAATTTCCTCCACACTAATAAATCATACATATTTTAGCAAGTTTGCAACATGACAACTTACTTGGAAGGATCTTTCTCAATCCATTGGTAGGTATGGTGGACTCTCATGGCAAAACTGGGTTTAAGGATATATGGAAGCACAAGTAGTATCTCTACTTGGTGCGAGGAGTTTTGGCTAGCATGAGGGAGAAAGGCAAGCTCAACATGTTGGATGATCCATGACAATATACTTTATTTCGAATATAAGAACACATAACCCATTATGTTGTCTTCCTCGTCCAACATCAACTCTTTAGCATGTCATATTTTAATGAGTGCTCACAATCATAAAAGATGTCCAAGATAGTGTATTTG
Organism: Secale cereale; assembly: GCA_902687465.1. Taxonomy (NCBI): domain Eukaryota; kingdom Viridiplantae; phylum Streptophyta; class Magnoliopsida; order Poales; family Poaceae; genus Secale; species Secale cereale. Next base: position 263,621,283 of record LR738713.1, on the reverse strand, counting down.
TATGTGAAGCCTCTCTTCTTTTATTACTTCCTATTAATTGCAAAGATGACCAAAACTATGTTTGTCAACTCCCAACAACTTTTATTCATCATACTCTTATATGTGAAGTCATTACTTCCCATAAGATCACTATGATCTCTTGGATACTCTTTATGTTTTTTTTTCTTTTTGTCATGACCAAAGTGAGGAAATCAAGCCCTTGACTCAAAACTAATCTTTATTATATAGCTCACGGACTTGATTACAAAGATAAAGATCATAAGGCAAAAGCTCACAACTAGATCATGCTAACTTTATTCTACTAGATCAAGACACCGGGGTCACTTTGACAAAAGGATTGAACTAAGAAAAACTGTAAAGATAGGAGTGATGGTGATACAATACCGGGGTCACTTCCCCAAGCTTGGCAGTTGCCAAGGGGAGTGCCCATACCCATATGATTATGTCTCCTTCTTCGGGGGTGGTGATGATGGATTTGAAAGTAGTGATGCCAGATCATCATATATCGAGCGTAGGAGATCCTCCAGCTTGCGGATAATACCTTTGAGTGCAGCTATGTAATCCTTTAACGAAATATTTTCACTTGTGAGATGCTTGTTGCGAATTTGAGCTAACTCAATCATCCTGAAAGCTTCAATCTCAGTTGAGGTAAAGAGATTGGGAAGAGATTGAGGGGTGTCTTCTTCTCCCGATGCCGGAGCCGGATCTTCCACCTCCTTCTTGATCTTCTTCTCCTTGTGGATCTCCTCCGGTCCTTCCCTCTTCAGATCTATCTTCATTAGCCAAGCATCATTGCCTTCGTTGTTGGAGGAGGGAGACGACATGATGCCTGGCTTCGCAAACCCTAGCAGAAAATAGCTCGAAACAAGAACAGAGGGTTTTTGCGTGATACAGAGGTCAAAACCTTCGGGAGTATATATAATGAATTTTTACCGACCAAAAAGAGTAACCCACAAGAAAACAGAGTCCGGGAGGCACACGGGGTGCCCACGAGGCAGGGGGCGCGCCCAGGCAAGGAGGGCGCGCCTTCCACCCTCGTGGACGCCTCGTGCCTCTTCCGGACTGCTACTTATTTTTCTATTTTTCTAAATATTCCAAAATGGAGAAAAATTGCCTTTAGAACTGTTTTGGAGTTGGTTTACTTATTGTACGACATACATATTCCTTTTCGGAGTCTGGATCGTTCTAGAAAGTGTCCCTTATGTATTCCCCTGGGATTACGGTTTCAATAACATTGGTTTCAACATTTATAGAATTACCTGAGATATAATGTTTGATTCTTTGACCGTTCACCACCTTCGGATTTGTGCCTTCGAAGTTGTTAATTTTTATGGCACCAGAACGATAGACCTCCTCGATAACGTAAGGTCCTTCCCACTTGGAGAGAAGTTTTCCGGCATAAAATCTTAAATGAGAGTTGAATATCAAGACATAATCACCTACGTTAAACTCACGCTTTTGTATCCTTTTGTCATGCCATCTTTTAACTTTTTCTTTAAAAAGCTTGGCATTCTCGTAAGCCTGGGTTCTCCATTCATCGAGACAGCTAATGTCAAATAACCTCTTCTCACCGGCAAATTTGAAATCATAATTGAGCTCTTTAATAGCCCAATATGCCTTATGTTCTAGCTCAAGAGGTAAGTGACAAGCTTTTCCATATACCATCACATACGGAGACATACCCATAGGATATTTGTATGCAGTTCTATAGGCCCATAATGCATCATCATCAAGTTTCTTAGACCAATTCTTTCTAGACCTATTAACTGTCTTTTGCAAAATTAATTTCAACTCCCTATTACTTAGTTCTACTTGACCACTAGTATGCGGGTGATACGGGGATGCAATTCTATGGTTCACATCATACTTTGCAAGCATTTTACGGAAAGCACCATGAATAAAGTGTGAACCACCATCAGTCATTAGATATCTAGGGACTCCAAACCTCGGGAAAATAACTTCTTTAAGGATCTTAATAGAGGTGTTATGATCAGCACTACTAGTTGGAATAGCTTCTACCCACTTAGTAACATAATCAACAACAACTAAATATGTGTGTACCCATTAGAGGCCGGAAACGGTCCCATATAATCAAAGCCCCAGACATCAAATGGTTCAATAACAAGTGAATAATTCATTGGCATTTCTTGACGTCTACTGATATTACCAATTCTTTGACATTCATCACAAGATAAAACAAACTTACGGGCATCCTTGAAGAGAGTAGGCCAATAAAAACTGGATTGCAATACCTTGTGTGCAGTTCTATCTCCTGCATGGTGTCCTCCATAAGCTTCGGAGTGGCACTTGCGTAGGATCTGTTCCTGTTCATGCTCAGGTACACAACGTCTAATCATACCATCTACTCCTTCTTTATAAAGATGTGGGTCATCCCAGAAGTAATGTCTCAAATCATAGAAGAACTTTTTCTTTTGCTGGTATGTGAAGCTAGGAGGTATAAACTTAGCAACAATATAATTAGCATAATCAGCATACCATGGAGAAGTACGAGAAGTATTTATGACAGCTAATTGTTCATCAGGAAAGCTATCATCAATAGGTTGTGGGTCGTCAAGTATATTCTCTAACCTAGACAAGTTATCTGCAACGGGGTTCTCAGCTCCCTTTCTATCAATAATATGCAACTCAAATTCTTGCAGCAAGAGAACCCATATAATAAGTCTAGGTTTAGCGTCTTTCCTTTCCATAAGGTATTTGGTAGCAGCATGATCAGTGCGAATAGTTATATTAGAATCAACGATACAGGGTCTAAACTTATCACAAGCAAATACAACTGCTAAAAATTCTTTCTCGGTAGTAGCATAATTTCTTTGGGCACTATCTAGAGTTTTACTAGCATATTGGATAACATTTAATTTCTTATCAACTCTTTGCCCTAGAACAGCACCTATAGCATAATCACTAGCATCGCACATAATCTCAAAAGGTAAATTCCAGTCAGGAGGCTGGACAATAGGTGCAGAGATCAATGCTTTCTTTAGTATGTCAAATGCTTCTAGACAATCATCATCAAAGACAAAAGGAATATCTTTTTGTAAGAGATTAGTCAGAGGCCTGGAGATTTTGGAGAAGTCCTTTATGAACCTCCTATAAAACCCGGCATGACCAAGGAAACTTCGTATACCTTTGATGTCCTTAGGGCATGGCATCTTTTCAATAGCATCAACTTTAGCTTTGTCAACTTCAATGCCTCTTTCAGAAATTTTATGTCCCAAGACAATTCCTTCATTAACCATAAAGTGGCACTTCTCCCAATTCAAAACAAGGTTAGTGTCTTCACATCTCTGCAAAACTCGATCAAGGTTGCTTAAGCAATCATCAAAAGAAGTTCCGTAAACGGAGAAATCATCCATGAACACCTCAACAATCTTTTCACAAAAATCAGAGAATATAGCCATCATGCATCTTTGAAAGGTAGCAGGTGCATTACATAAACCAAAAGGCATATGTCTATAAGCAAAGGTACCGAAAGGACAAGTAAAAGTGGTCTTTTCTTGATCCCCTTTCGACACAGGTATTTGAGAGAAACCAGAATAACCATCTAGAAAGCAGAAATGAGTATGTTTGGATAGCCTTTCTAGCATTTGATCAATAAAAGGCAAGGGGTAATGATCTTTCTTAGTAGCTTTATTTAACTTACGGAAATCAATTACCATCATATAACCTGTAACTATTCTTTGTGGGATCAATTCATCTTTATCATTAGGAACGACAGTCATACCTCCCTTCTTAGGGACACAATGGATAGGACTTACCCACTGGCTATCAGCAACTGGATAGATAATACCTGCCTCTAGAAGCTTTAGTATTTCCTTCCTTACCACTTCTTTCATCTTAGGATTTAACCGTCGCTGATGATCAATAACCGGTTTAGCATGTTCTTCCAATTTTATCTTGTGTTGGCATATAGTGGGACTAATGCCCTTAAGATCATCCAGAGTATATCCAATAGCAGCACGGTGCTGCTTCAGAGTTTTCAATAATTTTTATTCTTCTTGCTCTGAAAGGTTAGCACTAATAATAACAGGATATATCTTCTTTTCATCAAGATAAACATACTTAAGATTATCAGGTAAGGGTTTAAGTTTAAACACGGGATCACCCTTGGGTGGAGGAGGATCCCCTAGGATTTCAACAGGCAAGTTGTTTTTCAATACGGGTCCCTGTTTAAAGAATATTTCATCTATTTCCCTTCTCTCATTCATATGCATATCATTTTGATGGTCTAGCAAGTATTGTTCTAAAGGATCATTAGGAGGCACGACAATAGAAGCAAGACCAATAATTTCATCCTTACTAGGTAGTTCTTTATCAAGGGGTTGTCTATGGAATTTAGCAAAGTTAAAATCATGAGACATATCCCCTAATCCAACAGTAACAATATCTTTCACACAGTCTATCTTGGCATTAACAGTATTCAAGAAGGGTCTACCAAATATAATGGGACATAATTCATCTTGTGGGGAACTAAGAACAAGAAAATCAGCAGGGTATTTAACCTTCCCACACAAGACTTCAACATCTCTAACAACCCCAACTGGTGAAATAGTGTCTCTATTAGCAAGCTTAATAGTAACATCAATCCCTTCTAACTCAACGGGTGCAATATCATGCATAATTTCTCGATATAAGGTAAGAGGGATAATACTCGCACTAGCACCTACGTCACATAAACCATGATAACAATGATCTCCTATCTTAACAGAGATAACATGCAAGCCTACAATAGGTCTATGTTATTCCTAGCATTGGGTTTGGCTGTTCTAGCAAATTCATCTTGGAGATAAATAACATGCCCATCTAAATCTTCTACCAAGAGATCTTTAACCATAGCAACACTAGGTTCAACTTTAATTTGTTCAGAGGGTGTAGGTGTTCTAGTATTACTCTTACGAACTACAGTTGAAGCTTGAGCATGATCCTTTATCCTAACAGGGAAAGGTGGTTTCTCAATATAACAGTAGGAATAATAGGATCAACATTATAAGTGATAGTCTTTTCTTCAACTTCAACAGGTTCAACTACTTTTACTTCAATAGGGGATGGTATTTAAACCACTTCTCCTTGGGGAGATCAGCATGAGTAGCAAAAGATTCACACAAAGAAGCTACTATCTCAGATTCAAGTCCATATTTAGTGCTAAACTCACGAAAAACATCGGTATCCATAAAAGCTTTAACACAATCAAACTTAGGGGTTATACCTGACTCCTTACCTTCGTCGAGATCCCAATCTTCAGAGTTGCGTTTATGTAACATCCCAAATTTTCAATTTGGAATGTTATACATAGATCATATTGCATTGCATGTTTATTTGCATTTTTCGGTTGTGGCGATCCTCGAAATTCTAAGCAACTCAAGGACCTACGGAGAGAATTGGGAATTCTACCGTTTTGTATTTGAGTTCACTCGAATACCAGTACGAGGACTGTGTTGGTTTTAATTATTTTTCTCTCCTAAAAATATTTCTAAATACAATATATGAGTTGAGATAATATGACTTCTCCAAAATAACAGAAATATTGGAGGAAAAAAGTTAAAATCACTTTTGGTATTTTTCTGGATTTATTTGCGATTTTATTTGCATAGGAAAAATGTGCGTTTTTCAAAATTGCATTTAGGTCCGGGAAAAATGTTCACTTTGTCCTAAATATTATTAGAGGACGGTGAAAATTTATTTCGGGATTTTTGGAGTCCGTTTAGTATTTCTTTCGTTAGTTTTGCTACGTCGGGACTCTTTAAAAAAAACGAGCGAACCGACTACGGGCCTTAAGTGGCCAGGACTCTGGCCTTTATAAGTCGCGCCCCGGCCCGCCAACACCCCAGCCCGCCTCGCGCCGCTGCCCAAAACCCTAAGCCGCACCGCGCCTCGCCGCCGCTGCCGCCGTGCCGCGCCTCGCCGCCGCCGCACGCCGCGCGCCGCCGCCCGCTGCCGCCGGAGTCTCGCCGCCGCCGAGGTAGCCACCGCCGCCGCCGTCGGTTTTTCTCCAAAAGCCGATTGTTTTTTTAGGAAAACCCTAGGTTTAGATCGGTTTTCTTCGGTTTAGTTATTTAGCGGACGTTCGTCCGTACGTTCGTTTTAACGAACGCTGTTCGTCCGTTAGCCGCAGACAGCGAACGTTCGTTCGTTAGCATGTTCGTCGGTTTTCTTTTTCGGGGTATTTATCCGCGATTATTCCGATCGTGATTTCTGCCCTGATCTTGTTTTTCGTTTTTCTTTTCGCTCAAGAGTCGGAATCAGGTGATTCAAAATCCCAGATCTTCGTCTCGACGCCCTCTTTCCGTTTAACCAACTTGAACATTGTTTTGGCTACTATAAAATTTGACTTTAGGCCAATTAGTAACCGGAGCTCGTTTCTTTCGCAGTTTGAGTTTCTTTGCTTCTTTCGATTTGATTCTTTTTGCAAACCGGAGTTCTTAAGTTGAACTTTCTGGTTAGATCTTATATTTTGGAGTTTTGTTTGTGCATCTTTGCTTCTTTGCTTATTTATGCTATTGTTTGCTTGCGATAGAATACCCAGACTGTGAAGCGTGCTACTACGAGTCTCTAGGTTTTGCGAATCGTCAGCAAGGCAAGTAACACTTTGATCATACCTTTTATTACGTAGTTTTTATGCATTAGATCAAACCCCCACACATTTCATGAGTAGGATCTCTTAACCTGTGGGACTGGGAAGTAGATTGTGGTAGAACCTATTACCTGCATTATTTTCAAACCCTTGGGAGTTACTTCTACGTTTGCTTAGGTTGCTATGCTATGCTCGTAGACGTGGTTTGGGTTTGAGTGAAATCCATGACAGATGTGAGTTGTTAACTAAGGATTCAACTTAAGGTGGCTACTTGAATACACATCTGGGTGGATTGGTTGCAGGGCACCTGGGGAATCCAGTGTTGTCCTAGGAAATCCCGGGGTTCCGTGTGATTTTTCCTATGCAATGCCACCCAGGCTCAAAGGGATCATAAAATTATTCATGCTAGAAACTTCTGTGTGCAGCCACATGCCAATATGGGCTCTGGCATAGTTGAGTAAGTTGTGGGAAACCTTTCCATGATGGGCTAGCAGATATAGAGGGATTGTAGGCGTACCGGCCTATCTATCTCGTTAAGGGGACCTCTTCGGAAAGACCGTGTCTCGGTCATCCGTTTCTCAAACACCATGCAGTACGAGAAACCAAACGGAGGCAATCGAGTCTTGTGGGAAAAGTGCACAAACCTCTGCAGAGTGTACAAACTGATCATGATTAGCCGTGTCCCCGGTTATGGACATCTTGAGTATCTGCTACTTGAATTATTGGTTGATCTCATCACTCTATAATTTAATTTGTTGGGTTAATGTTCACTTTAATTTGGGATTGAGCAAGGGGGTACCTTCTCAATGATTTTTCTACCAACATGATAGTTAAAATAAAATTTATTCCTTTGTTGTAGGGAAAATTTGGCTTTACGCAAAAACTTTAAATTTAGAGCCTCCACCAGCCAAATATGCATATAGTATAGCCTTTATTCTGTTACTTGCATCTTCTGTGTTATCTTGCCAGCATATTCCATGTGCTGACCCGTTTTCGGGCTGCAACATATTACGTTGCAGACTTTTCAGACGAGGAATAAGAAGTTCTAGGTCGTTTGTCATGCACTCAGCTATGCCGTTGGAGTTGATGGACTCACTTATCTTCCAAGCCTTCCGCTGTTATTTTGCTAGATGGCCTTAAGCCATAGATTTCTGTAATAAGTTCTCATTGGAGACAATCGATGTAATAAGTGTATGATTGCCACTCTGTTATGAATCCTTCAAGTACTGTGTGTGTCAGCATTACTGATCCAGGGATGACACAGAGACTTCGGTCCATTCGGATCATGGTCGCTAGAAAAATGGTATCAGAGCACATGCTGAATGTAGGACACGACCACTAAGACAGACCCTAGATCACTCTTCTCTACTCAATTCTGACTTCTCTCCATTTTCTACTTCTTTAGGATGGTGGACCCAAGGAACAAGTTCACTCAAGCGGATGAAGACACTCCATTTGGACGACACTTGAAGGAAGTCACTAGGTACCTGAACATAGGAATACCAAGATTTACAGGGACCTACAGCGCCACCTTACCAGAAGAGGGGCGATGGAGCATTCAAGTTCAAATTCCCAGAAGAACCTTCGCACCATCCACTGAGCCAATAGAGTTTTCTTTTGATGCACCAACCTAGAGCCTAGGCAAGAGGATGGCCGCCCACATCACAATGGGAAGGATCGGAGAAGTCTACAAGCAGGAGCTGAAGGACACCATCTACCAGATTTGTGGATGCCGAGATGAGCGTGGAGATATGATCAGCACCCAGAAGGATAGGTCCATTGCCGCGTTCATCCAGGAGTTGAACCAGCACATTCGACGATAGGAGCACCAGATGTGCGCTGGGATGATAGAATTGAAGAAGGCACTAAACAGGAATTTGGAGCTAGAAGAAGAACTTAAGTCTACTCATGACGGATACGAGGAGGATATGCTGATACTAATGGAGAAGAATGATGATTTGACAAGGAATCTAGGAGTATTCATGGGAGATCCAGCCCCAGGAGGTGAAGAATAGGAAGAAGAACCCAAGGAGATTCGTCCCGAAGATTACATTATCATCGACGACACGGATTCAGAACCCGATGATAGTAAAGACGAAGATTATGAAGATGAAGCTGGAGCAGACATCATGGAATCTTCCGCCGATCAATATTTTAGATGACCACCCTGTGACTAGTAGTTTACCCCCATATATTAGTATTTAGAGCACTCGTTGTAACGGTAGTTAGATTTGTAAGATCTTGCTTGAAATTGATTGGTGTGATATGTTTTTGTTTGTCTCATATGCATATGGGTAGTGATTTTCCCTTAGACCTCAATTCCATTCTAAATCTCTTCCCTCTACACCCACCAGATGCATCCAAGACGTGAGCCCGGATTTGAGTTTCCCCCTGAGCTCACCCAGTTGATCCAGCAGCAGAACACCTTGATGCAACTTCTTGTCCAGAACACTCAGAACAACCAGAACAACAACAACAACCCTCCACCACCACCACCCGTGGACAACCTGACACGTTTCTTAAGGTTGCAACCACCCGTGTTTGCTAGCAGCATCGAACCAATAGTGGCTGATGACTGGCTACGCAAGATTGGAAGGGATTTGACCACCGCCAATTGCTCTGACGCTGATAAGGTGCGATTTGCCGCACACCAGTTGTCTGGACCAGCCGCAGCATGGTGGGAGAACTACACAGCCACTTTCCCCATAGCCAATGTCACTTGGGAGCAGTTTCAGCAAGCTTTCCGTGCTGCCCATGTCTCAACTGGAGCTATGAGCATGAAGAAGCGGGAGTTTCGCAACTTGCGCCAAGGAAACCGTACTGTAGCTCAGTACGTGGATGAGTTTAGTACCCTATCTCGTTATGCCCCAGATGATGTGGCCACAGAAGCCGCTAATCAGGAGAGATTTGTGGAAGGGCTGAATGATGAGATGAGCGTATAGTTGATGGTGGCAACTTTCAACAACTACCAGGAGTTGGTAGATAAAGCTCTTATGATTGAAGGGAAGCATCAGCAGATTGAAAGCCGCAAGAGGAAGTATGGACAAGGAAGGAATAATTCTGGAGCCCAGCAGAAGCCCCGATTCACTCCGAATTCGGGAGGATACACCCATAACCATGGAATTCCCCACAACCAAATGGCCCTAAGAATGGAAATGAAAATGGGAATGGAGCAAGTAGTAACCAGAGCCGCTCTACCCCGTCCACACCCGCCAAGAAGGATTTCAGCCATGTCACTTGTTTCAAGTGCGGGAAGAATGGACATTATGCCAATGACTGCCCTGAAGCTAAGAATGGGAATGGCAATGGAAGCGCCGGGAAGAAGCCCAACCCGTTCAACAAAGGACAAGTGAACCACGTGACTGTGGAGGAGGTAGAAGAGCAACCAGATGCTGTTGTCGGTAAGTTTTTGGTTAAGACATTTACCGCAATAGTTCTTTTCGATAATGGTGCATCGCATTCATACATTTCAAGGGGATTCGTAAATAGACATAGGATGTCCACCCGAGTTCTTAAGACCCCCATGTTAGTAAGTTCACCAGGAGCAAAGTACATGGCACACCAAGGATGTTTTCAGACGCCATTGGCCATAGGACGCCACATTTTCCCCTCCGACCTAATAGTTCTGGAGTCACAAGGATTGGATGTGATATTAGGTATGGATTGGCTATCGAAGTATGGACGTAATATCGATTGTGCCCGTAAGTCTATTTTGCTCACCACCCCGGAGGGAAAAAGGATTAAGTATGTATCTAGGCATTCGTCTATAAGGACACACGTACATTCTCTCACGGGAGTTGTTCAGGAGGAAGTGCCAGTGGTAAAGGATTATCCGGATGTGTTTCTAGAGGAGTTGCCTCGCATGCCACCGGATAGAGATATTGAGTTTTTGATAGAGTTGTTACCTGTCACCGGACCAATATCTAAGAAACCGTATCGGATGCCAGCGAATGATTTGGATGAGATCAAGAAGCAGATTAAGGAGTTATTGGAGAAAGGGTTCATTCGCCGAAGTTCATCGCCTTGGGGAGCCCCAGTGCTTTTGGTCGAGAAGAAGGATGGATCATTAAGAATGGTCGTTGATTATCGTGCGCTGAATGAAGTGACTATTAACAATAAGTACCCGCTGCCGATAATCAATGATTTGTTCGACCAACTCTAGGGAGCGAAAGTATTCTCCAAGATAGATCTACGATCTGGATACCACCAATTGAAGATCCGAGAGAAGGATATACCTAAGACAGCCTTCACCAGAGTATACGGTTATGTCATTTGGATTGACTAACGCCCCTGCATACTTCATGAGTATGATGAACAAAGTGTTCATGGAGTTCTTGGATTAGTTCGTCATGGTATTCATAGATGATATTATGGTGTACTCAAAGGATGAAGAGGAACATGCAGAGCATTTGCGTTTGGTATTGGAGAAGCTCAGAGAACATCAGTTGTATGCCAAGTTTAGCAAATATGAGTTTTGGTTGAAGGAAGTTGGATTCCTAGGGCATGTTATATCGGGAGAAGGTATAGCAGTGGATACCGTCAAAGTGCAGGCAGTCACGGAGTGGTTGTCACCCACTTCAATTGGAGAGATCCGCAGTTTTCTTGGACTCGCGGGATACTACCGGAGGTTCATAGAATATTTCTCCAAGATTGCAAAGCCAATGACGACATTGTTGAAGAAGGAGACGAATTTCAATTGGACTGAAGAGTGTGAAGAAAGTTTCTAGGAGTTGAAGAAACGGTTGACGACAGCCCCAGTGCTGATATTGCCAGATATACGCAAGGATTTCCAAGTGTACTGCGACGCTTCATGCTTAGGACTTGGAGGAGTACTTATGCAGGATGGAAGAGTTGTTTCCTATGCCTCTCGACAACTGCGACCGCACGAGTTGAATTACGCAACGCACGGTCTGGAGTTAGTAGCTATAGTGCATGCATTGAAAACCTGTAGACATTTCCTTATTGGAAATCGTTGTGATGTGTACACGGATCACAAGAGTTTGAAGTACATTTTCACACAGAAGGAGTTGAACCTGAGGCAAAGGAGATGGTTAGAGCTTATAAAGGATTATGATATGAAGCTGCACTATCACCCAGGAAAGGTCAACGTCGTGGCAGACGCTTTGAGCCAGAAGAGTTATTCAAATACCCTAATAAAAGGGGGATTGCCACAGGAGCTAGCAGAACATCTCAGGGAGCTTCGTTTGGAGATAGTTCCTAGAGGTTTCGTTGCAACGTTGGAGGTTCAGTCGACATTGCTGGGAAAGATACGTGAAGCCCATAAGGATGATAAGGAAATTGCAACGATAAGGAAACGGATGAGTGAAGGAAAAGCCAAGGGATTTCGTGAGGACGAACACGACACCTTGTGGTTTGAGGATCGAATCTATGTGCCCAACGACCCGGAGATCAGGAAGTTGATACTACAGGAAGCACATGATTCACCATACTCGATACACCCCGGAAACACCAAGATGTATTTGGATTTGAAGGAACGTTTCTGGTGGACGGGAACGAAGAAGGATATTGCCGAGTATGTAGCTGTATGTGATGTATGCCAGAGAGTAAAGGCAGAACATCAGAAGCCAGCAAGATTGTTACAGCCTATGCCGATACCCGAATGGAAGTGGGAGAAGCTTGGCATGGATTTTATCACCAGATTGCCCAGCACCAAATCGGGATATGATTCAATATGGGTAGTGGTGGATCGATTGATGAAGGTAGCCCATTTTATCCCCGTGAAAACCACGTATACCAGTGCGAAGTTGGCCAAGATATACATGACCAGGATAATATGTCTGCACAGAGTTCCGAGGACCATTCTATCAAATAGAGGAACACCGTTCACCTCAAAGTTTTGGCATCAGCTACACCGAACTTTGGGAACGAGGCTGGAATTCAGCACCGCTTTTCATCCGCAGACCGATGGACAGACCGAGAGAATCAACCAGATCCTGGAGGACATGTTGAGAGCCTATGCGTTAGATTATGGATCTAGTTGGGATGATAATTTGCCCTACGCAGAGTTCTCGTACAACAACAGTTACCAGGCTAGTTTGAAGATGGCGCTGTTCAGGCATTGTATGGAAGGAGATGCCGGACACCGTTAATGTGGGATGAAGTTGGAGACTGACAGTTGTTTGGACCAGACTTGATCAAAGAGTCTGAGGAGAAGGTGAAGTTGATTCGAGATAGATTGAAGGTAGCTTAGTCCAGGCAGAAGAGTTATGCAGACTCGAAGCTCAAGGAGATAGCCTACGAAATCAGAGACAGGGCGTACCTGAGAGTATCGCCTCTACGAGGAGTTAAACGTTTCGGAGTTAAAGGAAAACTAGCCCCGAGATTTGTGGGACCTTACTGTGTCTTGGAACACATGGAGATGTTGCCTATAAGTTGGAATTGCCAGAAGTACTATCAGGAGTGCATGACGTGTTACACATTTCGCAGCTGAAGAAGTGCCATGCGGAGATGGCCGATATTCCGCTTAGAGACACAGTACCCCTGGAAGCAATTCAGTTGGATAGTGATCTGACTTACGCGGAGAAGCCTATTAAGATTCTCAAATTTTCGAGGAGAGTCACCCGCAGTAAGGTTATCAAGTTTTGCAAAGTTCAGTGGAGTCACCACACCGAGGAAGAAGTCACCTGGGAACGAGAAGATGATCTACGCAAGGACCACCCACACCTGTTCACTAGCCAAGTTGAATCTCGAGGGCGAGATTCATTCTAAGGGGGGTAGGTTTGTAACATCCCAAATTTTGAATTTGGAATGTTATACATAGGTCATATTGCATTGCATGTTTATTTGCATTTTTTTGGTTGTGGCGATCCTCGAAATTCTAAGCAACTCAAGGACCTACGGAGAGAGTTCGGAATTCTACCATTTTGTATTTGAGTTCACTCGAATATCGGTACGAGGACAGTGTTAGTTTTAATTATTTTTCTCTCCTAAAAATATTTCTAAATACAATATATGAGCGGAGATAATATGACTTCTCCAAAATAATAGAAATATTGGAGGAAAAATGTTAAAATCACTTTTGGTATTTTTCCGGATTTATTTGCGATTTTATTTGCATAGGAAAAATGTGCGTTTTTCAAAATTGCATTTAGGTCCGGGAAAAATGTTCACTTTGTCCTAAATATTATTAGAGGACGGTAAAAATTTATTTCAGGATTTTTGGAGTCCGTTTAGTATTTCTTTCGTTAGTTTTGCTATGTCAGGACTCTTTAAAAAAACGAGCGAACCGACTCCGGGCCGTAAGTGGCCAGGACTCTGGCCTTTATAAGTCGCGTCCCCGGCCCGCCAACGCCCCAGCCTGCCTCGCGCCGCCGCCCGAAACCCTAAGTCGTGCCGCGCCTCGCCGCCGCCTCTGCCGTCGCCGCACGCCGCCGCCGAGGTAGCCACCGCCGCCGCCGTCGGTTTTTCTCCAAAAGCCGATCATTTTTTTTAGGAAAACCCTAGATCTGGTTTTTTCAGGTTTAGATCGGTTTTCTTCGGTTTACTTATTTAGCGGACGTTCATCCACACGTTCGTTTTAACGAACGATGTTCGTCCGTTAGCCGCAGACAGCGAACGTTCGTTCGTTAGCCTGTTCGTCAGTTTTCTTTTTCGGGGTATTTATCCGCGATTATTCCGATCGCGATTTCTGCCCTAATCTTGTTTTTCGTTTTTCTTTTCGCTCAAGAGTCGGAATCAGGTGATTCAAAATCCCAGATCTTCGTCTCGATGCTCTCTTTCCGTTTAACCAACTTGAACATGGTTTTGGCTACTGTAAAATTTGACTTTAGTCCAATTAGTAACCGGAGCTCGTTTCTTTCGCAGTTTGAGTTTCGTTGCTTCTTTCGATTTGATTCTTTTTGCAAACCGGAGTTCTTAAGTTGAACTTTCTGGTTAGATCTTATCTTTTGGAGTTTTGTTTGTGCATCTTTGCTTGTTTTCTTATGGATGCTATTGTTTGCTTGCGATAGAATACCCGAACTGTGAAGCGTGCTACTACGAGTCTCTAGGTTTTGCGAATCGTCAGCAAGGCAAGTAACACTTTGATCATACCTTTTATTACCCAGTTTTTATGCATTAGATCAAACCCCCACACATTGCATGAGTAGGATATCTTAACTTGTGGTACTGGGAAGTAGATTGTGGTAGAACCTATTACCTGCATTATTTTCAAACCCTTGGGAGTTACTTCTACGTTTGCTTAGGTTGTTATGCTATGCTCGTAGACGTGGTTTGGGTTTGAGTGAAATCCATGACATATGTGAGTTGTTAACTAAGGATTCAACTTAAGGTGGCTACTTGAATACACATCTGGGTGGATTGGTTGCAGGGCACCTGGGGAATCCAGTGTTGTCCTAGGAAATCCCGGGGTTCCGTGTGATTTTTCCTATGGAATGCCACCCAGGCTCAAAGGGATCATAAAACTATTCATGCTAGAAACTTCCGTGTGCAGCCACATACCAATATGGGCTCTGGCATAGTTGAGTTAGTTGTGGGAAACCTTTCCATGATGGGCTAGCAGATGTAGAGGGATTGTAGGTGTACCAGCCTATCTATCTGGTTAAGGGGACCTCTTCCGAAAGACTGTGTCTCGGTCATCCGTTTCTCAAACACCATGCAGTGTGAGAAACCAAACGGAGGCGATCGAGTCTTGTGGGAAAAGTGCACAAACCTGTGCAGAGTGTACAAACTGATCATGATTAGCCGTGTCCCCGGTTATGGACATCTTGAGTATCTGGTACTTGAGTTATTGGTTGATCTCATCACTCTATAATTTAATTTGTTGGGTTAATGTTCACTTTAATTTGGGATTGAGCAAGGGGGTACCTTCTCAATGATTTTTCTACCAACATGATAGTTAAAATAAAAGTTATTCCTTTGTTGTAGGGAAAAAATGGCTTTACGCAAAAACTTTAAAGTTAGAGCCTCCACCAACCAAATATGCATATAGTATAGCCTTTATTTTGTTACTTGCATATTCTGTGTTATCTTGCCAGCATATTCCATGTGCTGACCCGTTTTTGGGTTGCAACATATTACGTTGCAGACTTTTCAGATGAGGAATAAGACGTGCTAGGTCGTTTGTCATGCACTCAGCTATGCCGTTCGAGTTGATGGACTCACTTATCTTCCAAGCCTTCCGCAGTTATTTTGCTAGATGGCCTTAGGCCATAGATTTCTGTAATAAGTTCTCATTGGAGACATTCGTTGTAATAAGTGGTGATTGCCACTCTGTTATAAATCCTTCAAGTACTGTGTGTGTCAGCATTAGTGATCCAGGGATGACACGGAACACAGAGACTTCGGTCCATGCGGATCGTGGTCGCTACAGTTTAATTCTTTCTAATAAATCCCATTTGAATTCAACAGTCTTCATCATAAAAGAGCCAGAACAAGAATTATCGAGCATGGTGCGATTATTGAGAGAAAG
Source organism: Secale cereale (assembly GCA_902687465.1). Classification (NCBI taxonomy): domain Eukaryota; kingdom Viridiplantae; phylum Streptophyta; class Magnoliopsida; order Poales; family Poaceae; genus Secale; species Secale cereale. Next base: position 263,605,264 of record LR738713.1, on the reverse strand, counting down.
CCGAGCATAAAAATTTTGAATGATCATTTTTCTTGAGAGCTCATGATTGGGGCATGAATATAACATTAACTTAAGCCTCCCCCAAGCTTGAGCGATGCTTTCTCCTTCGCGAGGCCAGAAATTATAAATATAATTACGATCACGATAAACCTGGTGCATAGGGTAGAACTTCTGATGAAATTCCAACTTCAAACAATTATAGTTCCATGATCCAATATCATCACATAGCCTAAACCATGTCAATGCATCTCCCCTCAAAGATAAAGGGAAGACCTTCTTCTTGATAACATCCTCGGGCATACCTGCTGATGCGGAGCATCCTTCGTTCATCCCCATGTACACCACTTGGACGCAAGGTGATCCCGTTCCTCGATGCTTCCCCTTTCTTTTCTCGCGAGATATGGATGCTACTTTAAGCGCGGACCTTGTGCATGATCAGGAACACCCAAGGAGACCATGGAGAACCCAAGGACCAAGGTCAAGTGCGCGTGGGAGAGAAGGAAGAAGGGCCAGCACCTGCAGGCCCCGGACATCCGACACCCAGGCCCGGACATCCGGCGCCCCTTCACAGAAGCGAGCCCTGCCAGCCCGGACATCCGGCCCCATGCCCCGGACATCCGGCCCCTTCGCCGGAAATCCGGCCCCTCATCACAGAAGGCAACCGAAGCCGGCCACGCTCAGCCCAGACATCCGGCCAGAGGCCCGAACATCCGGCTCCACGCGAGCCGCCGGACATCCGGTCCACGGCCCGGACATCCGGCGCCTGCGTGCGCGCAGAGACGGGCCTGAGGCCCATGTATCCCTCTCTCACTTACCCCTTCGTGGACCTAGACTATATATACTCCTCCCCCTCCTCCATTTGAGGGTTAGCTTAGGTTTAGCTCATTTGAGATAGAGCTTTGCTCATCCACTAGTGGTTTATCTCCTTGTGAGTGACTGCGGCCCCTCCATGGAGAAGATCCACACGGATTCAAGACCTCCTCTGCGGAGAAGATCCTACGGGATTCAAGGCCCCTCGCGGGAAGATCCTACGGGATATCATCAAGACCTCCTCACGGAGAAGTCGTCCCTTGTTGATCATGGATCTTGTATCTCTTTGTGTTTCAAGGATCTAGCATATGTGTGACTTGTTCTTGTTGGTTTGAGTGATTCTCTCGTCTTTCCCCTCGTGTTCCCCTCTCGTGTTCTTTGTGTTCATCGTGGGATCCCCTCCATTTCATGAAAGATCAGCCATCTAGGGTTCCACCCTACATCATTATGGTATCATGAGCCACGGTTTCTCACGAATTTGGAGCCTCCCCACCGTTTTCTAGCCTTGTTTTGTTGTGTTCTTCCCTAAATTTGAAAATTCCCCACCAAAAATAGCCCCAAATTTTTTTGTGATCTGTTGGTTTGATGAGGTTTTGTTGATTTTGATCCATGGATTTGCTTGGTTTCAAGTGGATCTAGCATTTCCCCATGTTTCCCCATCTTTACTCCACAAAATCCGTCAAATTTTGCCACCAAAATCATCAAATTCTGCCCCCAAACGAGTTTGGAAGTCCCAATCCCGATCTGGAATCTTCGGGCTGGACATCCTGGCCACTGGCCGGACATCCGGACCATCGGGCCGGACATCTGGCTCCTGGAGGGCAAAATCCCGCGCGGTTCTGGACATCAGGTCCCGGAAATCCGGACCCGACCCCGGATGTCCGGCCCCTGGTAATTCAGCCACCCGTGTTTCACCGTTTTGTCCATAACTAATTCATCCGAACTCCGATTTCGACGTTCTTGAGCTCGTTTTGAAGCTCTTGACATCCCCCATAACACAAAAATACCATCATAATCATTTGACTCCATCATATTTTCGGAATTTTGGCATCTTTGCCTAGGGCTTCCACCATATCATCCGCATAACCACCACCGACTTCCGCAACCTAACCATTTTGTCCCCCATAGCATTTGTGGTTGCTTGAGTAGTGATTTGAGTCTCCTAAGGTGTTTAGGCTACTTAGGGACCATTGCTTCTTCATCAACCACCACCACCACTTCCGCATACCCATTGCCCTTTATACATAGCCAACCAAACTTAACCCAATTTTGTTCAAGCTTGTTTGAGTTGTGACTTGTGTCTCCTAAGGTGTTTCGGCTACTTAGGGACCGTGACTTCAACTCCGACAACGTGTATAGCCCATCATACACTTCCACCACCATAACCCATTTTGACCGGGTTTCCACCAACAATTCCTCGACCACCACCACTTGTCCGCTACCACCATTTGACATTTGTCCTTGAGATTTTGAGTTGTGGTTTTTCCGTTTCCTAAAGTGTTTCGGCTAATTAGGAACGGGTCTACATCAAGAACACCGCCTCTCATCATCGACTCGGACGGTAACCTCGACGACATCATTGTATATTCCCCTTGCAATTGCATTGTTAACCCCTAGCCCATTTTGCGTCACTTGCCTATCGAGACTAGCCTTTGAGTATTGCCGGCAACGTTACTTGTGCACATTAGTGATCATCGATCCGCCCTTCCATTGTATACATACCTTATCATCTTGGTATCATCATATCATCCCTTGTGTCACAAGATTGTTCCCGCATATACACAATTGCTATCTTGGTTTGTGCATTTCGCATCGTGGCCATACAAAAAAAAAGAGAATAAAGCTTTTAAGCAAAAAGAGAAAGACAAAGAAGCTTGTAAGCAAGAGACATAGTATCGCATCATATGATATCATACTTGATCATCTTGGATCATCTTGTGCTAAAAGCACCGGAACATCATACACATATCATACTTGGGATAGAAGTCGTTGCATTTTGCTTAGTAGGTTGTGCACAAGTTCGTATCCGCCTATTGTGCAATCGCGCTAGCGTCTCTCTAGT
>LR738713.1:263485794-263602382 GCA_902687465.1 Secale cereale | reverse complement strand
TTGTGCAACACGAGCATTTTCGTGGATTCCACATTTTGGCTCATTCCTTGGTTGCACGACCCCATCTATCTATCCGTGTGTGTGTTTCCGTGTGCCACCCATATTGCTATTGGTCTACTTGTTTCACTTGCGAATTTGTGAATCTTTTTCAACTTTATTGACTCTTGCTAACATTTCACATCAATTTTTTGTGCCACTATCCTCATCGAGCTCCACCATAAGCTTTACTTGTGTAGGTGTGAGAAACCGACAAGAATTGGTACCAATTGTGCTATTTCCTTGTTCCACATTTGAGTGATCATTGATCCATCTTCAACATCGGTCAAGGTACATTTGGTATAGTTCTTCTCTTTCTCCCACTCATACTTCCTAGCGTCTTGTGATGGATAGGCAAGGCATTTCATCTCCGGTCTTCGACATCGACGGCGCGAACAAGGAAATCCACACGAAAACCATCGGACTACAACGAGCAATGCAAGAGTGCTTGGGCAACATCGCCATCGAACTACGACACTCCAAGATAACGACAATGGCTTCCTTAGACGACATGTACGACTCCTTCAACAAACAAATGGCGGAGCTCCGACACTTGGTGGTCGATTACAAGTCTTCTTCCCCTTCGTCATCCTCTCGGCGGCGACGTTCAAGTCACAAGTCTTCGGAGCACAAACATGATGCAAGTGCAAATCTTCCACGTCCACACCGCCATGGCGACCATCGACATCGTCATGAAGGGCAGGTCACCTCCAAGCATCATGTGCACAACGACGACGAACGACATCTACCAAGAGCTCAAGCACGACAACGACATCATCATCATGAAGATGCTCGACAAGCGCATATCTACAAGTCCGAAGAAGCTCTACATCACGCCAAGGCCAAGCTTCAAGAGCATAAGAGAAGACCGCAAGACAAGCACACCCAAGACGGAGCTACGGCTACAACCACCACTTCGGCATCTTCGCCAAGTGATATCAAGGCATCTTCGCCTACGGACGTACGGCATCTTCGCCTACTTCCCATGAGTTCGCCTACATCGACATCTCCAACTACAAGGCGACCACCTACGAGCGAGGGTGACACTTCCATCTTCGGAAGCTCCCCACATCAAGACGGCGACAAGATGGACGATCAAGGGCCATCCCCTTCTACTACGGCGACGAGCATGAACCTCTTCAACAACACGAAGACAGCGCCCAAATATGATGACTACTTCGAGTCAAGCTACACGAGCGCACATGAGACATTTCCTTTGGTCTCGGAGGAGAGTGATGATTTGCCACACCCTACGGCATTCACCTTTGGAGGCATTATGGATGAGGCGGCGAAAGGAGTTGAGTTTGGAGACGTTTGCACCTACATCTCTCCGACACCCATATATCATGAGATGCCCCAATTTCCATGTGAGGAGAGACACCACCATATGAGTGACATGAGTGACTCCACCATATGTGAGATTGAGAGCATTTCTTTTGAGAGGACGAGAGTGATCACCACTATCCCCACACATGAGAGCATGCCACACATCATATGTGAGGTTGAGAGCCATTTGAGTGACTCCACCAACCATACGAGTGAGAGCATCCATCAGGGAGTGAGTGAGCCACACCACTTAGTGAGTGAGGTAGTTGATAGGGCATGTGAGGCCACTATGATTTCTAACGACTTAACCTCTACTCCGAGTGTGTTTTCTTTGGTGCTAGGTCTCCTACAAGAGGACATGCCTACCCTCGATGAGTCCGTCCCTCCAATGGACAAACCGATGGCCATGGTGGAAGAAGATGCACCACCCACATGGTTCCATCATGATGAAGATGAGCATGATTGGATCTTGAACACCTCACCTACAACACATGAGCGACGCTCCAAAGGTAAAATAGGTGAAGGTGATGCTCGTGTCCCACTAATGGACTATCTTACCGATGATTGCTTGCATGATGTTGACACACCTATTGCCATGCTTCATGCTAGTGCGACTTCATCATGTCTTCACTTACCTATTTATGATGAATATGATGATGAGCATGTTGAGTTGCCTAGTTGTGATGCTATGCTCCATAGGATATCATGTGAAAATTCGTTTGGTCATATCATGTTTGATAATCCTTTGAACTTGTCATATGCTATGAGTGAGATCTCTTATGTTGTATCATTGCAATCTCAACATAGCAGCTATGCATGCCCCATTAAAGTAAATCCTATTTGCACTTATGGCATAGATGACAAGATGATGGTCACTGGCTTGTGTTTCTCTTGCGATGATATTGCCATGCTCCCTTTACATAATTTGCGCAATTCATCCACTATGCCATGCCATGAATACATTGTTCCAAATATGCTTTGCTTTGGATGTTGTCAATATTCTCCATGTGATGCTTCCATTGATGCTCATGAGGAGACCCCCATAGTTTCCTCATACATACTAGGAGATCTTGATGCATTCCATACTTTGCATAGTTCCCATAATTGTGTGCACCATATGCATTCCATGAATAACAATGCTCTACCTACTTGTCATGATGCATTACAAAATTTAAGTCTCCATTATGCTATACATAACAACAAACCTCTCATGATGGATGACATGTTTCTATATCACGCATCTCATTTATTTGAGCATTGGCTATTTTGTGCTAACCAACACATGCACGTGCGCATCATGATGGATGATGTGTACATATACCACGCACACACAATTTTCCTTTTGTCTTTGCTTTGTGTAGGTACTCATGAACATTTGTCAACCTCACAATCCCATGAGTTGACAAAACGAGCTCTTGAGAGCAACGATGACTTGGGATCACATGGATTGTCCCTACCACCGTTCTCTTCGCGCAACCACTACGCACATCTCTTTTACTTGGCTCTCACACAGCTATGGGCTATTTGCCACTTGTCACATTATGCCCATACTATCGTGTTCACTTTGCATGTTATGCCTCTTGCTATGATTTTGCCATGCAATTGTGACCCTTGCTTGCAATTACCAATGATTCACCATTATGATACTCCTATGTGTATTTGCATGCTTGGTGGAGACACTAGTAGCTATTGCCATGATTTCTTTGTGCCCCATGCTATTGTTGATTCTTGTGTTGAGAAAGTCATGATATCCCATTGCTATTTCCATATGGCCTCTCATCAACACATTGATGCTATTTTGCTCATATCTTGCTTTCATGCTTGTGCTATGCCATGTGCATCATGTATTCTCACTATTTGCACACATGACATGCTTGCCATGATTACCTCTAGTACGTTGCATCTTCGCACTACTAGCTTGTTTGACTTGATCACTATGATTGCTTGTTATGTTGCATCACCCATGTTCCACTATTACTTGCTTTCTTGGGTTGATGACATATATATTCATGCCATTCACATGATTCACATTGATCATTGTCACTTGTCTCCATTCGTTGCATCTCGCATATTCCCTTGTATTGAGTGCAACCATGCTATGCATATTGATATTGGAGACTTTGACACCCTTGTTGTGATGCATACTTGCTTGATTGAGCCTATTGCATTTGGTTGTTCTCGCATCTTATGCCTACATACCATGCACCACACCCTTGTACTTTCTTATGATAAGAATGATGCAAGCACATTTTGGGTATTTTCCCGCACGAATGCTAGGTTTTGCATTACGGCTAACCTCATTTGTTTTTCCGAGTGTTTGTCATGTTCTTTCATTTTGAAGGATTCACAAGGCGGTACCATCAAAAGGCATCTTTGGCATGTGAAGGCATACACGTTGCGCGACACCAACATCTTCGAGAAATTCCTAAAGTGTACTTTGTGTTTGCTCATTTTGCATGTACCACATACCGGAGACACCTTGGAGTACTTCGATGGCAACATGCCCTCAACTTCGTCCAACTACAAGTCCGTTCACGACTACCGTTTCCATGGTGATGAGGTTTTTGATCCGAGGTCGGATCTTTCCCAAGGGAGGGGAGATGATGCGGAGCATCCTTCGTTCATCCCCATGTACACCACTTGGATGCAAGGTGATCCCGTTCCTCGATGATTCCCCTTTCTTTTCTCGCGAGATATGGATGCTACTTTAAGCGCGGACCTTGTGCATGATTAGGAACACCCAAGGAGACCATGGAGAACCCAAGGACCAAGGTCAAGTGCGCGCGGGAGAGAAGGAAGAAGGGCCGGCACCTACAGGCCCCGGACATCCGACCCCCAGGCCCGGACATCCGGCGCCCCTTCACAGAAGCGAGCCCTGCCAGCCCGGACATCCGGCCCCATGCCCCGGACATCCGGCTCCGCCCGAAGCCCCGGACATCCGGCCCCTTCGCCGGAAATCCGGCCCCTCATCACAGAAGGCAACCGAAGCCGGCCACGCTCAGCCCGGACATCCGGCCAGAGGCCTGGACATCCGGCTCCACGCGAGCCGCCGGACATCCGGTCCACGGCCCGGACATCCGGCGCTTGCCTGCGCGCAGAGACGGGCCTGAGGCCCATGTATCCCTCTCCCACTTACCCCTTCGTGGACCTAGACTATATATACTCCTCCCCCTCCTCCATTTGAGGGTTAGCTTAGGTTTAGCTCATTTGAGATAGAGCTTTGCTCATCCACTAGTGGTTCATCTCCTTGTGAGTGACTGCGGCCCCTCCACGGAGAAGATCCACACGGATTCAAGACCTCCTCTGCGGAGAAGATCCTACGGGATTCAAGGCCCCTCGCGGGAAGATCCTACGGGATATCATCAAGACCTCCTCACGGAGAAGAACCGGTTACCCTTTGTATCGTCCCTTGTTGATCATGGATCTTGTATCTCTTTGTGTTTCGAGGATCTAGCATATGTGTGACTTGTTCTTGTTGGTTTGAGTGATTCTCTCGTCTTTCCCCTCGTGTTCCCCTCTCGTGTTCTTCGTGTTCATCGTGGGATCCCCTCCATTTCGTGAAAGATCAGCCATCTAGGGTTCCACCCTACATCACCTGCAAGCTTAAATAATCCACAAACTTCATCCACATAGATTAGGTGTAAATTGGGATGCAGTGTTCCGTCTCCTGTAAAAGGATTTTCAAGTAGTTTCTCTATCATACCCGAAGGAATCTCAAAGCAAACATTTTCAGTAGGTGCAGTAGGTTGAGGAGCAACTCTTTGCTCTTCTGGTCGGGGTGAAGATACCCCGAACAAGCCCCTCAAAGGATTTTGAGCCATAGTAACAAGTGACAATAAATTTCAGCACACTATATAATTTTTTCCTTACCAAAGGCGCTTCTCTCCCCGGCAACGGCGCCATAAAAGAGTCTTGATGACCCACAAGTGTAGGGGGTCTATCGTAGTCCTTTCGATAAGTAAGAGTGTCGAACCCAACGAGGAGCAGAAGGAAATGATAGGCAGTTTTCAGTAAGGTATTTTCTGCAAGCACTGAAATTATAGGTAACAGAAATTTTTGTGATAGGGTAATTGGTAGCAAGTGACAAAAGGTAAAAGTAAATAAGGTGCACCAAAGTGGCCCAATCCTTTTTGTAGCAAAGGACAAGCCAGGACAAACTCTTATATAAAGGAAAGCGCTCCCGAGGACACATGGGAATTATCGTCAAGCTAGTTTTCATCACGATCATCTGATTCGCGTTCGGTACTTTGATAATTTGGTATGTGGGTGGACCGGTGCTTGGGTGCTGTCCTTACTTGGACAAGCCTCCCACTTATGATTAACCTCTAATGCAAGCATCCGCAACTACAAAAGAAGTATTAAGGTAAACCTAACCATAGCCAAAAACATATGGATCCAAATCAGCCCCTTAGGAAGCAACGTATAAACTAGTGTCACTCTAGCAACCCATCATCTACTTATTACTTCCCAATGCCTTCCTCTAGGCCCAAATAACGGTGAAGTGTCATGTAGTCGACGTTCACATGACACCACTAGAGGAGAGACAACATACATCAAAATATCGAACGAAGACCAAATTCACATGACTACTAATAGCATGACTTCTCTCATGTCCCCGGGAACAAAAGCAACTACTCACAAGACATAATATTGTTCATGATCAGAGGGGTATTAATATGCATAATGGATCGGAACATATGATCTTCAACCAAATAAACCAACTAGCATCAACTACAAGGAGTAATCAATACTACTAGCAACCCACAGGTACTAATCTGAGGTTTGGGTACCAAGATTGGATACAAGAGATGAACTAGGGTTTGAGAGGAGATGGTGTTGGTGAAGATGTTGATGAAGATAGCCCTCCCCAAGATGGGAGATTTGTTGGTGATGACGACGGTGATGATTTCCCCCTCCCGGAGGGAAGTATCCCCGGCAGAACAGCTTTGCCAGAGCCCTAGATTGGTTTCCGCCTCGGTTCCGCCTCGAGACGGCGGCGTCTGGTCCCGAAAGCCTCCTTATGATTTTTTCCAGGTCAAAACACCTCATAGGAGAAGATGGGCATCGGGGGGCCTTCGGGGGGTGCACGAGACAGGGGGCGCGCCCCCCACCCTCGTGGACAGCTGGTGCCCCCCTCGTGAACTTCTTTCCCAGATATTTTTTATATTTTCTGAAATGGAGTTCTGTGGAGTTTCGGGGCTTTTGGAGTTGTGCAGAATAGGTTTCCAGAGTTTGCTCCTTTTCCAGCCTAGAATTCCAGCTGTCGGCACTCTCCCTCTTCATGTAAACCTTGTAAAATAAGAGAGAAAAGGCATAAGTATTGTGACATAACGTGTAATAACAGCCCATAATGCAATAAATATCAACATATAAGCATGATGCAAAATGGACGTATCAGGGCTGTGGGTGTAACTCTATTAGTGATGTCCTCATCATCCTCCCCTTCTTGAATTGAAGTCATCCCCAACGGAAGCTCATCTTCCTCACCCAAGTAAGGCTTCAAATCTGCAATGTTAAATGTGGGACTAACCCCCAAAATCTGCAGGCGACTCAAGTTTATATGCATTATCATTTATTTTTTCTAACACCTTAAAAGGACCATCAGCATGTGGCATGAGCTTTGACTTGCGCAAATTAGGAAACCTATCCTTACGCAAATGTAACCAAACAAGATCTCCGGGCGCAAAGACAACACATTTTCTACCCTTATCTCCAACAAGTTTATATTTAGCATTCATGCGCTCAATATTTTCCTTAGTTAACTCATGCATTTTTAAGATCAATTCAGCACATTCTTTAGCATCAAAATTAACCTTCTCCGAAGATTGAAGAGGCAACAAATCAATAGGTGCACGAGGTAGGAAACCATAGACAATTTCAAGGACACATCTTAGTAGTAGAATGCAGCGAACGATTATAAGCAAATTCAATATGAGGCAAGCATCCAACTTAGGCAGCATCATATTCTCATGAACATTAGAATCATTACCAAGAAACGGAAGTACTTGGTAATTTAATTGGCGTGCGCGAGATCTAGTAATTGGTCCTGTATATGTATCAGTTGGGGTTGTGGGTGTAACTCTGTTAGTGATGTCCTCATCAAAGCAAGAACAACAAACACTTGGAAAAACAAATGTGGTTAGCATTAGTGCAAAACCAAGCATTCAAGAATCGAGTCACCAAACAACTGTCGTCATCAAGCATAGCATACGGTGTGACAAAGGATTGTGACAAGTCAAGTAAGCACATCAATTGATCACAATCAGGGTCATCATGGAAACAAGCATGTAAATGTGAGGTAGAGATGCACATATTTGTGACAAGAGAAGAAGCATCTACCTCATGGTCATAGAAAGCATGCATAAAGCGCTCAATGAAAGGTCTATGGTAGGCATACGAATCATTCACAACACCAAGTAAAATGAAGTGTCCAAACACATGGGTCAAGTGCAAGACAATCCAAGCATAACGTGCATAGGGTGTAGTGAAAATCGAGTGGCACTCAACATAATAGAAAGAGCAATTGTTCAGTATGTGTGAGGTAATCATGTCAAGCATGTAGCAAGCAATGGGACATGGCATATGTGAAGAGATGACATTGTTGTAACCAAGCATATAATAGGGACAAGTAATCCACAAGTCGGATGCAACACACAAGGCATATATAACACGAGGCATGGCAATGTGGTGATCATGAATTAAAGCAATATCACTAACATGTGCGCAATCAAGTGGTCCAAGATGACAAATAAGTCTCATGGTGCAAGCAACACTAGTAATGTGATCCACAATATGCATGCGCATAGTTTTTGGTTTCTCGAATGAGAAGGATATCACCTTGAAAGCATGTCCTTGTGCGTCCTTCACAATGCTGAAGCACAAGCAAGTTTGATGTAGAAGCGTCGTGGTAGAAGGCGGTTCGCTCCCAAGAGCTCGAATGGTCAACTCACGTGATGTGGAAGTCGACACAAAGTCCAAGTATCCTACACATGCACACAATAAAACAAAGAGTGTATGCGCATGGTAGATAAACACATCATCCATCATGATGGTTCTGTTCTCTTGCACATAACCATTAGAAGCAAAAGTGCATGAATAATATGGTGCAACAATGGCTATATTCATGTCACTGGGCATATGGTGCAAAGAGGTAAAACAAGCATGCTTCACAAGAAATGTGTCAAAATCTCCAAATAAATGCGAGAATGCTATGGGGGAAATCTCATTGGCAAGACTAAAGTCATGGTTGCGGTCAATGCATGGACAATCTTATAGCATGAGAGAGGCAACATATGGAGACATATGACAACAAGCAATATCAATCATGTGCAAAGCATGGCAATGATTGTCATCAACCACATGAAATGAGCAAGTATGATTCATTGGTGGTGCAACATAGTCTATCAAAGAAATCATGTCGTGCAAACTAGTGGCGCGAAGATGCAACACACTAGAGGAAATCATGGCAATCATGTCATGTTAGCATTACGCATAGGCAATGCACATGACATATCACAAGCACGAGTATATAGCATGAACAAGGTGTCATCATAGGCATTGGGCACAAAGCAATCATGGCAATGACAAACAATGTCTCCACCAAGCTTGCGAATACACATACAAGTATGAGAATCAATCATCATGTGTAATGCAAAGCATGGGTCACAAATGCATGGCAAAGGCATAGTAATGAGCATATCATGCAAAGTGAACATGGCAATATGGGCAAATGATACATTGTGGACAATAAACCATAACCATGTGAGGGCCATGTAGAAGAAATACGCGAAGTCTTTGCGCAAAGTGAACGGTGGGAGAGACAATCCTCGAGATCCCAAGTCGTCGTTGCTCTCTAGAGCTCGTTTTGTCAACTCATGGGATTTTGAGGTTAACAAGTATTCATGTGTATGTGCATGGTAAATGTACACATCATCCATCATGATGTGTATGTGCACATTAGAGTTAGCACAAGATAAGCATCGCTCAAAGAAATTTGATGCATGGTATAAGAACATGTCATCCGTCATGAAAGAATAGTTATTATGTATAGCATGATGGGGATGCAAATTAAGCATAGAAGTATATGGCAAATCAATAGCATTTTCATTCAGGGGGAGCATATTGTGCATACAAGTATGTGGATCATGCAATGGATAGATGGATCAAAATCTCCTAAAATATATGAGGAAACAATGGGGGTGTCCTCATGAGCAATATCGGAAGCATAATGTGGAGAAGTGGAACAACATCCAAAATAATGCATGTCCGAAGCTATGCAATCATGGCATCGCATATGATGGATATGATGCAAAGGAAGCATGTCAATATCATCACAAGAAAAACAAATGCCAATAGCCATGGGCTTATCATCTATGCCATAAGTGCAAATTGGGTTCATTTAATGGCATATGCATAGTCACCATGAAGAGATTGCAAATATGACGTGTGAATGATCTCATGAATAGCATATGACAAGTCAAGTGGGTTGTCAAACATGATGTGACCGAGAGAATTATCACAAGAAATCCTATGCAACATGGCATCACAACTAATAGACTCCACATGGCAATTATCATAAAAGGGTAAATCATCGCATGGGGAAATCATACTAGCATGAAGCATGGCAATAGGTGGATCAACATCATGCAAGCAATCAATGTCAACATAGTCCACTAGTGGGACGACAGCATCACCTTCACCTTTGTTACCTTTTTCATTCCACTCATGTGGTGTAGGTGAGGTGGGAAAGACCAAGTGGTGGTCATCATCTTCATCTTGATGGAACCATGTGGGGGGTGCACCATATTCCACCATGGCCATCATCTTGTCCAAAGGAACAACGAAGTCGTCGAGGAGCGGCGCATCATCATAAATGGGACCTAGCACCAAATGAGAAGACACAGTAGAGGTAGAGGTCAAGTCGTTAGTGTAGGAAGTGGCCTCGCATGACCTATCAACTATCTCACTCTCTCTATGTGGTGGCTCACTCACTCCCTCAAGGTAGATGCATTCAATATCACATATGGTGGAGTCACTCATCTCACTCAAGTGGTGGGGGTTGTGGCTCTCCTCACATTGGAATTGGGGCAACTCATCATATATGGGGCTAGTGGTGAACTCGCTCACACTCTCAATATGGTGGAAATGGTCACTCAAGTCATCATACGCCGTCATGGTCGAAGGGAAAATCCCATGCTCAACCATCTCGTAATAATCGTCGTGGATGAAGGCCGAAGATGGCACATCATCACTCTCGCCTCCAAAGATGGAAGCATCATCATTGCTCGTCACCATGTCATTCGCCTCCAAAGCTTGGTCCTTGAATGGCTCCATAGTCGTAGTCGTCGCCGCACCGTCTTGAAAAAGAGTCGAAGTAGATTCGGCATCATCAATGCCACAAAGAGGGATGGTGGTGGAGTCGAACTTGGGAGCGTCGTCTTGGAGCTTGTTGGGCTTAGACATCGTGGTGGTACTAGCCTCATGCTCGCCGTCTTGGAGCTTGGTCTTCGAGAAGTGTGCTTGCGGCGGAGAAACCTTGGCCTTCATGAGTTCTTGTTCCGCCTTGAGAGCACCAATGTAGTTGTCATCGAGGGACTTGTAGTTCTCGAGGAACATAGTCTTGGAGATGTTGTTGTTCAAGACCATCATGAAGTGGAACTTCATCAAAATGGGGTCGTCCACACCGGCTCGTCGCAAGGCATTTTTCATCTCCTTGAGGTACTTGTCGATGGACTTGGATCCTTGTATGGTGTTCTCCAATTGGCGTAGAAGATCTTCCCTGTAGGTGGGAGGCACGAACTCTCACCGCAAAGCTTTCTTCATCTTGGGCCAACTCATGTCATACTCCTCCGAAGGTGTGTGAAACCACCATGTCGACGCGAAGTCGTGGAAGTTTCTTGTGGCGCACATTAGTTGATCTCCGCGAGGAACTTGATGTAGCGTGAGGTAGTCGTCCATCAAGCGTTCCCACTCGAGATACTCCTCGGGTTCTTGAGTCCCATAGAAAGGAATCTCGTGGTCGTTGTCGAGGTTGTAGTAGCTCGTGGAAGTCATGGACTTGAGCTTGGGGAGCTAATCTTGAGCATAAGCTTGAGGTGCTTGTGGGCGAAGATGTCGTATGTAAAAAGGCGAAGATGCCTTGAAGTCGCTTGGCGAAGATGCCAAGGTACGTGGTGAAGTCGTTGAGCGGTTGTTGATGTTGAGCTCGTGACCTTCACATTCTTGTCGTTGATGGTGTCGATGCCAATGTGATCTTGAAGGAGATGGTAGCTCGGAGGGATGTGCACTTGAGCGTCTTCTCGAAGATGAGAGAGACCTCTTGGCGGTCTAGATGAGGGCTTTGAGCTCCTCCATTTGAGCATCCATGTTGGCGCGCAAGTGGTTTGTCATGGCATCGAACTTGTCGTTGTTGGTGTAGACCGAAGTAGATGAAGATGGTCTCTCTCAAACAACCCTGCAACCAAATAACAAAGAGTCGCTTGTGTCCTCAACACACCCAATACAATGGTAAATTGTATTGGTGCACTAGTTTGGCTAAGAGATGGTGATACAAGTGTAATATGGATGGTAGATATAGGTTTTTGTAATCTGAAATTATAAAAACAAAAAGTTAACTAATGATAAAAGTGAGCACAACAGGTATTTCAATGCTTGGAAACAAGGCCTAGGGTTCATACCTTCACTACTGCAAGTTCTCTCAACAATGATAACATAATTGGATCATATAACAATCCCTCAACATGCAACAAAGAGTCACTCCAAAGTCATTAATAGCGGAGAACAAACGAAGAGATTATTATAGGGTACAAAACCATCTCAAAGTTATTCTTTTTGATCGATCTGTTGAGCTATTCCTATAAGTGTCACAAACAGCCCTAGAGTTGGTACTAAAATAACACCTTAAGACACACATCAACCAAAACCCTAATGTCACCTAGATAGTCCGTTGTCGCCACAAGTATCCGCGGGTTTGATTATGCGATATGCATCACACAATCTCAGATTCATCTATTCAAACCAACATAAAGAACTTCAAAGAGTGTCCCAAAGTTTCTACCGGAGAGTCAAGACGAAAACGTGTGCCAACCCCTATGCATAAGTTCACAAGGTCACTGAACCCGCAAGTTGATCACCAGAACATACATCAAGTGGATCACATGAATATCCCGTTGTCACCACAGATAAGCACATGCGAGACATACATCAAGTGTTCTCAAATCCTTAAAGACTCAATCCGACAAGATAACTTCAAAGGGAAAACTCAATCCATTACAAGAACGTAGAGGGGGAGAAACACATATGATTCAACTATAGTAATAAAGCTCGATGTACATCAAGATCGTGCAAAATCAAGAACACGAGAGAGAGAGAGAGAGAGAGAGAGAGAGAGAGAGAGAGATCAGACACATAGCTAATGGTACATACCCTCAGCCCCGTGTAATGCCCCGGACACACCCGCCGGTGGTCGTTACTCCTGGCGGGATCTAGACTGGACCCACAGATCAATACTAGTCTTTTCTGCGCACTTTGTCCTCACTCATGCGCACCCGGGACCAACTTCCCGGTCGGTCACCCATCCTGAAACTACTCCAAGCTGAGCCCGCTTAACTTTGGAGTTCTATCCGAATGGCTCCCAGAAAAGAAGGAATTCCTTATTGATATGAGTAGTCTATCTTCACTAATAAGCCAGGCTATCACACCCCGAGGGTGAACTACTCCATCCTCATCATGGAGACCGCCGGGATGATGAAGATGGCCAGCGATGATGGTTTCCCCCTCCGGCAGGGTGCCGGAATGGGCTCCCAATTGGTTTTTCGTGGCTACAGAGGATTGCGCCGGCCCCGATCTAGGTTTCTTTTCGGTGGTTTCTGTATTTATTGGAATTTTTGGTGTCGAGAAAAAGACAGGGGGACCACGAGTCAACCACCAGGACGAAGCACCCTCCCGGGGGGTAGGGTGCACCCTCCACCCTTGTGGTTGGCTCGGGAATCTTCTGGCCCAACTCTTTTGCTTTAGGGGTTCTTCTGGTCCATCAAAAATTACCGTAAATTTTCAGGTCAATTGGACTCCATTTAGTATTCCTTTTCTGCGAACCTCAAAAACCAAAAAAACAAAAACTGACACTGGGCTCGAGGTTAATATGTTAGTGGCAAAAATGTTATAAAATAGCATATAAATGCATATAAAACATCCAAGAAAGACAATATAATAGCATGGAACAATCAAAAATTATAGATACGTTGGAGACGTATCAAACATCCCCAAGCTAAATTCCTGCTCGTCCTCGAGTAGGTAAATGATAAAAACAAATTTTTTATGTGGAATGCTACCTAACATATTATCAATGTAATCCTTCTTTATTGTGGCATGAAAATGTTCAGATCCATATGACTCAAAATAATAGTTTATTGGTATCAAAACAATAATACTTCAAGCATACCAAAAAGCAATCTACGAAGCTTCAAAAATAACATAGCTAAAGAAAGTTATCCCTACAAAATCATATAGTCTTTTATGCTCCCTTTTCTTAACACAAGGTACCCCTCATGCCCATTCCGGTGTCAGCCAAGCAATTGTTTTCATACTTTACTTTTTCAAACTTTTTCAACTCTTCACGCAATACAAGAGCGTGAGCCATGGACATAACACTATGGGTGGAATAGAAGGTGGTAGTAGACAATGGAAGTGAGAAAGTCTCACATCAACTAGGCAAATCAATGGACTATGGAGACGCCCATCAATTGATATCAATGTGAGTGAGTAGGGATTGCCATGTAATGGATACACTAGAGCTATAACTGTATGAAAGCTCAAAAGAAAACTGGTGTGTGTGCATCAACTTGCTTGCTCATGAAGACCTACGGCATTTGAGGAAGCCCATCGTTGGAATATACAAACCAAGTTCTATAACGAAAATTCCCACTAGTAGTATATGAAAGTGACAAAATAGGAGACTCTCTACCATGAATAACATGGTGCTACTTTGAAGCACAAGTGTGGAAAAGGATAGTAACATTGTCCCTTCTCTCTTTTTCTCTCAATTTTTTTGGACGACTCCTCTTTTTTTGGAGTCTCTTTTTCTATTATTTTTCTTTTCTTGGAGACTCTTTTGTCCTTTTTGGCTCTTATTGGCCCTCTTTTTTTGTAACCTCACATGGGACAATGTT
Organism: Secale cereale; assembly: GCA_902687465.1. Taxonomy (NCBI): domain Eukaryota; kingdom Viridiplantae; phylum Streptophyta; class Magnoliopsida; order Poales; family Poaceae; genus Secale; species Secale cereale. The sequence goes on along the minus strand of LR738713.1, from coordinate 263,587,854 downwards.
CTAATAATGATGATCATCACACTTTTATTTACTTACAACTCGATATTACAACTCGATACTAGAACAAAGATATGACTCTATATGGATGCCTCCGATGGTGTATTAGGATGTGAAATGATCAAGAGTGACATGTATAAGAAAGAATGAAAGGTGGCCAAGCCACAAATACTATGTCAACTACATGATCATGCAAAGCAGTATTACAATGATGATGCGTGTCATAATAAATGGAACAGTGGAGTTACATGGCAATATATCTCGGAATGGCTATGGACATGCCATAATAGGTAGGTATGGTGGCTGTTTTGAGGAAGTGTATGAGGTGGTTTGATGCATCGCCGAAAGTTCCGCGGTACTAGAGTGGCTAGCAAGGTGGAAGGGTGAGAGTGCATATAATCCATGGACTCAACATTAGTCATACAAAACTCACATACTTATTGCAAAAAGTCTATTAGCCCTCGAAGCAAAGTACTACGATGCATGCTCCAGGGGCGAAGGTTGGTAGGAGTTAACCATCGTGCGCCCCGACCTTCACGCAAAGATAAACAATCAAGATATAATGCGCTCCAATTTGGTTACATATAGTTATGAGACAATATGTGCATGCTACGAGAATCACAAACCTTAACACAATTATTTCTTTAACCTCACAAACTACCACTAGCATGAATCTAATATTACCATTGTAACATCTCAAAACAATTATAAGCAGTCAAACTTTTCCTAGATTCAATGCTCTATATGAAAGTTTTTATTATATCTCCCTTGGATGCCCATCATATTAGGACTAAATTAATAACCCTAGCAAATTACCATGCTGTTTTGAAGACTCCCAAAATAATATAAGTGAAGCAAAAGATTTCATCAATTTATTCAAAATAAAACCACCGACTTGATCTAAGAAGATATAAGTGAAGCACTAGAGCAACTAACAAACTACTCCAAAAAGATATAAGGGAAGATCAATGAGTAGTCAAATAATTATGTAACTATGTGAAGACTCTCTCTCATAAAAAATCAGATCTTAAGTACTTTATTCAAACAGCAAGCAAAACAAAATAAAATGACATTGCAAGGATCGCACATATCATGTGAAGAAGCAAAAACTTAGGCTAAACCGATACTAACCGATAGTTATTGATGAAGAAAGGTGGGATGCCTACCGGGGCATCCCCAAGCTTAGATGCTTAAGACTTCTTGAGATACTAACATGGGATGCCTTGGGCATCCCCAATGATGAGGACATCACTAACAAGGTTACACCCACAGCTCCAACTGACACATATACAGGACCAATTACTAGAGCTCGCGCACGCCAATTAAATTACCAGGTACTTTCGTTTCTTGGTAATGACTCTAATGTTCATGAGAATATGATGCTGCCTAAATTGGATACATTTGTCTTGCTTACAAATGAAGGGCCTAGCTTGGACAAGAAGGATGAACATTGGAGCAAGATCAAGCATGGAGATGATGGCATGCGCCAGGGGAACAAGAATGGAGTTTCAATTGATGATTTCAGGACTTTGAAGCCACCATAATGAGTGCGAGAAGCCTTGGACGAAATATACAAGATGCCACTTCATAAATTTCGTCCAGAGGCTATTATAGGTGGTGCGTAACCTTATTATTGGGCCAGGCCCATGTAATTTCGAAATACTTGAATATAGGCTGTTTTTAGAGTCCGTATGTGTGGGGAAACAAGAGTTAGGGTTGGTTTCGGACCCCTCCACCAAGGGCCACGAAATTCCCCCCTCTTTCCCCCATATATACAGCCCTTAGGGCGTCGTTTAGACTTTGGGTTTTGTTTAGATTAAAAGTTCGCCATAGCTGCAACTTCGCGTACTTCGTTTGTGTTCAACGACCAGACCAAGGCGTCACAGAACCCCACCTTGATCAATAAAGCTTTCCTCTTATATTCGCAATATCCAGAATGCAATCTTAGTTTCTTGCTTGTTCTTCGTTTGCCTGCAGGAAACAGACCTTCGTGGTCAGGTTGATCGTGCTCCGGTGTGATCGATAACCTCTCGGAGTTGGTTTAGCAATTGCTAAGGCGCGACGTCCTCGCACGTTCGTAGTCGGATCGTGAAAGTCGACTTCCTCCAAAACGATAACCACCATCTCATCGAAAGACGGGACACCTTGGCCCTTATCAAGTGGTATCAGATTTCCAGGTTGCTCGGTGAGATTTTATAGTTTTTCGTAGATTAGATCGAGTCTGTTCTTCATACCTACAGTCCACGAAAAAGCCAAAAAAAATTAGGGTTAGTTCATCCCATCCGAACCAATCTGAGCCTTTGCATAATCTTTTCTGTATTTGCTTTGTTGAATTTGCGGTTGCATCGTCGTGTCAAGTTGCTGGTCTTAGCGTCTAGTTCTTTAGAGTTTCGAGTTCTGTTCACAGTTAGTCACGTAGCCGCCGCACCATATTCATCGCCGCTGTCATACCACCACTGCTGCCATATCCCACCACCGCCACCACATACCACCACCGCTGCCATAACCTACCACCGCTGCCATATCCTACCACCATATATCCACCACAAATCCGAGTTATTTTCATATTAGGTTTGTTCTCGAGATCCATCTAGGTTTCGGTTTCGTGTTTCCTTGCCTGTGTAGGTCTCGAAAAAAAAAAGAAAAAAAAAAGAGTCTGGAGACCCCCGGGCAGTTTTTAGGCCAAAATTTCGACAGGTGAAAATATTTTTTCCCTATCCTATTTTTGAGCTTTTCTAAGTCTTTTGAGACACGTGCCACCATACTGATTTTTTCCCGCACTTTTTCGTCGTCGCTGCCCTGATTTCGAAAAAAAAAATTCGTCAAAAAAATTTCGTGCCTATCATCTTAGTTTGACTTGGGAAGTGTTTTGAGACACTCGCCATTATAGTGATTTTCGGCAAAAAAAAAACAGCGCAAAAAAAAAAGAGAGGCGAAAAAAAAATTCAGAGTGTGCTTTCCCCTTGATTACGTGCAGCGCCGTGATTTCGTTAGTGTTCTAGGCTCGCGTCTCTAGTACGGTCTAGCCTAGGACCAGCACAGTACCGTCGTTGAGCGTTTATTCACCTTTGCATCTCTGAATTGATTATTGCTGACCCTTTTTGCTACCATATTATAAGCCTTCCCAGCTCCACATACATCTACATCGTACGTTTGACTCTCCCTGGTAATCGCTCTATCCAAGCTTTGAGAGTTTTGACTACATCGGTTGCCGATCACCGCCTGCTGCTGTGTAAGAACTGGTAAGAATTTGAGATTTGCTTGTCGGATTTGTGACACCCGCCACCCCCACCACTTCTTAGTAGTCTGTAGGATCATATTCTTGTGTGTTTCTATTGCTGCTAACCATGCCAGGATCACAAGTCGACGAGACTGACTGGGAGAACTTGACGAACAAGGAGCTTCATGATAAGTTTCAGCAAATGATGAGTGAACATGTGCAAGATGTGCTAAACAGATTTGACGAGGCCATGGAGAAGATAGATGGCATGGAGAAGACGTTTGACACAAAGCTCGATAACAAGTTTGCTGAATTGCTTGCGCGTTTTCCACCACCACCGGCTGCTGCAGCTATCCCACCTCTTCAACAACAACAACAACGGCGCCTTCCGAATCAAGTGGGACGAGCACAGCGCGTTCCCCTTGAGACTGGTCAAGCTTCTGGTGCTGCTGTTGATGTTTCTGTAGCTCCTGCTGCTACTGCAGAGGTGGAGGACCATTACGAGGATGAGGTTGACCAAAATCAGAATTACGTGCAACAACCAGCACCACCACCACCAGGTCGTCCTCATGCATATCATCGCAACGGTAGGGCTGCACCACCACCTGAGGTACATGACCATCTTCCCAAACTGAAATTGAATATTCCACCATTTGAGGGTAGATATGTTCCTGATATATATCTTACTTGGGAGTTACAAACTGAACAACGTTTTACATGTTTAAACTATCCCGAGGAGAGACGTGTTCCTGCTGCTGTTTGTGCTTTCACTAGTTTTGCATGTGTTTGGTGGTCTGAACATTGTAGATTATATCCTACTCCAGCTACTTGGACTGCTTTGAAAACTGCTATGCGTACTCGTTGGGTTCCACCATATTATCAACGTGAATTACTTCAAAAACTGCAGCGCTTAAGACAAGGAAAAAATTCTGTAGAAGAATATTATCAGCAATTACAAACTGGCCTGATTAGATGTGGTATTGTTGAGGAGAATGAAGCTATGCTTGCACGTTTTATGGGTGGATTAAATAGAGAGATTCAGACCATTCTAGAGTATAAGGATTATACTAATATCACTCGTTTATTCCATCTTGCTTGTAAAGCTGAAAGTGAAGTGCAGGATCGACAGGCATTGGCGCGGACTAACTTTTCTGCAGGTCGACCTTCATCATGGACACCGCGTGCATCCTCTACTTCCACACATTCTACTACACCGACACCTCCATCAGCTGTTACCTCCAGCCGTGATACAAGGAAGCAGGCACAACCACCATTATCTGACAAGAGCACACCTATTGGGCCTGCACAGAGTTCTTCTTCTTCCATGGCATCAACAGGGCACACCAGTGATATTATTTGTCGTCGTTGTAAGGGAAGAGGACATTTTGCGAGAGATTGCAAATCTCAGCGTGTGATGATTGCTACTGAGGATGGTGGATATGAATCCGCTAGTGACTATGATGAGGAGACTTTGGCTCTTATTACACGTGAAGAACACGGTGGAGACGATTCTGATCATGAGACACAATACATGGCTCCTAAAAATGCTGACAGGTATGAATGTTTAGTTGCTCAACATGTTTTGAGTGTGCAGGTTACACAAGCTGAGCAAAATCAGAGGCATAATTTGTTCCATACAAAGGGAGTTGTGAAGGAACGTTCTGTTCGCGTGATCATAGATGGAGGGAGTTGCAACAACTTGGCTAGCATGGAGATGGTGGAGAAGCTATCTCTCACCACAAGACCACATCCACATCCTTACTACATCCAATGGTTCAACAACAGCGGCAAGGTTAAGGTAACACGTACTGTTCGTGTGCATTTTAGTATCTCTACATATGCTGATTATGTTGATTGTGATGTGGTACCTATGCAAGCATGTTCCTTATTACTTGGTAGACCATGGCAATTTGATAAAAATTATGTACACCATGGTAGAAACAATCAGTATACTCTTGTTCATAAGGATAAAAATATTACTTTGCTTCCTATGACTCCTGATTCCATTTTGAAAGATGATATTAATAGAGCTAACAAAGCAAAACAGGAGAAAAATAAGAGTGAAAATCAGATTGTGGCAAAAGAATTTGAGCAACAAATGAAGCCTAATAATAAACCATCTACTGTTGCTTCTGAAATTAAATTGAAAACTGCATGTTTATTTGCCACCAAATCTGATATTGATGAGCTAGATTTTAGCAAATCTGTTTGCTATGGTTTTGTGTGCAAAGAGGCATTATTTTCATTCGAGAACGTGTCTTCCTCTTTGCCTCCTGCTGTCACTAACATTTTGCAGGAGTTCGCCGACGTCTTTCCACAAGACGTGCCACCGGGATTACCACCTATTCGAGGGATTGAGCATCAGATTGACTTAATTCCCGGTGCATCGCTACCCAACCGCGCACCATACCGTACCAATCCAGAAGAGACGAAGGAGATTATGCGTCAAGTACAGGAGCTACTCGACAAAGGTTATATACGCGAATCCCTTAGTCCTTGTGCTGTTCCTATTATTCTAGTGCCGAAAAAGGATGGTACATCACGTATGTGTGTTGATTGTAGAGCCATTAATAATATTACTATTCGTTATCGTCATCCTATTCCTAGGCTAGATGATATGCTTGATGAATTGAGTGGCTGTACAATATTCTCCAAAGTTGATTTGCGTAGTGGATACCATCAAATTCGTATGAAATTGGGAGATGAATGGAAAACAGCATTTAAAACTAAGTTTGGATTATATGAGTGGTTAGTCATGCCTTTTGGGTTAACTAATGCACCTAGTACTTTCATGAGATTAATGAATGAAGTTTTACGTGCTTTCATTGGACGATTTGTGGTAGTATACTATGATGATATATTGATTTTTAGCAGATCTTTGGAGGAACATTTGGAACATTTACGTGCTGTTTTTATTGCTCTACGTGATGCACATTTATTTGGTAACCTTGGAAAGTGCACCTTTTGCACCGACCGAGTCTCTTTTCTTGGCTATGTTGTTACTCCACAGGGAATTGAGGTTGATAAAGCCAAGATTGAAGCTATTGAGAGTTGGCCGCAGCCCAAAACGATCACACACGTGAGGAGTTTCCTTGGCCTCGCTGGATTCTATCGGCGTTTTGTGAGAGATTTCAGCACCATTGCTGCACCTCTCAATGAGCTTACAAAGAAGGATGTGCCTTTTGTTTGGGGTACTGCACAGGAAGAAGCATTCACGGTATTGAAAGATAAGTTGACACATGCTCCTTTACTCCAACTTCCTGATTTTAATAAGACTTTTGAGCTTGAATGTGATGCTAGTGGAATTGGGTTAGGAGGTGTGTTATTACAAGATGGTAAACCTGTTGCATATTTTTCTGAAAAATTGAGTGGGCCTAGTCTGAATTATTCTACTTATGATAAGGAATTATATGCTCTTGTTCGGACTTTGGAGACATGGCAACATTATTTATGGCCCAAAGAATTTGTTATACATTCTGATCATGAATCTTTAAAGCACATTCAAAGTCAAGCAAAACTGAACCGTAGACATGCTAAATGGGTTGAATTCATAGAGACTTTCCCTTATGTTATTAAACACAAGAAGGGAAAAGAAAATGTTATTGCTGATGCATTGTCTCGTCGTTATACTATGCTTTCACAACTTGACTTTAAAATATTTGGTTTGGAGACCATCAAAGATCAATATGTGCATGATGCTGAATTTAAAGATGTATTGCAGAATTGTAAAGAAGGGAGAACATGGAACAAGTTCGTCGTTAGTGATGGATTTGTGTTTCGAGCTAACAAGCTATGCATTCCAGCTAGCTCTGTTCGTCTTTTGTTGTTGCAGGAGGCGCATGGAGGAGGATTAATGGGACACTTTGGCGTGAAGAAGACGGAGGACGTACTTGCTACACATTTCTTTTGGCCAAAGATGCGAAGGGATGTTGAGCGTTTTGTTGCTCGCTGCACTACATGTCAAAAAGCTAAGTCACGACTCAATCCTCATGGTTTATATATGCCTTTGCCTGTCCCTAGTGTTCCTTGGGAAGATATATCTATGGACTTTGTTTTGGGTTTACCTCGAACAAAGAAGGGGAGGGATAGCATATTTGTTGTCGTGGATAGGTTCTCGAAGATGGCACACTTTATACCATGTCATAAAAGCGATGATGCTGCTAATGTTGCTGATTTGTTCTTTCGTGAAATTATTCGCTTGCATGGTGTGCCAAATACTATTGTTTCAGATCGTGATACTAAATTTCTTAGCCACTTTTGGAGATGTTTATGGGCTAAGTTGGGGACTAAACTGCTTTTTAGTACTACTTGTCACCCCCAAACTGATGGACAAACTGAAGTAGTCAACAGAACTTTGTCTACTATGCTTAGGGCTGTTTTGAAGAATAATAAGAAAATGTGGGAAGAATGCTTGCCTCATATTGAATTTGCTTATAATCGTTCGTTGCATTCTACTACTAAAACGTGCCCTTTTGAAATTGTCTATGGTTTCCTACCTCGTGCACCTATTGATTTGTTGCCTCTTCCATCTTCGGAGAAGGTTAATTTTGATGCTAAACAATGTGTTGAATTGATCTTAAAAATGCATGAGTTAACTAAGGAAAATATTGAGCGCATGAATGCTAAATATAAACTTGTTGGAGATAAGGGTAGAAAACGTGTTGTCTTTGCACCTGGAGATCTTGTTTGGTTACATTTGCGTAAGGATAGGTTTCCTAATTTGCGCAAGCCAAAGCTAATGCCACGTGCTGATGGTCCTTTCAAGGTGTTAGAGAAAATAAATGATAATGCATATAAACTTGAGCTGCCTGCAGATTTTGGGGTTAGTCCCACATTTAACATTGCAGATTTGAAGCCTTACTTGGGTGAGGAAGATGAGCTTCCGTCGAGGACGACTTCAATTCAAGAAGGGGAGGATGATGAGGACATCACTAACAAGGTTACACCCACAGCTCCAACTGACACATATACAGGACCAATTACTAGAGCTCGCGCACGCCAATTAAATTACCAGGTACTTTCGTTTCTTGGTAATGACTCTAATGTTCATGAGAATATGATGCTGCCTAAATTGGATACATTTGTCTTGCTTACAAATGAAGGGCCTAGCTTGGACAAGAAGGATGAACATTGGAGCAAGATCAAGCATGGAGATGATGGCATGCGCCAGGGGAACAAGAATGGAGTTTCAATTGATGATTTCAGGACTTTGAAGCCACCATAATGAGTGCGAGAAGCCTTGGACGAAATATACAAGATGCCACTTCATAAATTTCGTCCAGAGGCTATTATAGGTGCTGCGTCACCTTATTATTGGGCCAGGCCCATGTAATTTCGAAATACTTGAATGTAGGCTGTTTTTAGAGTCCGTATGTGTGGGGAAACAAGAGTTAGGGTTGGTTTCGGACCCCTCCACCAAGGGCCACGAAATTCCCCCCTCTTTCCCCCATATATACAGCCCTTAGGGCGTCGTTTAGACTTTGGGTTTTGTTTAGATTAAAAGTTCGCCATAGCTGCAACTTCGCGTACTTCGTTTGTGTTCAACGACCAGACCAAGGCGTCACAGAACCCCACCTTGATCAATAAAGCTTTCCTCTTATATTCGCAATATCCAGATTGCAATCTTAGTTTCTTGTTTGTTCTTCGTTTGCCTGCAGGAAACAGACCTTCGTGGTCAGGTTGATCGTGCTCCGGTGTGATCGATAACCTCTCGGAGTTGGTTTAGCGATTGCTAAGGCGCGACGTCCTCGCACGTTCGTAGTCGGATTGTCAAAGTCGACTTCCTCCAAAACGATAACCACCATCTCATCGAAAGACGGGACACCTTGGCCCTTATCACCCAAGCTTGAGCTTTTATGTCTCCTTAATTTCTCTTATGTCACGGTTTCCCTAAATCTTAAAAATTTCATGCACACAAAACTCAACAAGAACTCGTGAGATAAGTTAGTATAAATCAACTCAAAACCTTATCATTCTCTACTGTAGAAAATCGCTAAAATTATTATTTAACATTGCATACTAAATGCCACTTCATATTTGATGTAGGGTGGAACCCTAAGATGGGGATATTTCACGAATTGGAGAGGAATCCCTCAAGAACAAGAAGAACACAAGGAGAAGAACAAGAACAAACACTCAAATTGACTAGATCCAATCACACATATGCTAGATCGACATACATATAAGGTCATAAAGATCCAAGGACAACAAAAGGAAGATACATGGTAACTAGTTCATCCCAATCCTATGAGGAAAGAGGTCTTGAATCCTTGGAGGATCTTCCCTAGATGGGGTCTTGAAATCACTAGGGATCTTCTCCAATGGAGGTCTTGATCTCCATGGGAGAGGTCTCTCTCTCTCTCACAAGAGGAGGAAGAACAAGGAGCTAAGCCCTAGGATAATTCTAATCTTAGCTAACCCTAACAAATGACCTAGGCACGAAATATATAGGTAGGTGGAGGAAAGGGGACGAAGTGGAGGCCCAACAGCAGCTATCAGCCGCCCATCCTGTAGAGCCCGTGCGCACATGGTAAGTTGGGCCCGTGTGCATGGGGGTCCCGTGGGCACGGTACAAGCCCGTGCGCACGAGGTCCTTCAGCTCCAGCTTCCTATGTAGCCCGTGGGCACAGGGCCTCGGGGGCCCGTGCGCACGGGGTCGCTTGGGACTTCTGGTCCAGCTCCTGTTGGACTCCTCCTTCGATATGAACTTGGGGGGCTTCTCCTTGGACTTGGTGATGGTCGCCCTCATACCTAGTGATGCAGAATGTTCGTGGTGAGGTAGCGACCATGTCCAAGGGATATACATGTCATACGTGAAGACGAACGGGTTCACCTTAGGTCCACTTGGTGCATGAGGTGCTATGAAGGTGTACATGGAGATAGCCGTAGGATACACTGTATCATCTCCTCCCCTTCGGAAAGACCCGTCCTCGGATCGTGAACCATATCGCCATGTACACGGTAGTCATGGTTGGACTTGAAGTTGGACTTAGTGTATGACACGCCGCTCGCAAAGTAGTCCAAGATGTTGTCGGAATGGTATACATGCAAAAAGATCAAGCACAAGGGACACTTGGAAATACAATGGTTAGTGGACGCAAGGTGTCCATCAATTAAGCATGAGCCCGTCCAAAGAAATTGGTAGTGACAATGAGCATGAATTGTATCAAAATGAAAGAGCATGGCATACAATACATTCATGTGATCAAGCTCATTGTGCTAGAAGGTGCAAACGCTACCATTGTGCAATATGATGCCGTAATGGGACGGTGTATCAAAAGCATGAACATGATAATGGATGCTCAATGTGACTATGTGGTCATGCAATTGATAGTTGGCAATGTGGTCAATATGTATGAAGAGTCCATCAAGAAAGATCACAACAAATTTGCTAAGGAAGTGCACAAGCTCATATATCATGGATGACATGCGAATACAAGATGCAACAAGGCAATCATAATGCAAGTCATTCCATGCATAAGGTGCAAATTTGTCATGGGTAGTGTTGTACCATTGTTCGATGTCATGCCAAGAGTGGTAAACCGGAGGTGCATCCATGAAATCCAAGCATATGCGAGGATGGCTCCCAAGGAAGGAATGCACCTGGATGAGGATGTCGAAGATGTTGTTGTCGCGCAACGTGTATGCCTTCACATGCCCAAGATGCGTCGTGATGGTACCGCCTTGTGAATCCCTCAAAATGAAAGAACATGACAAACACTCGGAAAAACAAATGAGGTTAGCGAAGATGCAAACCTATTCTTATGGTGAGTCACCCAACAAGTATTTTCGTCATTCTTATCAGAAGAAAGGACAAGGGAATGTGGCATGGTATGTAAGCATATGATGCAATGCCAACCAAATGCATTGGGCTCAAACAAGCAAGCATACATCACAAGTAAGGTGTCCAAGTCTCCGAGATCAACAAGTAGAGCATGGATGCACTCACAACAAGTGAATATGAGAGATGCAACTATTGGAGACAAGTGACAATGATCAATGTATATCATGTGAAATGCATGAACATATATGTCATCAACCCAAGAAAGCAAGTACGAGTGGAACATGGGTGATGGAATATAGCAAGCAATCATAGTGATCAAGTCAATCAAGCTAGTAGTGCGAAGATGCAACATACTAGAGGTAATCATGGCAATCATGGCATGTGTGCGAATAGTAGGCATGAATAATGCACATGTGATATCACAAGCATGAAAGCAAGAAATGAGCAAAGTAGTATCATTGTATCGGCAAGAGGTCCTATGTAAATGGCAATGGTGACTCTCCCAACACAAGAAGCATCAATAGCATGGGACACAAAGAAATCATGGAAATAGCTACTAGTATCTCCACCAAGCATGCAAATACACATATGAATAGCATAATTGAGAATCATGGGTAAATGCAAGCAAGGGTCACAATTGCATGGCAAATTCCTTGCAAGAGGCATAACATGCAAAGTGAACACGATAGAATGGGCATAAGATGACAAGTGGTAAATAGCCCATAGTCGTGTGAGAGCCAAGTAAAAGAGATGCGCGTAGTCGTTGCGCAAAGAGAACGGTGGTAAGGACAATCCACGGTATCTCAAATCATCGTTGCTCTCAAGAGCTCGTTCTGTCAACTCATGGGATTGTGAGGTTGACAAATGTTCATGACTACCTACACAAAACAAAGACAAAGGAAAAAGTGTGTGTGTGGTATATGCACACATCATCCATCATGATGCGCACGTGCGTGTCGTGGTTAGCACAAAATATCCAATTCTCAAACAAATGAGATGCATGGTATAGAAACATGTCATCCATCATGAGAGGTTTGTTATTATGTATAGCATAATGGAGACTCAAATTGTGCAATGCATCATGAGAAATATGGAGAGCATTGTTATTCATGGGATGCATATGGTGCACACAATCATGGCAAACATGCAAGGTATGGCATGCATCGAGATCTCCTAGTATGTATGGGGAAACTATGGGGGTCTCATCATGAGAAAGAGTGGGAAAATCACATGGAGAAAATTGACAACATCCAAAACAAAGCATATTTGGAACAATGTGTTCATGGCATGGCATAGTAGATGAATTGCCCAAATCATGTAAAGGAAGCATGGCAATATCATTGCAATAAAAACAAAAGCCAATGACCAACATCTTGTCATCTATGCCACAAGTGCATAATTACTATGTTGAGATTGAAATGATGCAATATGGGAGATCTCACTCATAGCAGATGACAAGTTTAAAGGATTATCAAACGTGATGTGACCAATAGAATTTTCACATGATATCCTATGGAGCATAGCATCACAACTAGGCAACTCAACATGCTCATCATCATATTCATCATAAATAGGTAAGTCAAGACATGAGGAAGTTGCACTAGCATGAAGCATGGTCATAGGTGAATCAACATCATGCAAGCAATCATTGGTGATATAGTCCACTAGTGGGACAAAAGAGGAACCGTCACCTATGTTACCTTTGGAATTCCACTCTGGTGACACTAGAAACACACACACTGATAGAGAGATGGGATCCGCGCAACCAAGGAATGAGCACAAAATGTGTTGCCATGGAAAAAGCTCTTCTTGCACGGATTCTAGAGAGACACTAGATCGATTGCTCAAATGGGCAAGATACGCATGTCCACCAACCTATGAGAGTAAACGTGCCGTCTTCAATCCCAAGTATGCAATGTATGTATGCTTCAAGTGTATGTACTATGCAAAATGGCTCAATTCTATTTCTATTGCTTACAAGCTCTTTTGTATATCCTCTTTTGCTTAAAAGCTTTTGCTCATTTTTTTATATGCTTGATGCTCGAGCCAAGTAAGATATGAGACAAGTATGTAAGATATGCACGGGAGAGACTAATGGCACAATGATGATAGAAAGATGATTGCACGCTAAAACTAGCTATGCGGCGTAAGCATATCACTAAGGTGCACAAATAGCATGGCCCGGCAATTCTCAACTCGCTAGTCTCGACAGGTAAGGTACGCAGTAGGCTCGGGGCTATCAATGCAAAGGCAAGGAATGTGTACAATGGTGTCGTCGAGGGTACCGTCCTTGGCGATGATGAGTAGCCGTGGAGTCGAAGCTGAATCGTTCTTAAGTAGCGGAAACACCTTAGGAAACAGAAAAATCGCAAACTCAAAATCTCAAACGGAAAATGTCAAATGGTGGTAGCGGACATGCGGTGGTGGTTCTGAAGTTAGCAATGTGGAAGCGGTGGTGTAGGATGATGAGAAAGTAACGGTCCCTAAGTAGCCGAAACACATTAGGAGACTCAAGTCACCACTCAAACAACCTCTAGTGCTATATGGATGCAAATGGTGTTAGGTTGCGGAAAGCTATGGTGGTATGGTGGATAGTAAGATAGATGGCCTAAACACATATGTCAAAATGGCCAAAAGTTGATGGAATCAATTGGTGTGGAAACCTATATAGGATGATGGGGGATGTCAATAGCTACTCAACGAGCTAAAGAACGCGAAAAAAGGACTCCGGATGTGAAAGTTACGGCCAAAACCGTGGGTGGCTATCGGCTAGACTATGGGGGGGGCGTGCGCACGGGGTACAAGGCCCGTGGACACGGGGCCTCGTGCGCACGAGGTCTATACCATGGGCACGGGGTCACCTGGGATGATGCAGGGGGCCGTGGGCACGGGGTGGGGAGCCCGTGGGCACGCGGGTGGCGGAAAAGTTTGCGATTTCAGTCGAAATTGATGGATTTGGTGGTGGAGATTGTGTGGGGGGATGGGGGAAAGCTAGATCTGGTTGCCAAACATCAAAATCGTGGATCAAACACAACAAATCTCACAAGAACCAACAAATTGCAAGAAAAAAATTTGGGGCTATTTTGATGGGGATTTTCAAAATTGGGCAACAACACAACAAAATTAGGCTAGAAAACAAGGAGGGGGCTCCAATTTCGTGAGAAACCATGGCTCTTGATACCATATGATGTAGGGTGGAACCCTAAGATGAAGATCTTGCATGAATTGCAGAGGAATCCCTCAAGAGCAAGAAGAACACAAGGAGAAGAACAAGAACAAACACTCAAATTGACTAGATCCAATCACACATATGCTAGATCCACATACATATAAGGTCACAAAGATCCATGGACAACAAAAGGAAGATACATGGTAACTAGTTCATCCCAATCCTATGAGGAAAGAGATCTTGAATCCTTGGAGGATCTTCCCTAGATGGGGTCTTGAATCCACTAGGGATCTTCTCCAATGGAGGTATTGATCTCCATGGGAGAGGTCTCTCTCTCTCACAAAAGGAGGAAGAACAAGGAGCTAAGCCCTAGGATAATTCTAATCTTAGATAACCCTAACAAATGACCTAGGCACGAAATATATAGGTAGGTGGAGGAAAGGGGGCGAAGTGGAGGCCCAACAATAGCTCACATACGTCCATCCTGTAGGGCCCGTGCGCACAGGGTAAGTTGGGCCCGTGCGCACGGAGCATGGCCAGACTATATGATTTTGTAGGGATAACTTTCTTTAGCCATAGTATTTTGAGAAGACATGATTGCTTTGTTAGTATGCTTGAAGTATTATTATTCGTATGTCAATATAGACTTTTATCTTGGATCTTTCGGATCTGAACATTCATGCCACAATAAAGAAAATTGCATTGAGAATTATGTTGGTTAGCATTCCACATCAAAAATTCTGTTTTTTATCATTTACCTAATCGAGGACGAGCAGGAATTAAGCTTCGGGATGTTTGATACGTCTCCAACGTATCTATAATTTTTTATTCTTCCATGCTATTATATTATCCTTCTAGGATGTTTTATGGGCTTTTATTTACACTTTTATATGATTTTTGGGACTAACCTATTAACCCAGAGCCCAGTGCTAGTTTATGTTCTTCTCTTGTTTTAGGGTTTCGCAGAAAAGGAATATCAAACAGAGCCCAATTAACCTGAAACTTAACGGAGGTTGTTTTTGGACCAGAAGAAGCCCAGGAAGTGCCGGAGGGGGACGAGAAGATCCACGGGCTGCCCACGAGGGTGGGCCGCCCCCCCCTACTGGGCGCGCCCCTGCCTCGTGGACAGCCAGAGACCCCCTTTGCTTGGCCCCGACTCCAACACCTCCTATATATACTGAAACCTCCGAAAAGCAACCTAGATCGGGAGTTCCGCCGCCGAAAGCCTCTGTTACCACCAAAAACCAATCTAGACCCCGTTTCGGCACCCTGTCGGAGGGGGAACCCTCACCAGTGGCCATGTTCATCGTCCCGGTGCTCTCCATGATGAGGAGGGAGTAGTCCACCCTCGGGGCTGAGGGTATGTACTAGTAGCTATGTGTTTGATCTCTCTGTCGTGTTCTTGAGATGGCACGATCTTGATGTATCATGAGCTTTGCTATTATAGTTGGATCTTATGATGTTTCTCCCCCTCTACTCTCTTGTGATGAATTGAGTTTTCCCTTTGAAGTTATCTTATCGGATTGAGTCTTTAAGGATTTGAGAGCACTTGATGTATGTCTTGTGTGTGCTTATCTGTGGTGACAATTGGATATCACGTGATCTACTTGATGTATGTTTTGGTGATCAACTTGCGGGTTCCGTGACCTTGGGAATCTATGCATAGGGGTTGGCACACATTTTCGTCTTGACTCTCCATTAGAAACTTTGGGGCACTCTTTGAAGTTCTTTGTGTTGGTTGAATAGATGAATCTGAGATTGTGTGATGCATATCGTATAATCATGCCCACGGATACTTGAGGTGACAATGGAGTATCTAGGTGACATTAGGGTTTTGGTTGATTTGTATCTTAAGGTGTTATTCTAGTGCTAACTCTATGATAGATCGAACGGAAACAATAGCTTCGTGTTATTTTACTACGGACTCTTGAATAGATCGATCAGAAAGAATAACTTTGAGGTGGTTTTGTACCCTACCATAATCTCTTTGTTTGTCTCCGCTATTAGCTACTTTGGGGTGACTCTTTGTTACATGTTGAGGGGTAGTTATATGATCCAGTTAAGTTTATTATTGTTGAGAGAACTTGCACTAGTGAAAGTATGAACCCTAGGCCTCGTTTCCTATCATTGCAAAACTGTTTATGCTCACGTTTACCACTTGCTACCTTGCTGTTTTTATATTTTCAGTTTACAAAAACCTATATATACCATCCATATTGCACTTGTATCACCATCTCTTCGCCGAACTAGTGCACCTATACAATTTACCATTGTATTGGGTGTGTTGGGGACACAAGAGACTCTTTGTTATTTGGTTGCAGGGTTGCTTGAGGGAGCCCATCTTCATCCTACGCCTCCCGCGGATTGATAAACCTTAGGTCATCCACTTGAGGGAAATTTGCTACTGTCCTACAAACCTCTGCACTTGGAGGCCCAACAACGTCTACAAGAAGAAGGTTGTGTAGTAGAAATCGGGGAGGGGCGGAGCAGCCAGAGCACAAAAACCCTACGGCGGGGGCGCCGGCGGCGGCGGGAGTCGCCCAGAGCAACGCCAAGGACACCAAAACCGTCACCCACGGTGGTGGGAGCCGGAGCACAGAAACGCCAAGTATTCCCTTCTTTCATATCAATCACTGCGCCAATAGTGCGCAAAAACGGTCTACCAAGTATAATAGAGCAAGACGGATTGCAATCGACGTCAAGAACAATAAAGTCTATGGGTACATAGTTCCTATTTGCAAGAATAAGAACATCATTGATCCTTCCCAAAGGCTTTTTAATAGTGGAATACGCCAAATGCAAATTAAGAGAACAATCTTCAATATTGGTAAGACCAAGAACATCACAATGAGACTTAGGAATTGTGGAAACACTAGCACCAACTCACGTAAAGCAAAACACTCATAATTTTTAATTTTAAATTTGATAGTAGGTTCTCATTCATCATGCAACTTTCTAAGAATTGATACTTCTAATTCCAACTTATCTTCTAAAGCTTTTATCATGGCATCAATAATATGTTTAGTAAAAGCTTTATTTTTTTCATGAGCATGGGGTGAATTAATCATGGATTGCAACAAAGAAATACAATCAATCAAAGAGTAACTATCATAATTAAAGTCGTTGTAATCCAAAAGAGTGGGCACATCACTAGCTAAAGTCTTGACCTCTCCAAACCCACTTTTATCAATTTTCTCAACAAGATTTTCACCCTCCGAATTATCGGGACGCCTTCTAACTAAAGTTGACTCTTCTCCAGTCCCTTTTTCATCAAGTTGAACTTTACTAAACAAGGAATCAATAGAAGAAACACCAATCATTTTAAGATCTTCATCATTTTTATGAAAGCAATCACCAGAAAGCGCCTTTTCTAAAGATTCTCTTCTAGCTCTAAGCACAACGGTTCTTTTCTTACTTTCATCCATAGAAACATAAAGAGATTTAATTGATTCCTCAACTTTAGGCACACAAAATTTCAACTTCAGATTTTCCACATCATGAGAAATTCTATCAATACTCCTAGACATATCATCAATATTATTCATTTTTCTTCTATGGAAGCATTGAAAATGATGCAGAGCATCCTACGATCATCCCCATGTACACTACGACTATTCCCCAAGCCCCAAGTGGGCATACGATGAGACCTCCAACTTGTGCCATTGGACATAAGGTGAACTCTCTCCCTGTTCAACTTCCCTTGGACCCACATGAGACATGGCTACTACCTCAAACAAAGACACTTCCTGTGCCTAGGTACCAAGGAACCAACAAGGAGAAGGAAGGGCGCAAGATGGACACCAAATGCATGGACAAGGATTTTCCCAGCACAGAGAAAGAGGTACTACCGGTCCAACTACCGGTCCAACTACCGGTCTGCCGGTACTACCGGTCAACTACCGGTCTACCTTCTGTGATCGACCGGTGCAAGGCCGGAACTTCCGCTAAAACCGTAAAAACCGGTACTACCGGTCCTGTTTCACCCCATGTATCCCCCAACTTACCCCTTGGACTATAAGTACTCCTTCCCTTCCATCTTTTAGGGTCAGCTTAGTGATAGCTCATTTGATACCTAGAGCTTTGCTCATCTAGTGGTTCATCTCCTCGAGAGTGACTGCGGCACCTCTTCGGAGAAGATCCACACGGATTCAAGACCTCCTTCACGCAGAAGATCCCGCGGGATACCCCAAGACCTCTTCACGGAGAAGAACCGGTTACCTTCTGTATCGTCCCTTGTTGATCATGGATCTTGTATCTCTTTGTGTTTCGAGGATCTAGCATATGTGTGACTTGTTCTTGTTGGTTTGAGTGATTCTCTCGTGTTTCCCCTCGTGTTCCGTCTCGTGTTCTTCGTGTTCTTCATGGGATCCCCTCCATTTCATGAAAGATCGGCCATCTAGGGTTCCACCCTACATCATTATGGTATCATGAGCCACGGTTTCTCACGAATTTGGAGCCTCCCCACCGTTTTCTAGCCTTGTTTTGTTGTGTTCTTCCCTAAATTCGAAAATTCCCCACCAAAAATAGCCCCAAATCTTTTTTGTGATCTGTTGATTTGGCGACATTTTGTTGAATTTGTTCCATGGATTTCCTGTGCCACGAGTGGATCTAGCATTTCCCCAAGTTTCACCACTTTCCATCCACGAAATCTCCGCAATTTTGCCCCCGAAATCATCCATTTCCACCCCAAAATCCATCCCGATCCAGATCTGCGAATTTTCCCGACACCAGCGGTACAACTGGCCCCCAAGGCGGTACTACCGGCCCCCAAGGCGGTACTACCGCCCCCCCCCCATCACCTGGTAGCCAAAACGGGTGCCCCGGGACGCTCCAGGAGCGGTACAACCGCCCATGCAAGCGGTACAACCGCCCCTCCCAGGTTTCGCCTCGGCTGATTGATAGTTTTGACCATAACTTTCACTCCCGAACTCCGATTTGAGTGTTCTTTGGCTCGTTGAAAATCTAGAGACGTGCCCGAGCTGCTCATCTTGGTTTTACCACCATTTGACTCCATCAAATTTTGTCAAATTTGGCAAGTTTGCCTAGGCCCTCCACCACATCATCCACTATACCACCACCGACTTCCGCAACCTAACCATTTTTTCCCATACCATTTGTGGTTGCTTGAGTAGTGATTTGAGTATCCTAAGGTGTTTAGGCTACTTAGGGACAATTGCTTCTTCATCAACCACCACCACCACTTCCACATAGCCTAGTCCACTATACATAGCCAACCCAACTTAACCCAATTTTGTTCGAGCTTGTTTGAGTTGTGGCTTGTGTCTCCTAAGGTTTTTCGGCTACTTAGGGACTGTGAATTCAACTCCGACACTGTGTATAGCCCATCATACACTTCCACCACCATAACCCATTTTGATCGGGTTTCCACCAACATTTCCGCAACCACCACTGCTTGTCCGCTACCACCATTTGACATTTGTCCTTGAGATTTTGAGTTGTGGTTTTTCCGTTTCCTAAGGTGTTTCGGCTAATTAGGAGCGGGTCTACATCAAGAGCACCACCTCTCATCATCGACACGGACGGTAACTTCGACGACATCATTGTATATTCCCTTGCAATTGCATTGTTAACCCCTAGCCCATTTTTGCGTCACTTACCTATCGAGACTAGCCATTTGAGTATTGCCGGCCACGTGACTTGTGCACATTAGTGATCATACTTCCCATATCATACATACCATATCACCCTGGTGCATATCTTGGTATCATCTCTTGTGACACAAGGTTGTCATCGCATATACTCAATTGCTATCTTGGTTCCTGAAGTTTTGCATGAGAAAAGAGCTCAAAAGAGAAAGAGCCAAACAAGCTTTTAAGCACAAAGAAAAAGATAAGCAAAGAGCTTTTAAGCGAGAACCATAGCATCATACTTCATTAAGATTGTCATACTCGATCATTTTGGATCATACCACCGGAATACCATACATATAGCATACTTGGGATAGAAGTCGTTGCATTTTGCTTAGTAGGTTGTGCACAAGTTCGTATCTGCCTATTGTGCAATCGCGCTAGCGTCTCTCTAGTGTTGTGCAACAAGAGCATTTTCGTGGATTCCACATTTTGGCTCACCCCTTGGTTGCACGACCCCACTTATCTATCCGTGTGTGTGTTTCCGTGTGCCACCCATATTGCTATTGGTCTTCTTGTTTCACTTGCAAATTTGTGAATCTTTTTCACCATTATTGACTCTTGCTAACATTTCACATCAATTTTTTTGTGCCACTATCCTCATCGATCTCCACCATAAGCTTTACTTGTGTAGGTGTGAGAAACCGACAAGAATTGGTACCAATTGTGCTATTTCCTTGTTCCACATTTGAGTGATCATTGATCCATCTTCAACATCGGTCAAGGTACATTTGGTATAGTTCTTCTCTTTCTCCCACTCATACTTGCTAGCATCTTGTGATGGATAGGCAAGGCATTTCATCTCCGGTCTTCGACATCGACGGCGCGAACAAGGAAATCCACGCGAAAACCATCGGACTACAACGAGAAATGCAAGAGTGCTTGGGCAACATCGCCATCGAACTACGACACTACGAGACAAGGACAATGGCTTCCTTCGACGACATGTGCGACTCCTTCAACCAACAAATGGCGGAGCTCCGACACTTAGTGGTCGATTACAAGTCTTCTTCCCCTTCGTCATCCTCTCGGCGACGACGTTCAAGTCACAAGTCTTCGAAGCGCAAACATGATGCAAGTGCAAGTCTTCCACGTCCACACCGCCTTGGAGACCATCGACATCGTCATGAAGGGCAAGTCACCTCCAAGCATCATGTGCATACCTACAAGTCCGAAGACGCTCTACTTCACGCCAAGCCCAAGCTTCAAGAGAACATAAGAGGACCGCGAGACAAGCATACCCAAGACGGAGCTATGGCTACAACCACCACTTCGGCATCTTCGCCAAGTGTTATCAAGGCATCTTCGCCTTTGGATGTACGGCATCTTCGCCTACTTCCCATGAGTTCGCCTACATCGACGTCTTCATCATCAAGGCGATCATCTACGAGTGATGGCGACAAGACGGTCGAGCATGGGCCATCCCCTTCGACCAAGGCGACGAGCATGAACCTCTTCGACACCATGAAGACGGCGCCCATATTGGACTACTACTCCGGGTCAAGCTACGCGAGCAAGCATGAGACCTTCTCTTTGACCTCGGAGGAGCGTGATGATTTGCCACATCCCACGACATTCATCTTTGGAGGCATTATGGATGAGGAAGTTGAGCATGGAGACTATTGCACCTACACCTCTTCGACATCCACTTATGACGAGATGCCCCAATTCCCATGTGAGGAGAGCCACCACCACATGAGTGATATGAGTGACTCCACCATATGTGACATTGAGAGCATTTCCTTTGAGAGGATGAGAATGACCACTACTAGCCCCATACATGAGAGCATGCCACTTCTCATATGTGAGGTTGAGAGCCATTTGAGTGACTCCACCAACCATACGAGTGAGAGCATCCAAGAGGGAGTGAGTGAGCCACAACACTTAGTGAGTGAGGTAGTTGAGAGGGCATGTGAGGCCACTATGATTTCTAACGACTTAACCTCTACTCGTAGTGTGTTTTCTTTGGTGCTAGGTCTCCTACATGACGACAATACTACCCTCAATGAGTCCATCCCTCCAATGCACAACCCGATGGCCATGGTGGAAGAAGATGCACCACCCACATGGTTCCATCAAGATGAAGATAACAACGTTTGGATCTTGAACACCTCACCTACAATACATGAGCGATGCTCCAAAGGTAAAATAGGTGATGGTGCTTCTTTCGTCCCACTTGTGGACTATATTGACAATGATTGCTTGCATGATGTTGACACACCTATTGCCATGCTTCATGCTAGTGCGACTTCATCATGTCTTGACTTACCTATTTATTATGAATATGATGATGAGCATGTTGACTTGCCTAGTTGTGATGCTATGCTCCATAGGATATCATGTGAAAATTATTTTGGTCGCATCATGTTCGACAACCCTTTAAATTTGTCATATTCTATGAGTGAGATCTCACATATTGCATCATTTCAATCTCAACATAGTAACTATGCATGCACCATTAAAGTAAATCCTATTTGCACTTGTGGCATAGATGACAAGATGATGGTCATTGGCTTGTGTTTCTCTTGTGATGATATTGACATGCTTCCTCTACATGATTTGTGCAATTCATCAACTATGCCATGCCATGATCACATTGTTCCCGATATGCATTGTTTTGGATGTTATCAATATTCTCCATGTGATGTTTCCATTGATGCTCATGAGGAGACCCTCATAGTTTCCTCATACATACTAGGAGATCTTGATGCATTCCATACCTTGCATAATTACCATGATTGTGTGCACCATATGCATTCCATGAATAGCAATGCTCTACCCACTTGTCATGATGCATTACACAATTTGAGTCTCCATTATGCTATACATAACACCAAACCTCTCATGATAGATGACATGTTTCTATATCACGCATCTCATTTATTTGAGCATTGGCTATTTTGTGCTAACCAACACATGCACGTGCGCATCATGATGGATGATGTGTACATATACCACGCACACACAAATTTTCCTTTGTCTTTGTTTTGTGTAGGTACTCATGAACATTTGTCAACCTCACAATCCCATGAGTTGACAAAACGAGCTCTTGAGAGCAACGACGATTTGGGATCCCGTGGAGTGTCCCTACCACCGCTCTCTTCGCGCAACCACTACGCGCATCTCTTTTACTTGGCTCTCACACGACTATGGGCTATTTACCATTTGTCATCTTATGCCCCTTTTATCGTGTTCACTTTGCATGCTATACCGCTTGATATGACTTTGCCATGCGATTGTGACCCTTGCTTGCCTTTACACATGATTCACCATTATGCAACTTATATGTGTATTTGCATGCTTGGTGGAGATACTTGTAGCTATTGCCAAGATTTCTTTGTGCCCCTTGCTATTGTTGATTCTTGTGTTGGGGGAGTCATGATGTTCCATTGCTATTTACATAGGACTTCTTACCACCACAATGATGAGACTTTGCTCACATCTTGCTTTCATGCTTGTGCTATGCCATGTGCATTTATTCATGCCTACAATTTGCACACATGACATGCTTGCCATGATTACCTCTAGTATGTTGCATCTTTGCACTACTAGCTTGTTTGACTTCCTCACTATGATTGCTTGCTATGTTGCATCACCCATGTTCCTCTCTTACTTGCTTTCTTGGGTTGATGACATATATGTTCATGCCATTCACATGATTCACATTAACCATTGTCATTTGTCTCCATTAGTTGCATCTCTCATCACTTGTATTGAGTGCGACAATGCTATGTTTGTTGATCTTGGAGACTTGGACACCATACTTGTGATGCATGCTTGCTTGTTTGAGCCTAATGCCTTTGGTTGTTATCGCATCATATGCTTACATGCCATGCCACATTACCTTCTCCTTTCTTATGATAAGAATGATGCAAGCACTTGTTGGGTATTTTCCCTCACGAATGCTAGGTTTTGCATTCACGCGAACCTTATTTGTTTTTCCGAGTGTTTGTCATGTTCTTTCATTTTGAAGGATTCACAAGGCGGTGCCGTCATGCGACAACTTGGTCATGCGAAGGCATACATGATGTGCAACACCAACATTCACGAGACCCTCCTTAAGGTGCACTCCTTCCCTTTGAGCCATCCTCACATACGCATATTGGATGGGTCATTCTTTCATTGTTGTCTTCTTCTTATTGTCTACATGATACATCTATTGGAGAGAGGACCTACATTGGAGATGGACCTTCAAGCTGAGGAGCGCTCGGACTTATTGTATGCACCTTCGGACCTTCAATCATGCCACGACATCGAGCGTTGGTATATCAAAACTCCTTTGGCACATTGCACCAAAACCTTCATATTTGTTGATTGTGTGCTCACATGCCATGCTCCATGGACATATCATTCACATACCAAATCTGCATCTTATGCATGGATTGACTCACATTATGATTGCATTGTTGCATTGTGTATTCCCATGTCATGCATGATATATGAGCTTGTGCATTTCCTTAGCAAATTTGTTGTGATCTTTCTTGATGGCATATTCACACATCATGATCATATTGTCCTCCATCAATTGCATGATAACATACACATATTGAGCATCCATTGCCATGTTCATGCTCTTGATAAACCATCACACTATGACATCATTTTGCACAATGGTTGCATTGATCACATTCACAATACCTTTGTGTGCACCACAAATGCATTTGATCACATGAATGCTTTACATCTCATACTATATCATCTTGCTAAGCTTCATGTACCTTGTCACACGGACTCATTCTTACCTGATGGACACTTTGTGTGCGCTAACCATTGTATTTCCAAGTGTACTTTGTGTTTGCTCATTTTGCATGTACCACATACCGGAGACACCTTCGAGTACTTGGATTGTGCTATGTCTTCAACTCCGTCCAACTACAAGTCCGTCCACGACAACCGTTTCCATGGTGATAAGGTTTACGATCAAAGGTCGGATCTTTCCCAAGGGAGGGGAGATGATGCGGAGCATCCTACGATCATCCCCATGTACACTACGACTATTCCACAAGCCCCAAGTGGACATACGATGAGACCTCCAACTTGTGCCATTGGACATAAGGTGAACTCTCTCCTTGTTCAACTTCCCTTGGACCCACATGAGACATGGCTACTACCTCAAACAAAGACACTTCATGTGCCTAGGTACCAAGGAACCAACAAGGAGAAGGAAGGGAGCAAGATGGACACCAAATGCATGGACAAGGATTTTCCCAGCGCAGAGAAAGAGGTACTATCGGTCCAACTACCGGTCTGCCGGTACTACCGGTCAACTACCGGTCAACTGCCGGTACTACCTTCTGTGATCGACCGGTGCAAGGCCGGTGCAAGGCCGAAACTTCCGCTAAAACCGTAAAAACCGGTACTATCGGTCCCAGGACCGGTACTACCGCCCTGCCTGCGCGCAGATGAAGGGGTTTCACCCCATGTATCCCCCAACTTACCCCTTGGACTATAAGTACTCCTTCCCTTCCATCTTTTAGGGTCAGCTTAGTGATAGCTCATTTGATACCTAGAGCTTTGCTCATCTAGTGGTTCATCTCCTCGAGAGTGACTGCGGCACCTCTTCGGAGAAGATCCACATGGATTCAAGACCTCCTTCACGGAGAAGATCCCACGGGATACCCCAAGACCTCCTCACGGAGAAGAACCGGTTACCTTCTGTATCGTCCCTTGTTGATCATGGATCTTGTATCTCTTTGTGTTTCGAGGATCTAGCATATGTGTGACTTGTTCTTGTTGGTTTGAGTGATTCTCTCGTGTTTCCCCTCGTGTTCCCTCTCGTGTTCTTCGTGTTCTTCATGGGATCCCCTCCATTTCGTGAAAGATCGGCCATCTAGGGTTCCACCCTACATCAGAAAACCTTTTGAGTATTGATAAATTCTTTAATATTGTTCTCTAGATCAGAAGTATTCGTATTATTATTGTAAGAAGAATTACCACAGGAATTACCATAACTATTAGAGGAATTTCTCGGGAAAGGCCTAGGATTAAAATTACCTCTATAAGCATTATTATTGAAATAATTTCTAGAGATAAAATTCAGATCTATGTCATTACTATTTTGCTCAATCAAAGTAGACAAAGGCATATCATTGAAATCAATAGGAGCACCTTTACTAGCAACCAATTTCATAAGAGCATCAATTTTTTCACTCAAAGAATCAATCTCAACCAAATTAACTTTTTTGCTAGTAGGCGCCCTTTCGGTGTGCCATTGCGAATAATTCGCCATAATATTATCAAGCAGTCTGGTAGCTTCACCCAAAGTAATTTCCATCAAAGTACCACCAGCGGCAGAGTCCAAAAGATTTCGAGAAACAAAATTCAACCCCGCATAAAAAATTTGTATGATCACCCAAAGATTTAACCCATGAGTAGGGCAATTACTTAACATCATTTTCATCCTTTCCCAAGATTGTGCAACATGCCCATCTTCAAGTTGCTTGAAATTCATGATCTTGGTTCTAAGGGAAATAATTTTCACGAGCGGAAAATACCTAGTAATAAAAGCATCTTTGCACTTATTGCAAGAATCGATACTATTGTGAGGCAAAGAAGAGATCCAAATTTTTGCAGAATCATGCAAAGAAAATTGAAATAATTTCATCTTCACAACATCATTGTCCACATCTTTTTTCTTTTGCATATCGCATAATTCCACAAAGGTATTTAGATGGGACGCATCATCCTCATTAGGAGTACCGGAAAATTGATCTTTCATGACAAGATTCAACAAAGCTGTGTTAATATCACAAGACCGCACTAGCGGCGGGAGGAGCAATTGGAGTGACAATAAAATAATTGTTGTTGGTACTAGAAAAACCACGCAACTTAGTGTTCTCTTGCGTCATCTTTGAGCAATTGTAAACAAGAACACAAGTAGGTGATAGATCTGGCCGGAAAACAACGAACGAAAAAGAGGGCGAATAAAAACCGCAAATTTTTGTGAAGTGGGGGGGGGGAGGAAAATGAAAGGCAAATGGAAAATAATGTAAGTTGTGAGGAGATGAGATTTGTGATTAGGAACCTGGTATATGTTGAAGGTGCTCCCCGACAACGGCGCCATAAATTCCTTTTGATTGATTGCTAGAACTACGTCGGTATTTCCCCAAAGGGGAAGGGATGATGCAGTACAACAACGGTAGGTATTCCCCTCAGTGATGAGCCCAAGGTTATCGAACGAGTAGGAGAACCAAGCAACACAATGTAAACGGCACATGCACACAAATAACAAATACTCTCAACCCGATGTGTAAAAGGGGTTGTCAATCCCTTTTGGGTAACGGACGTGAGAGAGTTGTAAATATTGATAGATCGAATGCCAAATAAGATAAATTGCAGCAAGGTATTTTTGTATTTTTGGTTCAATAGATCTGAAAATAAAAGCAAAGGAAAAGTAGATCGCAAAGGCAAATAATATAAGAAAGAGACCCAGGGGTCGTAGATTTAACTAGTGGCTTCTCTCGAGAAAATAGCAAATGGTGGGTGAACAAATTACTGTTGGGCAATTGATAAAACTTCAAATAATCATGACAATATCCGGGCAATGATCATTATACAGGCATCACATCCAAGATTAGTAGACCGACTCCTGCCTGCATCTACTACTATTACTCCACCCACCGACTGCTATCCAGCATGCATCTAGTGTATTAAGTTCACGGGGAAACGGAGTAATGCAATAAAAACGATGACATGATGTAGACAAGATCTATTTATGTAGAAATAGACCCCATCATTTTATCCTTAGTAGCAACGATACATACGTGTCGGTTCCCCTTCTGTCACCATAAGATCGAACCCACTACAAAGCACATCTTCCCATTGCAAGACATATAGATCAAGTTGGCCAAACGAAACTCAAATATCAGAGAAAAAATACGAGGCTATAAGAAATCATGCATATAAGAGGTCAAAGAAGGCTCAAATAACTTTCATGGATATAAGAAGATAGATCAGATCGTAAACTCAAAGTTCATCAGATCCCAACAAACACACCACAAAAAGAGTTACATCATATGGATCTCCAAGAGACCATTGTATTGATAATCAAAAGAGAGAGAGGAAGCCATCTAGATACTAACTACAGACCCGTAGGTCTACAAAGAACTACTCACGCATTATCGAAGAGGCACCAATGGGAGTGGTGAACCCCTCCATGATGGTGTGTAGATTGGATCTGGTGGTTCTGGAACTTGCGGCGGCTGGAATTGATTTTCGTCGACTCCCTTATGGTTTCTGGAATATTAGGGTATTTATAGAGCAAAGAGGCGGTCCGGAGGGCACCCGAGGTGGGCACAACCCACCAGGGCGTGCATGGGCCTCCTGGCACGCCCTGGTGGGTTGTGCTCCCCTCGGAGCACCCCCCCCCAGGTGCTTCTCTGGCCCACTGGATGTCTTCTGGTCCAAAAAAATCCACAAAAAGTTTCGTTGCATTTGGACTCCGTTCGATATTAATTTCCTGCGAAAAAAACATGCAGAAAACAGCAACTAGCACTTGGCACTATGTCAATAGGTTAGTACCAAAAATGATATAAAATGATTATAAAATATCCAAGAATGATAATATAACAGCATGAAACAATAAAAAATTATAGATACATTGGAGACGTATCAGGTTCTAGCGACCAAAAGTTTTGAAGGGGAAGAGATCAATAAGGAAATTATACCTTAGTTTTCAAAAAACTGAGAAAAGAAGAGAAGTATAGATAGTTTTGAAAATTGGTAATAGTTTTGAAAATAGTTTTTACCCTAACTAACGAGCGTACTGACTAAGGCTTCCTACAGTCACGATGGCTTTGATACCAGCTCTGTTGGGACCACGACTCGTAAGTCGAGATCACCGAATGCACGTGTAAAGTGATCCCAGTGATTGCTCACTGAACACAGATAAGCTGAATAACAAGAGTCTTACATCCATACATACCATTTTACACAAATTGTAACCATTATCATCAAGCCTTGAGTATATCAATCGCAGCAGAAATCTTCAACAATAGCGTGTACTCATGCCATCTGCCTTAACCCTACAGGCATTCTGACTGGGAAGTGTCCTAGCTCACACGATCGTCACCAAAGAACTCTTCTTCGTATACATGCTCTTTCAAGCCTGCCCAAGTAAATAGCCAGGGACAAGCCAGTGAGTATGCTTGAATGCACTCGCAAGCAACCCATGTTTTGGAACAAGTATGACAAGGCATGATATAGCACTAAATAGGAATTTTTTGGCAGAAAGCTAATTTTTTAGAGCAATGTCATGTACTACCTATTTGTAAAACATGCATCATAAGAATCCAGTTATCCATGTGAATAGGTTACAGATATCAACATAAACCAAGTTTATATTATCTCCAACTTAGTCAACACGTCGAGTCATTTGACTTGACTCAACCAGCTCTCTTCGCGTGCGCGCGCACACACACACACACACACACACACCAGATTTCGCAAACATAGGATGTAGCCCAAGAGCGGTTACCCAACTGTCCTTGACCATGGACACGGCTATTCAAACAGTTTTACACTCTGCATAGGTTGCACACTTTACCAACAAGATCCGGGAAGCTTTGGTGTCATCCACGATCCAGCAGTACCTGAAGTACTCGGGGGAGGCACCCGATCGTATCTTTCCCTAGGTGACACTAACATAGTGTGACGCCCGAAGACCGACGTCCCAGAAGATTCCAAAAGATTCCAGAAGATTCCAGTTGATCCGGGTTCTCCCGTGTGTTTCATTTGTGCTTGTGTTATTTATTTTTGCATTGCATCATATCATCATGCAATCATGTCATATTTATTTTGCATCTCAACCTAAATAAATCGTGTGGACCTTCGGTCCATTTAAATCGAGGGAAGGATGACTTCTCTTTATAACATATAAAAGCCTCTCAATATTATTAGGGAGCTATATTAAATATTCCATTTGTTTGAAATTAACCAACACACTTGCATAAATTCCCATGCCTTTTCCATCTCAAGTTTGACTTCAAAACCTTTGCCATGCCATGCATATTTAAACCGGACATGCATCATAATTGGATGTGCATCGTATGCCATGTTTATGCTTGTGTGTTTACCGTGTTGTTTGCTTCTTTCCGGTTGCTTCTCTTTTTAGCTTCGGATTCGTTCCGGAGTTGTGAGGATTCGCTCGACTGTTGCTCCTTCTGCTTCATGGATCCGTTCTTCTCCCTTCTGGAATCCCACGCAAGATGATCATACCCTTGGATACCTTTACTACCATTGCCATGCTTAGTTGTCTCGATGCTATCGTTACATGTCGCGCTACCCATCTTTTATGTCAGCCTCTCCTTGTTGCCATGAAACCTCTAACTTTGAAACCTTCCTAGCAAAACCACTGTTTGGCTATGTTACCCGCTTGCTCAGCCCCTCTTATAGCGTTGTTAGTTGCAGGTGAAGATGAAGTTCGTTCCAGGAGGGAACTTGTTGTTGTTATATCACAATACCTATAATTATTATTAACACACCTATATACTGGGCATGGGTGGAAGTCTTGGCCTTTTGGTCGGTGTTTTGTTCCACTCATGCCACCTTAGGCGCCGATAAACCGGAATTATGTTCCTTGATTTTGCGTTCCTTACACGATGGGTGGATGGGGACCCCTTGACAGTTCGACTTTGAATAAAACTCCTCCAGCAAGGCCCAACATTGGTTTTAATTTGCTCATAATAACAACTTAATTAATTAATTAAATTGCATAGGGAGTTAGCGCTACCCGAGGATTCTTTCTACATAGCAGGGGGGCCAGTGCTGATGGTGTTGGTCCCAAACGGGGAGACTGCGGGGTCACCACGGGGAAACTCGAGGATTGACTCCCGTAGGCTCACCTATCCGGTCGTGGCCTGAGACGAGATACGCGCGGCTACTATCAGGGTGTCGACACACCGGGAGGTCTTGCTGGACTTGTTTTACCATTGTCGAAATGTCTTGTGCTACCGGGAAGCCGAGCCTGATCGGATTTCCCTAAGATAAGGAGTGATGATATTATATTTATCACTTCAGCTAATCGTGAGAGCTTGTGATGGGCTAAGTTGGGACACCCCTGCAGGGTTATAATCTTTCGAAAGCCGTGCCCGCGGTTATGTGGCAGATTGGAATTTGTTAATGTCCGGTTGTAGAAAACTTGACAGATGATCCGAAGTAAAACACACCACCGCGTGAGTAACCGTGACTGTCTCTTTTCACTTTGAGAAGAGAACACGGTGGGGTTATGTTTGACTCGTATGTTGTTCAGGATCTTTAGCGATCACTTATTTTGCGACCGTTTGCGTAGATGCTCATCTTATTCTGGTACTCGTAAGTTAGCCACCATATATTGCTTAGCCGCTGCTGCAACCTCACCACTTACCTCTTCCTACCCATAAAGCTTTGCTAGTCTTGTTACCCATGGTTATGGGATTGCTGAGTCCTCGTGGCTCACAGATACTACAACACCAGATGCAGGTTCAGCCGATCATGATGCAGGAACTGGTTCAAGATCTTCACTGGGAGCTCGATGAAGAGAGTGGCCGTTTGCTTGTGACGTTTTCGACGATCAGTAGTGGTTTCTACTAGGATTCGATCCTGACCTGTGGCGTTATGTTGTTTGGTATCTTGTCTTTTGGATCTTACCCTTAGATGGGCTGTGATGATTTGAATGATGTTCTGCTTATGTAATGTATTGTGTGAAGTGGCGAGTGTAAGCCAACTATCTTCTTTTGCAATTTAATCCCTCTTTTACATGAGTCGTGCAAAGATACCAAACTTGAGATCATTCTAGGATGGGCTTATACCTTTAAGTCGTGCCTCGACACGTAGGAGGTATAGTCCCATCCTGGGCATTACACATAGGGTCCACTCATTGGTACACGGCCTTGGTGTATTAGCAAAAGATCGTGGGACTCTGCCCTTCACATTATCACACATACACGAAGGGACCAACGGTGTGTCCGGCGCCCTGCGAAAACAGTCATGGCCGCCTATCTGAGCACGACCCCGTCCCGAGAGTGACCTCAAGTCACCCCCGTCACTAGTAATGTGGGCACCATGCTAATATCGGCCTAAGTAATCAATAATGCCCCGTCCCATACGGAGTAGAGTGGTTGTACATGTAAGGTTGGAGTAACGGTCACAACTTAAACCAATCCGTTTTTGGAAACAACACACGCTTGCCTCGGTACACCACTTCATCATCAAGTGGTTACCCAACTCCACTTCTCCCTCGGGCATAAGTGGCACCTGGCGGGGTTTTCGAAAAGTCTTTGGAAATACTTTGCCTCGATCACCATGCATATTCCCATCCCATTTGTGGAGCCACTACTTTAGCATGCTATATACTCCCACCCGCGTAACCCTCATAGGAAGGTAGGGTCATGCTTGATGCAAGTTTCAATAGGAAAGTAACAAAGGCAACCAACCAAAGTGGTCACCACCTCAACATGATCCCGATGCATCGGTAATAAGGTGGTATATGACATGCAAAAAAAGGGTTTCTTAAACATGATCAAAGGGCTGCCTGTCTGGTTCATCAGAGTCTTCAAACCTTCTGGTCCTTCTCCAAGTACTCCGTCTACTTCGTCAATTAACGTCGGAAAAAATCACAATAAGCAACACGACAAGGCAAAAATAAAAGTGCTCTAAAAATAGGGGTTGGACTTTTCTAGGATACCTCTGGTCATATGAAAAATGACAAAAGTGGTTTC
Organism: Secale cereale; assembly: GCA_902687465.1. Taxonomy (NCBI): domain Eukaryota; kingdom Viridiplantae; phylum Streptophyta; class Magnoliopsida; order Poales; family Poaceae; genus Secale; species Secale cereale. The sequence continues at coordinate 263,555,342 of LR738713.1, read as the reverse complement.
ATTGGGATTTGATCAATGGATACTCTCGAACATTTCAATATGAAGGATCCAAGGTATTAGTGGATTTGCAAGAAGTGTAGCGAAGAATTATTTTGGAAAAATTAGCAAAGGCATCCATTTAACAAGGAATGGTTTTTGAAGAATCTAGGAGTTGGTTTCATTGGATTTGGAGTTCAAATGAATTTCCTAGGGATTTGCAAAGTTGGCTATACATGGATAAATAAATCAATATTTGATGTTGTACAAAAAGCATTGGGAAAAATGTTCAAAAACTAAGTTATGAACATATAAGTATCTAGGAATTTGAATGTTTGCATTTGGATCAATTTTGAGCTCTCTGTGATTTTCTAAAGTTCAACATAGAAATGGAGAAAATAGGATTTGTAAATATTTGTGAAGAGAAAGTTTTTGGAAAAATGTGCAAATAGCACCATGTGATAGAGCATGATTTATGGAGTCACTATAAATTTGAATCATCAAATTTGGAGGTCTAAATAATTGATTATGGATTTTAGAAACTTACAGAAAAAGAAAAGGAAAAAGAAAAAGAAATGTTTAGGTTTGTACCTAAAACACGCATCGGGCGAAGGATAGCCACTTGGCCGGCCCAGTGGCTCAGCTTCGTGCGGAAAGGGCCACATCGAAGGCATCCTCTGAGAGTACGCTTCCGGTGCAGGGAGACGACCCCCGAAGAAGCCGTGTCCACTTACTCATGGGCCCATCCCACTGTGCCGCTGACACGTGGGGCCTACCCGTCGGGTTCGTCTCCCACCTCCCGCTCAAACAAAGGCGAGGCAGGGTCGAGCGCTCGCGGGCGTGGGCTCCGGCGACATAGGCCACCTCCGGCGATGCCCGGCACACCAGCGGGTTCAGGAGGCCGCGCCGCATCCGCTGAGGCACTCCACGGGGCAGGGTGGTCGGACACAAGCGCATCATCGGCCATAGCGGGTGAGGTCGGTGATGGAGATGGGCTCGTCAGCATGGCCACGAGGAGGAGAGAAAAGGGCGCGGGAAAGCTCCATGGTGGTGGTGTTGATGTTCTGGAGTGGTTGGGTGGACGGAAGGGGGCTCGGGCGATGTGAATTTGAGTGATGAACGGCGGCTCGGTTTCGGCCGTGGGGAGCGAAGAAGGGCCCGAGGAGAGGGAACGGTGGGTTCAGCAGGTATCTCAGAGGGAGAGGGAGTGTATGGAGGCGAGAAGGAGGCCCGGGAGGGCTCTATAGGGCAAGGCCATGGCGCATCGTGAGCTAAGCTCACGGGTGTTCGTGGAGATCGTCGTGGCGGCCGAGGGAGGGGCCCTGGACGGGTCAGTGGTGCTCGTGGGGTTCATCCAGGAGCAAGGGAGGTGAGAGGGGGAGCGGAGCGAGGTCAGAGACATGCCAGCAGCGTGGCCAGGGAGTGGTGGACGCGGGTGGCGCTCGGCACGCGCGGATGGGAGGTCGCCGGAGAGGGAAGGAGGAGGGGGTCGGCATGCTAGCGTGTCCTCAACGCCGAGGCGCATTGGCAGGCGCCCGGGGGACAGCCGAGGCGGTCGGGAGCATCGAGCAGAAGGCTGCTACAGTGCGGGGGCGCACTGTAGCGCGCTCCAGAGCAAGCCATTGGCATGCCATGGCATAGAATAAGCAATGTGGGCGCGACCACTTATGTCCAGTAGCTAGGGGGTGTAAACAATAGGAATGATGCATTGGATGCTCTAGGGATCCTCTGAGTGAGAAGGAGGGTGAGAGAGAGGGTGAATAGTTGTTTTCCAGAGAGAGAAAGTGAGGTTTTCACCACCACCACCACCCCCCCAATAATGGAGTTGTGGGGTTGAAATTTTTACTGGAGGTAGAATGGGACTAGGAGGAGCTGTGGTAAAACTTTGAGGTAAAGGGGAATAGTGGAAGAGGTCAAAATAATGATTTTGGTAATATGGTAGAAGGTGTTTGATGTTGTTTTGGGCAATCAAATGAATTCCAGTTGACATGAAAATTAACAGGATCAAGTGGCATATAGAATTGAGGTTGTCCGCCAATTTTGAACTTATTTGAAGAAAGTTGCCAATGTGACTTTGGCAAATCCTAGAAATCAACAGAAATGGCTTTCCAAGATTTAGGCATGCAAATCATTCCTCCTTGATGCTTCACTTGGTGTAGTGTCATCATTTGGAGATGTGAGCATGGCGACAAAATTTAAGGTCACAAGGAAAAAGTTGGTAATGTAGAGTTGTCCAAATTTAGATCTGGATAGAGAGGGTTTTGGGACACTTTGGTCAAGTTATCCTTGTCTCCAACTTGTTCCATTTGGTCTAGATGCATAATTAGACCATTTGAGCATGTGCACCAAGTTTAAGAGCATTTGGACATGTTTGGCAATGTAAAGTTTCTCAAACTCCACAATGGGCAGAACTAGTATTGAGGGGTTTTGGTGGGGTTATCTTGATCTTCAAGGCATGAGTCTTGGCAAGACCATCAAATATGTCATAAGTGACATGCTAGAGTTTTCTTGGAATTAATGAAGAAAATTTCCTTTGTAAATATTTCAAAAGCTTGAAATATCCAGAAATGGTTTTTGAGGGATTTGACCAATATTTTGAACATGACCATGTGTTGAAACTCATATATATGGACAATATATGTCCTCTGAGCTTCCCTGAATTTTCTAAAATGTTTTTGAAACATTTAAATAATTTTAACCTATCAAAGACCATTTATGGCCTTAAGAAAATGGCTTTAAATAAATTAGCAAAATAACTTTGAAAAATATATTTTTGTGGTTTTTGGGAGTCCTATTTATAATAGGAGTCAAATATCATTTTTTGAAGATTTTTCACACCCTTAATTAAGTACTTGTAGTTCAAGTCTCAATTCAGGGGTTAGGAAAAAACTAATTTAGAAAAACACTTTTTGGCCAAATTATTTTGTAAGAGAACACTATATTGTACTATACACATGGCATGATCATTGGGCAGAAGTTTGGAGCAAGGCGATGAAGTATAAGAGTTGGAGGATTTATTTGATTTATAGAGCACTTGCAAACAGCAAACAAAATTCAATCAAACAAAGACCAAAACACTCAAAAGTTTTCGTCAAACCACATTTTGTCATTATTTATTAGCTTAAGTGTTGTGGCATGAAAATCAGGGTATGACACCCTCTCGCCTACTTCTCTTGTGCCTATAAAAGGGCAGTCGCTCCTCTCTAGAGAGACACACCAGAAGACTCTCTTCCTCTCGCCATCGCGTTTCAATCTCTGAGCTGCTACTATGATCTTCCCCATCTCGGCTTGCGGCGTGCACCACAGGTCGGGATAGTAGCCCTCTGAATCACCACCCATTTGAGTCATGTACGGGAGAAGGGTGATAAGGTTTCTGGGGAGCGCTCGGCGCGGCTGCTGGCTGGTTCATCACGGTCGATCCGGACGCCGATGACCACTTCCCCGACGGTGACTTCTTCCCCGACGTCGACAACCTCTTCGACGACATGGCTAGCGAGGACACCAACCCCAAGACTGGTGCTTCTACTATTGCTTCGTACGTCTTCATGATCTCTCTGTTTAAGATCATGCAACAATTTCTTGCTCTAGTTTCTTTTGTTCTACTCTCTGCTCTACATGAGTTCTATTTTAGTTCACATGTACAGATGCTATATTCTATCACTCTGCTAGGTTACATGATTTGTTCCATATCTACTATATAAGTCATGTTTTATTTAATATTTTAGTTAATAAAATCATATGGTAAATTGCTCATATTTCCAACAATCCAAAAACCTTATTATAGGCAATTTACCCCAAGTGGTTTTGCTACATCCATGAGGCCTCCTATGTTTGAGGGTATCCACTATAAGAGGTGGCGCATGAGATCCATTCTATGGTTTCAAACCATGAGATGTATGATGCCACTCTTGGCAAACCCGAAGGAGATTATGATGCTCAAGAGCAACAAGCTTTTCAGAAAATGGATACCCTGTTTAAGGCCGCTCTCTTGAGTGTTCTTGGTGAGAACATAGTTGATGCTTATGCATCAATTGATAAAGGAAAAAGATATGTGGGGCGCACTCGAGGCCAAGTTTGGGGTCTCAGATGCCGGCACTGAGCTGTACATCATGGAGCAATTCTATGATTACAAGAGGACTAATGAGCACTCCGTGGTTGAGCAAGCTCACGAGATACAACCATTTGCTAGAGAATTTGATCACTTCAATTGTATGTTACCAGATAAGTTTATTGCCGAAGGCATCATCACAAAGCTTTCTCCCTCGTGGAGGAACTTTGCCACCTTACGGAAGCATAAGAGGCGGGAGTTTTCCGTTTCGGATCTCATTGGTACTCTTGATGTGGAAGAAAATGCGAGAGCAAAATACATATGTGCTCGAGGTATTGAGGGAGGATCTAGTACCAATCTGGTACAGAAGAAAAACTTCCAGCCCCACAAATTCAAGAACAAGGGAAAGTTTCATGGTAAAGCAAAGTTTGATGGGAAGAACAAGGTTGTACAGCACACGAACTTCAAGAAGAAGAATGACAAGAAGAAAGGTGTTTGTCATGTGTGTGGATATCCTGATCATTGGGCTCCTAGTTGCCCTAATCGCTATGACAAGCGTCATCTTGCGAAAAGCGGCAAGACCGCTAATGTTTTCATTGGAGACACTTACATGAAGGATGTTGGGTATGGTATATTTCCCACTATTCTTTTAGTATGTCATTCTCCTCATTGGTTGATTGACAAGAGTGCTAATGTGCATATATGCGGTGATATGTCCATGTTTTCGTCTTATCAGACTCTAGGGACTTCCACCGTGCTGATAGGCAACGGTTCAAGTGCTTCTGTTTGTGGTGTTGGCATGATCGATCTGACGCTTAATTCGGGGAAGATCATGCGGCTGAAGAACATGCATTATGTCCCCTCCGTCAATAAAAATCTTGTTAGCGGATCTCTTTTGTGTAGAGATGGCTACAAGCTTGTTTTTGAGTCGAATAAATTTGTAATATCCAAATATGGAACCTTTGTTGGTACAGGCTATGAGTCAGGAGGCCTGTTCCGTTTATCCTTATCAGATGTTTGCAATAAAGTTGTTAATCATGTCTGCAACAATAGGAAATCAAATGTGTGGCATTCGCGTGTCTGTAATGTTAACTTTGGTTGCATGTTGCGACTAGCTAAATTGAACTTAATCCCTAGTTTTAGCACTGTCAAGGGATCTAAGTGTCAAGTTTATGTGCAAGCTAAGCAACCTCGTAAGTCTCACACGACTGCGAAAACAAGAAATCATGCACCACTAGAGCTCATACATTCAGATCTATGTGAAATGAATGGTGTTTTGACAAAAGGTGGAGAGAAATATTTCATGACGTTAATTGATGATTCCACTAGATACTACCATGTGTATCTTCTGAAATCTAAGGATGAGGCTTTGAACTTTTTCAAGATCTATAAAAGCTGAAGTGGAAAATCAACTTGATCGTAAAATCAAGAGGCTTATGTCCGACCATAGTGGACAGTATTTTTCTAATGAATTTGATGTTTTTTGTACGGAACATGGTATAATCATGAGAAGACGCCTCCCTATTCACCTTAATCAAATGGGATAGCCAAAAGAAAGAACCGTACTCTAACTGATTTGATTAACGCCATGTTAGACACATCGGGTCTCTCCAAGGCATGGTGGGGGGAGGCGATACTGACTGCATGTCATGTCCTAAACCGAGTTCCCATAGAGAACAAAGAGATAACTCCATTCGAGGAATGGGAGAAGAAAAGGTTAAAACTCTCTTATCTACGAACCTGGGGTTGCTTGGCGGAAGTCAATGTGCCAATTCGAAAGAAGCGCAAGCTTGGACCAAAGACTGTGGATTGTGTTTTCCTGGGATATGCTTTTCATAGCATTGGTTACAGATTCTTGGTTGTAAAATCAGAGGTATCTGACATGCATGTCGGTACAATCATGGAGTCGAACAATGCGACTTTCTTTGAATATATCTTTCCCATGAAGCATATGGCTACCTCATCTAATCAGGAGATGCCTAGTTCATCGAATCGGGAACCAGTTACAATTACTGAACCTACCATTTTGATGGAACACTTTGAAAATCCCGTGGAGGAGAACAATGTAGTTCCTACCGGGAGCAAGAGACAGAGGACTGCAAAGTCCTTTGGTGATGATTTCCTTGTGTATCTCATAGATGACACTCCCAGTTCTATTTCAAAGGCCTATGCATCTAAAGATGCTGACTACTGGAAGGAAGCGGTCCGTAGTGAGATGGAATCCATCTTGGCAAATGAAAGTTGGGAGATCACTGATCGTCCTTATGGGTGCAAACCTATAGGATGCAAATGGGTATTCAAGAACAAGCTTAGGCCTGATGGTACTATCGAAAAGTACAAGGCACGACTCGTGGCCAAGAGTTATACCCAAAAGGGAGGTGAAGATTTCTTTGATACTTACTCACATGCGGCTCGAGTGACCACTATTCGAGTTCTACTTTCAATAGCTGCCTCACATGGTCCTCTCGTTCATCAAATGGATGTTAAGACTACTTTCCTAAATGGAGAGTTGGACGAGGAAATTTATATGGAACAACTAGATGGGTTTGTAGTAGATGGCCAGGAAGGAAAAGTGTGCAAGTTGCTAAAGTCTTTGTATGTACTCAAACAAGCACCTAAACAGTGGCATGAGAAGTTTGAAAGAACTTTAAAAGCTGCAGGCTTTGTTGTAAACGAAGCTGGCAATTGTGTGTACTATCGCCATGGTGGGGGCGAGGGAGTTATCCTTTGCTTGTATGTTGATGACATACTAATTTTCTGTTGATGACATACTAATTTTCTGAACAAATTTGAATGTTATTAAGGAGGTCAAGGATTTACTATCTCGTTTTTTGAGATGAAGGATTTAGGAGTGGCTGGTGTTATTCTGAACATCAAGCTGTTGAGAGACGATGATGGTGGGATTACATTGCTTCAATCTCACTATGTGGAAAAGATCTTGGGTCTCTTTGGCTACTGTGACTGCAAGCCCTCTCCAACATCATATGATGATAGCGTGTTGCTTTGAAAGAACCGAAGAATTGCTAGAGATCAACTAAAATATTCTCAGATTACCGACTCTCTTATGTATTTAGCCAGTGCTACAAGACCTGACATCTCTTTTGTTGTTAACAAACTAAGTCAATTTGTTTCAAAACCGGGAGATGATCATTGGAAAGCTCTAGAGAGAGTTATGCGTTATTTGAAAGGCACTGCGGATTATGGAATTCACTACACTGGCACCCAAAGGTGCTTGAAGGGTATAGTAACTCATGGATCTCAGACACTGATGAGATAAAGTCCACGAGCGGATATGTATTCACTCATAGAGGTCGCGCTGTTTCTTGGAAGTCTTGCAAGCAGACCATCTTAACGAGGTCAACAATGGAAGGAGAACTCACAGCACTAGATACAACTACAGTTGAAGCAGATTGGCTTCGTCGGCTCTTGAATGACTTGCCGGTAGTTGAGAAACCTATACTGAGTATCCTTATGAACCGCAACAATCAAACTGTGATCACGAAAGTGAGTAGCTCAAACGATAACATGAAGTCATCAAGACATATTCAGAGAAGGTTAAAGTCTGTCAGAAAAATGAGAAACTCCAGAGTTATTGCATTGGATTATATCCAAACGTGTAAAAATCTGGCAAATCCTTTTACTAAGGGTCTATCATGTAATGTGATAGATAATGCATTGAGGGAGATGGGCATGAGACCCGCAATATGAGTTGTTCATAGTGGTAACCTAGTCTATGTGATCGGAGATCCCGTGAATTAGATGTGGAAGACAAACTATTGGTCAACTGAGAGGAGAGTATCCTTACTATTAAAAATACCGCTCCATGAAGATGCAATACTCTCCTAATTCGCATGGCATGTTGATTTATATCTTAATGTGTTCTAAGTGGCTTATTTGAGCAAAGATGTTGTCCTGCAGAACATCTTTTGAAGAACGCACTGATATGAGTCTGATTGTTAAACGTCGTAATCTATGAGAGTAGGGTGCTCTCTAGTAAACTCATGAAAGGTCTCGGAGTATGACGCATAAGCTCCACCCGCAGGGAAGACCCATGATAGCCCAATATCGGTCAAGGCTTTGTGTGAAGCTAGATTCGCAGAAAACTTATAGTTTAAGGCCTAGTCCATTTTTCTAGTTGCTTACTAGTGTAGCGTAGAGTTCTAGGTGGAAGTTCAACTTAAGAGTCTCCACTTCAATACTAATATATAAGACAATGATTTGGAACCAAAGGAAAAATTTTGTGTGCCTCTGGGATCTAGTGGGGGATTACTGGAATTTTGTCTATTTATGGGCCAGCCCAATAGCAGTTTCAGAAATTCCTAATAAATCCTAGAGGCCCACGCAGCCCATTTGTGCAAGGCAAGAGGTGGAACTAAAGTGTAGTCCCACATTGCTAGTTTGGTGGGAGTTGGACCTCTTTTTAAGGGAGGTTCTTTCCCCACATGTATGAGCATGAGAACAAGAGGGACATCCACGCGCGCTCCTCCTCTGCTGCCCGCCTTGCCACGCCACGCCATGCCTCGCCACGCCATGCCATGCCTTGTCACGACGCGCCACGCCGTGGGTTGCGGGAATGAGCTGAGCTGATGTCTAAACTTCTGCCACGCACGACGGGTATATGAATGGTCACATGGGAGCTAAAATATTTTTCTGTGCTAGAAACTGAATCCCAATAGTACGCCTCTTCGGCTACAAACTGTTCGCTTCGTCTCCCTATTTTGCTTCACCTCCCGTCGATGCCCTCTCGCCTACTTCTCATGTGCCTATAAAAGGGAGGTCGCTCCTCTCCAAAGAGACACACAAGAAGACTCTCATCCTCTCGTCACCGAGTTCCAATCTCTGAGCTGCTACGATCTTCCCCATCCCGGCTTGCGGCGTGCACCGCAAGTTGGGACAGTAGGCCTCCGAAACTCCACCACTTTGAGCCATGTACAGGAGAAGGGTGATAAGGTTTTTGGGAGCGCTCAGCGCGACTACTGGCAGGTTCATCACGGCCAATCCGGACGCTGATGACTCCCCAAGACCAGTGCTTCTGCCACTGCACCGTACGTCTTCGTGATCTCTATGTTTAAGATCATGCAACAATTTCTTGCTCTAGTTTCCCTACTCTCTGTTCTACATGAGTTCTGTTTTAGTTCACATGTACAGATGCTATTTTCTATCACTCTACTAGATTACATGACTTGTTCCATCTCTACTATATTACTCATGTTTTATTTAATATTTCTGTTAATAAAATCATATGGTAAATTGCTCATATTTCCCACAGCCGCTTCTCCTATGTCCTATGTCCTATGTGACTACTTGAAATGATTAAACATGTATTCATTGCCATCGACTCTATGCCAACTCTTTATCCAGGGATCCCCCCAACACCACCTCCCACTATACTAGGCTTCAACCAACTACTCGTAGTCATTTGCCGCATCCAAGAGGCCACCCACTAAGGTAGGCATCGGTGCTAGGCTACTCCCATCATCACTAGAATTTCAGACTGATTTATCTTCTTTTAAAAATCTAAATGCTATATATTGTACTCATTAAATAACCATTAGGTATAGGATACCTGATGCGGAGCATCCTATGGACATCACCATGTCAAGAGTCTGCTTGGCAAGTGACACGTGCAACCTTTACTTCTCATACATAAAGGTATTGTCGGAGTTTCACGGATGACGAGGAGGAGTGCAAGCGCCAAGGATGACCTACACCATCCGCGAGGGAAGCGTGGAAGAGAATACGGAAGAAACGGAGCTGCTGTGAGCTACAATCACCGGACGTCCGGCCAACACCGGACATTCGGTACCTGATGCAGCCCAGACAACCAGAAGAACTCCAGGCGACGAGTGCTCCAGCGGCCAGATGACTGATACGTCTCCAACGTATCTATTTTTCCAAACCCTTTTGCCCTTGTTTTGGACTCTAACTTGCATGATTTGAATGGAACTAACCCGGACGGACGCTGTTTTCAGCAGAATTGCCAGGGTGTTGTTTCCGTGCAGAATAAAAAGTTCCCGGAATCGCCTGAAAATCAATGGAGAATTATTTTGGAAAATATAAAAAATATCTGCAAGAAGATCCTCATCGGGGGCCCACACCCTGTCCACGAGGGTGGGGGCGCGCACCCCTGCCTCGTGGGCCCCCCGATGCTCCACCGACGTACCCTCAGATCCTATATCTTTCGTTTCGGGGAGAAAAAAAATCAGAGAGAAGGAATTATCGCGTTTCATAAGACAGAGCCGCCACCAAGCCCAAATCTATCTCAGGAGAGCTGATCTGGAGTCCGTTCGGAGCTTCGGAGAGTGGAGATCGTCGCCATCGTCATCATCAACCTTCCTCCATCACCAATTCCATGATGCTCACCGCCGTGCGTGAGTAATTCCATCGTAGGCTTGCTGGACGGTGATGGGTTGGATGGGATCTATCATGTAATCGAGTTAGTTTTGTTAGGGTTTAATCCCTAGTATCCACTATGTTCTGAGATTGATGTTGCTATGACTTTGCTATGCTTAATGTTTGTCACTAGGGCCCGAGTGCCATGATTTGAGATCTGAACCTATTATGTTTTCATGAATATATGTGTGTTCTTGATCCTATCTTGCAACTCTATAGTCACCTACTATGTGTTATGATCCGGCGACCCCGAAGTGATAATAATCGGGACCACTCCCCGTGATGACCATAGTTTGAGGAGTTCATGTATTCACTATGTGTTAATGCTTTGGTCCGGTACTCTATTAAAAGGAGGCCTTAATATCCCTTAGTTTCCAATAAGACGCCGCTGCCACGGGTGGGTAGGACAAAAGATGTCATGCAAGTTCTTTTCCATAAGCACGTATGACTATATTCGGACTACATGCCTACATTGCATTGATGAATTGGAGCTAGTTCTGTGTCACCCTAGGTTATAACATCTACATGATGAATTGCATCCGACATAATTTCCAATCACTGATCCAATGCCTATGATCTTTACCTATATTGCTTGTTGCTTATTTACTTTTCCGTTGCTACTATCACAAAAACTACAAAAACACTATCGTTACTTTTATTGCTGCTACCACCACTATCATATTACTTTGCTACTAAACTATCTTGCTGCAGATATTAAGTTTCCAGGTGTGGTTGAATTGACAACTCAGCTGCTAATACTTAAGAGTATTCTTTGGCTCCCCTTGTGTCGGATCAACAAATTTGGGTTTAATACTTTACCCTCGAAAACTGTTGCGATCCCCTACACTTGTGGGTTATCAAGACTATTTTCTGGTGCCATTGCCGGGGAGCATAGCTCTATTCTTTAAGTCACTTGGGATTTATATCTGCTTATCACTATGAAGAATTTGAAGGACTCAAAAACCAAGATCTTACCCTCAACTACGAGGGGAAGTAAGTGTGACGCCCCCGATTTGATCGTACACTAATCATGCACGCAAATGTGTACGACCAAGATCAGGGACTCACTGGAAGATATCACAACACAACTCTAGACACAAATAAAATAATACAAGCTTTATATTACAAGCCAGGGACCTCGAGGGCTCGAATACATAAGCTCGAATACACACGAGTCAGCGGAAGCAATAATATATGAGTACAGACATAAGTTAAACAAGATTGCCTTAAGAAGGCTAGCACCAACATCAAAGATCGAAAAGGCAAGGCCTCCTGCCTGGGACCTCCTAACTACTCCTGGTCGTCAGCTGTCTCCACGTAGTAGTAGGCTCCGTCAAGGTAGTAGCAGTCGTCAAGTGTGGCATCTGACTCCTGGACTCCACCATCTGGTTGCATCAACCAGCAAGAAGAAAGAAGGGGGAAAAGGGGGAGCAAAGCAACCGTGAGTACTCATCCAAAGTACTCGCAAGCAAGGATCTGCACTACATATGCAACGGTATCAATGAAAAGGGTAGTATCTGTGAACTAAGTTGCAGAATGCCAGAATAAGAGGGGGAGAAGCTAGTCCTATCGAAGACTAACATCTTCTAGAAACCACCGTCTTGGAGCAAGAGGGGGAAGTAGAGTAGTATATCATAAGTCATATTTATGTTGTTGTTCCAATGCTCCGGGATCCTTTCTCGACTCCCGAAGCAACACATCCAAACAATGCCTCAGCATCCAGTTCTAGTTGTAGCGATCGGGATACAACTCCAAGTGTCCGTTATCGTAGGACAGGCTATCGATAGATGTTTTCTTCCCTGCAGGGGTGCACCAACTTACCCAGCACGCTTGCTTAACTCCGGCCGGACACACCATCAGGTCATGCCCGCCCTCGGCCAAACAATACGCCGCAACCCGACCTAGGCTTAATAGAGAGGTCATGCACGCCGGACTAAACCCTATGCCCCCAGGGGTCATGGGCCAATCACCCCGGGAACTCCTGCACGTTGCGTGGGCGCCCGGTGAGCAGACCTGGGCAACCTCCTTTAAAAGGTAGGTGCTTACGCAGTCCAACCCGCCGCGCGCCGCTCAGTCGCAATGACGTGAGTTAAGCTTCAGCTGATGCATACGACGCAGAATGCCCATACTATGCCCACATGATGGTTAGCACTATCAGGCCAGAGGCCCCTCGGATCAAATATCCAAACCGTTTAGTGTCTTGGGAACGCGCGGTAACGAGCAAAGACTCACGAACATGTGACCCCATCGCCCCGTCTCGAGAACTTGCGGCAAGGGCGAGTGCCCGGCCACGCCTCGTATTTAACTCGCGGGCACCTTCCAGGTCAACCCGACAACACATCACTCGCAATTAAGCTCGCACAGGTACCCCTCAGGGTCGACACGTCTTTAGTAACCAGGTTCAGTATAAAGTCATAGTAACAATAGTAATTGTGTGTCTGACACCAAAGGAAAAACCTGAGGAAATCACCCTCGATGGAATTCCACCTAATGTTTATCGTCAAGGTGAACGAAAGAGGAGTCACCATCGAGGTCCACTCTTGAGGAGTTGCATGACAGTGTCGTTATCGGGAGTGGAGAAAGAGGAATCACCCTCGATGACCACTACCGATGAACTAACCTACAAGGTTAACATCAGAAGTGTTGATGAGGTCTCACCCTCGGCACTCGATAGTAACCCAGTAGTGTTGAGCAACTAAGGGGAAAGTGATGTACGGTGCCGGGTCCTGGTCTTCGATCCCGTTGATCGGGTCTTCTGATAATCCAGCGGGGCAGTCGGGACAAGGTAGGGGGTCACTGGTGGATCTCTAACCATCCTATACTAAGCAGTTTAGTATAAACGTGTAAGGTATGAAAGCAGTATCAACAACAGGCTATGCATCATAATAGGATCATACAAAAAGCAGTAGTAGTTCTAATGCAAGCATAAGAGAGAAGAGAATGGGCGATATCAGAATGATCAAAGGGGGTTAGCTTGCCTGGTTGCTCTGGCAAGAAGGAGGGGGTCGTCAACACCGTAGTCGATCACCGGGGCATCAACGGTCTCGGGGTCTACCGAAGAGAAGAGGGGGAAGAAACAATAAATACAAAGCATACAAATGCAACAGAGAAGCACAACATGTCAACACGCAATGCTAGGGTGTTCTAACGCGGTGCTACACGATACCGGCGGAGGGGGATAACATCCGGGAAAGTCTCGTCGGTGTTTCGTGTTTTCGGACAGATGAATCAGAGGGGGAAAGTTGCAGGTTCGCTATGCTTGGAGCATGTGGCAGACGAACGGGCCGCGTATACGGATTCGTCTCGTCGTTCGGAGCAATTTTCATATATAAAACTTTTTCATCCGAGCTACGGTTTATTTTCTATGATTTAACAAAGTTTTAACCATTTTATTGAAATTATTTCTTATTTAAAACTAACATTATCCAGAATAGTGTGGGATGACGTCAGCATGATGTCAGGGTGACATCAGCAGTCACTTGACTTAGTCAAACTGATGTGTGGGACCCACCTATCATTGCCTCATCTAACTAACTACTGTTTAGACTTACTAATCTAATCAATTAGGTTAATTAGATTAATTAAGTTAGTTAATCGTTTAATTAATTAATTAAATAATCGTTTAATTAATTAGTTAATTAATTACTATTATTATTATTTTTAAACCTTTTTTTAACGGGGCTGGGCGCTGGGGCCCCACTGGCAGTGGCCCGAGGCCAGCCCAGCGGGTTGCCGTCGCAAACGGGGCAAACGGGGCGGGCGCCATGGGCGCACCGAGCGCAGAAGGGGGAAGAGGCCGGCCGGCGCCCCGAGCGGCGGCGGCCAATGGCAGCCGGAGGCGGCTGGGGACGGGAGGAAGGGGTCGCGGGGCAACCGTCGGCGGGAGGAGCGGCAGGTGGAGGGGAGGAGCGCCGACGGCGAGTGCCTCAGCGGCCAGGCACGAGCGGGGAGGCAGATGGCGCACGGGCCAGTGGCAATTGAGGGGCTGCGCGAGCGGGGAACAGCGCCGGCAACGGGGAGGTCAGGCGAGGTGGCAGCTGGAGGCGGGAGGGGGCACGATGGCGCGGTAGAGGAGGCGGCGGGGCAGGAGGCCCTGGTGGAGGCGCCCACCGGTGGGGCGGTCGGCGGCAAGGGGAGGGAGGAGTAGGTCGGGGCGGCGCAGTTGTGGGCGCGAGGGTGCGGGGAAGGCGCGCGTAGGTGTGGCACAGGCTCGCGGCAAGCGCGGCCAGCGGTAAGCGGGCGCGGCTGGGGCGAGCAGCTGCAGCGATGCAGCGGCAAGCAGCAGCAGGTAGGTAGTAGCAGTGAGCAGCAACAAGCAAAGGCGGCCGGGGAACAACAAGCAGCATTAGGTACGCAACGACGGGCGTCGACAGGAGGTTCAGGCCGAGCGACTCGAGGCTACGACCTCGCGTGCGATGAGATGACATGTCGGACAGATTCCACGCGACACTACGAACGTGCTGACGCACCCGGCTAAGCCCGAGGGGGACAAGATCGACTACATGAAGCTCAGCAGCGACGGCAGAGCTCCGGCAATGGCGACGGTAGCGAGGGAACGAGAACGACGACAAAAAATTGGTGGTCGACGAGGTGCTCACAACGGTGGCGAGGAGCAGCTCGGTGAAGCTGGAGGAGGTTGAGGGCGAGCGGATCGACGATAGGCAGGGGTGGCGTCCAGCGAAGAGGATCGACGCGGGAGGCGGTAGTGATTCTCCCCGGATCCGAACCAGTGGCGAGGGAGATGAAGAAGGTGATGGCGCTGCTCCCACGGCGCTGCTCCCAGACATGTCGGCATGGCGAGGGAGTGGCTGAGGTCATGGCAACGGCGACGACACGGCGACGGCAGTGGCCAGACGAGCTCGGAAGAGAGAGCGTGAGGGCGCGAGGGGAACGGAGTGGCCTAGGGTTGCAAGGGGGTGCGACGGTGTTTTGTAGGGCATCGGGGAGGTCGGGGATGGCCGGCACGTGGCCATGGCCGTGGGATGGCCGCCACGGTTCCCCTGCCTCCCACTATAGCGATAGGTTAGGGATGCCCTAGTTGAGTTGGACCGTTTTCCAGGGTGGGCCGAAGGGCACAAGAGACTTTAGTTTTTATTTTTATTTTTAGCTTTATAAAACACAAACTTAGTCCCTAAGTTAACTTTAAAAGTTAGACCACTGCCACAATTATTTTGGAACCTTAACAAAATAGGTTTTTATTTGTTTATTAATTAAAGGCATTTAATAAATAGTTTAGCCATTGTTTTAAACAGTTTGGGTCATTAAAACATTTTACAAAAAGGTTGGTTCACCACCAATGTGAACAAGTGATTATTTACCACAAGATGAACATTTTAGTTTTGACATTTGAAAACTTTTAAATTTGACTTTGTTTTAACTTTTGAAATTGAACATGTTTCGAACCGAAGCGACTTTAGTAACAGTAATCATGGGGACGTGGTATCATTACCAGTGGGTTACTGTAGCTTGATTACCCGGGCGTTACAAATCTCCTCCACTACAAGAAATCTCATCCCGAGATTGAAGTGGGGAAGTAATGGTATCTTCGGGAGAACTGACCCTTATAGGGTTAATTATCTGGTGAACAAAACAGGGAATGAGGCAGAAGTATCTCTCGAGTTGAAACTTAATAAAACATCGAGAGCAAAGTACGAAGGTACAATAGGAAGTTTCAAGCGAATGGAAAAACGATTGATACCTGAAGAGAGTGTGAAAAAGGGGTTCAGACCAACAGAATAAATATTGCGGTTGAAACCAGAATAGAACATCTCTAGGAAGGTGGCTCATGATCAACATACGAAGCCACGAGCATATGATACTTCGGAATAAAAGATATACATGAGAGTCAGGTTCCGATCCTGTGGAACTGTGGGTTATGGGCCCACCATGTGGGTTAAAAGTAGAAAGGGGGCCGATAGCAAGGCATGTCAGATGAAAGATTGTCAGTTATGTTGCCAACAACGTTGGTACCAAGGGCGAGGGTCGAAGAGAACTATTTTCCTGCTCGTTGAATGAGGCGGACCAATAGGCAAAGTTCTCATCCATCGGTGGCTACCGGAATGTCACCAACAATAGTAACAGGGGCTTACTGACATAGTTGGACACCGAGGTGTTACATAAGCAGGGAATTATTACTGCTTAGATTATATAGGCGACAAGGGAGGTTAAACAAACTGATGGAAAGGAAATGTGTTTAAACACAATGAATAGGAGTAAATCATCCCCAAGAGTAAGCATGGCATGATATACGTGTCAGGATATCAAAATCATGACCATATAGATAAAAAATGGTATGAAGAATTATGATATGTACCCACACAACGATGTTGGATAGTTGATCAAGAAACATTTAGCATTGCGCTTACAATGTTCTTGTGGATCTTCAGAGTACCACAGACATGCTTCGTGGCAGCACCGATATGGTCATTGGGTAAAGGTCGGACTTCGGAAACACAAAAGGATCCAAACGGAACTGCTAGAATAGCTCGTGCAATTTTATCATGGAAAAGATGAGGATGTGGCCGACGAGATCAGCAACAACTCATCATGATTTTCATAAACATGGTTTCCACAATTAAGTGAACAAGGTGAAAATATTGGGCATACCAAATATAATGAAGTATGTTCGAGGAGAACATTCACGAGTAAACGTTGATCAAAACATGCACCACGAAAGATAGACTAGGTAGCATGATCAATGCTGGAGTGGTGACTAGATAATCAAAAGACCTAAAATGAAACTATCGGCCATTCACTTCGAAGCAATAGGTTTGCAAGAAGTTTTGAATTTACACATCATAGTTCAATGGTCGGTATTCCGGTTAGAAACAACACGGGAACCAAGATATGAACGGTGATGTCGAGAAGTATTACTATATCACGAATCCTTGAGGGGTGGTGAAATTCTCATGACATTCTTGACGTAAAAGATGGTAATACTCCAAGGTAGAGCATATCATAAGTCGGATAACAAGGAACTCAAGGTATAACACAAAACAAGAACAAGTTTGTGTTGGAGGGAATGCAAGAATGTTGTCGATGTTAATACAAATCATCGAGGGGAAAGGATGGTATTCCCCATCATGAATTTGATTCACATCTTGGAAGAAGGCAAATCATTGTTGATGGTGATCCCGACACATTTGTCGAGAGATTTCATTAGGATGTAATCGACCAGCAATGACATCAAGTCAAATGAATGATGGAGCGAAAGGTTATTGAAACCCCTAGTACAATACAAACTTGAAATCAAGCTAGTTGTTCAAGGCGAAATGATATGCCGAGGAAGATCGGCATAAGTTTAGCTCATTTGCCAAAATTGTGCTCCGTGAAGAAGGACCAGGTAGTACAGTTAAAAAGATGCACGATAATGATATAGCCAATGAGGCTAGATATAACTTGAAGAATTAATAAACTCATAAGCAATGGAGATTAATTAGAGCTACTGAATCGGAGTGCGGAATTGATTCACTTATTGGGGTTCTTGAGTGTCAAACATCTTAGGACCCGTGGAAAATTGCACTAAGTGAAAGGTAACACATAATGAAGAGCTCATAAGAAGCTATGCAGTTCCGTGATAATCTCGAGATACCAGGGGGGTAATACTCGACGACAGCTCAAAGTAGAGGTTGGGCTGGGGGTCTTGCTCTGTAGTAGACAAGTGCTTAAACCTACACGAGAAATGGTATTTAAAGGAGAACATGGTCGGAACCACGATTGAAAAAGGCAGATCCTAGATATAATATGAACTTATATCAAGGGGATAATTAATGTAAGATTAGCTTTAATGATAAGATCTACATCGTGTCCATGGGCATGAACAGAAAGTTCAAGGTTGACTCCCACTTCTTCAATGCATAAGCTTTCATTCACTACTCTATTAAAATGAATTGATTGCGAAGACTTGCCTGGTGAATAACCAAAGGAGTATGAACCTTGGAAAACTTTCGGGTTTGCACAGATTAAGGAAGGCATAAGTTCAACCCATCGGGGCATCTTAGACTCATACTACAAACTTAAAGAGAGAGGATACAATTTACCAAGGCGTTATTTATCTGGGAAGAACTCACAAGGAGATTAATTATGAGGGGCACTGTCGGATAATAATCCAACAAAGGATCTGGTGGTCTACCAGGGATCTGATGTGAGCATCGGTACTCAACCATAAGAAGAAAGAATGGAGGAGTATCAGTTTATAGAAACAACTGACTAATTCAAAACTCAAATGCAAAGGAATTATGATCTCCAATTCAAGCGATCAGAAGGAACTGCTCTGATTAAGGATGGGTAAGTCGAAATGACTTAAGGGTACAGTCGACGATAAACAGATTGGTCGAGAACTAGCTCATGTTCGGAATGATGTCTGAGGTGGAAGAACGAATTCTAGTTTGACTAATGATTGCGAGTATTTGCAACCTATTGAATCGATAAGATCAGAAATTCAATCACAAAGGATTTTAACGAATATTGACATACATCTGGAATTAACCATAATGCAAGGAGGTAAAACTTTCCAGAGCAAATAGGTTGCTGAGGATTTTGGAAGATTGAATAGCGTTTTGAAGACCTTTGAGAAACGCATGAACAACTGGGGATGAATGAATCCCCAGTGAGTGTGAGGAGTTATCCATACATGTAATCATGCAGGATAAGGAGCTGCAATGCAACAGGTACAAAGGATTCTCGAAATATCCAAGTATTTCAAGGTATCTCGTAATAACAAGAACAATTGAAATGAAGGTATGGACGACAAGTGTATGTAACTATCCTTAGAGATTTATCGATGATATGGAATTGCAATGGCGAAGGGTACAAGGTCTCGAGAGAACATCGTAAAGTATCTTCGAAAGCTTCTGGTGCAGCAGACCATTATCTTGAATGAAGGGCTCTCCGGGAGAAAGTATTTACGAGAACCTAGAGTTAGAGTCAGCAAAACCATTTAACCCGAAGAGAAGAGATGTCAGAATCCAGAAGTATAGACGAGGAATAAAAGATCCTAATACCACCCAATTGGCGACATGGGCCCGTAAGCCACACAGCCATGTTAGTAAAACAGTTTTTGAAAGACTAGACACAACTTCGGCCAAGGAGTTGGAAAGGGGGTTCCTACAGGCAGTCGCCTCTGATACCAACTTGTGATGCCTCCGATTTAACCATACACTAATCATGCACGCAAATGTGTACGACCAAGATCAGGGACTCACTGGAAGATATCACAACACAACTCTAGACACAAATAAAATAATACAAGCTTTATATTATAAGCCAGGGGCCTCGAGGGCTCGAATACATAAGCTTGAATACACAAGAGTCAGCGGAAGCAATAATATCTGAGTACAGACATAAGTTAAACAAGATTGCCTTAAGGAGGCTAGCACCAACATCAAAGATCGAAAAGACAAGGCCTCCTGCCTGGGACCTCCTAACTACTCCTAGTCGTCAGTTGTCTCCATGTAGTACTAGGCTTCGTTGAGGTAGTAGCAGTCGTCAAGTGTAGTATCTGGCTCCTGGACTCCACCATCTGGTTGCATCAACCAGCAAGAAGAAAGAAGGGGGAAAAGGGGGAGCAAAGCAACCGTGAGTACTCATCCAAAGTACTCGCAAGCAAGGATCTACACTACATATGCATCGGTATCAATGAAAAGGGTAGTATCTGTGGACTAAGCTGCAGAATGCCAGAATAAGAGGGGGAGAAGCTAGTTCTATCGAAGACTAACATCTTCTGGAAACCACCGTCTTGCAGCAAGAGGGGGAAGTAGAGTAGTATATCATAAATCATATTTATGTTGTTGTTCCAACGCTCCGGGATCCTTTCTCGACTCCCGAAGCAACATATCCAAACAATGCCTCAGCATCCAGTTCTAGTTGTAGCGATCGGGATACAACTCCAAGTGTCCGTTACCGTAGGACAGGCTATCGATAGATGTTTTCTTCCCTGGAGGGGTGCACCAACTTACCCAACACGCTTGCTTAACTCCGGCCGGACACACCATCAGGTCATGCCCACCCTCGGCCAAACAATACGCCGCAACCCGACCTAGGCTTAATAGAGAGGTCATGCATGCCGGACTAAACCCTATGCCCCCAGGGGTCATGGGCCAATCACCCCGGGAACTCCTGCATGTTGCGTGGGCGGCCGGTGAGCAGACCTGGGCAACCTCCTTAAAAAGGTAGGTGCTTACGCAGTCCAACCCGGCGCGCGCCGCTCAGTCGCAATGACGTCAGTTAAGCTTCGGCTGATGCATACGACGCAGAACGCCCATACAATGCCCACGTGATGGTTAGCGCTATCAGGCCAGAGGCCCCTCGGATCAAATATCCAAACCGTCTAGTGTCTTGGGAACGCGCGGTAACGAGCAGAGACTCACGAACATGTGACCCCATCGCCGCGTCTCAAGAACTTGCGGCAAGGGCGAGTGCCCGGCCACACCTCGTATTTAACTCGCGGGCACCTTCCATGTCAACCCGACTACACATCACTCGCAATTAAGTTCGCGCGGGTACCCCTCAGGGTCGACCCGTCTTTAGTAAGCAGGTTCAGTATAAAGTCATAGTAACCATAGTAACTGTGTGTCTGACACCAAAGGAAAAACCTGACGAAATCACCCTCGATGGAATTCCACCTGATGTTTATCGTCAAGGTGAACGAAAGAGGAGTCACCCTCGAGGTCCACTCTTGAGGAGTTGCATGACAGTGTCGTTATCGGGAGTGGAGAAAGAGGAATGACCCTCGATGACCACTACCGATGAACTAACCTACAAGGTTAACATCAGAAGTCCTGATGAGGTCTAACCCTCGGCACTAGATAGTAACCCAGTAGTGTCGAGCAACTAAGGGGAAAGTGATGTGCGGTGCCGGGTCCTGGTCTTCGATCCCGTTGATCGGGTCTTCTGATAATCCAGCGGGGCAGTCAGGACAAGGTAGGGGGTCACTTGTGGATCTCTAACCATCCTATACTAAGCAGTTTAGTATAAACATGTAAGGTATGAAAGCAGCATCAACAACAGGCTATGCATCAGAATAGGATCATACAAAAAGCAGTAGCGGTTCTAATGCAAGCATAAGAGAGATTAGAATGGGCGATATCGGAATGATCAAAGGGGGTTGGCTTGCGTGGTTGCTCTGGCAAGAAGGAGGGGGTCGTCAACACCGTAGTCGATCACCGGGGCATCATCGGTCTTGGGGTCTACCGAAGAGAAGAGGGGAAAGAAACAATAAATACAAAGCATACAAATGCAACAGAGAAGCACAACATGTCAACACGCAGTGCTAGGGTGTTCTAACGCGGTGCTACACGATACCGACGGAGGGGGATAACATCCGGGAAAGTCTCGCCGGTGTTTCGTGTTTTCGGACAGATGAATCGGGGGGGGAAGTTGCAGGTTCGCTATGCTTGGAGCATGTGGCAGATGAACGGGCCGCGTATACGGATTCGTCTCGTCGTTCTGAGCAATTTTCATATATAAAACTTTTTCATCCGAGCTACGGTTTATTTTCTATGATTTAACAAAGTTTTAACCATTTTATTGAAATTATTTCTTTATTTAAAACTAACATTATCCAGAATAGTGCGGGATGACGTCGGCATGATGTCAGGGTGACATTAGCAGTTAGTTGACTTAGTCAAACTGACGTGTGGGACCCACCTATCATTGCCTCATCTAACTAACTACTGTTTAGATTAACTAATCTAATCAATTAGGTTAATTAGATTAATTAAGTTAGTTAATCGTTTAATTAATTAATTAAGTAATCGTTTAATTAATTAATTAGTTAGTTAATTAATTACTATTAATATTATTTTTAAACCTTTTTTTAACGGGGCTGGGCGCTGGGGCCCCACTGGCAGTGGCCCGAGGCCAGCCCAGCGGGTTGCGGTCGCAAACGGGGCAAACGGGGTGGGCGCCATGGGCGCACCGAGCGCAGAAGGGGGAAGAGGTCGGCCGGCGCCCCAAGCGGCGGCGGCCACTGGCAGCCGGAGGCGGCTGGGGATGGGAGGAAGGGGCCGCGGGGCAACCGTCGGCGGGAGGAGCGGCAGGTGGAGGGGAGGAGCGCCGGCGGCGAGTGCCTCAGCGGCCAGGCACGAGCGGGGAGGCAGACAGCGCACGGGCCGGCGGCAATTGAGGGGTTGCGCGGAGAGGGGAACGGCGCCGGCAACGGGGAGGCCAGGCGAGGTGGCGGCCGGAAGCGGGATGATAGAGGCAAAGGTGTCCCGTCTTTCGATGAGATGATAACTATCGATTTGGTGGAGACGACTTTGACGATCCGACTACAAACGTGCACGATGTTGCGCCTTAGCAATCGCTAAACCAATCTCCATGGGTTACTGACAATGCCAGAAGCACGATCAGCCTGACCACGAAGGTCTATTCCTGCATGCAATCGAAGAACAAGCAAGAATATGATAAAGCAATCTGAATATTGCAAATATAAATGATGTATTGATAAAGTTGAGGATCCGTAAGCGGTCTTGGTCTGGTCGTTGGACACAAACGAAGTACACGAAGTTGCAATGGCTAACTTTTGACTAAACAAATCCCTAAAGAAAAAGCTACTAGATGGATCTACTTATATAGGAGCAAGGGGTGGCGGCCAAGGAGGTGGAAGGACGTCCCAAGGCAGCCTAATACTAACCCTAGGTCGTACAAGGCTCTTCGGCCCAAGTAGAGGTGATGTAACACCTTTGGACTTGAAGTTTGACTCGGATTCTGCTGCAGTGTCAGATTGTTTTGTCGGTATCTCAACGCTCCGGACGAATTTGAAGGTGATTCTAATTGGGTTGGAAAGTGTATGAAATCTAGTTTCCAACAAAAAAAGAATCACCCAATTCGGAGTCCGTATGAAGGAGTTCTTGACGTTTTGAGTCAGGTATGTCTGTGCAGTCCGAATCTGGATGCAGAACGTGAGAGACTTGGACTCTATCTTCTCTTGGCCCAAAATTGACGTGAGAGAACTTTTTGAACAGCCCCTAAACTTCTCTTTTTCCCTTATCTTCATATGTGAATTGTACAAATGTCCCATGCACCTGGAATTAGACATGGCACAAAAGTCTGTGAAGTATTTTTGTTCTGGATAACATAAATAAATTGTTGCATAGTTTGCATTAGAAATCACCTCACAAATATACATGTATGCAATATTTTTGGTCGTATCCAAGGTAGTCATGTCCTCATCACGGGAGGGGTCGCGATGGCGCGGTAGAGGAGGCGGCGGGGCAGGAGGCCCCGGTGGAGGCGCCCGCCGGTGGGGCGGTCGGCGGCAAGGGGAAGGAGGAGTAGGTCGGGGTGGCGCAGTTGTGGGCGCGAGGGTGCGGGGAAGGCGCGCGCAGGTGTGGCAGAGGCTCGCGGCAAGCGTGGCCAGCGGCAAGCGGGCGTGACTGGGGCGAGCAGCTGCAGCGACGCAGCGGCAAGCAGCAGCAGGTAGGTAGTAGCAGTGATCAGAAACAAGCAAAGGCGGCCGGGGAACAACAAGCAGCATCAGGTACGCAACGGCGGGCGTCGACAGGAGGTTCAGGCCGAGCGACTCGAGGCTACGACCTCGCGTGCGATGAGATGACAGGTGGGACGGATTCCACGCGACACTACGAACGTGCTGACGCACTCGGATAAGCCCGAGGGGGACAAGAACGACTACATGAAGCTCAGCAGCGACGGCAGAGCTCCGGCAATGGCGACGGTAGCGTGGGAACGAGAACAACGGCAAAAAATTGGGGGTCGACGAGGTGCTCACAACGGTGGCGAGGAGCAGCTCGGTGAAGCTGGAGGAGGCCGAGGGCGAGCGGATCGACGGCAGGCAGGGGTGGCGTCCGGCGAAGGGGAACGACGCGGGAGGCGGCAGTGATGCTCCCTGGATCCGATCCAGTGGCGAGGGAAATGAAGAAGGTGACGGCGTTGCTCCCAGACATGTTGGCATGGCGAGGGAGTGGCTGAGGTCATGGCAACGGCGACGACACGGCGACGGCAGTGGCCAGACGAGCTCGGGAAAGAGAGCGTGGGGGCGCAAGGGGAACGGAGTGGCCTAGGGTTGCAAGCGGGGTGCGACGGTGTTTTGTAGGGCGTCGGGGATGTCGGGGATGGCCGGCACGTGGCCATGGCCGTGGGATGGCCGCCACGGTTCCCCTATCTCCCACTGTAGCGATAGGTTAGGGATGCCCCAGTTGAGTTGGGCCGTTTTTCAGGGTGGGCCGAACGGCACAAGAGACTTTAGTTTTTATTTTTATTTTTAGCTTTATAAAACACGAACTTAGTCCCTAAGTTAACTTTAAAAGTTAGACCACTGCCACAATTATTTTGGAACCTTAACAAAATAGGTTTGTATTTGTTTATTAATTAAAGGCATTTAATAAATAGTTTAGCCACTCTTTTAAACAGTTTGTGTCATTAAAACATTTTACAAAAAGGTTGGTTCACAACCAATGTTAACAAGTGATTATTTACCACAAGATGAACATTTTAGTTTTGACATTTGAAAACTTTTAAATTTGACTTTGTTTTAACTTTTGAAATTGAACCAATTTCGAACCGAAGCGACTTTAGTAACAGTAATCATGGCGATGTGGTATCATTACCAGTGGGTTACTGTAGCTTGATTACCCGGGCATTACAGTAAGGAACTGCCATCTAGCTCTGCACTTGATTCTCCTTCTGTTATGAGTAAACTTGCGACACCTACTCCTGCTATTGAATCTGATATGTCGTATGTTCTTGATTATGCTACTTCTGCTATGTATGATGAAACTATCTCTATGCCTGATACTGTGCCACTAGGTGAATTTCTAGATGAACAAATTGCTAAGGTTAGGGAGAGTGCAAATTTTGATGATATTTATGAAAGTGATGATGAAACTACTCCCAATAGATATGAATAGCATGTTGTGCCTGAGGGTTATGTTATGGATGAAGAAACTGCTAGAGACTTTCTTGCTTGCAATGGTAGATATGATCTTGCATCTCAACCAAATAAATTGTGTGGACCTTCGGTCCATTTAAATCGAGGAAAGGATGACTTCTCTTTATAACATATAAAAGCCTCTCAATATTTTAGGGAGCTATATAATAATATTCCATTTGTTTGGAATTAACCAACACACGTGCATAATTTTCCCCATGCTTTTCCTACTTCGAGTTTCTCCTTCAAAACCTTGCCAATAATTCTTTTCCGTTGTTTCGAGGTTCCTCCAAAAATTCGAACATTTTTGGACACTTCAATAATCAAGTCTTAGTTCAAACCCATTTGAATTAAATTCAAATATGTTTGAATTATATCTCGATCTTGTCTTTTATATTTTTCTTGGACCGTGCTCATTTTTATGAGCCCGAGAAAAATAATAATCCCTTGTGCAACTTTTTCCTTAACCCCCCTCTTTCTTTTCATTTATTCTTTCCTCTATGTTCTTTTTCTTTTCCTTCTTCTCTTCTCTCTTTTTATTAAGAGAGAACCAGCCCAGGCCTCCTTTTGGCCCAATAGCCAAGGCCTTCTCCCCCACCAGCCACCTCCCAGCCGCCCTTCTCTCCTCCTGGCCCATCAGCCAACCGGCTCAGGCCCATCTCCTAGCCCAACCGCGCCTAAACCCTAGCCCCGCAGCCATCTCTCCCCCGACCCGCAGCTCCTCCCTCTCGTTCCCCTCGTGCGCCGCCAGCGCTCCACCTCTCGAGCGCCCGACCCCCCTTTCTCCTCGTCCCCCCCGTCGCTCTCCCCATTTCCCCTCGCCTCCTTCTCCAAGGCCCGACGCGGCCTCCCTCCTCCGCACCAGCTCCGCGCCAGGGCGCCCTCTCCATCGATCTTCCCGTGCCCGAGCCTCTCCCTGCTCGATCCCCATCGATCTTCAGCGTCCGAACCTCTCCTCGCCCTGGCTCGCGGCACCCAGGAGCCATGGCCTTCTGCGCCCGTGCCCTCCTTCCTCCACTGCGACAGGGAGCTCGCCAAGGCCCCGAGCGGTTCCCTCCGCGCCAGGCTTCGCCAGCGCCTCTGGACGCACTACCGTTCGCCAGGCAGACCGACGCCTCTTCTCCAGGAGCGCGCCCCAGGCGTCCGTGCCGTGGCCCCTCCTCGCCAGCGTCGTTCCATCCGCTCGTCCAGGAGTCGCCCGTCGGCCAGTTGTGCCGCCGCCCTCCCGCGTTGCCTCGCCCCTGCTGCCTCCTCCTACCGCGTGCCGTGCACCTCGTCCGGGGCTCCAGCGCCGCCGCGGCACTTCTTCTGCCTGCCGAGCGCCCCGCCATGGAGCCCGCGGCCTCGAGCAGCTCCACCACCCCATCTCCAGTGTCTCCAGCTCGACGCCCCGGTTTTTCCTCCTTCGCTGCTCCGGGATGCTGCTGTGACCGTGACCGTGTCCATGTCGTGTTTGTGTTCTGTTGCTGTTGTTGTATCCCAGGACCTCGGAGACGACCAAGTACCATGACGACCCGAACCGCTACGAACGTGTACATCTACACCGAGACCGGCAAGACCGATATGAAGTACGACTACACGACGCGTCAAGTACCCCTCCGATGCCCAAGTTCGACTACATACGGCGATACGTCAAGTACCACTACCGTCGCGAGAACGAGAACCCCCAATTACCACGACGACCGACTCGACAAGTACCCCTACCGATGAACGAGAACAACTACTTCCCTCTACGGCATGTACCACTACCGTCGCCCGAAAACGATGGATGCGCCAAGTACATCTATGAACGGAACGAGTACCTCTACGAACGTGAACAACTACTTCCTCTTCGGAAACGTGAACCACTATGTTCCTCAACGACTCGAACCGCCCCGAAACGATGGTTCCGAAGGTATAACCCGAGACGATGACCCGTGTGAATGTTGTGTTGTATGAGATGTTTCCCTTGTGTGCACCGTGCCCGTTTTGTCCTTTTGTCATGCTCCTCGGTCGCCTCGTCGCCGACTCGTGGGAACCCGGTGACGGGATCACCCCACCTTTCATCTTGTTCGACTCGCTCACGCCATCTTTCTTTTGCACCGGTCTCTCAACGAGTTACCGGAACCGAGTTCTTGCCTTTGCATCATTTCGGTTCGTTGCCGTGGCACCCTTTCTTCCACCACGGTGACAAATATTTCATATCCCTTCATGTCAACTTTTAATAAATTGCATAAACTTGATCATGTCATCCGCATCATGTTAACAACATTATAATGTGTGAATTGTTGTTGCTTTAAAATTACTAAACATGCTTATGGGGATTTTCCGGATATGTTGTTGTTATTTCCGGCCTCATTTAAAATGTCTAAATAGTGTAGTTTTATTATACTTCACCTCTTGCCATGTTAACAAACATTTAATCTTGTCTTGTAAATAAACGAGAGTCAATTAAATAAATAGAATGTGGTGTTTCGTCAATATGCAACTCGTTGCATATTGAGCTCCACTTAACTTGTAGTTTTGTTTGTGCACTTTGCCATGCCATGCATAATTAAACCAGACATGCATCATACTTGGATGTGCATCGTATGCCATGTTTATGATATGTGTGTTTACCGTGTTGTTTCCTTCTTTCCGATTGCTTCTCTTGTTAGCTTCGGTTTCGTTCCGGAGTTGTGAGGCTTCTTCTTCGTCTACTTCCTGGATCCGTTCTTCTCCCTTGTGGATTCCAGGCAAGATGATCATACCCTTGGATACCTTTACTACCATTGCCATGCTTAGTGTCTCGATGCTATCGTTACATGTCGCGCTACCCATCTTTTATGTCAGCCTCTCCTTGTTGCCATGAAACCTCTAACATTTGAAACCTTCCTAGCAAAACCACTATTTGGCTATGTTACCCGCTTGCTCAGCCCCTCTTATAGCGTTGTTAGTTGCAGGTGAAGATGAAGTTCGTTCCAGGAGGGAACCTGTTGTTGTTCTATCACAATATCTATAATTATTATTAACACACCTATATACTGGGCATGGGTGGAAGTCTTGGCCTTTTGCTCAGTGTTTTGTTCCACTCATGCCACCTTAGGCGCCGATAAACCGGCATTATGTTCCTTGATTTTGCGTTCCTTACACGATGGGTGGATGGGGACCCCTCGACAGTTCGACTTTGAATAAAACTCCTCCAGCAAGGCCCAACATTGGTTTTAATTTGCTCATAATAACAACTTAATTATTTAATTAAATTGCATAGGGAGTTAGCGCTACCCGAGGATTCTTAATTCTACATAGCAGGGGGGGGCAGTGCTGATGGTGTTGGTCCCAAACGGGGAGTATGCGGGGCCACCACGGGGAAACTCGAGGATTGGCTCCCGTATAATCGGCCATCCGGTCGTGGCCTGAGACGAGATACGCGCGGCTACTATCAGGGTGTCGACACACCGGGAGGTCTTGCTGGACTTGTTTTACCATTGTCGAAATGTCTTGTGCTACCGGGATGCCGAGCCTGATCGGATTTCCCTAAGATAAGGAGTGATGATATTATATTTATCACTTCAGCTAATCGTGAGAGCTTGTGATGGGCTAAGTTGGAACACCCCTGCAGGGTTATGATCTTTCGAAAGCCGTGCCCGCGGTTATGTGGCAGATTGGAATTTGTTAATGTTCGGTTGTAGAAAACTTGACAGAGGATCTGAAGTAAAACACACTACTATGTGAGTAACCGTGACTGTCTCTTTTCACTTTGAGAAGAGAACACAGTGGGGTTATGTTTGACTCGTATGTAGTTCAGGATCTTTAGTGATCACTACTTTTGCGACCGTTTGCGTAGATGCTCATCTTATTCTTGTACTCGTAAGTTAGCCACCATATTATGCTTAGCCACTGCTGCAACCTCACCACTTTACCTCTTCCTACCCACAAAGCTTTGCTAGTCTTGTTACCCATGGTTATGGGATTGCTGAGTCCTCGTGGCTCATAGATACTACAACACCAGATGCAGGTTCAGCCGAGTTTGAAGCAGGAGCTGGTTCAGAGCTTCACCAGGAGTTCCATGAAGAGAGTGGCCATATGCTTGTGACGTTTTCGACGATCAGTAGTGGTTTCTACTAGGATTCGATCCTGACCTGTGGCTTTATGTTGTTTTGGTATCTTTTCTTTTGGATCTTCGTCCGTAGTTGGGTTGTGATGTTTTGAATGATGTTTTGCTCATGTAATGTATTGTGTGAAGTGGCGAGTGTAAGCCAACTATTTCCTTTTGCAATTTAATCCCTCTTTTACATGAGTCGTGCAAAGATACCAAACTTGAGATCATTCTAGGATGGGCTTATACCTTTAAGTCGTGCCTCGACACGTAGGAGGTATAGTCCCATCCTGGGCATTACATTAGATGAGTTTGACAATTTTATTGTGAAACAAGAAAACTTCAATGCTTATGTTGGTAGACAATTACAACACAATGCTTATATGATTGAACGCTTGAGTGATTGTTTTTCTAGTGCTAAAAGTGAACTGAAACTTATTAGTAAACATGCTTCTATGGTTACCACTCAAGTAGAACAAGTACTTAAGGCTCAGAATGATTTGCTCAATGAATTAAATAGTAAGAATAATGACTATACTGTTAGAGTTGCAACTAGAGGTGGTAAAATGACTCAGGAACCTCTGTATCCTGAGGGCCACCCTAAGAGAATTGAGCAAGATTCTCAGAGAGCTAATTTAGATGCACCTAGTTCTTCTAAGAAGAAGAAAAAGAAAAATGGTAGAACCTTGCATGCTTCTAGTGAACCTGTAGCTCACCCACATGAGAATCCTAATGATATATCTATTTCTGATGCTGAGACACAACCTAGTAATGAACATGAGCCTAGTAATAATATTAATAATGATGTTCTTGATGATGCTCAACCTAACAATGATAATGATGTAGAGATTGAAGCTGATGTTGATCTTGATAACCCACAATCAAAGAATCAACGTTATGATAAGAGAGACTTCGTTGCTAGGAAGCACGGTAGGGAAAGAGAACCATGGGTTCAGAAACCCATGCCTTTTCTCCAAAACCATCCAAGAAAAAGGATGATGAGGATTTTGAGCACTTTGCTGAAATGATTAGACCTATCTTTTTACGTATGCGTTTTACTGATGTGCTTAAAAACAAATCCTTATGCTAAGTATATGAAAGACATTATTACCAACAAAAGAAAGATACTTGAAGTAGAAATTTCCACCATGCTTGCCAATTACACTTTTGAGGGCGGAATGCCGAAGAAATTAGGAGATCCAGGAGTACCTACTATACCTTGCTCCATCAAGAGATACTATGTTAAAACTGCTTTGTGTGATCTTGGAGCTGGTGTTAGTGTTATGCCTCTCTCTTTATATCGTAGACTTGACTTGAGTAAGTTGACACCTACTGAAATATATTAGCAAATGGCTGATAAATCAACTGCTATACCTGTCGATATTTGTGAGGATGTGCCTGTTGTAGTTGCAAATGTTACTATTCTAACGGACTTTGTTATACTTGATATTCCCGAGGACGATAGTATGTCTATTATTCTTGGAAGACCTTATTTGAATACTGCAGGGGCTGTTATTGATTGCAACAAAGGCAATGTCACTTTTCATGTCAATGGTAATGAGCATACGGTACACTTTCCGAGGAAACAACCTCAGGTCCACGGTATCAATTATATTGGAAAAACTTCAACTATCACTATTGGAGGTTTTGAGTTTCCTATTCCTACTATCAAGAAGGCATATAACAATTGTTGGGGACATACATATCCCCATTGAGGTAACCTAATGTAATTCGAAAATTCTCCGGTTTCATGTTACTCGAAAAGAGTTTAATAACAAGACCTGATCAACCTTGTTAATGGATTCCTTTTGATGAACATGGGATAGGTGAATCTAGATGGCACAAACCTTCTGTACCCTCCTTTTACTTTCTTTTAATTAGGTTAAATAAAACAAAATAGCATTGTCTGTCTATTTCCAGACTTATCCGTGCAATAAAAAATATCCCGAAAATAAAAGTTCTCCAGATGCCATGAAAATGAAATATGATTTTTTCTAGAATATCGAAGAAAATATGGCACTGAACACACATCGAGGGGAGCCAACACGTGGCCACGATGGTACAGGGCGCGCCCCCCTGCCTAGGGCGCGCCCCTGCCTCGTGGGCCCCACGTGGCAACCCTCCACTTATCCTTTCACCCATGCTCTTCTTCTTCCTCCCAAAAAAAATCCCCAACCAGCTCAAACCCGAGTTCTAGCTCATCTTGCTGCCATTTTCGATCTCCTTGTTCAAAGCACCATTCACCAAACTGTTTGGGGAGATTGTTCCTTGGTATGTGACTCCTCCATTGGTCCAATTAGTTTTTGTTCTAGTGCTTTATTTGTTGCAAATTTATGCTGCTGTGGTGACCTTGTTCTTGAGCTTGCATGTCAAATTTTCTTGGTCCCAAGTAGTTCTAATGCATGATATAGCATCTAGGCACTTATAGGAGTTGTTGTTATCAATCTTGTTGAGTTTGGTTAACTTTTATTGTGAGTTACTAAAAATTTCAGAAAAAAAACAAAAAAATGTCTAGGAGAAACTTCCAAGGTGGTCCTTCAAGGAAGCAAGAACCGAGGCTCGCGTTCCATGAACCGGATGATGAACCACCGAGGGATGCTGATGTGCGGCCTTGTGAATGGCCATCAGACGAATTTATGGGTCAAGCGGGCATCAAAGATGAATTTTACGCATATGTGCGCAACGCTGACCTCGAGGACTTCATACAAGATAAGTGTCCTCAATACCGTGGCTTAACTGATAGCTTTGTGACAAGGTTTAAAATTTCATCTTCACGTAATTCTCACACTGTACTGTTTGACCTATATGATAAATCTTATACCATGGACTTAGAGGATTTTAATGTTGCCTGCAAGCTCCCACAGTGGGGCAGTATGAGTGATCCTCGCAAATCTGGATTTAGAGAATTCCTAGCTAGTATTATAGTGGGGGAATCCAAGGACGTCACACAAGCTACCACGGGGAGCATACATTTTCCTGCTATTTATTACTTTACTCTCTTATCGGTAGATGCATAAACGGTAAAGATGAGGCTTGTCACATGTGTGTCCCTAATCTTAGTATTCTCATGAGTGATGTACTAGGTGATAGGCAATATAATTTGGGAGCTATTATTGCACGTAGGCTACACCATAATGGTTTGCATGGAGATTTATTTGGTGGGATCTATGCTACTCGCATAGCCCGCTATCTTGGTGTGTCTATGCACACGAATGATGAACCTTTACCTCCTGCTTATTTAGACTGTCATGCTATGGCTAGTCACCGGTTTATAGAGTGGGATAATCAAACCCGCAAATATCGACTAATCTTTAACAGGCAGCATGCCATCCCTATTGTTCTTCCTGCCCCTACTTTGTTTAACTTTCAGGAAAAAGGAAGATAAACTATAACTATGAAAGAGGCAAATGCCTATTATAACATGACGGAGACAACCCGCCTTTGAGCTGTAGCTCAGCA
The DNA here is from genome assembly GCA_902687465.1 of Secale cereale. Taxonomy (NCBI): domain Eukaryota; kingdom Viridiplantae; phylum Streptophyta; class Magnoliopsida; order Poales; family Poaceae; genus Secale; species Secale cereale. The sequence goes on along the minus strand of LR738713.1, from coordinate 263,522,522 downwards.
TGCTGCATCTCAGTACGACCCCAACTACAACTTTGGATATCCGTCAGGCTAATACTGGCCATAGACCAACTTAGGCCAAAAGCCTAAGCTTGGGGGAGTACGTGTTTCTCACCGACTTACATTCATGTTCACACTTATTCTAGTTGTCGGTGCTCACACTCTTTCACTGTACCATCCATGCTAGTTTCAATTTCTTTTTCTTAGTCTTTTTCTTGTGTGCTAGATAAACCCAGAAAAACAAAAAAATATTTGTTGTAGCTTCTAGCTAGTTTACTTTCTTTGCTTGTAGTAGTAACTAAAAATGAAAACCCAAAAATATTTATCGTTCTTCTTTTTCTTGTTGGGAGCTTTCCCGTGTAAATAGTTTCTTTTCTTTAGGGGATAAGAGTACAAGACCATGATAAAATGCTTAGTGGCTCTCATATGCTTTGTTGTTGGATTAACCTTGAGCCACATTACCTTGTCTTCTCTCTTGTATTAAATGTGTGCAGATTCCAGCTTAGTCCAATGCATGTGCACTATTATTATTATCCACACCGTTCGGTCGTGCGAGTGAAAGGCAATAAGGATGATATATGATGAACTAATTAGGATAAGAAAAGCTGGTATGAACTCAACCTCTCTTGTTTTTTGTAAATATGATTGCTCGTCGTTCTTGATTCAACTTGTTATGAATGAAACATGTTTGCAATGACAACTAGAGATCATAGCTGCTTATGTCATGCTTAATTAGTTGAGAGTTTATAATGGTCTATCTTGCGTGCCAACATGATATTAAAATGGTTGTGATGTGGTATGATGGGTGGTATCCTCCTTTGAACGATTTAAGTGACTTGACTTGGCACATGTTCACGCATGTAGTTGAAACAAATCAACATAGCCTCCACGATATTTATGTTCATGGTGATTTATATCCTACTCATGCTTGCATTCAGTGTTGATTAATTTTAATGCATGTTCATGACCGTTGTTGCTCTCTAGCTGGTCGCTTCCCAATCTCTTTCTAGCCTTCACATGTACTAAGCGGGAATACTGCTTGTGCATCCACTTCCATAAACCCCAAAGTTATTCCACATGAGTCCACTATACCTTCCTATATGCGGTATTTACCTGCCGTTCCAAGTAAATTTGTATGTGCCAAACTCCAAACCTTCAAATTAAATTCTATTTTGTATGCTCGAACAGCTCATGTACCAACTAGGGATGTCTATATCTTCCATGCTAGGTGGGTTATTCTCACGATGAATGGACTCTGCTCATCATTCATGAGAAAATGGCTGGTAACCGGGATGCCCAGTCCCATGCTCAAAATCATAATAATTAAACAAAACTCCCCCAGGGTTGTTGCTGGTTTGGACGGTACCCGTTGTTTCGGGCTAGCCGTGGAGTGTGCTTGTTGGTGGTTGGGGGAGTATAAACTTTACCATTCTGTTTGGGAACCGCCTATAATGTGCGTAGCATGGGAGATATCGAGATCCTTGGTTGTTATGTTGACAATGAAAGTATACCGCTCAAAATGTTATTCAATCTCATTTAAAATCAAGCTCTGGCACCTCTACAAATCCCTGCTTCCCTCTGCGAAGGGCCTATCTATTTACTTTTATGCAGAGTAATCATCCTCTTATGAAAGAGCACCAGTAGGAGAGCACATCTGTCGTTGCATGTATTACTATTAATTTGCATCGAGTATGATCATGACTGGATCTCTTTTACCATGAATTACAATGTCTAGTCAGTCCTTGATCTTTAAAGGTGCTCTGCATTTATGTTTGCAGTCTCAGACAGGGCTAGCGAGATACCATCTTGTTATATCATATCATGATTATTTTGAGAAGTGTTGTCATCCGAGGTTTATTATTATTGCTCGCTAGTTGATTATGCCATTGATGTGAGTAGTCTTGAGACCTGAAATTTATTGTTAATGTGGTTAGTTCATGATCTTGTTGAAAACCTGAATGCTAGCTTACATATTTACAACAACAAGAGCAAACAGAGTTTGTCAAAGTTTTTCTTTATCACTTTTAGTTTGTCAACTGAATTGCTTGAGGACAAGCAAAGGTTTAAGCTTGGGGGAGTTGATACGTCTCCAACGTATCTATTTTTCCAAACCATTTTGCCCTTGTTTTGGACTCTAACTTGCATGATTTGAATGGAACTAACCCGGACTGAAGATGTTTTCAGCAGAATTGCCATGGTGTTGTTTTTGTGCAGAATAAAAAGTTCTCAGAATTGCCTGAAAATCAACGGAGAATTATTCTGGAAAATATAAAAAATATATGCAAGAAGATCCTCGCTGGGGGGCCCACACCCTGTCCAAGAGGGTGGGGGCGCGCCCCCTGCCCAGGGCGTGCCCCCTGCCTCGTGGGCCCCCCGATGCTCCACCAACGTACCCCCAGATCCTATATCTTCCATTTCGGAGAGAAAAAAATTAAAGAGAAGGAATTATCGTGTTTCACGAGACGGAGCCGCCGCCAAGCCCTAATCTCTCTCGGGAGGGCCGATCTAGAGTCCGTTCGGGGCTCCGGAGAGTGGAGATCGTCACCACCGTCATCATCAACCTTCCGCCATCACCAATTCCATGATGCTCACCGTTGTGCATGAGTAATTCCATCATAGGCTTGCTGGACGGTGATGGGTTGGATGGGATCTATCATGTAATCGAGTTAGTTTTGTTAGGGTTTGATCCCTAGTATCCACTATGTTCTGAGATTGATCCTGCTATGACTTTGCTATGCTTAATGCTTGTCACTAGGGCCCGAGTGCCATGATTTCAGATCTGAACCTATTATGTTTTCATGAATATATGTGTGTTCTTGATCCTATCTTGCAAGTCTATAGTCACCTACTATCTGTTATGATCCGGCAACCCTGAAGTGACAATAATCGGGACCACTCCAGGTGATGACCATAGTTTGAGGAGTTCATGTATTCACTATGTGTTAATGCTTCGGTCCGGTACTCTATTAAAAGGAGGCCTTAATATCCCTTAGTTTCCAATAGGAGCCCGCTGCCACGGGAGGGTAGGACAAAATATGTCATGCAAGTTCTTTTCCATAAGCACGTATGACTATATTCGGACTACATGCCTACATTGCATTGATGAATTGGAGCTAGTTCTGTGTCACCCTAGGTTATAACTTCTACATGATGAATTGCATGTGACATAATTTCCCATCACCGATCCAATGCCTACGAGCTTTAACTATATTGCTTGTTGCTTATTTACTTTTCCGTTGCTACTATCACAAAAACACAATCGTTACTTTTATTGCTGCTACCACCACTATCATATTACTTTGCTACTAAACTATCTTCCTGCAGATATTAAGTTTCGAGGTGTTGTTGAATTGACAACTCAGCTGCTAATACATAAGAGTATTCTTTGGCTCCCCTTGTGTCGAATCAACAAATTTGGGTTTAATACTTTACCCTCGAAAACTATTGCGATCCCCTACACTTGTGGGTTATCAACGACCGACGAATGCCGGACGACCGACAAGTCCCAGCCACCGTACGTCCGACGCCTACCGGAAATCCGGTGCCACCTATCCAGAAGCGAAATGTCGGACTTCCGACGCCCGCCGGACGACCGGTCCCCCACGAGCCGCCGAACGTCCGACACCGGCCGGACGTCCGGTGCCTGCCTGTGCGCAGTCGCGGGCCTTTGGCCTTGTATCCCTTCACACTTACCCTTTCACCCACTTAAACTATAAATACCCCTACCTCCTCCTAGCTAGGGTTAGCAAAGTGATAGCTCATTTGACAGAGAGCTTTTCTCCTTGTACCTTCTCCTCTTGAGAGAGAGAGACTACTCCATTGGAGGCCAAGACCTCCATATAGGAGAAGATCCCGAGGGATTCAAGACCCCCTCAAGGAGAATATCCTTCTCGAATTCAATCCCCCATCTCCTTTGGATTTGGGATGAACTCTACCTTGTATATTTCCCTTTGTTGTTCATGTACCTTGTGATCTTATGTGTTTGATTGTCTAGTGGATGTGTGATTGGACTTGTTCTTGAGTGTTTTCCCTTGTGATTTCTCTCCGTTATTCCTCGTGTTCATCATGTTCTTCGTGGGATCCCCTCCATTTCGTGAAACATCGGCCTTAGGGTCTCCACCCTACACCTTCTTGGTATCTAGAACCAAGGTTTCTCACGAATTTGGAGGCACCTCACCGTTTTTAGCTTGATTTTGTGATTTGTTGGTTTGATGATCTTTTGTTGATTTTGATCCATGGATTTGCTTGGTTTCAAGTGGATCTAGCATTTCCCCAAGTTTCCCCATCTTTCATCCACGAAATGCCCTTAATTTTGAGCCCAAAATCAACATTTTCCGCCCAAAAACGCGTCCCCAAACTCGCATCTCCCGACCCACCGGACGACCGGCGTTTACCGGACGTCCGGACACTCTCGAAGCACCGAATGTCCGACATCCACCGGATGACCGGAACCACCCAATAGAACCAAAATAACGGATTTCTGACGACTTCTGGACGTCCGGCCACCGGACATCCGACCATCCTCGGACGTCCGACCCCTGTACAAAACTGACTTCGGCTGATTTTTGTTTTGGTCATAACTAATTCATCTGAACTTCGATTTTGACATTCTTTAGCTCATTTTGAAGATATTGACATCCCCCATACCACAAAATACTACCATCATCATTTGACTCCATCAATTTTTGTGAAATTTGGCAAGTTTGCCTAGGCCTTCCACCATATCATCCGCATAGCCACCTTAGCCTTCCGCAACCTAACCCATTTTGATCGGGTTTCCACCATTAATTCCGCAACCACCACCGCTTTTCCGCTACCACATTTTGACATTTGTCCTTGAGATTTTGAGTTGTGGTTTTTTACGTTTCCTAAGGCGTTTCAGCTAATTAGGAATGGTTCTACATCAAGAGCACCGCATCTCGTCATCATCATCGGACGGTAACTTCGACGACATCATTGTATATTCCCCTTTACAATTGCATTGTTAACCCCTAGCCCATTTTGCGTCACTTGCCTATCGAGACTAGCCTTTGAGTATTGCGGGCAATGTTACTTGTGCACATTAGTGATCATCGATCCGCACATCAATTGCCTACATACCATATCATCTTGGTTTCTTCATATCATCCCTTGTGTCACAAGATTGTTCCTGCATATACACAATTGCTATCCTGGTTTGTGCATTTCGCATCGTGGCCATACAAAAAAAGATTTTAAGCAAAAAGAGAAAGACAAAGAAGCTTGTAAGCAATAGCCATAGCATCATACCACATTGCACATAAGATTGTCATATCCGGTCATCTTGGATCATCACCGGAACATCATACATAGATAGCATACTTGGGATAGAAACTTGATACATTTTGCATATCATAGGTTGTGCACAAGTGTCGTATCCGCCTATAGAGGAATCATGCTAGTGTCTCTCTTGAGTTGTGCAACACGAGCGTTTTCTGTGGATTCCACATTTTGTGATCATTTCTTGGTTGCACGACCCCATTTATCCCTCTATGTGTGTGTGTATCCGTGTTCCATTCATTGCTATTGGTCTACTTGTTTCGCTTGTGAATTCGTGAATCTATTTCAACATTATTGACTCTTGCTAACATTTTGCATCAAATTTTTGTGCCACTATCCTCACCGAGCTACTCCATAAGCCTTATTGTGTAGGTGTGAGTGAACAAGTCCGGTACCAATTCCACTATTCTTTCATTTCACATTGAGTGAAACGGGATACATCCTCAACATTGGGAAAATTTAACTTGGCATTGTTTATCTCATTTCCTACTCACCTTTGCTCGAGTCTTGTGATGGATAGGCAAAGCATTTCATCTACTTCGGTCTACACCAACAATGACAAGTTCGATGCCATGTTGAACCACTTGTGCGCCAACATGGATGCTCAAATGGAGGAGCTCAAAGCCCTCATAAAGACCGCCAAGAGGTCTCCCTCATCTTCGAGAAGACGCTCAAGTGCACATCCTTCCGAGCTACCATCTTCGTCACGATCACATCGGCATCGACACCATCAACGACGAGAACGTGAAGGTCACGAGCTCAACACCAACAACAACTCAACGACTTCACCATGTACCTTGGCATCTTCTCCAAGTGACTTCAATGCATCTTCGCCTTTGGACATACGGCATCTTCGCCAACAAGCACCTCAAGCTTATGCTCAAGATAAGCTCCCCAAGCTCAAGTCCGCGACTTCCACAAGCTACTAGTACTTCGACAACGACCACATGATTCCTTTCTATGGGACTCAAGAACCCTAGGAGTATATTGAGTGGGAACGCTTGATGGACGACTACCACACGCTACATCAAGTCCCCTACGAAGATCAAGTGAAGTGTGCCACAAGAAACTTCCACGACTTTGTGTCAACATGGTGGTTTCACACACCTTCGAAGGACTATGACATGAGTTGGCCCAAGATGAAGAAAGCTTGGCGGTGAGAGTTAATGCCTCCCACTTACACGGAACATCTTCTACGCCAATTGGAGAACACCATACAAGGATACAAGTCCATTGACAAGTACTTCAAGGAGATGAAGAATGCCTTGCGATGAGCCGGCGTGGACGACCCTATTTTGATGAAGTTCCACTTCATGATGGGATTGAACAACGACATCTCCAAGACTATCTTCCTCGAGAACTACAAGTCCCTCGATGACAACTACATTGGTGCTCTCAAGGAGGAACAAGAACTCATGAAAGCCAAAGCTTCTCCACCGCAATCACACTTCTCGAAGACCAAGCTCCAAGACGGCAAGCATGAAGCTAGTACCACCATGATGTCCAAGCCCAACAAGGTCAAAGACGACGGTCCCAAGTTTGACTCCATCTCCATCCCTCTTTGTGGCATTGATGACGCCGAGTCTACTTTAACTCTTTTTCAAGACGGTGCGGCGACGACTGCGACTACGGAGCCATTCGCGGACCAAGCTTTGGAGGTGAACGACATGGTGGCGAGCAAGGATGATGCTTCCATCTTTGGAGGCGAGAGTGATGATGTGCCATCTTCGGCCTTCATCCACAGCGACGGTTACGAGATGGTTGAGCATGGGATTTTACCTTCGACCACGACAGCGTATGATGACTTGAGTGACTTTTGCCACCATATTGAGAGTGAAAGCGAGTTCACCACTAGCCCCATATATGATGAGCTGCCCAAATTCCCAAGTGAGGAGAGACACAACCCCCACCACTTGAGTGAGATGAGTGACTCCACCATATGTGAGTTTGAGTGCACCTATTTTGAGGGAGTGAGTGAGCCACTACATAGAGAGAGTTAGATAGTTGATAGGTCATGTGAGGCCACTTTAAACTCTAACGACTCGATCTCTACCTCTATTGTGTCTTCTCATTTGGTGCTAGGTCCCATTTATGATGACGTGTCGATCCTCGACGACTTCGTCCTTCCATTGGACAAGACGATGGCCATGGTGAAATATGATGCACCCCCACATGGTTCCATCAAGATGAAGATGACGACCACCATTTGGTCTTTCCCACCTCACCTACACCACATGAGTGGAATGAGAAAGGTAACAAAGGTGAAGGTGATGCTCTCGTCCCACTAGTGGACTATGTTGACATTGATTGCTTGCATGATGTTGATCCATCTATTGCCATGCTTCATTCTTGTATGATTTCCCCATGCGATGATTTAGCCATTTATGACGAGTTTCATGATTGCCATGTGGATTCTATTAGTTATGATGCCATGTTGCATAGGATTTCTTGCGGTAATTCTCTTGGTCACATCATGTTTGACAATTCGCTTGACTTGTCATATGTTATGCATGAGATCAACAATATGTCACATTTGCATTCTCATCATAGTAACTATTAATATGTCATTAACATAAACCCAATTTGTACATATGGCATAGATGAAAAGCCCATGGTTATTGGCATTTGTTTTTCTTGTGATGATATTGACATGCTTCCTTTGCATCACCTCCATCATATTCCATGCCATGATTACCTAGCTTTGGACATGCATTTTTTTGGATGGTGTTCCACTTCTGCACATTATGCTTCCGATATTGCTCATGAGGAGACCCCCATAGTTTCATCATACATTTTAGAAGATTTTGATCGATCCCATCCATTGCAGGATCCCCATATTTGTATGCACGATATGCTCCCCATGAATGAAAACGCTAGTGTTGTTCCACATACTTGCTCTAATTTGTGTCCCCATGGTGCTATACATGACAACTATTCTTTCATGATGGATGACATGTTCTTATACCATGCATCAAATTTCTTTGAGATATGCTTATCTTGTGCTAATTCACATGTGCACATACACATCATGATGGATGATGTGTACATTTACCACGCGCACAATTTCTTTGGTTTGTGTCTCTTTTGTGTAGGTCCCCATACTTACTCGTCAACCTTGCAAGAGCACGAGTTGACGAAATGAGCTCTAGAGAGCAACGATGACTTGGGATCGCGTGGATTGTCTTTCCCACCGTTCCCATTGCGCAAACACTTCGTGCATTTCTTCTACATGGCCCTCACATGGTTGTGGATTATTGTCTGTTATGTATCATTTTCCCATATTGCCATGTTCACATTGCATGATGTGCCCATTCCTATGCCTTTGCCATGCATTTGTGACCCATGCTTTGCATTACACATGATGATTGATCCTCATACTTGTATGTGTATTTGCAAGCTTGGTGGAGATATTGCTTGTTATTGCCATGATGCCTTTGCACCCCATGCCTATTATGATGCATTGATCTTGATTTGTGATTGTGCTTGCGATATGTCATTTGCATTGCCTATATCCACTATTTGCTCATATGACATTGTGACGCCCGAAGACCGACATCCCAGAAGTTTCCAGAAGATTCCAGAAGATTCCAGATGTTCCGGGTTCTTCCGTGTGTGTCTTTGTGCTTGCTTTATTTATTTTGCATTGCATCATGTCATCATGTGTGTTGCATCATCATGTTTTCAAAACTTGCACCCGTCCGAGTCCGCCCGTCCTCTCCGTTGTCCGTTTTGAGCCCAGACACACTCACACGCGCCCGCGGCACCTCCGAATATTTATTTTATAAGTGACCGGAAAATGTTCTAGGAATGGGACGAAACTTGGCGTGCGGTCTTATTATAGCGTAGGTAGACCGCCTGTCAAATTTCGTCGCATTCGGAGTTCGTTTGATAGCCCAACCGTTAAACTTATAGCGGCACTATAGCCGGATAAACGTCGGACGTTTCAGTGCTCTGAAACCTGTTGCCGGGCAGCCATCTCTCTCCCTCTTCTCAGCCTACACATTCTACACAGCCCACTTTTGCCCCCTCGTCTGCACGCCCGAAACTGCCCTGAACCCGAACCGGTCTGTCAGTACCGATGTGTCCGGATCAACCCCAAACATCCCTAAAACATCTCCATTTTTCTTATTTGGATTCCTATCTATTTTATTCTCAACCATCGGTTTTCAATCGGATGATCCAACTTCCCTCTTCCTATATATATAGCCCATATCTATAAATAGCAGGACAAACCCTAGTCTAGGCAGTCCCATCCATCCATTCCTCCGCCGCCGCCACTCTTTCACATCTTCATCGGGATCCTCCCAGATCCCTTTTCCTCCAACCAACGTCTGAGCCTCCACCTCTGGATCCTCATCCATCGATCTGCCAATCGCCACCGCAGCCTCCGACCAACTCCTGTGCTTTCCGCACTGTCCAAATTGCTGCAGCCAGCCACCATCCTTCCATCCAACTCTCCCCACCGGACGATCTTCGTAGCAGCAGCTCGAGTGTCTCCTCCCCGTCGACCCGGGGGAGTAAAGCTCCTCCGTGCCCTCTTCGTCGAACGCCAGGAGCCCTGTCCCCGAGCTCCAGGAGGACCCGTGCCTCCCCGTGCTTCTCTTCTTCCGCCTCTCACTGTTTCTCTTGGTTTCTCTCTCCGATAATCCGCTCCTGTTGTTTTGCTCGAGCAGAAGGTCCCGCCATGGATGCACGAACGAGCTCGCCGGTATTCTCGGTCGTCCTTACACCGTCCGCCTCCAAGACCGGCCGGATCCTGAGCTGGGTGCCCCGCCCCAACCCCGTCATCAACCATGCGCGTCGCCGGAGCTCTGCTCCATCCGCCGCCGCGCCCCATGGCTCGTCCGCAGCGCCGCCGGGTCGTCGTCCCCTGTTTTTTCCTCGATGCAGCGGGTGGGGCGGGTGGTCGTCAACGTGCGCCTGTTACCGCATCGCCAGATCCGCCCCGCCCTGGGCCTCCTCTGTTCCGGCCCAGCGCGCCCCTGCTGGCTCCCCTTTCCACCGATCCGGGCCTCGGCCATGGTGAGCCACCCCAAGCCCAGCTCCCCAGCAGATTTCGGCCCGGTGCTGTTTTTTTTTTAGTCTGGCGAATTTATCTTTTAACCAGGAAAAAACTGTTTTACAGATTAGACCCTCTAGATCATGCTTTTAATAACTAAATAACCGTGCATCGGTTCAAAATGTTGTAAACATGTAAAATGCGTAGAATTTTGTGTAGATTCATAATAACAAACTTTCATGCATGTTTAAAATGTTTAAATTGTTGTTTGCATTAATTTGTATAAATGTCATGTTGAAATGGTTTTATTCTTAACTAAATAACCGTAGCTCCAAATTTAATAAACTTTGTATGTAAATGGGGTAGAAAAATGTGTAGAATACATGGTGCACTTTGTTTTGCTGTTTAAAAACATTAAAATTATGTAATAGGCAGATCAGTACCAAATTCAAATTATGCACATGGGGATTTTCCGGAATTGTTGTTTGTCATTCCGGCCTCATTTAAAATGCCTAAATAGTTAGTTTACTTTTGCTTCACCTATTGCCATGTTAACAAACATTTAACCTTGTCTTGTAAATAAACGAGAGTCAATTAAATAAATAACATGTGGTGTTTCGTCAATATGCAACTCGTTGCATATTGAGCTCCACTTAACTTGTAGTACTTGTTTGTGCACCTTGCCATGACATGCATATTTAAACCGGACATGCATCATACTTGGATGTGCATCGTATGCCATGATTATGCTTGTGTGTTTACCGTGTTGTTTGCTTCTTTCCGGTTGCTTCTCTTGTTAGCTTCGGTTTGTTCCGGAGTTGTGAGGATTCGCTCGACTATGTTGCTCCGTCTTTTTCATGGATCCGTTCTTCTCCCTTGCGGAATCCCAGGCAAGATGATCATACCCTTGGATAGCTTTACTACCATTGCCATGCTTAGTTGTCTCGATGCTATCGTTACATGTCGCGCTACCCATCTTTTATGTCAGCCTCTCCTTGTTGCCATGAAACCTCTAACCTTTGACACCTTCCTAGCAAAACCACTGTTTGGCTATGTTACCCGCTTGCTCAGCCCCTCTTATAGCGATGTTAGTTGCAGGTGAAGATGAAGATCGTTCTAGGTGGGAACTTGTTGTTGGTATATCACAATATCTATTATTATTATTAACACACCTATATACTGGGCATGGGTGGAAGGCTTGGCCTTTTGCTCGGTGTTTTGTTCCACTCATGCCACCTTAGGCGCCGATAAACCGGCATTATGTTCCTTGATTTTGCGTTCCTTACACGATGGGTGGATGGGGACCCCTTGACAGTTCGACTTTGAATAAAACTCCTCCAGCAAGGCCCAACATTGGTTTTAATTTGCCTCATAATAACAACTTAATTAATTAATTAAATTTGCATAGGGGGTCGCGTCCCCGGGTTCATTCTACATAACAGGGGGGGCCAATGCTGATGGTGTTGGTCCCAAACTAGAGCCACTTGCGGTGCCACCCAGTTATCTGGGGTCTTCGGTTGCTGTACGTATTGCTCATCCGGACGTGGCCTGAGACGAGATACGCGCGGCTACTATCAGGGTGTCGACACGCCGGGAGGTCTCGTTGGACTTCTTTTACCATTGTCGAAATGTCTTGTGCACCGGGATGCCGAGCCTGGTCGGTTTTCCCTAAGATAAGGAGTGATGATATTATATTTATCGCTTCAGCTAATCGTGAGAGCTTGTGATGGGCTAAGTTGGAACACCCCTGCAGGGTTATAATCTTTCAAAAGCCGTGCCCGCAGTTATGTGGCAGATTGGAATTTGTTAATGTCCGATTGTAGAAAACTTGATAGAGGATCCGAAGTAAAACACACAACTGTGTGAGTAACCGTGACTGTCTCTTTTCACTTTGAGAAGAGAACACGGTGGGGTTATGTTTGACTCGTATGTAGTTCAGGATCTTTAGCGATCACTACTTTTGCGACCGTTTGCGTAGATGCTCATCTTATTCTTGTACTCGTAAGTTAGCCACCATATTATGCTTAGCCGCTGCTGCAACCTCACCACTTACCTCTTCCTACCCATTAAGCTTTGCTAGTCTTGATACCCATGGTTATGGGATTGCTGAGTCCTCGTGGCTCACAGATACTACAACACCAGATGCAGGTTCAACCAAGAATGATGCAGGAGCTGGTTCAAGTACTTCTCTGGGAGCTCGATGAAGAGAGTGGCCGTATGCTTGTGACGTTTCGACGATCAGTAGTGGTTTCTACTAGGATTCGATTTTGACCTGTGGCTTTATGTTGTTTTGGTATCTTTCTTTTGGATCTTACCCCTTAGATGAGCTGTGATGTTTTGAATGATGTTTTGCTTATGTAATGTATTGTGTGAAGTGGCGAGTGTAAGCCAACTATCTCCTTTTGCATTTTAATCCCTCTTTTACATGAGTCGTGCAAAGATACCAAACTTGCGATCATTCCAGAATGGGCTTATATCTTTAAGTCATGCCTCGACACGTAGGAGATATAGTCCCATCCTGGGCATTACAGACATGATCGCCATGAGTTCCTCTAGTGTGTTGCATCCTCGCACCACTAACTTGCACGACATGATTATCATGTTTGCCTTGTGTAGTACATCACCCATGATTCATACTTGCTCATTTCATGTGGTTGATGACAACCATTGCCATGCTTTGCACTTGATTGTTATTGCTTCTTGTCATATATCTCCACATGTTGCCTCTCTCATGCTAGTTGATTTTCCATGTATTGAGTGCAACAATGATTTTAGTCTTGCTAATGAGATTGCCCCCATAGCATTCTCTCATTTTTTTCGGAGATTTTGACATATTTATTGTGAAGCATGCTTGTCTTACTTATTTGCACCATATACCTAGTGACATGAATATAGACATTTCTGCATCATATTATTCATGCACTTGTGCTTCTAATGGTTATGTGCAAGAGAAGAGAACCATCATGATGGATGATGTGTTTATCTACCATGCACATACGTTCTTTTTTTTGTGCATGTGTAGGATACTTGAACTTTGTGTCGACTTCCACTTCACGTGACTTGACAATTCAAGCTCTTGAAAGTGAACCACCTTCTACCACGACAATTCTACATCGCACTTGTTTGTGCTTCGGCATTGTGAAGGACGCACAAGGACACACTTTCGAGGTGATATCTTCCTCCTTCGAGACACCCAACACCATGAGCATGGATATTGTGGATCACACTACTTGTGTTGCTTGCACCATGAGACTTATTTGTCATCTTGGACCCCTTTATTGCACACATGTTAGAGATCTCACTTCGACTTGCCATTTTTACATCTCCATGCATCATGATATATATGCCTTATGTGTTGCATCCGACTTGTGGATTACTTGTCCCTATCGTATGCTTGGTTGCAACAGTGTCATCTTTTCACATATGCCATGTCCCATTGCTTGCCACATGCTTAACTTGATTGCCTCACACATGTTGAACAATGCTCTTTCTATTGTGTTGAGTGCCACACGATTTTGACTACACCCTATGCACATTATGCTTGGATTGTCTTGCACTTGACTCATGTGTTTAGACACTTCAATTTATTTAGTGTTGTGAATGATTCATATGCCTACCATAGACCTTTTGATGCGGAGCATCCTAAGGTCATCCCCATGGATCCTTCATCACCGCACCAAGTGCCCAAAGGACCAATGACTCGAGCCCGTGCAAGAGCTCTCGATACCGAGGTGACTTCGCTCCTCTCTCTACATCTTTCGGATTCACTTGAGACATGGCTTCTACCCTCATCAGGAACTCTGTGCATACTCAGGTACTTGGACGAAGGCCACGGGACAGCTCTGAACAATGGTCAAGAAGGCGAGTTCGACAAGTGCCGGGAACAAGAAGAAGGAAGGCTGAAGATGCTACAGGCACCGGACGTCCGGCCCACACCAGACGACCGGCGACTCCCAGGCACCGGACGACCGGAAGACACCGGACGTCCGGCCTCTCCCAGACGACCGGACGACCGGAAGCCACCGGACGTCCGTGACAACGACCACATAAGCTAAATAGCGGAAATCCGAGGATTACCGGACGTCCGGTCCCTCCGGAACCTCCGGACGTCCGGTAACCAGCAGACGTCCGCCCCGACGGCGACCACTCGTGTAATATATACTCGTTGACTTCCCTCCTTTCGAGGTAGCTGTTGGATAGCTCATTTCAAACCTTAGTGTGGATTCTCTCCCACGAGACCGCGCGCCTCTTCGGAGAAGATCCACCACGGATTCAAGGCCTCCACATCGGGGAAGATCCTACGGGATACCAAGACCTGCTCACGGAGAAGACTACCCTTGTAACACCGACGTTGTCTATGGATCGTGTAGCTCGATTATGTATCGTGGATCTAGCATTTGTGTGATCATCTTCGTGTTGAATTGAGTGTTTCCTCTCGTGTTTTCCCCGTTTGCCTCCTTGTGTTCTCCGTGTTCATCGTGGGATACTCTCCAAACGTGAAAGATCCGCTGATTAGGGTTCCACCCTACATCATCTTGGTATCAAGAGCACAGGTTGATCACGATTTTGGAGCCCCACACCCTGTCTTCTAGCTTGTTTTTGTTGTGTTCTTCCCAATTTCGAAAATTCCCCACAAAAATAGCCCCAAAAAGTTTTTGTGATCTGTTGATTTGGCAAGATTTTGTTGACTTTGTTCCAAGGATTTGCTGTGCCACGTGTCGATCTAGCATTTCCCCACCGTTTCACCAATTTTCCTCCGCGAATTCGGGCAAGTTTGACCATTTTGTCCACGGATCCACCAACACCAGTCCCAGACCTACCGGACGACCGACGTTTACCGGACGTCCGACACGCCTCGAGACACCGGACGACCGCTAAACACCGGACGACCGGCACCCCGCTTACAGAAACTTTTACCGGATTTCCGGGACTTCCGGACGTCCGATCCCTTCCGATAGACCGGACGACCGGTACCCTCCGGACGTCCGACAGCCCCTGACATAGCTGAACTTTTTCAGTTCCATACCACCTTCCGCTACCACCTACCTTTCATCCCACCTTCCGCAACCACCATCGCTTACCCGCTCCGAGTTTGACAAGTGTGTCTCCCTTTGCCTTGGATACTTGAGTTGTGGTTTCACCGTTTCCTTGGATGTTTAGGCTACCCTGGAACGGCAAGACTTCGACAACACCACCACTCCACTTCGGCAAGGACGGTAACATCGACGACACTTCGCTCATCCTACCTTGCAATTGCATTGTCACCCTATGAACCATTTTTGCGTAGCTTTCCCATTGAGACTAGCCATTTGAGTATTGTCGGGCCACGACACTTGTGCACATTAGTGATAGTCATAGATATTGCATACTACATTCATCTTGGTATCATCATATCTCCGTGTGCCACAAGAGTGCTCCGCATACACAATAGCTACCTTGATCCGAGAAGCATGCATATGTGCCCAAAGAAAGAGCTCACAAGCTTTTAAGCAAAAGAGCCAACCAAGGCAAAAACACAATAGCATCATACGCCTTGCATCAAAGGAAATCATACATCATAGCAACATCATCTTGTGCTCAAGCATCGGCACATCATACACTCATAGCATACTTGTGATAGACAGTCATTACGTTTTGCCTCTTATAGGTCGTGCACAAGTGCGTATCCGCCTATTAAGCAATCGGTTAGCGTCTCTCTACTGTTGTGCAACACGAGCATTTTCCGTGCTTTCCACATTTTCGCTCACCCTTGGTTGCACAACCACATTTATCTATCCGTGCGTGTGTTCCGTGTGCTACTTTGCCAGTGATCTACTTGTTGCATGAGCAACTTGTGAACCATTTTCAACATCATTGAGTCACTTTGACGATTGCATTGAATTTGTGCCACATCCTAACCAAGCTCCTCTCAAAGCTTTACTTGTGTAGGTGTGAGAATCGACACGAAGTGGTACCAATAGTGCTATTTCCGGGTTACATTATTGAATGATCATTGATCCATTTTCAACCTCGGTTAAGGTACATTGATATTGTCTTCTCCTTTCTACCACTCACATACTTGCTTGTGATGATGGATAGGCCAAGTACATCTTCCAACCCGATCTTCGACGATCCTCAAGAAGCGAACAACTACGTCACCAAACTACATCTTTTCGGTGTCCAACGGGCTCTAGATCAAGAGAGTGAAGCTATGCGTGAGTACATTGCTCAAGTCGCCGAGGATGCGCGCCAATTTGAAGCAAGGACAAAAGAACAATTCGACATCATCAACACCAACATGACTACTCAATACAATGAGCTCCGGACATTGATAATCAACCGACGTTCTTCCTCAACATCATCTCAAAGACGAAGCCGCTCAAGTCGACACTCCGACTCCACGCAAGACTCAAGTACACCTACGTCCAACACTCTTCGTCAAGCCGCACGTCAAGCTCGACATGACCACCGGCAGCCTCTACATGACAAGAGTTCACAAGAACTATTCGACGACCAAGAAAGTCGACGTCGTCAAAACCAAGCCACACTTGAGCAAGCACAAGAACGGCAACGACTACGTCAACAACAACAAGAGCGAGCTCGTCAACACCAAGAAGAACTTGATGCCGAGGCTAATCACCAAGCACAACAACGTCGAGAAACTCAAGCTATGGAGGCGTAACGAGCTTTACAAGATGCACATCGCAATGTGGCTGCCCGCACTCGACACACTCATCAAGAAGAGGATTTCCTTCGGGATGAGGTGCAAGAGGGACGCCATCAAGCAAGAATGCAACGAGAAGCTCCTCCTCAAGCGCGACAAGAGCAACAACCCCAACAAGAACACCTACATCAACAAGAGCAACAAGATATGGCAAACCGCCAAAATCGAGACCGCCCTCCCAATAGGCAAGGAAACAACGATGAGCATCGCTTTGGCAAGCTCAAGTTCACCATGCCAAAGTTCTCCGGAAGCATTGATCCCAAAGACTACCTCTCATGGGCATTGAAAGTTGACAAGATCTTTCGCCTTCACAACTTCGATGAAGAGAAGAAGATCGCAATGGCATCCTTGGAGTTCCAAGACTATGTTCTCATTTGGTGGGAGCAAATCATAGAAAGAAGAGAAGCAAAAGGCGAACCTCCTATCACCACTTGATACGGTGTATCCTAGGGCCATCCCCATGGACCCTCCTTCACCCCCTCAAGTGCCTCAAGGACCGATGACACGTGCCCGTACTAGAGCTTTCGAGACCGAGGTGACGTCACTCCTAGCCCTACTTCCTTATGAATCTTGCGAGACATGGTTGCTACCTCAAGCGAGTGTGCTTTGTGTGCTCAGGTGTGAAGGAGACCGCTTCGGAGAAGAGCGTGAAGGTGAACAAGTCCCCAAGGCCACGTACGAACCGATGCATCAAGAAGGGCAGAAGGGAGCTCCAGGCCCCGGACATCCGGCACCATGGCCCGGACATCCGGCACCTGGGCCATCATCTACAGAAGACCAGCAGCGACTGAAGCTACAGGGCCCGGACATCCGGCCAGGGCCCGGACATCCGGCCAAGCACGGCCCGGACATCCGGCCCCGGGCCCGGAAATCCGGCGCCTCTGTCCAGAGAGCACCCGAGACCAGGCCACTCCAGCCCGGACATCCGGCCCATGGCCCCGGACGTCCGGCGTCCCTCGAAGCCCCGGACATCCGGGCCGCCGCCCGGACATCCGGCCCCTGATCTGCCTGCGTGCAGCCCCCTGGGCCGAGGCCCATGTACCCGTTCGCCCCGAAGACTATATATACTCCTCTCCTCTTTCCGTTTAGGGTTAGCTGTGGTTTTAGCTCATTTGACACTTGTGTGGATTTCTCCCACGAGACCGGTGCGCCTCTACGGAGAAGATCCACCTCTGGATTCAAGACCCCTAAACGGGAAGATCCCACGGGATTCCAAGACCTCCTCCGGGAGAAGACTATCTGTATCACCGTTGTTGACTTTGGATCATGTATCTCGACCTTGTATCGCGAATCTAGCACTTGTGTGATTGCTTCCGTGTTGATTTGAGTGTTCTCTCTTGTGTTTTCCCCATCTTTCTCCGTGTTTTCCCCGTGTTCATCGTGTGCCAACCTCCAAACGTGAAAGATCCGCTGATTAGGGTTCCACCCTACATCATTATGGTATCTAGAGCAAAGGTTTCTCACGATTTAGGAGCCCCACACTTTGTTTTCTAGCCTGTTTTTGTCGTGTTCTTCCTAATTTCGAAAATTGCCCCACAAAAAGAGCCCCAAAAAATTTTCTGTGATCTGTTGATTTGGCAAGATTTTGTTGAATTTGTTCCATGGATTTGCTGTGCCACGTGTGGATCTAGCTTTTCCTCCACTTTTCCCCAAATTTCATCCGAAAAATCCACCCAATTTTTGCCCCGCAACCCCCTTTTGCAACGTGTTCTTGCTGGCTCGGGCACCCCGGACATCCGGCTCGTGCCCCGGACATCCGGCCCGGCCCGGACATCCGGCCCCTGGCCCGGACATCCGGCCTCCCGCAGCCATTTTTCCCCACTACACTTCCCTCCTAGCAATCACCCGCCTCTTCGTTCGGTGATCCACCCACTCTTCCGCAAACCTCCACCAATCTTCCGCAACAACCACCATCGCTTCACCGCTTCGAGTTTGGAAAATTTGTCTCCATTTGCCGTGGATACTTGAGTTTTGGTTTCACCGTTTCCTTGGATGTTTCGGCTACCTTGGGACGGCAAGACTTCGACGACACCACCGCTCAACTTCGGCAAGGACGGTAACATCGACGACACTTCGATCATTCTATCTTGCAATTGCATTGTCACCCTATGAACCATCTTTGCGTAGCTTTCCCATTGAGACTAGCCATTTGAGTATTGCCGGGCAACGACACTTGTGCACATTAGTGATACTCATATATATATTGCATACCACATCATCTTGGTATATTGCATATCTCCTTGTGCCACAAGAGTGCTCCGCATACACAATAGCTACCTCGATTCGAGAAGAATACATATGTGCCCAAAGAAAGAGCTCAAAAGCTTTTAAGCAAAAGAGCCAATCCAAGCAAAGAAACTATAGCATCATACGCCTTGCATCCAAAGAGATCATACAACATAGCAACATCATCGTGTGCTCAAGCATCGGCACATCATACACTCATAGCATACTTGTGATAGATAGTCGTTACGTTTTGCCCATATAGGTCGTGCACAAGTGCGTATCCGCCTATTAAGCAATCGGTTAGCGTCTCTCTAGCGTTGTGCAACACGAGCATTTTCCGTGGTTTACCACATTTTTCGCTCATCCTTGGTTGCACAACCACATTTATCTATCCGTGCGTGTGTTCCGTGTGCTACCCTTTGCTAGTGATCTACTTGTTGCATGAGCAAATTGTGAACCATTTTCAACATCTTTGAGTCATTTTGACGATTGCATTGAATTTGTGCCACATCCTAACCGAGCTCCTCTCAAAGCTTTACTTATGTAGGTGTGAGAATCGACACGAAGTGATACCAATAGTGCTATTTCCGGGTTACATTGTTGAGTGATCATTGATCCATTTTCAACCTCGGTTAAGGTACATTGATATTGTCTTCTCCTTTCTCCACTCACTTACTTGCTTGTGATGATGGATAGGCCAAGTTCATCTACCAACCCGATCTTCGATGACCCTCAAGAAGCGAACAACTACGTCACCAAACTACATCTATTCGGTGTACAACGAGCTCTACATCAAGAGAGTGAAGCTATGCGAGAGTACATTGGTCAAGTTGCCGAGGACGCGCGACAATTCCAACAAAGCACCAAGGAGCAAATCGACCTCATCAACACCAACATGTCTACTCAATACAATGAGCTACGGACATTGATCATCAACCGACGTTCTTCCTCAACATCATCTCATCGACGAAGCCGCTCAAGTCGACATACCGACTCAACGCAAGTCTCAAGTACACCTACGTCAAACACTCTTCGTCAAGCCGCACGTCAAGCTCGACATGAACATCGGCAACCTCTACATGACAAGAGTTCCCAAGAGCTATTCGACGAACAAGAAAATCGTCGTCGTCACAACCAAGCTACACTTGAGCAAGCACAAGAACGGCAACGACTACGCCAACAACAACAAGAGCGAGCTCGTCAATATCAAGAAGAACAAGATGCCGAGGCTAACCGCCAAGCACAACAACGTCGTGACGCTCAAGCTATGGAGGCGCAACGTGCTTTACAAGATGCACACCGCAATGTGGCCGCCCGCAATCGACACACTCGTCAAGAAGAGGATTTTCTTCGAGATGAGATGCAAGAACGGCGCCAGCAAGCAAGCATGCAAGAAGAAGCTCCTCCTCACGCGCGGCAAGAGCAACAACCCCAACAAGAACATCTTCCTCAACAAGAGCAACAAGATATGGCAAACCGCCAAAATCGAGATCATCCTCCCAATAGACAAGGAAACAACGACGAGCATCGCTATGGCAAGCTCAAGTTCACCATGCCAAAGTTTTCCGGAAGCATTGACCCCGAAGACTACCTCTCATGGGCATTGAAAGTTGACAAGATCTTTCGCCTTCACAACTTCGATGAAGAGAATAAGATCGCTATGGCATCACTTGAGTTCCAAGACTATGTTCTCATTTGGTGGGAACAAATCATGGAGAGAAGAGAAGCCAAAGGCGAACCTCCTATCACCACTTGGACTCAAATGAAGGAAGTGATGAGAGCACGTTTTGTGCCTACACACTACAACCGCGACTTGTTCAAGAAGCTCCAACTCCTCAAGCAAGGAACCAAGTCCGTTGAAGAGTACTACAAGGAGATGGAGATTGCTATGATAAGAGCAAACATCATGGAAGATGAAGAGCAAACAATGGCGAGATTCTTGAATGGACTCAACTACTCCATTAAGAAGATTGCGGACTTCCAACCATACAACAATCTCCTCGAGCTAGTACACCAAGCAACCAAAGCGGAGCGACAAGTTCAAGAGGACTACAAGTACTCCAAGTTCAACTCCAAGAACTTCGGCTCCTACAACCAAGCTTCAACGACTTCGGGTATCCCTCCTACCTCTACCAAGCCATCTACAAACTTAGGCGACAAGCCAAGATACAAGAATGAGACTACATCGAGTCATCCACCTTCTACCAACAACTTCAAGCCAAGAGCTACATCATCTACAACTCCAAATGAAGAGAACCCAAAGACAAGTTCCATCAAATGTTTCACATGTGGTGGCCGTGGACACAAGTCCTTCGAGTGCACCAACAAGAGAACAATGATCTTCCACGACGACGGCACATATGACTCGATGAGCGACGACGAAGTGGACGCCATCAAGCACTTGGCCATCCACCGGCGTATCAATGAAGAAGAAGATCGTCAAGTGTTTTGCGACAATGACTCAAGCCCGAACCTAGTTGTCTCCAAAGTCTTGACACTACAACATCAACAAGATGACGACCACCGATGCCATATTTTCCATACGAAGGCCGCCATCAATGGACGCTCCGTCAAGGTTATCATCGATGGAGGAAGTTGCCACAACTTGGCAAGCGATGAGCTATGCGACAAGCTTCATTTGGTCAAGACGAAGCATCCGCACCCCTACAAGGTCCAGTGGCTCAACGACGCCGGAATTCTTCGAGTCGAGCACACCGTGCAAGTCTCTTTCAAGATCGGCGCCTACGAGGACACTCTCGAGTGTGATGTGATACCCATGTCCGTGTGCCACCTTCTTCTTGGACGACCATGGCAATATGATCGTGGAGTCACACACAATGGACGGACGAATCACTATCACTTCAAGATGAAGGGCAAGGAATTCGTGCTACGACCTATGACTCCAAGTCAAGTTGCCGCCGACAAGCTTCTACCTACAACACATCGTGGAGAGAATGGTGAGAGAGCGAGCCACCAAAAAGAGAGTGAGAGCCACCAAACAAATATGAGCGACTCCACGATGAGCTACACGAAGAAACTAGTGCTATTTGCCACCAAAAGTGAGATGAGAGAAGTGTGTGAGAACCCATCGAACGTCGTTCACCTTGTGCTCTTATGCATAGGAGAAGACAAATCTACTAACACTTCACAATCTCTACCTTTTGTGTTGTCACCTTTATTGCAGGAATTCTCGAACGCCTTTACCGATGAGGTACCACCGCTTCTACTTCACGGGATAGAACACCGCACCGAACTCGTACCCGGTGTACCATTTCCCAACAAGGTTCTCTACCGTGTCAACCACGAGATACAACGGCAAGTACCAAAACTCATCGACAAAAGTCATGTACGTGACAACTTTAGCACTTGCGCCGCTCCGGTTATTCTATTGCCTACGAAACATGGAAGTTTTCACGCAAATGCATGCTTGTTACGCAAGTGCTTACCTCTTACACAATTTAAGTTGCATGTGATTGGCTTAGAGCAGCTAAAAGATTTATTTGAGCATGACACTTTCTTTGCAAATGCCTATGCTAAATGCTTGACTCACACTTCTTGGGAACATCATTACACCAAGGATGGATATCTTATGAGAACTAACAAACTTTGCACCCCCGAGTCTTCGCTTTGTTTGCTCCTTTTGCAGGAATCGCATGGAGGAGGACTCACGGGACACTTTGGACGCGACAAGATGTTTGCTACCCTCTCTAAGAAATATTTTTGGCCCAAGATGCTACGTGACGTCTCAAACCTCACCAACCGATGTCCGACATGCCGCAAAGCTAAGTCCAAAGCTCAATCTCATGGTCTTTACATGCCTCTTCCTACTACATTTCATCCATGGGAAGACATAAACATGCATTTCATACTTGGTTTGCCTAGGACTCAAAATGGCAAAGATTCCGTGTTTGTCGTGGTAGATAGGTTCTCCAAAATGGCTCATTTCATTCCTTGTAACAAGATCGACGATGCTTCACATGTTGCAACTCTCTTTTGCAGGGAGATACTTCGTCTACACGGCGTGCCCAAAACGATCGTATCCGACCGGGACGTCAAGTTCCTGAGTTACTTTTGGAAAACACTATGTGCCAAGCTCGGAATCAAGCTTCTATTTTCTTCGGCGTACCATCCACAAACGGACGGCCAGACGGAGGTGACGAACCGCACGCTATCCACTCTTCTTCGTGTGTTGATCAAGAGGAACATCCGGGAATGGGAGCATTGCTTACCAATTGCCGAGTTCGCCTACAACCGCGCAAGACACTCCACAACCGGCAAGTCTCCCTTCGAGATCGTCTACGGCTTCAACCCGTTGTCACCTTTGGACATCCTTCCGCTTCCTCTCCAAGAGCGAACGAACATGGACGCAAGTGCAAGGGCAACTTATCTCAAGAAGGTGCACGAAGACACAAGGGCGATTATCGAGCGACAAGTCCACCGTCGCGCCACCAAGCTCAACGTCAACAAGGCACCGATGGTGTTCCAACCGGGAGATCTTGTTTGGCTTCACCTTCGCAAGGACCGCTTCCCACTCGAGCGCAAGTCCAAGCTTCTACCTCGCGCCGACGGACCCTTCAAGGTGCTAGCACGCTACAACGACAACGCCTACAAGATCGACATCCCAAGGGACAAGTACTCCGTGAGCGATACTTTCAACATCAAGGACCTCTCTCCTTTCCATGGTGATGAAGATTTCGATCCGAGGTCGGATCTTTCCCAAGGGAGGGGAGATGATACGGTGTATCCTAGGGCCATCCCCATGGACCCTCCTTCACCCCCTCAAGTGCCTCAAGGACCGATGACACGTGCCCGTACCAGAGCTTTCGAGACCGAGGTGACGTCACTCCTAGCCCTACTTCCTTATGAATCTTGCGAGACATGGTTGCTACCTCAAGCGAGTGTGCTTTGTGTGCTCAGGTGTGAAGGAGACCGCTTCGGAGAAGAGCGTGAAGGTGAACAAGTCCCCAAGGCCACGTACGAACCGATGCATCAAGAAGGGCAGAAGGGAGCTCCAGGCCCCGGACATCCGGCGCCATGGCCCGGACATCCGGCACCTGGGCCATCATCTACAGAAGACCAGCAGCGACTGAAGCTACAGGGCCCGGACATCCGGCCAAGCACGGCCCGGACATCCGGCCCCGGGCCCGGAAATCCGGCGCCTCTGTCCAGAGAGCACCCGAGACCAGGCCACTCCAGCCCGGACATCCGGCCCATGGCCCCGGACGTCCGGCGTCCCTCGAAGCCCCGGACATCCGGGCCGCCGCCCGGACATCCGGCCCCTGATCTGCCTGCGTGCAGCCCCCTGGGCCGAGGCCCATGTACCCGTTCGCCCCGAAGACTATATATACTCCTCTCCTCTTTCCGTTTAGGGTTAGCTGTGGTTTTAGCTCATTTGACACTTGTGTGGATTTCTCCCACGAGACCGGTGCGCCTCTACGGAGAAGATCCACCTCTGGATTCAAGACCCCTAACGGGAAGATCCCACGGGATTCCAAGACCTCCTCCGGGAGAAGACTATCTGTATCACCGTTGTTGACTTTGGATCATGTATCTCGACCTTGTATCGCGAATCTAGCACTTGTGTGATTGCTTCCGTGTTGATTTGAGTGTTCTCTCTTGTGTTTTCCCCATCTTTCTCCGTGTTTTCCCCGTGTTCATCGTGTGCCAACCTCCAAACGTGAAAGATCCGCTGATTAGGGTTCCACCCTACATCACCACTTGGGCTCAAATGAAGGAAGTCATGAGAGCACGCTTTGTGCCTACCCACTACAATCGTGACTTGTTCAAGAAGCTACAACTCCTCAAACAAGGTACCAAGTCCGTTGAAGAGTACTACAAGGAGATGGAGATTGCCATGATAAGAGCAAACATCACGGAAGATGAAGAGCAAACAATGGCGAGATTCTTGAATGGACTCAACTATCCCATCAAGAAGATTGCGGACTTCCAACCATACAACAATCTCCTCGAGCTAGTACATCAAGCAACCAAGGCGGAGCGACAAGTTCAAGAAGACTACAAGTACTCCAAGTTCAACTCCAAGAACTTCGGCTCCTACAACCAAGCTTCAACGACTTCGGCTACTCCTCCTACCTCTTCCAAGCCATCTACAAACTTCGGCGACAAGTCAAGCTACAAGAATGCGACCACATCGGGTCGTCCACCTTCTACCAACAACTTCAAGCCAAGAGCTTCCTCAACTACAACTCCAACCGAAGACAACAACAAGACGAGCTCCATCAAATGCTTCAAGTGCCAAGGACGAGGCCACAAGTCATTTGAGTGCAAGACCGTTCGCACCATGATCATCAATGATGACGGATCTTATGACTCCATGAGCGATGATGAGATGGAAGCACTTGAGCATGTCGCTATGCATCGCCAAGTGAATGAAGAAGAAGACCGTCAAGTGTTTTGTGACAATGACTCAAGCCCCAACCTTGTTGTCTCAAAAGTCTTGACACTCCAGCACCAACAAGATGACGACCAACGATGCCACATTTTCCATACGAAGGCCGGCATCAATGGACGCTCCGTCAAGGTTATCATCGATGGAGGAAGTTGTCACAACTTGGCAAGCGAGGAGCTATGCGACAAGCTTCATTTGGTCAAGACGAAACATCCTCACCCCTACAAGGTCCAATGGCTCAACGACGCCGAAATTCTTCGAGTCGAGCACACCGTGCAAGTCTCTTTCAAGATTGGCGCCTACGAGGACACTCTTGAATGTGATGTGATACCCATGTCCGTGTGCCACCTTATTCTTGGACGTCCATGGCAATATGATCGTGGAGTCAGACACAATGGACGGACAAATCACTATCATTTCAAGATGAAGGGCAAGGATTTCATACTTCGACCAATGTCTCCAAGTCAAGTAGCCGCCGACAAGCTTTTACCTACCAACCATCGTGGAGAGAATGGTGAGAGAGTAAGCCACCAAAAAGAGAGTGAGAGCCACAAGCCAAATATGAGCGACTCCACGATGAGCGACAAGAAGCAACTAGTTCTATTTGCCACCAACGTGAGATGAGAGAAGTGTGTGAGAACCCATCGAGCGTCTTCCACCTTGTGCTTTTATGCAAAGGGGAAGCCAAACCTACTAACACTTCACCACCTCCACCTTTTGTGTTGTCTCAATTGTTGCAGGAATTCTCGGACGTCTTTCCCGACGAACTACCTCCGGGTCTACCTCCACTTCGCGGAATCGAACACCGCATCGACCTCATACCCGGTGCACCACTTCCAAACAAGGCTCCCTACCGCGTCAACCCCGAGGAAACAAAGGAGATACAACGGCAAGTGCAAAAACTCATCGACAAAGGTCATGTACGTGAAAGCTTAAGCCCTTGTGTCGTTCCCGTTATTCTCGTGCCTAAGAAAGACAGAAGTTTTCGCATGTGTTCCGATTGTCATCCGATAAATGCTATCACCGTTAGATACCGTCACCCTATTCCACGACTAGATGACATGCTTGATGAATTATGTGGTGCCACAATTTTTTCTTGGATACTTGAGTTGTGGTTTCACCGTTTCCTTGGATGTTTAGGCTACCCTGGAACGGCAAGACTTCGACAACACCACCACTCCACTTCGGCAAGGACGGTAACATCGACGAAACTTCGCTCATCCTACCTTGCAATTGCATTGTCACCCTATGAACCATTTTTGCGTAGCTTTCCCATTGAGACTAGCCATTTGAGTATTGTCGGGCCACGACACTTGTGCACATTAGTGATAGTCATAGATATTGCATACTACATTCATCTTGGTATCATCATATCTCCGTGTGCCACAAGAGTGCTCCGCATACACAATAGCTACCTTGATCCGAGAAGCATGCATATGTGCCCAAAGAAAGAGCTCACAAGCTTTTAAGCAAAAGAGCCAACCAAGGCAAAAACACAATAGCATCATACGCCTTGCATCAAAGGAAATCATACATCATAGCAACATCATCTTGTGCTCAAGCATCGGCACATCATACACTCATAGCATACTTGTGATAGACAGTCGTTACGTTTTGCCTCTTATAGGTCGTGCACAAGTGCGTATCCGCTTATTAAGCAATCGGTTAGCGTCTCTCTACTGTTGTGCAACACGAGCATTTTCCGTGCTTTCCACATTTTCGCTCACCCTTGGTTGCACAACCACATTTATCTATCCGTGCGTGTGTTCCGTGTGCTACTTTGCCAGTGATCTACTTGTTGCATGAGCAACTTGTGAACCATTTTCAACATCATTGAGTCACTTTGACGATTGCATTGAATTTGTGCCACATCCTAACCAAGCTCCTCTCAAAGCTTTACTTGTGTAGGTGTGAGAATCGACACGAAGTGGTACCAATAGTGCTATTTCCGGGTTACATTATTGAATGATCATTGATCCATTTTCAACCTCGGTTAAGGTACATTGATATTGTCTTCTCCTTTCTACCACTCACATACTTGCTTGTGATGATGGATAGGCCAAGTACATCTTCCAACCCGATCTTCGACGATCCTCAAGAAGCGAACAACTACGTCACCAAACTACATCTTTTCGGTGTCCAACGGGCTCTAGATCAAGAGAGTGAAGCTATGCATGAGTACATTGCTCAAGTCGCCGAGGACGCGCGCCAATTTGAAGCAAGGACAAAAGAACAATTCGACATCATCAACACCAACATGACTACTCAATACAATGAGCTCCGGACATTGATAATCAACCGACGTTCTTCCTCAACATCATCTCAAAGACGAAGCCGCTCAAGTCGACACTCCGACTCCACGCAAGACTCAAGTACACCTACGTCCAACACTCTTCGTCAAGCCGCACGTCAAGCTCGACATGACCACCGGCAGCCTCTACATGACAAGAGTTCACAAGAACTATTCGACGACCAAGAAAGTCGACGTCGTCAAAACCAAGCCACACTTGAGCAAGCACAAGAACGGCAACGACTACGTCAACAACAACAAGAGCGAGCTCGTCAACACCAAGAAGAACTTGATGCCGAGGCTAATCACCAAGCACAACAACGTCGAGAAACTCAAGCTATGGAGGCGTAACGAGCTTTACAAGATGCACATCGCAATGTGGCTGCCCGCACTCGACACACTCATCAAGAAGAGGATTTCCTTCGGGATGAGGTGCAAGAGGGACGCCATCAAGCAAGAATGCAACGAGAAGCTCCTCCTCAAGCGCGACAAGAGCAACAACCCCAACAAGAACACCTACATCAACAAGAGCAACAAGATATGGCAAACCGCCAAAATCGAGACCGCCCTCCCAATAGGCAAGGAAACAACGATGAGCATCGCTTTGGCAAGCTCAAGTTCACCATGCCAAAGTTCTCCGGAAGCATTGATCCCAAAGACTACCTCTCATGGGCATTGAAAGTTGACAAGATCTTTCGCCTTCACAACTTCGATGAAGAGAAGAAGATCGCAATGGCATCCTTGGAGTTCCAAGACTATGTTCTCATTTGGTGGGAGCAAATCATAGAAAGAAGAGAAGCAAAAGGCGAACCTCCTATCACCACTTGGGCTCAAATGAAGGAAGTCATGAGAGCACGCTTCGTGCCTACCCACTACAATCGTGACTTGTTCAAGAAGCTACAACTCCTCAAACAAGGTACCAAGTCCGTTGAAGAGTACTACAAGGAGATGGAGATTGCCATGATAAGAGCAAACATCACGAAAGATGAAGAGCAAACAATGGCAAGATTCTTGAATGGACTCAACTATCCCATCAAGAATATTGCGGACTTCCAACCATACAACAATCTCCTCGAGCTAGTACATCAAGCAACCAAGGCGGAGCGACAAGTTCAAGAAGACTACAAGTACTCCAAGTTCAACTCCAAGAACTTCGGCTCCTACAACCAAGCTTCAACGACTTCGGCTACTCCTCCTACCTCTTCCAAGCCATCTACAAACTTCGGCGACAAGTCAAGCTACAAGAATGCGACCACATCGGGTCGTCCACCTTCTACCAACAACTTCAAGCCAAGAGCTTCCTCAACTACAACTCCAACCGAAGACAACAACAAGACGAGCTCCATCAAATGCTTCAAGTGCCAAGGACGAGGCCACAAGTCATTTGAGTGCAAGACCGTTCGCACCATGATCATCAATGATGACGGATCTTATGACTCCATGAGCGATGATGAGATGGAAGCACTTGAGCATGTCGCTATGCATCGCCAAGTGAATGAAGAAGAAGACCGTCAAGTGTTTTGTGACAATGACTCAAGCCCCAACCTTGTTGTCTCAAAAGTCTTGACACTCCAGCACCAACAAGATGACGACCAACGATGCCACATTTTCCATACGAAGGCCGGCATCAATGGACGCTCCGTCAAGGTTATCATCGATGGAGGAAGTTGTCACAACTTGGCAAGCGAGGAGCTATGCGACAAGCTTCATTTGGTCAAGACGAAACATCCTCACCCCTACAAGGTCCAATGGCTCAACGACGCCGAAATTCTTCGAGTCGAGCACACCGTGCAAGTCTCTTTCAAGATTGGCGCCTACGAGGACACTCTTGAATGTGATGTGATACCCATGTCCGTGTGCCACCTTATTCTTGGACGTCCATGGCAATATGATCGTGGAGTCACACACAATGGACGGACAAATCACTATCATTTCAAGATGAAGGGCAAGGATTTCGTACTTCGACCAATGTCTCCAAGTCAAGTAGCCGCCGACAAGCTTTTACCTACCAACCATCGTGGAGAGAATGGTGAGAGAGTAAGCCACCAAAAAGAGAGTGAGAGCCACAAGCCAAATATGAGCGACTCCACGATGAGCGACAAGAAGCAACTAGTTCTATTTGCCACCAACGTGAGATGAGAGAAGTGTGTGAGAACCCATCGAGCGTCTTCCACCTTGTGCTTTTATGCAAAGGGGAAGCCAAACCTACTAACACTTCACCACCTCCACCTTTTGTGTTGTCTCAATTGTTGCAGGAATTCTCGGACGTCTTTCCCGATGAACTACCTCCGGGTCTACCTCCACTTCGCGGAATCGAACACCGCATCGACCTCATACCCGGTGCACCACTTCCAAACAAGGCTCCCTACCGCGTCAACCCCGAGGAAACAAAGGAGATACAACGGCAAGTGCAAAAACTCATCGACAAAGGTCATGTACGTGAAAGCTTAAGCCCTTGTGTCGTTCCCGTTATTCTCGTGCCTAAGAAAGACAGAAGTTTTCGCATGTGTTCCGATTGTCGTCCGATAAATGCTATCACCGTTAGATACCGTCACCCTATTCCACGACTAGATGACATGCTTGATGAATTATGTGGTGCCACAATTTTTTCCAAAATTGATCTTAAAAGTGGCTATTACCAAATTCGCATTCAAGAGGGTGATGAATGGAAAACAGCTTTCAAAACCAAGTTTGGACTATATGAGTGGCTGGTCATGCCGATGGGCTTATCGGAAGCGCCCGGCACATTCGTGCGTCTTATGCACTTTGTCCTCCGACCTTATATAGGCGTCTTTGTAGTGGTTTACTTTGATGACATTCTTGTCTTTAGCAAGTCGCTTGAGGAACATGTTGACCATGTCCGTCTGGTTTTGCAAGCCCTTCGCAAACAGCAATTATATGCTAATATGGAGAAATGCACTTTTGGCGTTGACAAGGTTGTCTTTCTAGGATTTGTCGTTTCTTCTCAAGGTGTTCACGTTGATGAAACTAAAATTGAAGCAATTAAAACTTGGCCTCAACCAACGAATCTCATGCAAGTGCGTAGTTTCCTTGGTCTAGCCGGTTTCTATCGACGTTTTGTGAAGAACTTTAGCACCATTGTTATGCCTCTTCACGCTTTGAGCAAGAAGAACGCACCCTTCATTTGGGGTCCTTCGCAAGACACCGCGTTCAATGAGCTTAAAAGCTTGCTCACGCACGCACAACTTCTAGCCTTACCAAACTTCGATAAACCTTTTGAGATTCATTGTGATGCTAGCGGTACCGGCATAGGTGGCGTGCTAATGCAAGAAAAGCGCCCAATTGTGTATTTTAGCGAGAAGCTATCAGGAGCGCAACTTAACTATCCCATTTATGATAAAGAGCTTTATGCCTTGGTGAGAGTTCTACGTGTTTGGGAACACTATCTTAGACCTCATGAATTCATTCTTCATACGGACCATGAGACACTCAAGTATCTCAAAGGTCAAACTAAGTTGAACAAGCGTCATGCTAAATGGAGTGAGTTCATTGAGTCTTTTCCCTATGTCATCAAATACATCAAAGGCAAAGAAAATGTTGTGGCGGACGCGCTTTCCCGCAAATGCATGCTTGTAACACAACTTCAGTTGAATGTGATTGGCTTTGAGCACATAAAAGATCTATATGAACATGATCCTTTCTTTGCAAATGCTTATGCTAAGTGCTTGACTCACACGTCTTGGGAACATTACTACATCAAGGATGGATATCTTATGAGAGCTAACAAACTTTGCATTCCCGAGTCTTCGCTTCGTTTGCTTCTTTTGCAGGAATCTCATGGAGGAGGATTCATGGGACACTTTGGACGCGACAAGACATTTGCTACCCTCTCTAAGAACTATTTTTGGCCCAAGATGCTTCGTGACGTCTCACGCCTCACCAACCGATGTTCTACATGCCGCAAAGCTAAGTCCAAAGCTCAATCTCATGGTCTTTACATGCCTCTTCCTATTCCATACCATCCATGGGAAGACATAAGCATGGATTTCATACTTGGCTTGCCTAGAACTCCAAATGGCAAAGATTCCGTGCTTGTCATGGTAGATAGATTCTCTAAAATGGCTCATTTCATTCCTTGTAACAAGATCGACGATGCTTCACATATTGCAAATCTCTTTTGTAGGGAGATACTTCGTCTACACGGCGTGCCCAAAACGATCGTGTCGGACCAGGACGTCAAGTTCTTGAGTTACTTTTGGAAAACACTATGTGCCAAGCTAGGAATCAAGCTACTCTTTTCTTCGGCGTACCATCCACAAACGGACGGCCAGACGGAGGTGACGAACCACACGCTTTCCACACTTCTTCGTGTGTTGATCAAGAGGAACATCCGGGAATGGGAGCAATGCTTGCCCATCGCCGAGTACGCCTACAACCGCGCAAGACATTCGACCACCGGCAAGTCTCCCTTTGAAGTCGTCTACGGCTTCAACCCGTTGTCCCCATTGGACATTCTACCTCTATCTCTCCAAGAGCGCACGAACATGGACGCAAGTGCACGAGCAAGCTATCTCAAGAAGGTGCACGAAGATACAAGAGCAATGATCGAGCGACAAGTACACCGCCTCACCACCAAGCTCAACGTCAACAAGGCACCAATGGTGTTCCAACCGGGAGATCTTGTTTGGCTTCACCTTCGCAAGGACCGTTTCCCACACGAGCGCAAGTCCAAACTTCTACCTCGCGCCGACGGACCCTTCAAGGTGCTGGCACGCTACAACGACAACGCCTACAAGATCGACATCCCACGAGACAAGTATTCCGTGAGCGATACTTTCAACGTCAAGGACCTATCTCCTTTCCATGGTGATGAAGATTTTGATCCGAGATCGGATCTTTCCCAAGGGAGGGGAGATGATGCGGAGCGTCCTAAGGTCATCCCCATGGATCCTTCATCACCGCACCAAGTTCCCAAAGGACCAATGACTCGAGCCCGTGCAAGAGCTCTCGAGACCGAGGTGACTTCGCTCCTCTCTCTACATCTTTCGGATTCACTTGAGACATGGCTTCTACCCTCATCAGGAACTCTGTGCATACTCAGGTACTTGGACGAAGGCCACGGGACAGCTCTGAACAATGGTCAAGAAGGCGAGTTCGACAAGTGCCGGGAACAAGAAGAAGGAAGGCTGAAGATGCTACAGGCACCGGGCGTCCGGCCCACACCGGATGACCGGCGACTCCCAGGCACCGGACGACCGGAAGACACCGGACGTCTGGCCTCTCCCAGACGACCGGACGACCGGAAGCCACCGGACGTCCGTGACAACGACCACAGAAGCTAAATAGCGGAAATCCGAGGATTACCGGACGTCCGGTCCCTCCGGAACCTCCGGACGTCCGCCCCGACGGCGACCACTCGTGTAATATATACTCGTTGACTTCCCTCCTTTCGAGGTAGCTGTTGGATAGCTCATTTCAGACCTTTGTGTGGATTCTCTCCCACGAGACCGCGCGCCTCTTCGGAGAAGATCCACCACGGATTCAAGGCCTCCACATCGGGGAAGATCCTACGGGATACCAAGACCTCCTCACGGAGAAGACTACCCTTGTACCACCGACGTTGTCTATGGATCGTGTAGCTCGATTATGTATCGTGGATCTAGCATTTGTGTGATCATCTTCGTGTTGAATTGAGTGTTTCCTCTCGTGTTTTCCCCGTTTGCCTCCTTGCGTTCTCTGTGTTCATCGTGGGATACTCTCCAAACGTGAAAGATCCGCTGATTAGGGTTCCACCCTACATCACCTTTCACTGAGCGCTTTATGTATGCTTGCTATGACCATGAGGTAGATGCTTCTTCTCTTGTCACACATATTTGCATCACTACCTCACATTTACATGCTTGTTTCCATGATGACCTTAATTGTGCTCAATTCATATGCTTACATGCCATGTCACAATCCTTTGTCACGCCATATGCTATGCTTGATGACGACACTTGTTGGGTGAATCACCTCTTGAATGCTTGGTTTCGCACTAATGCTAACCACATTTGTTTCTCGAAGTGTTTGTTGTTCTTTCTCCTTTTGAAGGAATCACTAGACGGTGCGACATTCGAGAGTGCAAATTTGAGCTTCAAGATGATGAGTACTTCGTGATCGTACACTTCTACACGGCAACGCCATCTCTTTCCCATGGTGATTTGGTTTTCGATCCGAGGTTGGATCTTTCCCAAGGGGGAGGGGGTGATGCGGAGCATCCTATGGACATCACCATGTCAAGAGTCCGCTTGGCAAGTGACAAGTGCGACCTCTACTTCTCATACATAAAGGTTTGTCGGGGCTTCACGGGAGAAGAGGAGGAGTGCAAGCACCAAGGATCACCTACATCATCCGCGTGGGAAGATTGGAAGAGAAGATGGAAGAAACGGAGTTGCTGCGAGCTACAGCCACTGGACGTCCGACCAACACCGGACATCCGGTACCTGACGCGGCCCAGACGGCCAGAAGAACTCCAAGCGATGAGTGCTCCAGCGGCCGGACGACCGACGAACGCCGGACGTCTAACAGGTCCCAGCCACCGGACGTCCGACGCCTACAGGAAATCTGGTGCCACCTGTCCAGAAGCGAAACATCGGACTTTTGACGCCCGCCGGACGACCGATCCCCCACGAGCCGTCGGACGTCCGACACTGACCGGACGTCCGGTGCCCGCCTATGCGCAGCCGCGGGCCTTTGGCCTTGTATCCCTTCCCACTTACCCTTTCGCCCACTTAAACTATAGATACCCCCTACCTCCTCCTAGCTAGGGCTAGCAAAGTGATAGCTCATTTGATAGAGAGCTTTGCTCCTTGTACCTTCTCCTCTTGAGAGAGAGAGACTACTCCATTGGAGGCCAAGACCTCCATCTAGGAGAAGATCCCGAGGGATTGAAGACCTCCTCAAGGAGAAGATCCTTCTAGGATTCAAGCCCCCCATCTCCTTTGGATTTGGGATGAACTCTACCTTCTATCTTTCCCTTTGTTGTTCATGTACCTTGTGATCTTGTGTGTTTGATTGTCTAGTGGATGTGTGATTGGACTTGTTCTTGAGTGTTTTCCCTTGTGATTTCTCTCCGTTCTTCCCCGTATTCATCGTGTTCTTCGTGGGATCCCCTCCATTTCATGAAAGATCGGCCTTAGGGTCTCCACCCTACACCAATACCCCATGCGTATGGTCATGAGTCTCAATTTGTGCCCATGGGTATTGAGTGGGTGGGTATAAAACGTTTATCCGGGTATGGGTTTGGGCGGGGGGGGGTGTACCCACCCATACCCTACCAATTGCCATTCCTACCCATTACCATCACTACTATGTATCCTTTTGCTTCATTATCAATACTAAAGTAAGATGTTTGTCGTGCCTCCATCCATCGAAGAGGTGATGGGAATTGCCTCTAGAGTTCGAGAATAAAGTTAGAGTTATCCAAGCTTGGTGAGGGTGAAAAAAGTTGTCTTGTGTGGAAGACGGAATAAGGTGCAAGTTGGGGGCAAAAACTCAAAAAATAAACATGTAAGGATATGTAACACAACAAAGTGAAAACTATGCAAATCATTATTATTACACATGTTCATGGTAAATAATGTATTTGCATATTTTATTGTTACCCCATGGAAACACATGGGCACTAAGTTATCCTAAATCAATGAGCTTCCCTTGGAGGTGATCTTAATTATTTGTTTGATTCACATATATGCATTATAGCCCGTAGCAACGCACGGGCATTCTACTAGTACATAATAATTTATCAAATCTTTGTTAGAATAGTAAGACCAAAGAAAACAAGAACCACAATTAGGCCCAGTTCTTTTGGCGGCTTAAAAAATAAGCCGCCTCCTCCCTAGCTTTTCCCATAAGCCGCCTCCCACATTCATTGAAGCTTTTGAACTAGTTATGGGATAACTAATTTAGAAGCCTCAATAAATTTTGAGAGCGGCTTATTTTTTAAGCTGGGGAGAGCCAGCTTATTTTTTAAGCCGCCCAAAAGAACTGGCCCTTAGGCATTTTAGAAGATACCCAACTTCCATAATTGTTCCCACTAGTTGGACAATTATCTTTTTCGTGCCTTCATTGCTGATCTGTGGATTCTTGATCTTGCATTCTTCATTCTTCTACTTTGATTCGAAAGAAGTAGACGTTTCTTCCCCTCTAATTTCTTCTCTATTTGCACATGCAACCGCGTCACTAGCCTCAATTCTATCAACGAGTGCTCGAACATCTATTAAGTTTCTTCCTATCAATAAATTGACGTATTCTTCTTTCTAATACCAAAATAAGCATCCACCTACCTACACACATGAGCATCTCAATAAGTCATAGAAATTGAATCGAATAGGTTGACAAAGCCGAATGAAAATGAGAACATACCCTGTCGTTTTCGCATTTGAAGAATATCCATCCGAGGGGTTACAGCGTGCTATATGTTAGCCACAACACTGTATGTGTGCAGTCGCCACACTGTAGCGGCATCGGCGAGCCGCTGCGCGAGCGCCGGTCGGCCGAGTCCTTGCCAGCAAACCAACAGCGACGGTTAGAGGAAGAATCGGTACCTCCATGCGGCGCTGGGGCTTTGTCGGGGTTGTGCAGGGTGCTCCCCGACCAATCCATGGCTTGGCGTAGCCGCCGATGGCCGGAAAACACCAAATCCGGTGGCCGCGACAAATAGCGGCCGATTTGCAACTTTTCGGCCGCCGAGGCAGCAGGAAGTGGTGGAGGACAATCTCGGGCATGTGGCGGCCCACTGACGTGATGCCGATGGCTGGTATGGCCGGAATCGTACGGGGGCGTCTCAGAATGCCCCCCCCCCCCC
>LR738713.1:263382334-263485626 GCA_902687465.1 Secale cereale | reverse complement strand
CCCCCCCCCCGCCAACCACTCCCACTATATACAGGGCACTGATAACCCACAAGTATAGGGGGTCGCAACAGTTTTCGAGGGTAGAGTATTCAACCCAAATTTTGTTGATTCGACAGAAGGGAGCCAAAGAATACTCTCAAGTATTAGCAGTTGAGTTGTCAAGTCAACCACACCTGGAAGACTTAATATCTGTAGCAAAGTATTTAGTAGCAAAGTAGTATGGAAGTAACGGTAACGGTGGCAACAGTAACAATAGCAGTTTTGTAGTGATTGTAACAGTAACAATGGAGAAGTAACTAAGCAAGGAGCAATATGTGAAAAGCTCGTAGGCATTGCATTAGTGATGGATAATTATGTCGGATGCGATTCCTCATGTAATAGTTATAACATAGGCTGACACAGAACTAGCTCCAGTTCACAATGTAATGTAGGCATGTATTCCGAATATAGTCATACGTGCTTATGGGAAAGAACTTGCATGACATCTTTTGTCCTACCCTCCCGTGGCAGCGGGGTCCTATTGGAAACTAAGGGATATTAATGCCTCCTTTTAATAGAGTACCGGACCAAAGCATTAACACTAAGTGAATACATGAACTCCTCAAACTACGATCATCACAGGGAGTGGTCCGATTATTGTCACTTCGGGGTTGCCGGATCATAACACATAGTAGGTGACTATTGACTTGCAAGATAGGATCAAGAACTCACATATATTCATGAAAACATAATAGGTTCAGATCTGAAATCATGGCACTCGGGCCCTAGTTACAAGCATTAAGCATGGCAAAGTCATAGCAACATCAATCTTAGACCATAATGGATACTAGGGATCAAACCCCAACAAAACTAACTCAATTACATGATAAATCTCATCCAACCCATCACCGTCCAGCAAGCCTACGATGGGATTACTCACGCACGATGGTGAGCATCATGGAATTGGTGATGGAGGAAGGTTGATGATGACGACAGCGATGATCCCCACTCTCCGGAGCCCAGAACGGACTCCACATCAGCCCTCCCGAGAGAGATTAGGGCTTGGTGGCGGCTCCATATCGTAAAACGCGATGAATCCTTCTCTCTGATTTTTCTCTCCCCGAAAGTGAATATATGGAGTCGAGGTTGATGTTGATGGAGCCTCAGGGGGCCCACGAAACAGGGGGCGCGTCGAGGGGGGTGGGCGCGCCCCCCACCCTTGTGGACAGGGTGTGGGCCCCCTGATCTTGATTCTTTCGCTAGTATTTTTTACATATTCCAAAAATATTCTCCGTTGATTTTCAGGTCATTCCGAGAACTTTTATTTCTGCACACAAATAACACCATGGCAATTCTGCTGAAAACAAAGTTAGTCCGAGTTAGTTCCATTCAAATCATGCAAGTACCAAAACAAGGGCAAAAGTGTTTGGAAAAGTAGATACGTTGGAGACGTATCAACTCCCCCAAACTTAAACCTTTGCTTGTCCTCAAGCAATTCAGTTGATAAACTGAAAGTGATAAAAGAAAAACTTTTACAAACTCTGTTTGCTCTTGTTGTTGCAAATATGTAAAGCCAACATTCAAGTTTTCAGCAAAGATTATGAACTAACCACATTCACAATAACTTTCAGGTCTCATGTTTACTCATAGCAATGGCATAATCAACTAGCGAGTAATAATAATAAACCTCGGATGACAACACTTTCTCAAAACAATCATAATATGATATAACAAGATGGTATCTCACTAGCCCTTTCTAAGACCGCAAAACATAAATGTAGAGCACCCCACAAGATCAAGGACTGACTAGACATTGTAATTCATGGTAAAAGAGATCCAGTCACAATCATACTCAATATAAATTAATAGCAATGCATGCAAATGACAGCGGTGCTCTCCAACTGGTGCTTTTTAAATAAGAGGATGATGACTCAACATAAAAGTAAATAGATAGGCCCTTCGCAGAGGGAAGCAGGGATTTGCAGAGTTTTGAAATAGAGATGAATAATATTTTGAGCGGTATACTTTCATTGTCAACATAACAACCAAGAGATCTCGAGATCTTCCATGCTACACACATTATAGGCGGTTCCCAAACAGAATGGTAAAGTTTATACTCCCCCACAACCAACAAGCACACTCCACGGCTGACCCGAAACAACGGGTACCGTCCAGACCAACAACAGCCCTGGGGGGAGTTTTGTTTGATTATTTTGATTTGATTTGAGCATGGTACTGGGCATCCCAGTTATGAGCCATTTTCTCGTGAGTGATGAGCGGAGTCCAGTCATCGTGAGAATAACCCACCTAGCATGGAAGATATCAACAGCCCTAGTTGATACATGAGATGTTCGAGCATACAAAACAGAATTTCATTTGAAGGTTTAGAGTTTGGCACATACAAATTTACTTGGAACGACAGGTAAGTACCGCATATAGGAAGGTATGGTGGACTCATGTGGAATAACTTTGGGGTTTATGGAAGTGGATGCACAAGCAGTATTCCCGCTTAGTACAAGTGAAGGCTAGAAAAGACTGGGAAGTGCTAGAGAGCGACAACAGTCATGAACATGCATTAAGATTAATCAACAATGAGTGCAAGCATGAGTAGGATATAAATCACCATGAACATAAATATCGTGGAGGCTATGTTGATTTTGTTTCAACTACATGAGTGAACATGTGCGAAGTCAAACCACCTGAATCGTTCAAAGGAGGATACCACCCTATCATACCACATCACAACCATTTTAATAGCATGTTGGCACGCAAGGTAAACCATTATAAACTCCTAGCTAATTAAGCATGGCATGAGCAACTATATCTCTAATTGTCATTGCAAGCATGTTCCATTCATAATAGGTTGAATCAGGAACGATGAACTATTCATATTTACAAAAACAAGTTAGGTCGAGCTCATACCAGCTTCTCTCATCTCAATCAGTTCATCATATATCGTCAATATTGCCTTTCACTCGCACGACCGAACGGTGTGGATAATAATAATAGTGCTCGTGCATTGGACTAAGCTGGAATCTGCAAGCATTTAATACAAGGGAGAAGACAAGTGTAATGCCCCGGATGTAATACTTTCCCTTTTGGGCTTATAATATATCTCCGGCTTCATCTATTTCCATTTCGGGTTCTTTGTCTTTCGGGCTTTCGTCGTTTTGTTGTGTGTGTGTGTGGCATTCATTCATATCATGTAGACATGTGCATTGCATTGCATTTGTGTTGTGGGTTGCATCCGGTTCGTGGCGTTCCTTCCCGTTGTCCGTTTCGTGTTCCGGAGCTCCCTCACGTGTCCGTGACGTCCCGTAGGCCTACTTTGTTGTTCGGGCGTTTTTCGTTACCGGTGTGCCGCGAGGTTGTGTTGTGTGTTGTTGTTTTGTTGTGTGCAACCCGCCTCTCAAATCTCGTCTCGTTTGGACTCCGTTGACTTTTCCCTCCGTTGTCCGTGTGGGTCCGATGTGCCTTCACTTCGTGTCCCGGAAACACCCCTGCTGCTTTCTTTTATCTCCGTCTAGGCCTTCTAAAACTATCCCCGCGATCGGATCCGTCGGATCGCGATCGGAGGGCTCCTAGCGCCCCTAAACTCTCCCTAACCCTAAAATTCTGCTACATATAGACCCCCTAGTCTATTTGGGCATCCCCTTCTTCTTCCCCTTCTCCACTATCTTTTTTTTTCCTTTTTCCTTCAGATCTACCAGATCCCAAAGAACCTCCCGCAGCATCGTGGCAGCAGCGCCGACCGGGACGAGGGCGCCGATCCCCTCGCCCGTCGGGCGAAGTCAACGGCCGATCGACCAGATCCGCGCCGGCCTCGCTTTTTCCTCCGCCCGAAAACCCCCTCGTCGACCAGAGCCGCATCGGCCCAGTCTTTCCCTCGCCAGAGCCGCGTCGGCCCGGGGACCACTTCCCCGTTCTTCAGCGCGCCGGGCCTTCCAGCCACCGAACGGCCCATCTCCACGAGCGCCTCGAGGCCACTCCCGCGCGCCCTTCCGCTCCGGTTCCAGATCGCCACCGCGCCGCGCCGGGCCGCGGGCTCCCTCTCCGCGCCGGCTGGGCCGCCAGCCTCCCCGCCTGGGCTTCCGCCCCGAGCCGGCCCCGCTCCAGCGCTCCACCGGCCCAGGCAGGCCGCGCGCGCGCCGCCGCCGCAAGGGCCTTCGCCGCCTCCCGCGGGCCTCGCCAGGCCTCCTCGCGGGCCCAGTCCACCGCGGGCCGCCGCCGCGCCACCGGGCCGCCTCTTCTTCCAGATCTGGGCCGCCGCCGCTGCGGGTTCCAGATCCGGCCCGTTCCTCCTTTTTTTTCCGGATCTCAGATCTGCTAAGGTGGTTTCCCCCTCTCTAAGTCCCTGATCTGTTTACCTGAGATGCTAACTTTGTTCAGCTCTAACTTTGTGCCTGTTGCTCCGTTTTGCGCGTGTAGCATGTCCAGATGTTCGTGGGGATGTCCTCTACGTTTTACCTGTTGTTGTCATGCATGTTAGATGTCATCTTGACACTTGTTTTGCTGTTGCAAGAGTGCATCATGACATAAACTGCTGTTATGTGTTATTTTCATGCCACCTTTGACATGTGATATCTTTTAGCTCGTTTGTCCAAACGATGCAAATGACATGTCCACGTGTTCGTCTTGCCACGAACTACGTGTTGTGTGTGATAGGTTGCATGGTAGGTTTATTGTTTCCTTGTTATCATCGTTGCAAGATGCCATGTTCATATGTTGTGTTTTCACTTGTTATGAAATGCCATCTTGTTGAGCTCGTTGCAATCGGTGTGTTCACCACAATGTTGCATGCTTGTGTGTTTCGGGATCACCGTCATATGTATTTTGATGAGGTGCTTACCCTTTGCCATGTTTAGTTTCGAGGTGACTTAAACTTGCTCTTTTGTGTGCTATGATGATATTGCTGTTTTAGGACTTAGTGGAATTTCACTAAGTCTGAAATCTGTAACGTTCCGATGCCATGTTCGTGTGATGTTGTAGGACAAATCATGATAGTTTTGGGGTGGATTTTGATTGTTCCTTGAAGTATATATTGTTGTCTTTCCATTCATGTCCTCACATGTCCATTTGAGTGGCTGTAGCATGTTTATCTTTTGCTCCAAACTTTCAATAAAATTCTGCTGCCAGAATTTTATTTCAAAGTTCAATATGTCCAAGATCATTGCTATTGATCCGTGACTCCGTTGGGGGTGAACTTTGGACCTAGTTGCTGTACTTTATATCTAGTTTGTGTTCAAGTTCTTTGCCATGCTTTTTGGGTGCTGTAGATTAATTATTTTGAGCTCCCAAGATGCTATGTTGCTGTAATTTGCAGTTTTCGCTCAAATCTTGTTTCGGGCATAACTTTTAGCCCGTAACTCCGATTTCAGCGAATCTTATATCAAACTTGGGTGTTTTTCTGTGTAGATTAATAATATCAGGTTGTTATCTTGTTTTGAGGTGTTTTGCTTGAGTGATGTTTTACGTGCTCCATGTGCATCTTTAGTGCATCCATCATGCATTCATGTTTTTCGAGTGCGCATTGCATCATGTTGATTGGTGTGTTTGTCTTGTTTAGAGCCGGAAGTTGAGCACGAGTTTTCCAACGAGGTTGAGCACGAGGTTTCCAACGAGTTTGAGCACGAGGACCCTTCTTTCGATCCGAACGTCTTCTCTTCAGGCAAGATGACCGAACCCCGATAACATTACTATCTTTGCCTATTGCTAGTAGTCTTGATCTATAGTGTTGCCTCGATGCCCATGTTCTTCTTGTCAGCCTCCTACTTGTAACCAATTGCCATGTTTAACCACCCTACCTATGCAAACCGTTGCTTGGCTAAGTACGCTTCGCTCAGCCCTTCTTATAGCGTTGCTAGTTGCA
The DNA here is from genome assembly GCA_902687465.1 of Secale cereale. Lineage (NCBI taxonomy): Eukaryota > Viridiplantae > Streptophyta > Magnoliopsida > Poales > Poaceae > Secale > Secale cereale. The sequence continues at coordinate 263,479,778 of LR738713.1, read as the reverse complement.
GGTGAAGTGAAGATGCTTGCTCCATGTTGAAGTTTGGTTGGGTTATATCACACTATATAAATGCTTTAATTGAAATCATCTATATATTGGCAAGGGTGGAAGGCTAAGCCTTTTGCTTGGTGATTTGTTCCACTCATGCCGTTAGGATCCGTATAAGCCGGTATTATGTTCCTTGATTATGCGTTCCTAACACGGTTGGGGTGTATGGGACCCCCTCGATAAACCGCTAAGTGCTAAGTCTTTTCCAGCAAGTCCCAACATTTGGTACTATTTGCCTCATAATAACAACTTAAATAATTTAATTAAAATTGCATAGGGGGTCATGTCCCCGAGGATTCTTAATTCAACATAGCAGGGGGGGCCAGTGCCGATGGTGTTGGTCCCAAACGGGGAGTCTGCGGGAACCACCACGGGGAAACTAGAGGATTGGGTCCTGTAGAATCGCCCATCCGGTCGTGGCCTGAGACTAGATACGCGCGGCTACTATCAGGGTGTCGGCACGCCGGGAGGATTTGCTGGATTAGCCTTACCTTAGCTCGGTATATCTTGAGCACGGGATTCCGAGGATACTCGGGTCTTCCCACTTTGGAGTTGCGACTCCGCGGATCGTGGGCTTGTAATGGGTCAAGTTGGAACACCCCTGCAGGGTTTGAACTTTCGAAAGCCGTGCCCGCGGTTATGTGGCAGATGGGAGCTTGTTAATTCCGGTTGTAGATAACTTGACACAATGATACTAATACACTACCAGCGTGTGTTCCGTGACTGTCAATTTCCGAATCGGGATTCGGGAGTTGAACACGGAGGGGTTATGTTTGTGAGCTTGTAGCTAGGATCACTTCGTGATCACTTCTCGCGATGCCTTCTCTTCTCGCTCTCACTTGCGTAAGATAGATGCTAGTTGCTGCTGCAGACTTGTTCTTTCTTCAGCCTTTTCCATCACCTAAAGGCTTTGATAGTTCGGTTACCCGGGAACGGGATTGCTGAGTCCTCTGTGGCTCACAGTTACTTCACACACCAGATGCAGGTCCAGCTGTGAGCTATCCAGGTGATGGCACCGAGCTGGATTGGGAGTACGACGAGGAGCGTAGTCGGTACTACGTGCGCTACCCGGACGATCAGTAGTGGAGTCTCTTACTAGGATTCGATCCGCCTGTGGTTGTTTTATCTGAGTTTGGTACTTTGACTTTTGGCTTTTGCCCTTAGAGGGTTGTAGTGATCTTAATGTATGATGTTTGAGACTTGTACTGTTATTCTGTGACGTGGCGATTGTAAGCCAACTATTTTCAGTTTACTATCCCTCTTTTACATGAGTTGTGCAAAGATTACCAAACTTGAGATCATTCTAGGATGGACTTATGCCTTTAAGTCGTGCCTCGACACGTAGGAGGTATAACTCCATCCTGGGCATTACAACAAGGTAATATGGCTCTTGGTTAAATCAACAATAATGCATATAAGAACCACTCAACATTTTCATCATGGTCTTCTCCACTTGACCCGCAAAGAAAAGACAAGAAATAAAACTATTTACACAGGAAAGCTCCCAACAAGCAAAAGAAGAACGAGAAATCTTTTTGGGTTTTCTTTTAATTATTACTACCACAGGCATGGAAAGTAAACTAGCTAAAAGCTACAATTTTTTTTGTTTTTTTCTTAAGGTTTTTCTAACAGACAAGAAAAAGACTTAGAAAAGAAATTAAACTAGCATGGATACTACAATGAAGAAGTATGAGCACCGACAACTGGAATGAGTGTGTGAACATGAATGTAATGTCGGTGAGAAATACGTACTCCCCCAAGCTTAGGCTTTTGGCCTAAGTTGGTCTATGACTAGTACTAGCCTAACGGATATCCAAAGTCATAGTTGGGGTTGTACTGAGATGCAACGGCTATTTCCTGATGAGCTGCAGCTTGGAGACGAGCCGCCTCCGTCCTCTCTTCATACTCGTTCGCCTCCTCCCTGGTTATAACATATCTCCTTTTTGCCTGAAAGTCAAAGAAAGTAAGAGTAGGGAGAGCAATATGGACAGTGCGACGCCTGTCAAAGATTAGTCGGTACTGGAGGAATTGTTCATTCCTCTCAATAAACTGACGGCAAACCATAGCATTATAATCTAGATAAGTGGGGGGCAACTTCGCATCATTTTCAAGTATGGGTACATGAAGATAATTAGCTACTCGAGTTGCATAAATTCCACCAAACAAATCTTCAATTAAACTGTTACGATGCAACCTTCGTGCAACAATGGCCCCCAAGTTATATTGTATATCACCTAGTACCGCACTTTTGAGGACACTAAGATCTGGGACGCACATGTGGCAAGCATCATCTTTACCGTTAATGCATCTACCAACGAAGAGAGCAAAATAATGTATGGAAGAGAAATGAATGCTCCCTAAGGTAGCTTGTGTGATTTCTCTAGATTCCCCCAGAGTGATACTAGCAAGAAAGTCTTTATATTCATATTTGCGAGGTTCACCAACATTACCCCACTGCGGGAGTTTACAAGCGTCATTAAAATCTTCTAAGTCCATGGTATAAGATTTATCATAAAGATCAAATAAGACAGTGTGAGAATTGCGTGAAGATGTAAATTTAAACCTTCTCACAAAGGAATCAGTTAAGTAGTGGTACTGTGGGCACTTATCTGACACGAAGTCCTCAAGGTCAGCATTACGCACATACGTGTCAAATTCTTCCTTGATGCCTGCCTGGACCATAAACTCCTCCGACGGCCATGCACAAGGCCGCACTTGAGCTTCCCTCGGTAGTTCATCGTCCGGCTCACGTATCGCGAGCCTTGGTCCTTGCTTCCTTGAGAAACCACCTTGGTAGATATTCATATGCATTTTTTTCTGTGAAAAATTTCTGAAATTTTTAGTGACTCAAAATAGAGGTAAACTAAACTCAACAAGATTGATAGCAACTACTCCCACAAGTGCCTAGAGACTATATCATGCATTAGAACTACTTGAGACCACATAAATTTGACATGCAAGCTCAAGAACAGGGTCACCTTAACAGCAAAAAATTGCAATAAATAAAGCACTAGAACAGAAACTAATTGGACCATTAGAGGAGTCACACACCGAAGAACAATCTCCCCAAACAGTTTTGTGAATGGAGCTTTGAGCAAGGCGGTCGAAAATGGCAGCAAGATGAGCTAGAACACGAGTTTGAGCTATGGGAGGATTTTTCTGGATGAAGACGAAGTGTGTGGGTGTTGGAATAAGTGGAGGGGGGCACATGGGGCCCACGAGGCAGGGGTGCGCTCAGGGGGGTGGGCGCGCCCTGCACCCTCGTGGCCAGGTGGTGGCTCCCCCTGATGTGTTCTCAGTGCCAGATATTCTTAAATATTCTAGAAAAAATCATATTTCATTTTCGGGACATTTGGAGAACTTTTATGTTTGGGGTATTTTTTATTGCACGGATAACTCAGAAAACAGACAGAAAATATTGTTTTTGTTTTATTTAATCTAAATAGCAGAAAGTAAAAAGAGGGTACAGAGAGTTGTGCTTTCTAACTTCATCCATCTCATGCTCATCAAAAGGAATCCACTAACAAGGTTGATCAAGTCTTGTTAAAAAACTCTTTCCGAATAATATGAAACTGAAGAATTTTCGAATAACACTAGGTTACCTCAACGGGGATATGCATGTCCCCAATAATAAGAATATCATATTTCTTCTTGACAGTAGGAAGAGGGAATTCAAAACCTCCAATAGTGATTGTTGAAATTTTTCCGATAGAACTGATATTGTGGACTTGAGGTTGTTTCCTCAGAAAGTGTACTGTATGCTCATTACCATTAACATGAAAAGTGGCATTGCCTTTGTTGCAATCAATAACAGCCCCTGTTGTATTCAAAAAGGGTCTACCAAGGATAATAGACATACTATCGTCCTCAGGAATATCAAGGACAACAAAGTCCTGGTAACGTTTGCAACTACAACAGGCACATCCTCATAAATACCGACATGTATAGCAGTTGATTTATCAGCCATTTGCAAAGATATTTCAGTAGGTGTCAACTTATTCAAATCAAGTCTACGATATAAAGAGAGAGGCATAACACTAACACCGGCTCCAAGATCACATAAAGCAGTTTTACCATAGTTTCTTTTAATGGAGCAAGGTATAGTTGGTACTCCTGGATCTCCTAGTTTCTTTGGTATTCTACATTTAAAAGTATAATTGGAAAGCATGGTGAAAATTCCAACTTTGGGTATCTTCCTTTTATTTGTAATAATATATTTCATATACTTAGCATAAGGATTTGTTTTAAGCATATCAGTCAAACACATACGCAAAAAGATAGGTCTAATCATTTCAGCAAAGCGCTCAAAATCCTCATCATCCTTTTTCTTGGATGGTTTAGGAGGAAAAGGCATGGGCTTCTGAACCCATGGTTCTCTTTCCTTACCGTGCTTACTAGCAACAAAGTCTCTGTTATCATAATATTGATTCTTTGATTGTGGGTTATCAAGATCAACAGCAGGTTCAATCTCTACATCATTGTTATTGCTAGGTTGAGCATCATCATTAACATTATCACTAGGTTCATGTTCATTACCATATTGTGTTTCAGCCTCAGAAATAGAGATATCATTGGGATTCTCAGGTGTGTCAACAACAGGTTCACTAGAAGCAGGCAAAGTCCTATCATTTTTCTTTTTATTCTTCTTAGAAGGACTAGGTGCATCTACATTAGTTCTCTGAGAATCTTGCTCAATTCTCTTAGGGTGGCCCTCAGGATACACAGGTTCCTGAGTCATACTACCACCTCTAGTCACAACTCTAACAATGTTATCATTTTTCTTACTATTTAATTCATTGAGCAAATCATTTTGTGCTTTAAGTACTTGTTCTACTTGAGTGGTAACCATAGAAGCATGTTTACTAATGAGTTTAAGTTCACCTTTAACTCTAGACATATAGTCACTCAAGTGTTCAATCATATAAGCATTACGTTTCAATTGTCTACCAACATAAGCATTGAAGTTTTCTTATTTAACAATAAAATTATCAAACTCATTTAAGCATTGGCTAGCAGACTTATAACGAGGAATATCACCTTCATCAAATCTATAGAGAGAAATTACCTTTACTACCTTTGTCGGGTTATCAAGACCATGTATTTCTTCAATAGGTGGTAAATTCTTAACATCTTCAGCTTTAATACATTTTTCTTGCATAGATTTCTTTGCCTCTTGCATATCTTCAGGACTTAGAAATAGAATACCCCTCTTCTTTGGAGTTGGCTTAGGAGTTGGTTCAGGAAGTGTCTAATTATTTTCATTACTCAACATATTATTCAATAGCAATTCAGCTTGATCGACAGTTCTTTCCTTCAAAACACAACCAGCACAACTATCCGGGTGGTCTCTGGAAGCATCGGTTAGTCCATTATAAAAGATATCAAGTATTTCATTTTCTTAAGAGGATGATCGGGCAAAGCATTTAGTAATTGGAGAAGCCTCCCCAAACTTGTGGGAGACTCTCTTCTTCAATTTGCACAAAAATTATATATTTCCCGTAAGGCAGCTTGTTTCTTATGAGCGGGAAAATATTTAGCAGAGAAGTAATAAATCATATCGTGGGGACTACGCACACAACCAGGATCAAGATAATTAAACCATGTTTTAGCATCACCCTTTAAGGAGAACGGAAATAACTTAAGGATATAGTGGTAACGAATTTTTTCCTCATTGGTGAATATGGTGGCTATATCATTCAATTTAGTAAGATGTGCCACAACAGTTTCAGATTCATAGCCATGGAAAGGATCAGATTCAACCAAAGTAATTAACTCAGAATCGACAGACAAATCATAATCCTTATCAGAAATACAGATAGGTGAAGTAGCAAAAGCAGGGTCATATTTCATTCTAGCTTTCAAAGACTTTTCTTTCAGCTTAGCTAACAGTTTCTTAAGATCATGCCTATCATTGCAAGATAAAAGATCTCTAGCAGTTTCTTCATCCATAACATAACCCTCAGGCACAACAAGCAATTCATATCTAGGGGGAGAATCTTCATCATCACTCTCATAAATATCATTAGTTTCAATAATTTCTTTCTCTATAGCCCTAGCAATTTGTTCATCAAGAAATTCACCTAATGGCACAACATTATCAAGCATAGAAGTAGTTTCAGCATAAGTATCATGCATAGCAGAAGTGGCATCATCAAGAACATGCGACATATCAGATTCAATAGTAGGTGTAGGTGTCGCAAATTTGCTCATAACAGAGGGTGAATCAAGTGCAGAGCTAGATGGCAGTAACTTACCTCCCCTCATGGTTGAGGGAAAGATCTTGGTTTTTTCATCTCTCAAGTTCTTCATAGTGATCAACAGATATAAATCCCAAGTGACTCAAAGAATATAGCTATGCTCCCCGGCAACGGCACCAGAAAGTAGTCTTGATAACCCACAAGTATAGGGGATCGCAGCCATTTTCGAGGGTAGAATATTCAACCCAAATTTATTGATTCGACACAAGGGGAGCCAAAGAATACTCTCAAGTATTAGCAGTTGAGTTGTCAATTCAACCACACCTGGAAGACTTAATATCTGCAGCAAAGTATTTAGTAGCAAAGTAGTATGGAAGTAACGGTAACGGCGACAAAGTAACAGTAGCAGTTTTGTAGTGATTGTAACAGTAGCAATGGAAAAGTAACTAAGCAAGGAGCAATATGTGAAAAGCTCGTAGGCATTGGATCATTGATGGATAATTATGTCGGATGCGATTCCTCATGTAATAGTTATAACATAGGCTGACACAGAACTAGCTCCAGTTCATCAATGTAATGTAGGCATGTATTCTGAATATAGTCATACGTGCTTATGGGAAAGAACTTGCATGACATCTTTTGTCCTACCCTCCCGTGGCAGCGGGGTCCTATTGGAAACTAAGGGATATTATGGCCTCATTTTAATAGAGTACCGGACCAAAGCATTAACACTTAGTGAATACATGAACTCCTCAAACTACGTTCATCACTGGGAGTGGTCCCGATTATTGTCACTTCGGGGTTGCCGGATCATAACACATAGTAGGTGACTATTGACTTGCAAGATAGGATCAAGAACTCACATATATTCATGAAAACATAATAGGTTCATATCTGAAATCATGGCACTCGGGCCCTAGTGACAAGCATTAAGCATGGCAAAGTCACAACAACATCAATCTTAGAACATAATGGATACTAGGGATCAAACCCTAACGAAACTAACTCGATTACATGGTCTCATCCAAGCCATCACCATCCAGCAAGCTTACGATGGGATTACTCACGCACGGCAGTGAGCATCATGGAATTGGTGATGGAGGAAGGTTGATGATGACGACGGCAACGATCTCCACTCTCCGGAGCCCCGAACGGACTCCAGATCAGCCCTCCCGAGAGAGATTAGGGCTTGGTGGCGGCTCCGTATCGTAAAACGCAATGAATCCTTCTCTCTGATTTTTTTCTCCCCGAAAGTGAATATATGAAGTTGGGGTTGATGTCGGTGGAGCCTCAAGGGGCCCACAAGACAGGGGGCGCGCCCAAGGGCGTGGGCATGCCCCCCCCCCACCCACGTCGACAGGGTGTGGGCCCCCTGGTCTTGATTCTTTCACCAGTATTTTTTATATATTCCAAAAATATTCTTCATTGATTTTTAGGTCATTCCGAGAACTTTTATTTCTGCACAAAAATAACACCATGGCAATTCTGCTGAAAACAGCGTCAGTCCAGGTTAGTTTCATTCAAATCATACAAGTTAGAGTCCAAAACAAGGGCAAAAGTGTTTGGCAAAGTAGATACATTGGAGACGTATCAGGAACCAACAGGGCGAGGGGAAGAACTTGCGTTTTCACGAATTGGGGTGGGAATTTTACCGCACCCCGCAAAAAAATTACGGGTCTCGCGTGTTTGCGGGATCTAATCGGACAACATTTATCACGCGGACCTGTCATTTGATGGTTATTTTACGGGTCAGGGCATTGTAAGGGTTCCGCTGCAATGATTTAACCATCCAAACGCACTTCTATAGTTAACTAGTAAGCTTGCACGTGCAACGCACGTCTTGGCTAAAACTCCTTTTGAAGTTACATCTACTCCTCTTTATTTGTAGTTATATTTCTTCATGGCAGATGCTTGCATGTGCAACACTGGTATACGCTTAGCAAGAAATTTTCTCGGTCCCCTCTTAAACATGCGTGAACAAAATAAGCTACTAATCTCCTCTTAAATCAGACCAATGCTCCCTTGTTCGATAATCGGAGTAGTCTCACACAACAACCTCAACGACAATCTTATCTTTATTGTCCGCTCACCATTTGTGTCGCCACCATTGACGACATCTGTGGCACACTACACCGGCTCTGGCAACCATGAAGGCGATGGTAGATTCCGTGGGACTGTTATGCATGGTACCAAGCCAAGTTGCTCACTCCAACCATGAAAGCGACCACCCGCAACAAACATTGGATGGTCATTATTTGTTGGAAAGCAACTCAAGCACATATGTATTGGTTGAAGTTTCACGGCTATAGTGGCAAAAATAGTCTTAGTTGTTGCATAGAACAAGAAGGATCTGATGCTTCAATATCGAGCAAAATAGTACACTATCCTCACCAGTATCGAGCAACATATTTTCTCTCACATTCTCTATTGGTATAAAACCATGGTTAGCTGAATACTCCTAGACCGGGGTTTGAAATATTCTACAAAGGTAGTTTTAAAGAATCCAATAATGATGTGTGAAAACATCAGATTGTCAAAAATAATTACAGTACACAATAAGCACGCAAGGAACCATGCCATGATTTCTGATCTTATGTATATACTTCCAGTTTTGGACAAATTGTAGGCAATAATTACATTCATTTTTTAAACCAATTTGTAAATCAAGGCAATACAACGTGGAATTCAAACTTCAGTCGTAACAGGTGAAGAATGATTACCAATATATCCGCATCAGAGGCCTATATTAAGAAACAATGAAAATGCCGCTAGGATGGTGAATGAGAAGTCAACATCCAACATGAATAGATATACAAGTAGGTAGATAACAAGTTAACCTTATTTTCCTGCCGAATCTTGGATATGACCCCAGTATTGCGAACCAATGGCTTTGTTTTTTCACAAATGGATCTTATTCCCTTAGTTCTTCTACCAAAGCAAACAACTTCCCCCGGGATAACCACCATATGTTCGTATGACAACAACTTGCACCATCCACCTGGCATGGTTCTTAGTTGATTGCGCATATTCTTCTGCTCTCACATGATACAAACCAAACAATGTTATGTGTAATGCTTCAATAATCAGACAATCAAGATGAAGTATGATATATAGACTCAATCTGCTTAGTGAAGATATCTTAACATGTGTTGACACTCACAAGAGTGTTAGTAATGATTTCATGGATGAGAAAAGCAAATTTATGCTATGCCAACAGAATTACCAGTACATATTTTTATTGAAGTATATACGTACATGTACATTCAGTAGTCTATCAAATTTTATTCTTGTCAGAACATGCATAAGATTTTAATAAAAGGTAAATAGACAAATACTAATCCAAGTAATATCAACATTGGGATGATCTGGTTTATATATCCTTTCTCTGATTTCTTGTGCAATATATTTTCCAAGTAATACCAATCTGATTTCTTGGTGATAACATGACCGAGTTAAAGAAAACAAAATACAAAACAACATTGTGAAAATGTATTGCTAATAAAAAACAATGTTCCCCAAAAAAGGTTAGCATCAATACTTACTTCAGCATAACTAAGAAATCTGACTATGTTGGTTTAATGTGATCACCAATGTCTTGATAATCTGCAATACAATAAAGAATAGTATCATTATGTTTAGTAATAGCAAGCACAATCCATCAGATTGGAGTTCCAAGTATGAACAAGGGCTATATAACATATCCTTGATTTTTGACCCATCCCTGTCATTCTGTATAAAATCCAGTACCACAAAAATAGCGAAAAAAACCTTCATTATACTGACAGTTCTTGGTCAGACTTCTATCACAAAGGTACGTGTTGCCGCGCCCGTCCATTAAATGAAATATAGAAATGTTTGCGAAAACTTGCACATCAGAAACATGTTTAGATAACAAATCTACCTAGGAATATATGATATAATATAGTAAATATCCTATATGCTTTTGTTTCTTCTATTTTGTTTACATATTTTCTCACTTCTATTGAATAGGATTCTAAAATCATTTCTTTAAGTGGAAACCCGTATAAAAGAGGACATCACTTATAGTTATAGACATTAAGGATATTATAATATAAATCTAGCCTGACTCCACCCTCCTTAAAGTTTGACTAATTTGAATTACATAGGTGGTGGGGCATATTTATAACAAGTCATAACTAATACATCTGTATAAATGTTTTCTCTACATTCGCTCTATATTACAAGGCTAGCATCTTTTACTGTTGGACAAAATTGAAATCTAAAAGGGAGGTCACATTACCAAGAATTCAACTTTTGATTGATAAGCACTAAGTCGAGAGCCAGGGAATATGCAAATATGGGAACAATAATCTAAAAAGTCTTTTACCACCCTCATCCATCTTGATGAAAGATTAAAATAACTATAGAAAATATAGACGGTACAAATCCCGTACCATGTCATGACATCACAGTTCAACGATGGCACAAACGAACGACTAAACTGATGATAAATGTATACCATGTAGATTGTAGACTTTCAGAATTAACTCCACCAGCTGGTAACAAAACATAACATGTGTGTCCTAATTCCTAAATGGGCGTTGAAGGCCTACAATGATTAGAAGACCAGTCCTTTTCTTATGGTTCTATCTACATGGATCTCAGTGTGGCAGTGTGTTGACAGAATCAACATGCATGTGGCTTCAAAACAGAAAGAATCATTGGTTTGACACGCAATACTTCAGATCTAGCCAAATGGGCATGGCTGTACAAAATTTATACATAAGCTATACCCCGTTCCCGGAGTTGCAATCATTAGGTTGAGAAAGAACAAAACCAAATGAGATGCCTGGTGCATAATTTTCTAGCTGAGAGCCAATCAGTATGCAATCTACAACTATGTTAGGAGGTACAATCTGCAGTTTTATGTATGATTTGGACAATCAGCCTCACCAATCATGTTTTTCATATCACTAAAGAAAAGAAGGCTACAACACAAATAGTTGTTTCTGTTGCTAGTAGCAACATGAATCAAAGCTAAGAAGACCGCAAAGATCAAAGGACCTCACTGTGATTCAAAAAGTCACTGGATTGTATATCGCTTTTTCAATATTTGCAACCAAAAGTTGAGATCATTTCTCAAATGCGGCTCCCGCATGCTTTTGTACAAAGGACAAGTAAGAATTTTGTTACGGTCCCTGCCACCCTGGCCCCACCTACAGCGACTACGGGCTAGGCTGCTGCATCACCCGACGGCCCGGAACGGCCACGACGCGAAGTGAAGCCCAACAGCAAGTTTCTAGCCCACACTTGGGAAACTAGGTGTAGGGTTAAATATGTCCCGTTGCCTCCTGCGTGGGGCGTGGAGAAAGTAATAGGCTGGCGGTAGCATTCTTCTATCCCGATCCCCTTTCATCCTCCTTGGAACCCTAGACTGATCGGGGCTTGTATCCGCAATTCCTCTGTGTGCTGTTAAGATTCGAGTGGGAGCATAACAATTGGTACCAGAGCCCGTCCGATCCACCCAAAAAAAATTCTCCACCCTCCCCAATCTGGCTGGGCGTTTTCCATCCATTATCCAGACAAGAAGAGGCAAGGCCACGGCGATGGAGGAGCACACCAAGGCGATCACCGATCTGACCGCGACAATCACGGCCCTCACCACCAAAATCGAAGAAATCCACCCCGTTGTCCGCGAGCTGCAGGGATGGCGGCCCCTGATCGAGCAGTCCCTGGAGGAGATCCGATCGGAGGTGGGTCACTTGCGGACTCAGATCGACAAGGCCACTACCACATCGCCAACGGACAAGGCCACAATGACCGCTCTACCACCCCCTCCGATGTGGCTCAGCGAGCTCCCGCCATTGCTTCCTCAACTCGTGGATGGGGCACGGCCCCGACTTCTGCCACCGACGGCCGACGCGCCTCACCCGCGCCGTCGACACTGGTCACGGGCCCGATGGCCACGGCGTTTTCACCGATCTTCGGGGGAAATCGTCAGGGGAGATCTGCACCCCTCGATTACCTCCGGCCACTGGTACGTCCGACTTCTATCACCATGGCGAGCAGTCGTTTTCCGGGGACCGTGGGTACCTTCGAATGCCACCACCACCACGGTTCGATTTTCCTCTGTTTGATGGAAGTAACCCGAGGGTGTGGCGTCTCAAATGCGAGGCCTACTTTCGGGTGTGCACGCTTAGCCCAGATACTTGGGTTAGTTGCGCCGCTATGTACTTTATAGAGAGTGCTCTCACTTGGTTGCAATCGTCTCAGGCGCATTTGCATTATCCGAATTGGGGCGATTTTGCCACTGCTATATGCACCCAGTTTGGTCATGAGGAGTTTCAGAACCACTTGAGGCTGTTTAATAGGCTGAAACAAACTGGCACCGTAACAGAGTATGCTGAACAATTCACGCAAATCATGCATAACCTGTTAGCGCATCACACTTCTTGGGATCCTGCATTTTTTGTTACTCAATTTCTGGAGGGCTTGCAACGTGATATCCGTGCTGCTGTCGTACTTCATCGCCCCCAAAACTTGGATACTGCTGTGGATCTTGCTTGTTTACAGGAAGAGGTGGTGGACACATTCCGGCGAGATGAACGACATACTCATGCATCCTTCTCCATGTCTGCCGGGGGGCGGGCGATTCCTTGAATAGCAGTGCCGCTTCCTCCTCCAGCAACAAAGGCAGGCGGTGCCCTCGGTGACATGCGCCAAGACGACCGCCACACCCTCGACGCGCCTCGACCACCGGCAAGCGACGACAGGCTGGCGGCGCTACGGGCGTATCGCCGAGCCAAGGGCCTCTGCTTCACTTGCGGCGAGCGTTGGGGGCGTGATCATCGATGTGCTCGCACAGTGCAGCTTCACGTGGTCGATCAGCTTATCGAGATGCTTCACCAACCACCATCTGATACAACACCTATGGAGGCGTCGACCAGTGAGGATGATTGTTGTGTCCTCTCCAGAGAAGTGATTGAAGGGGCTGAATCACCGACAACGATGCGTTTGCACGGTTGGGTACAGCAGCGAGAGGTGCTCATGCTTGTGGACTCTGGATCCTCGCACAGTTTTATCAGCTCATCTTTGGCTCAACACCTTCAGGGGGTGCAACAAGCTAAACGTGCCATCTCGGTGCGCGTGGCTAATGGGGGTGTTTTGCACTGTGATCAAGAGATACCAGCGTGTGCTTTGTGTTCCCAGGGAGTTGATTTCACTTTGGATCTCAAGGTTCTACCCCTGGGGTGCTATGATGTGATCTTGGGCATTGATTGGCTGGCGTGCCACCGCCCAATGGAAGTACATTGGTTACAAAAGACCATGGATTTTGCATACAAGGGCAGGCAAGTGCATCTCACCGGCGTGCGAGCGGATGTCACGAGTTGTGATTTGATTTCAGGGGCTAAACTACACAGTTTGCTAGAACAAGAGGCAGTGGCTCGGGTTGTGCAACTTTGTGCAACAACTGAAGACATGGAACAACCACCTATTCCGTCAGCTATTGGGGAACTGATTGAGCAGTACGAGGTGTTGTTTGAGGAGCCGCGGGGATTGCCACCACAACGAGCTTTTGATCATGCCATTCCTCTAGTGCCTGGGGCACGGCCTATCAACTTGCGCCCATACCGACACAGTCCAACACAAAAAGATGAAGTCAAATGGCAAGTTGCTGATATGTTAGCTCAAGGCATCATTCAACCTAGCATGAGTCCTTTTGCTTCTCCGGTCTTGTTGGTTCAGAAGAAGGACCCCACATGGCGTTTTTGCGTGGATTATCGACATCTCAACGCGGTGACAGTCAAGAATCGTTACCCTCTTCCCGTCATTGAAGAGCTGCTCGACGAGCTAGCGGGAGCCCCACTGTTCACCAGTTTGGACCTGCGGGCAGGGTACCATCAAATCCGGATGCGACCCGAGGATGAGCATAAGACAGCATTTACAACACACCATGGCCACTTCGAGTTCAAGGTACTGCCATATGGAGTAACTGGTGGTCCGCCAACCTTCCAAGGCGGCATGAACATTGTCATGTCGCCATTGCTTCGTCATGGGATGCTTGTTTTCATCGACGACATCCTCATCTACAGTGAAGACTTGAGCTCACATATCCGGCTGCTTCGTCAAGTGTTTCAGATACTCCAAGAACATCAATTGAAGATCAAGTACAGTAAGTGCACATTTGCCAGCCCGAAACTGCTCTACCTGGGCCATGAGATCAGCGACAAAGGTGTACGTACCGATGGGAAAAACATTGCAGCAGTACAATAGTGGTCGGCCCTATCAATGTGAAGGAAGTGAGGGGTTTCCTCGGGTTGGCCGGTTATTACCGCAAATTCGTTCGTGGTCTCGCTATCATCTCCCGGCCACTTACATAATTGCTCAAGAAGGGAACCATCTTCCGCTGGACTGATCTGGAAGACGGCGCATTCCGGGCTCTACAACAAGCACTAGTCACCGCGCGGGTGCTGGCTCTACCGAACTTCTCCAAGACCTTTGAGATTGAGACGGATGCATCTGATCTGGGCATTGGAGCGGTCTTGATGCAGGAGAAGCACCCTATTGGTTTCCTGAGCCGCGCTTTGGGGCCGCGCAACCGAATGCTCTCTACCTATGAAAAGGAAGGACTCGCTATTCTTATGGTCGTCGATCACTGGCGCACCTATCTCCAAAATGATGAGTTTATCATTCACACTGATCAAAGAAGCCTCATTCATTTAGAAGATCAGCGGCTATCCACTCCATGGCAGCAGAAAATCATGGTCAAACTGCTCGGCTTGCGTTACCGTATAGTATATAAGAGAGGTGCAGACAACCGGGCAGCCGGCGCTCTCTCCCGCCTTCCCGGCCCTCCACAAGGAGATCTCGCGACCATTACGACGGCAGTGCCCGCCTGGCTTGAAGCAGTTTAGCTAGGTTATCAGGCCGACCCGTTAGCACAACGCATGTTAGCTCGGCTAGTGATGTCTACTACGCAACCTTCTTCTTGTAGATGTTGTTGGGCCTCCAAGTGCAGAGGTTTGTAGGACAGTACCAAATTTCCCTCAAGTGGATGACCTAAGGTTTATCAATCCGTGAGAGGCGTAGGATGAAGATGGTCTCTCTCAAACAACCCTGCAACCAAATAACAAAGAGTCTCTTGTGTCCCCAACACACCCAATACAATGGTAAATTGTATAGGTGCACTAGTTCGGTGAAGAGATGGTGATACAAGTGCAATATGGATGGTAGATATAGGTTTTTGTAAACTGAAAATATAAAAACAGCAAGGTAGCAAGTGGTAAAAGTGAGCATAAACGGTGTTGCAATGATAGGAAACAAGGCCTAGGGTTCATACTTTCACTAGTGGAAGTTCTCTCAACAAGGATAACTGATGCGGAGCATCCTATGGACATCACCATGTCACGAGTCCGTTCGGAAAGTGACACGTGCAACCTCTACTTCTCATACATAAAGGTGAATCTTCTCCTTTACACGTGTTCAGTTGACCCTTTCGAGGATGGTATACTACTTGACACTCCACTCGTGTGCATGCATAGGTATTGTCGGAGCTTCACGGACAACGAGGAGGAGCGCAAGCGCCAAGGAACGCCTACTCCATCCACGTGGGAAGCGTGGAAGCGAAGACGGAAGAAGAAGGGCATGTCCAGTCCGGAACGGGTGGTACTACCGCCTACAAGCGGTACTACCCCTCCCAAGCGGCACTACCGCCTACACGCGGTACTACCGCCCGAGGTCCGGTACTACCGCCCTGCCTGTGCGTAGCCTCGGGCCTTTGGCCTTGTATCCCTCTCCACTTACCCCTTCGTGGCTTAGACTATAAATAGACTGCCCCCACCTTCTTTCTAAGGTCAACAAATAGGATAGCTCATTTGTATGTGAGCTTTGCTCCTACCTTCTCCTCTTGAGAGAGAGACCAATCCATTGGAGGCCAAGACCTCCATCTTGGAGAATACCCCTAGTGGATGCAAGACCCCTTCTAGGGAAGAATCCTTGTGGATTATCAAGACCTCTCTCCTCATACGATTGGTATGAACTCTACCATGTATCTTATTTCCCTTTGATTGTTCTTGTACCTTATGGATCTCATGTGTTTGTGAGTCTAGTGGATGTGTGATTTGGGCTTGTTCTGAGAGTTTCCCCCTTGTGTTCTTCTTGTTCTTGAGGGATTCCCCTCCAATTCGTGAAAGATCTCCACCTAGGGTTCCACCCTACAACATCATGGTATCTAGAGCTATGGTTTCTCACGAAATTGGAGCCCCCCATCTCTTTTTCTAGCCTTGTTTTGTTGTGTTCTTCCCCAAATTCGAAAATTCCTCACCAAAAATAGCCCGATTTTTTTTGTGTGATTTGTTGGTTTGATGATGTTTTGTTGAATTTGACCCATGGATTTGCTTGGTTTCGAGTGGATCTAGCATCTCCCCAAGTTTCACCACTTTTCATCCACGAAATCCATCCAATTTGCCCCCGAAATCATCCTTTTCCGCCCCAAATTCGCCCCGATCCAGTTCTGCGAATTTTCCCGACACCAGCAGTACTACCGCTTAGCACCCCAAGCAGTACTACCGCCCTACAAGTGGTACTACCACCCCTCCCAGTTTCAGCCTTCCGAGTTTCACCGTTTTGACCATAACTTTCACTCTCGAACTCCGATTTGAGTGTTCTTTGGCTCGTTGAAAAGCTAGCGATGTGCCCGAGCTGCTCATCTTGGTTTTACCACCATTTGACTACATCAACTTTTGTCAAATCTGGCATGTTTGCCTAGCCCTCTACCATATCATACGCATAGCCACCATACCTTTCCGCAACCTAACCCTTTTTGATCCATATAGCATTTGTGGTTGGTTGAGTGGTAACTTGAGTCTCCTAAGGTGTTTCGGCTACTTAGGGACGAGTGCTTCTTCATCAAACACCACCACCACTTCCACATTGTCATCTTCTACACCACCACCACCGCTTTCCGCTACCACCATTTGACTTTGGCCTTTAAGATTTTGAGTTGTGGTTTTTCCGTTTCCTAAGGTGTTTCGGCTAATTAGAAACGGGTCGCCATCGACAACACCGCCTCTCATCATCATCATCGGACGGTAACCTCGACGACATTGTTGTATATTCCCCTTGCAATTGCATTGTTAACCCCTAGCCCATTTTTGCGTCACTTTCCTATCGAGACTAGCCATTGAGTATTGCCGGCAACGTTACTTGTGCACATTAGTGGTCATCGATATACACCATCCATTGCATATATACCATATCATATTGGTATCATCTTGCTATCATAGTACCATCCCTCGTGTGCCACAAGATTGTTCCCGCATACACACAATTGCTATCTTGGTTTGTGCATTTCACATAGTGGCCATATTGGAAAAAAAGAATAAGCTTTTAAGCAAAAAGAGAGCAAAGAGCTTGTAATCAATAGCCATAGCATCGCCACATTACATATCATACTACCATATTGATCATCTTGGATCCTCGTGTGCGAAACACCGGAACATCATACACATAGCATACTTGGGATAGCAAGTTCATACATTTTGCATCTTATAGGTTGTGCACAAGTGTCGTATCCGCCTATTGAGAAATCGTGCTAGCGTCTCTCTTGAGTTGTGCAACACGAGCGTTTTCCGTGGATTCCACATTTTGTGCTCATTCCTTGGTTGCACGACCCCATTTATCTATCAGTGTGTGTGTTTCCGTGTGCCACATATTGCTATTGGTCTACTTGTTATATTTGCGAATTTGTGAATCTCTTTCAACATTATTGACTCTTTCTAACATTTTGCATCAAATTTTTGTGCCACTTATCCTAACCAAGCCACTCGATAAGCTTTACTTGATAGGTGTGAGTGAACAAGTCCGGTACCAATTCCACTATTCTTTCATTTCACATTGAGTGAAACGGGATACATCCTCAACGTTGGGAAAAGGTAACTTGGTATTGTTTATCTCATATCCTACTCACCTTTGCTGGAGTCTTGTGATGGATAGGCAAATAATTTCATCTACTTCGGTCTATAACAACAACGACAAGTTCGATGCCATGACGAACCATGCGCCAACATGGATGCTCAAATGAAGGAGCTCAAAGCCCTCATCAAGAACCGCAAGAGGTCTCCCTCATCTTCGAGAAGACGCTCAAGTGCACATCCTTCCGAGCTACCATTTCCGGCAAGATCTCGTCGGCATTGACACCATCAATGACAAGAACGTGAAGGTCACGAGCTCAACATCAACAATCGCTCAACGACTTCACCATCTACCTTGGCATCTTCGCCAAGTGGCTTCAAGGCAACTTCGCCTTCGGACTTGCGGCATCTTCGCCGACCCGCACCTCAAGAGAAGCTCCCCAAGCTCAATTCCGCGACTTCCACGAGCTACTACGACCTCGACAACGACCACGCGATTCCTTTCTATGGGACTCAAGACCCCGAGGAGTATCTCGAGTGGGAGCGCTGGATGGACGACTACCTCACGCTACTGCAAGTTCCTCCCGAAGATCAAGTGAAGTGCGCCACAAGAAACTTCCATGACTACGCGTCGACATGGTGGCTTCACACACCTTCGGAGAACTACGACATGAGTTGGTCCAAGACGAAGAAAGCTATGCGGCGAGATTTCGTGCCTCCCACCTACACGGAACAACTTCTTCGCCAATTGGAGAACACCATACAAGGATCCAAGTCCATCGACGCGTACTTCAAGGAGATGAAGAATGCCTTGCAACAAACCGGCATGGACGACCCCATTTGGATGAAGTTTTACTTCATGATGGGATTGGACAACGACATATCCAAGACTATCTTCCTCGAGAACTACAAGTCCATCGACGATGATGAGGACATGACTACCTTGGATACGACCAAAAATATTGCATACATGTATATTTGTGAGGTGATTTCTAATGCAAACTATGCAACAATTTATTTATGTTATCCAGGACAAAAATACTTCACAGACTTTTGTGCCATGTCTAATTCCAGGTGTATGGGACATTTGTACAATCCACATATGAAGATAAGGGAAAAAGAGAAGTTTAGGTGCTGTTCAAAAAGTTCTCTCATGTCACTTTTGGGCCAAGAGAAGATAGAGTCCAAGTCTCTCACGTTCTGCATCCAGATTCGGACTGCACAGACATACCTGACTCAAAACGGCAAGAACTCCTCCATACGGACTCCGAATTGGGTGATTCTTTTTTTGTTGGAAACTAGATTTCATAAACTTTCCAACCCAATTGGAATCACCTTCAAATTCGTCCGGAGCGTTGAGATACCGACGAAACAATCTGACGCTCCAGTAGAATCCGAGTCAAACTACAAGTCCAAAGGTGTTACATCACCTCCACTTGGGCCCATGAGCCTTGTACGACCTAGGGTCAGTTTTAGGCTGCCTTGGGACGTCCTTCCACCTCCTTGGCCGCCACCCCTTGCTCCTATATAAGTAGATCCATCTAGTAGCTTTTTCTTTGGGATTTGTTTAGTCAAAAGTTAGCCATTGCAACTTCGTGTACTTCGTTTGTGTCCAACGACCAGATCAAGACCGCTTACGGATCCCCACCTTTATCAATACATCATTTATATTTGCAATATTCAGATTGCTTTATCATATTCCCTGTTTTCCCTAGATTAGATTTATTTTCTTACCTATTGTCCAAGAAAAAGCCACAAAAAAAGTTAGATCTATTCACCCTTTGTCCTAGCCAGTCTGAGGCTTTGCAATTTTCTCCAGGGGCCCGATCTTTCGATGAGATGATAACTATCGATTTGATGGAGACGACTTTGACGATCCGACTACAAATACGTGCACGATGTTGCGCCTTAGCAATCGCTAAACCAATCTCCAGGGGTTACTGACAATGCCAGAAGCACGATCAGCATGACCACGAAGGTCTATTCCTGCATGCAATCGAAGAACAAGCAAGAATATGATAAAGCAATCCGAATATTGCAAATATAAATGATGTATTGATAAAGGTGGGGATCCGTAAGCGGTCTTGGTCTGGTCATTGGACACAAACGAAGTACACGAAGTTGCAATGGCTAACTTTTGACTAAACAAATCCCAAAGAAAAAGCTACTAGATGGATCTACTTATATAGGAGCAAGGGGTGGCGGCCAAGGAGGTGGAAGGACGTCCCAAGGCAGCTTAAAACTAACCCTAGGTCGTACAAGGCTCATGGGCCCAAGTGGAGGTGATGTAACACCTTTGGACTTATAGTTTGACTCGGATTCTGCTAGAGCGTCAGATTGTTTCGTCGGTATCTCAACGCTCCGGACGAATTTTAAGGTGATTCCAATTGGGTTGGAAAGTGTACAAAATCTAGTTTCCAACAAAAAAAGAATCACCCAATTCGGAGTCCGTATGAAGGAGTTCTTGCCGTTTTGAGTCAGGTATGTCTGTGCAGTCTGAATCTGGATGCAGAACGTGAGAGACTTGGACTCTATCTTCTCTTGGCCCAAAAGTGACGTGAGAGAACTTTTTGAACAGCACATAAACTTCTCTTTTTCCCTTATCTTCATATGTGGATTGTACAAATGTCCCATACACCTGGAATTAGACATGGCACAAAAGTCTGTGAAGTATTTTTGTCTTGGATAACATAAATAAATTATTGCATAGTTTGCATTAGAAATCACCTCACAAATATACATGTATGCAATATTTTTGGTCGTATCCAAGGTAGTCATGTCCTTATCAGACGACAACTACATTGGTGCTCTCAAGGTGGAACAAGAACTCATGAAGGCCAAGACTTCTCCACCGCAAGCACACTTCTCGAAGACCAAACTCCAAAATGGCGAGCATGAGGCTAGTACCACCGCGATGTCCAAGCCTAACGAGCTCCAAGATGACGCTCCCAACTTCGACTCCACCACCATCCCTCTTTGTGGCATTGATGATGCCGCGTCTACTTCGACTCTTTTTCAAGCCGGTGCGACGACGACTACGACTACGGAGCCATTCGAGGATCAAGCTTTGGAGGCGAGCGACAAGGTGGCGAGCGAGGATGATGCTTCCATCTTTGGAGGCGAGAGTGATGATGTGCCATCTTCGGCCTTCATCCACGGAGACGGTGACGAGATGGTTGAGCATGGGATTTTCCCTTCGACCATGGCGACGTATGATGACTTGAGTGACTTTTGCCACCATATTGAGAATGAGAGTGACTTCACCACTAGCCCCATATATGATGAGCTGCCACAATTCCCATGTGAGGAGAGTTACCACCACGACCACTTGAGTGATTTGAGTGACTCCGCCATATGTGACATTGAGTGCACCTACCTTGAGGGAGTGAGTGAGCCACCACCACATAGAGAGAGTGAGGTAGTTGATAGGGCATGTGAGGCCATTTCGATTTCTAACAACTTAACCTCTACCTCTATTGTCTCTTCTCATTTGGTGCTAGGTCCCATTTATGATGACGCGCCGATTCGCGACGACTTCGTCCTTCCTATGGACAAGAAGATGGCCATGGTGGATTATGACGCACCCCCACATGGTTCCATCAAGATGAAGATGACCACCATTTGGTCTTTGCCACCTCACCTACACCACTTGAGTGGAATGAATAAGGTAACATAGGTGAAGGTGATGCTCTCGTCCCACTAGTGGACTATCTTGACAATGATTGCTTGCATGATGTTGACACACCTATTGCCATGCTTCATGCTAGTTCGACTACCTCATGTGATGCATTACCCATTTATGATGAGTATGATGATTGCCATGTGAAGTCTATTAGTTGTGATGCCATGTTGCATAGGATCTCTTGTGATCATTCTTTAGGTCACATCATGTTTGATAATCCGCTTGACTTGTCATATGCTATGCATGAGATCACTCGTATGTCATATTTGCAATCTCATCGTAGTAACTATGCATATGCCATTAAGATAAACCCAATTTGCACTTACGGCATAGATGACAAGCCCATGGTTATTGGCATTTGTTTTTCTTGTGATGATATTGATATGCTCCCTTTGCATCATTTATCTCATATGACATGCTATGACCACATTGTTCCGAATATGCATTGTTTTGGATGTTGTCAACATTCTCCATGTGATGTTTCCACTAATGCTCATGAGGAGACCCCCATAGTTTAGTCATACATACTAGGAGATCTTGATGCATTTCATACCTTGCATGATTACCATGATTGTGTGCACCATATGCATTCCATGAATAACAATGCTCTCCATACTTCTCATGATGTATTACACAATATGAGTCTCCATTATGCCATACATAACAACAAACCTTTCATGATGGATGACCTATTTCTCTATCATGCATCAAATTTCTTTGAGCGATGCCTATCGCGTGCTAACTCACACATGCACATACACATCATGATGGATGATGTGTACATTTACCACGCACACACTTTCTTTGGCTTGTGTCTCTTTTGTGTAGGTACCCATTCTTACTCGTCAACCTCGCAAGAGCACGAGTTGACGAAACGAGCTCTAGAGAGCAACGACGACTTGGGATCCCGTGGACTATCCTTACCGCCATTCTCTTCGCGCAACCTCTACGCGCATCTCTTTTACTTGGCTCTCACACGACTATGGGCTATTTACCACTTGTCATCTTATGCCCATTCTATCGTGTTCACTTTGCATGTTATGCCTCTTGCTATGACTTTGCCATGCAATTGTGACCCTTGCTTGCATTTGCCCATGATTCCCCATTCTACTACTATTATGTGTATTG
Source organism: Secale cereale (assembly GCA_902687465.1). NCBI lineage: Eukaryota > Viridiplantae > Streptophyta > Magnoliopsida > Poales > Poaceae > Secale > Secale cereale. The sequence goes on along the minus strand of LR738713.1, from coordinate 263,456,859 downwards.
GCATGCTTGGTGGAGACACTAGTAGCTATTGCCATGATTTCTTTTGTGCCCCATGCTATTGTTGATTCTTGTGTTGGGAGAGTCATGATATCCCATTGCTATTTCCATATGGCCTCTCATCAACACATTGATGCTATTTTGCTCCTATCTTGCTTTCATGCTTGTGCTATGCCATGTGCATCACGTATGCTCACTATTTACACACATGACATGCTTGCCATGATTACCTCTAGTACGTTGCATCTTCGTACTACTAGCTTGTTTGACTTGATCACTATGATTGCTTGCTATGTTGCATCACCCATGTTCCACTATTACTTGCTTTCTTGGGTTGATGACATATATGTTCATGCCATTCACATGATTCACATTGATCATTGTCATTTGTCTCCACTAGTTGCATCTCTCATCACTTGTATTGAGTGCAACAATGCTATGTTTGTTGATCTTGGAGACTTGGACACCTTACTTGTGATGCATGCTTATTTCTTTGAGCTTAATGCCTTTGGTTGTCATTGCATCATGTGCTTACATGCCATGCTGCAACCCTTTGTCAAACCCTATGCTATGCTTGATGGCAACACTTGTTGGGTGAATCACCTCTTGAATGCTTGGTTTTGCACTAATGCTAACCACATTTGTTTTTCCAAGTGCTTGTTGTTCTTGCTCCTTTTGAAGGAATCACTAGACGGTGCGACATTGGAGAGTGACAACTTTGAGCTTCAAGATGATGAGTACTTGGTGATCGTACACTTCTACACGGCGACGCCATCTCTTTCCCATGGTGATTTGGTTCTCGATCCGAGGTCGGATCTTTCCCAAGGGGGAGGGGATGATGCGGAGCATCCTATGGACATCACCATGTCACGAGTCCATTCGGAAAGTGACATGTGTAACCTCTACTTCTCATACATAAAGGTGAATCTTCTCCTTTACACGTGTTCACTTGACCCTTTCGAGGATGTTGTACTACTTGACACTCCACTCGTGTGCATGCATAGGTATTGTCGGAGCTTCACGGACGACGAGGAGGAGCGCAAGCGCCAAGGAATGCCTACACCATCCGTGAGGGAAGCGTGGAAGCGAAGATGGAAGAAGAAGGGCCTGTCCACTATGGAACGGGCAGTACTACCGCTCCCAAGCGGCACTACTGCCTACATGCGGTACTACCGCTCCCAAGCGGTACTACCGCCCGAGGACCGGTACTACCGCCCTGCCTGTGCGCAGCCGCGGGCCTTTGTTCTTGTATCCCTCTCCACTTACCCCTTCATGGCTTAGACTATAAATAGACCGCCCCACCTTCTTTCGAAGGTCAACAAATAGGATAGCTCATTTGTATGTGAGCTTTGCTCCTACCTTCTCCTCTTGAGAGAGAGAGAGAGACTACTCCATTGGAGGCCAAGACCTCCATCTTGGAGAAGATCCCTAGTGGATGTAAGACCCCTTCTAGGGAAGAATCCTTGTGTATTATCAATACCTCTCTCCTCATAGGATTGGGATGAACTCTACCATGTATCTTATTTCCCTTTGATTCTTGTACCTTGTGGATATCATGTGTTTGTGAGTCTAGTGGATGTGTGATTTGGGCTTGTTCTTGAGAGTTTCCCCCTTGTGTTATTCTTGTTCTTGAGGGATTCCCCTCCAATTCATGAAAGATCTACACCTAGCAATAACATAATTGGATCATATTACTAGTCCTCAACATGCAACAAAGAGTCACTCCAAAGTAACTAATAGCGGAGAACAAACGAAGAGATTATGGTAGGGTACGAAACCACCTCAAAGTTGTTCGTTCTCATTGATCTATTCAAGAGTCCGTAGTAACGTTCAATCTATCATAGAGTTCGTACTAGAATAACACCTTAAGACATAAATCAACCAAAACCCTAATGTCACCTAGATACTCCATTGTCACCTCAAGTATCCGTTGGCATGATTATACGATATGCATCACACAATCTCAGAAACATCTATTCAACCAACACATAGAACTTCAAAGAGTGCCCCAAAGTTTCTACCGGAAAGTCAAGACGAAAACGTGTGCCAACCCCTATGCATAGATTCCCAAGGTCACGGAACCCGCAAGTTGATCACCAAAACATGTATCAAGTGGATCACGTGATATCCCATTGTCACCACAGATAAGCACATGCAAGACATATATCAAGTGTTCTCAAATCCTTAAAGACTCAATCCGATAAGATAACTTCAAAGGGAAAACTCAATCCATTACAAGAGAGTAGAGGGGGAGAAGCATCATAGGATCCAACTAGAATAGCAAAGCTCGCGATACATCAAGATCGTGCCATCTCAAGAACACAAGAGAGAGAGATCAAACACATAGCTACTGATACATACCCTCAGCCCCGACGGTGGACTACTCCCTCCTCGTCTTGGAGAGCGCCGGATGATGAAGATAGCCACCGGAGAGGGAATCCCCCTCCGGCAGGGTGCCGAAACAGGGTCTAGATTGGTTTTTGGTGGCACCAGAGGCTTTCGGCGGCGGAACTCCCGATCTAGGTTATTTTCTGGAGGTTTCTATATATATAGGAGGTGTTGGAGTCGGGGCCAAGCAAAGGGGGGCTACGGGCTGTCCATGAGGCACGGGGGCGCGCCCAGTAGGGGGGCGCGCCCCCCACCCTCGTGGGCAGCCTGTGGGTCCTCTCGTCCCCCTCTGGCACTCCGTGGGCTTCTTCTGCTCCAAAAATGATCTTCGTTGATTTTCAGGTCAATTGGGCTCCGTTTGATATTCCTTTTCTGCGAAACCCTAAAACATGAGATAAGCAGAAACCGGCACTAGGCTCTGGGTTAATAGGTTAGTCCCAAAAATAATACAAAACTGTATAATAAAGCCCATAAAATATACTAGAAGGATAATATAATAGCATGGAACAATAAAAAATTATAGATACGTTGGAGACGTATCAGCTAGCGACAAAGCAAGATTCCCAAGATGGATACCAGCTGCGGGATGGCATCATTCGGCAGAATGGTCGGGTATGGCTGGGGGATAACGTGCCCCTGCAGAAGCAAGTGCTGGAAGCGTTACACACTGGAGCAATCGGAGGCCATTCTGGGTTTAATGCAACCTACCGACGTGTCAGGCGACTGTTCACTTGGCCGGGGCTCAAACATCACGTCCGGCTATTTGTGGAGGCATGTCAAACCTGCAAACAAGCCAAACCGGAGCGGGTTCGTTATCCAGGTCTCCTCGAGCCGCTCCCAGTGCCGACTCAGGCTTGGCAAATGATCATAGTGGACTTCATTGAATGCCTTCCTCGGTACTCGGGGTTGAACTCCATTCGTGTGGTCGTCGGCAAGTTCTCTCGGTATGCCCATTTTATTGCTTTGTCTCACCCCTTCACGGCTTTTCAAGTGGCGCAGGCCTTTGTGTCGAACATTTACAAGCTTCATGGGTTACCGAAGTCAATCGTCTCAGATCGTGATCCGGTCTTCACCAACACTCTGTGGAAGGAGCTCTTTCGCTTCACTCGTACCAAGCTTCGCATGAGTACAGCACGACACCCTCAGACGGATGGACAAACAGAGCGGGTCAATCAATGCCTTGAAACTTTCCTTCGTTGTTTCGTCAATGCTTGTCCTACCAAATGGCATGCGTGGCCGGCCCTCGCCGAGTTTTGGTATAACACCTCACCACACTCGGCGCTTGGAGCAACTCCGTTTGAGGTCCTCTACGGCCACGCTCTGCGCTTCTTCGGCATCGTCGACCCAGTGGCCTGCGCATCACCAGACCTCGCGGAGTGGCTGCAAGACCGGGCCCAGATGGAGGCGCTGATCCGGCAACACCTCATGCGCGCGCGTCAGCAAATGAAGGACTCAGCCAACACGCGTCGCTCCGACCGCGTCTTCGCCGTCGATGACTGGGTATTCCTCAAGCTTCAACCTTATGTGCAGCGCTCGGTAACCATTCGCACCAACCAGAAGCTGGCCTTCAAGTACTTTGGGTTGTACAAGATACTTCAACGCGTGGGAGCAGTGGCCTACAAGCTCCGGCTTCCGGACTCCAGCACCGTGCACCCGGTGTTTCATGTCTCCCAGCTTCGTCGAGCACTACCTCCAATAGAGCAAGCTCTTGAGCAACTTCCAACAGCAACAGCGGCGAGTCCAGTTCCGGAGGAGACCCTGGAGCACAGAGTCGTCCAGCGAGGGAACACCAGAGCGCCGCAAGTCCGAGTTCGCAGGACAGACCAGCCTTCGGAGTTGGCGACGTCTCCAGCACCACTTCCCAGACGCACCAGCTTGGGGACAAGCTGTGTCTCGAGGGGGAGGGGATGTTACGGTCCCTGCCACCCTGGCCCCACCTGCAGCGACTACGGGCCAGGCTGCTGCATCACCCGACGCCCTGGAACGGCCACGACACGAAGTGAAGCCCAACAGCAAGTTTCCAGCCCACACTCGGGAAACTAGGGGTATTGTTAAATATGTCTCGTTGCCTCTTGTGTGGGGTGTGGAGAAAGTAATATGCTGGCGGCGGCACTCTTCTATCCCGATCCCCTTTGTTCCTCCTTAGAACCCTAGACTGATCGGGGCCTGTATCCGCAATTCCTCTATGTGCTATTAAGATTCGAGTGGGAGCATAACAAATTTTGATCCCAATGAATATTTGAAAACAAAGGCAGGATATCAAAGAATGATAATAAAGTTCCAAGCATCCAGTAGATGTAGTTCACCTGATTTTCCAGTAATACGTTTTTTGTCCCCATGATGTTATATCCAAAGTGTGTTCCCGAGCCACAAAATAGTAACCCCTGTTATCATGTGTTGCGAACATATAAAAGTTCCATCCATGTATAACTCCGAGCAAAAGCAGAGTTTGCATGACATGAAATGACAAGTTCGGACAAAGCTCTAACAAGCACTGCATGCACAACACAGTTAGCCGGTGAGACAACAGAGCAAAATCAACTTACCCATTAAATAGATAGAGTAGGTCGTCCGCACTATATAGACTTGCCAAATCAACTTAACAACTTATGAAATCGACACCACGCTTTGAGGACCATGTGCCCTGTATGGACAGCTTTGGCGTAGGTCGTCTAATACACACAGCTTTGGTGCAAGTTGTCTATAAACATATGTAAAAACAGCCCTGATAACCGTTGATACAAGATTCTTAATTAGATCAATCTGAATTATCTTGCTCAATAGTTCTTAGATTAAAAGACACCTATAATAAAACAAGCAGTACTCATAGTTCTTGGTGATTTGAATCCTCACGAGTTGCAGAAATCAGATTGAGAAAAGTAGCATTGAGCTGGGAAGGAGCTGCAGCGTTCCCACGACCAGGCTGGGAAGAGCCAGAAAACACAAATCAAAGATTACTTGCAAAAAGAACAACATTGACCCACGCCACCATACATCGCAAATCATAAGCTAAATAATACATGGATACGCCTGCTTACCCTCTAGATGGTGGTCTCAATCGATGTATACATTTCATGGGCAGAAACTGGTCTTGGCCTTGGATCTCTGTGAGCCACGCATAACCGCGTCCACCGCGGCGGTCACGCCGTGGCCGGATGGCGGGGACGCACGGGTTGGGGCAACAGCTACACCAAACCAGGTCGGCCGGCCGCAGTGGTGAATTCGGCATGGCGTCTCCGCTCACCTGAAAGTTGGGGCAGCGGCATGACCCGGGGCGAAGCAGCCGCACATCAGCAGCGGAGGAGGGAATCTTGTCTACCTCTCAATCAGGTCGGTGGCCACGCGCTCGATGGGGAAGGGAGGCGTCGGTGTACCTACGGCGGCAGAGGAGGAGAGGCAGGCACGATACCGGTGGCGGCTCCGCCTCTCCCACGGCGAAGGGTGGTGACCTATGGCAGCTCTCCCACGGCGCACGACGGGCGGTGGCTCCGGCTCTCCCGTGGCGAAGGGTGCGTCGGGCGGCGACTTGCCGGGGGCTCCCACATCGAAGAGCGGCGACCTGCGGCCGGGCTCCCCCAGCGCGACGGGCGGTGGCTAACGGCGGCCGAGTAACTGCGCCGAAGACACCCGAAGCTTCACCGTGAAGCCGGATCATCCGGACCTACTCCCGGATCATCCGGGCCGCCATCGCCCGGATCATCCGGACCCCCACCCGGATCATCCGGCCCTGCCTGCGTGTGACGTATCGAGCCGAGGCCCATGTACCTGTTTCGTCCCTCACTTACCCCTTCGTGGCCCTAGACTATATATACTCCTCCACCTCCACCATTTCAGGGTTAGAAAATGTGATAGCTCATTTTAGACTAGAGCTTTGCTCATCTATGTGGTTCTACTCATACGAGTGATCGCGGCCCCTCTACGGAGAAGATCCACACCGGATACAAGACCTCTTCGGAGAAGATCCTACGGGACACGGGAAGATCCTACGGGATATCATCAAGACCTCCTCTGGGAGATGAACTCTACCTTGTATCTTTCCCTTTGTTGTTCATGTACCTTGTGATCTTGTGTGTTTGATTGTCTAGTGGATGTGTGATTGGACTCGTTGTTGAGTGTCCTGTTGTTCCCCTTGTGTTTTCCCTCGTGTTCTTCGTGTTCATTCTCGGGATCCCTTCATTTCGTGAAAGATCGACCTAGAAACGGGTTAGCCCCGCATCAGCCGAGCTGGGAGCCTCCCTGGCCTGATCCCCCCGTCACGAGGGTGCCATCGTCGTGACCACCGCTGCTCCCTTTTCCGTCACCATGAGGTTACTCACGGCTTTGGTCACCTTGCCCACCATTTCCTCTACGGCCCTGGGCTCAATGTTGTTGTTGGGGCCATTAAACATAATAGCTCTTTTGCTAGCCATTTGACCTTTCCAGTTAGCATCTACACTAAGATTTTTTTGGGAAATATGCTACTCTAATATCCTTCGGAATCCTACAAAACCTCTCAGATGTGTGACCAACCAGTCCACAACACTCACAGTACAATGGCAATTTTTCATAGCGTACATCATATTGAAGACTCTTTTTGCTGCCTAAAGGGGTGAATTCTACCCTATGCTTGAGTGGTTCATGTAACGGAATTTTCACTCGAATACGCACAAACTTCTCCACAATCATATGATTTCGACGGGATACGACGATCACCTCGCCAAGTTGGTGCCCTAGGGACTTGCCCACACTCTCAGTTTTTAACTCGAAAGGGAGGTCATGAACCTGCGCCCATATAGCCATGGCTCCAAGGTCAATCTCCGTTGGGTCACCCTTGCCGTCGAACTCGGCGAAGATAATGCCGTCACGCTTGTAGTGCCATGGCTGGGCCTTCAGGACAAACTTTCTATCTGCCTCGATGGAGAAGTTGAGGACGAACCTCACGTCCACGCTGGCCACCTCTTGAACGGTGACCCCACCTTGCAACTTCCATGCCGAAGTAGCATGAAGTTCATCGACAAGGGTCTGCGGATTCACTTGGAAGGGCGATAGGAGACGCCCCACCACCAGTGATCCACAAATAGCCCTACTTGCCGCCTCCATGTCGATGATCAGTGGGGGGCACCCCCTCGAGGGTGTCTCTCCACCGCCCCCTCGTTGTTGTCCGGCGTAGGGGCCAAAACAAGGGTTCCACTCCTGCCGGCGATCGCCGGCTCGCAACCCCCCGCCGTCGTGTTCATCCTTACACCCCTTCCCTTACCCATCTCCTTCTCCTCCTTCCCCTGACTTGCCATGGCTCTCACACTAGTACCCCAACCCGAGAGAGGATGAGCAAAATTCTCCGTCCCCTGTTTCGAGCTATCATGTGAGGGAGGTTTGCTTGTCGCATTGGTACAGATATACTGCATATTCTCCTCTAATTTAGCACCCTCCACAACAGAATTGATACACTTTACTAACCATAAAAGATCTTGATTTGTCAGTTTTCCAAAACTTCTAGCGCTAATTGCTCTATATTTAATATAGCCCCCTCTGTCCCCCGCAAACGTATTAAGCAGGACGACATTGAAGTGATTATCAAAGCGTACATGGCCTTTATTAGGCATTTCCCAAAAGAAGATCCCGTGATTTCCTCCCATACCCCTAATTCTGCAGAATCCATCAGTATCCCGATTCATCTCTCCTTCCCTAATAACAGTCCAGGAAACACTCTCTCTAATCCCTGTAATGTTGGGATTTCTCTTCAAACCGGCTGGGGGCAAAAAGGTATCCCCACCCACGAGAGAGAAACTATCCTTTCTATACACTTTCCTAAAATCCTTCAACAGGAAAGAATCCTTGCCAGACTTGGCCTTGGCCGACCCCTCTTCCGCCAGATCGGCAATAAACTCACCTGATATCCCGCTAACTAGCCCCTTCGTGTGTTTCTTCATCTTCTCCCAACATCCTTCCGATCTGCGGATCGCCGGAAGATTTCCCGTGACTTGGCCTTGATGGTGATCCACTCCTGATTGGTGAAAGGCCCATGGATTATGCCCACCCCCGTACGGGCCTCTTTCCCCGCCGGAGGAGTCGCCTGGATCGGCGCCTCCCTTTCACTCAACTTCCCTCGCCATAGCCGCTTCTTAGCCTCGATCTCACTCCTCTCCTGAGCGCTAAAGGGCCCCTCATGGGTGCCCACCCCCGCATGGGCGTCCCCCTCCGCCGGTAACGCCGCCTGAATCATCGTCGCCATCTCACCTACTCTGTCTCTCCGTCGTCGCCAGATCACGGGAGCTCCGGTTTTTTTTACCCCTGTCTTTTTGTCCCACGCGGCCCGTCACAGCCACGTCGTGAGTTAACTAGTAAGTGTGCACGTGCAACACACATCTCAATCAATCCACATCAATTTCATGAGGGTATACATTTTTGAATTCATACTCTAGGATGACCCTTCTCTATAAACAAAAGGAGAAGTACAACGCCATTAATTATCTTTTGAGGATGCCATGTGTAATTCAAGAAGACCATGAAGAAATCATAACTATATAGAAAATGTCACACATCAATGGCAATCTCCTGGATGAACATCTCCACTCCTCATATAAGGGCGTAGTCTATTTAGTCCATTGTATACAAAAAATGCAATCAAATATGCGATGAACATTTCAGAATGCTTATTTTCTTTGGTGAACTTCAAAGGAACATAGAAACATTGTCCACGTGAACATATTGTCAATGCAAAGTTCGAACAAAGATACCAAAAAAATATTAGTCTTTATAGAACTGAATTAGTTTCCCTCTTAGATTTGGGCTGGTTGTTATCTTCATAATTTGAAGGCTCGACGGCGGCGGTAAAGCCACCCATCGGAGTAATAATGGGCACCGCCTGCGAGCTGGAGGAGTCGAACAATTTACAGCCTCTCCTGGAGTGGAACTACGGTTTAGACATACATTATCTATTGTGTATATAGTTGCAGAACATCTGGAAGCTAAAAACAAACCAATAAAGCGTTAGATTCACGGTAAGGAGGAGAGAGGGAATTTAACTTTTTCTCTATGACATGGATGTCATGCAAGCAACCCTTTCTATACCGTAAGCTTAGTTCTGAAAAGAGTAAACACGAGCTAAACATGTCACCGTGCTTCAACATCTTAGCAGTGCAGAAAGGCTACTATTCTAGAACGGTTACAAAATAAGGAAATTGAGCATGGGCAGATAAAGGGCTATAAAAATTATAGTTTCGCAAAGCTAACCAGGACTGAAAACTAACCAACACAAAATTTAGGATGACCAAAGCCATACAAAGACCTTCGTAACTAAGATGAATATACCCTCAGGAGAAGAAATCACACTAAATTAACAACAGATATATAACTAAGTATAAAAGGGTAAAATGAAGGAAATGTCTAATGTCATGGATCCTTTAGTTATTCATGTGCATATCCAATAGTAAGCATGATCTAATGAAAGAAGCAAAGATTCAAAGTTATCAGTTGATACAAAATGTGCTGAAAGAATATATATTTGATAAACTATTCAACAGTAAGCATGATGCATCTTATTAGAGGAAAATCAACTAAATAAAATTCTAGTAAATTTAAAAAGAGAGGTGTCGCTAAGCTCCGTAGAAAGATCTTATCAGCACTTGGAAAGGAGTCAATTACAGAAGCAGTTGTGTAAGGGATGATGCACTGATGATCTCCAACTGCTCGTGACTTGAAACCAGTGGCAAAGTATATGAGGTATAACTCCCATATACGGATGAACTTCTCATCAAAGCCTGGTTCCAAAACTTGACTGCAAGAAATAGGAAGCCATAAGAAATTAATACTAACTGAGAAACCAACTGGAACATATATGTATATAATTGTCACAACAGTATTCTTCCTGTAGTGAGTGACAAGTGATGCGTACTCTTTGTTGGCCATTAGTTAAACATGAGAAGTGATACTTACTCTTACTGCCACCTGCACCTACTTCGCGCTGATGGTTGTCTGTCGTGGACGTGCAGCAGCTGCCGCTGCCCGCTGCACATGGATTGCTGTCCGCCGATGTGCCGCTTCTCCCCACCGTCGTCGCCTCCTCGGCCGAACCCGGAACCATTTATATCCCCTTTTCACATTAATTATCCCTGATGTCGTTCTAAAAAGATGACCAAAAATCTTGAATATCCCTTTCCCCACTAACCTCCCATCCGATGAAGAAGCCGACGTGCGTGGCAAGGGCGGCGCTGCTGCACCAGCAGAGGGCACAACGCATTACCACTTCTCCTCACATGCTCATAGCAACATATCCTATTGGCACTTGTCTTCGTCTCCATCATCGCCGGAGCAGGCAAGGGAGAAGGTGCCGGGTTCCTACCGCCGCCACCATTGCAAGAATTACTCCCGGTCGCGTAGGGTGGTTCCGCCATGTTGGTCGCCGGATTCTATAGTATGTAACAGGCCATTGGTCTGGCCGCCTTAATTACACACTGGAGGACTTCTGAAGCACTTAAAGAACTACACAGTCAAAGAGAGAAAATACAACCATTGTGGCCTTGCTGATCTGAAAATATACAACCCCTCTTTCTTCAGTGTTCAGATGTTTTCTCATCTAATCTACGTCGCCCATCCAGTTTTTTTGTGAGAACGGTGTTTAGCATTCATTTTAGTATCAAGTTGTCGGGGAAACTGATCGCCCACGAACACCTATGGGACCGGAGCCCCTTTTCGGTACGGCAAGGGGGCGGAGGATGCACAAAGAGCAGATCGAGGCAAACACGCGAGCAGTTTACCCAGGTTCGGGCCGCACGGGGGCGTAAAACCCTACTCCTGCCTTGGTTTGTATTGCGTTCTTGGCTCGGGAGCGAGAAGAGCTACAATGCTGATCGCTAGGACCGAGCGTGAGCGTGATCAATGATCGGAACCTCCTCTACGTTGCGCATGGGCCTCCTTTTATATATCAAAGGGGTCACCGACAGGTGGCAACGCAGTCGAGGGTAAAAATGTAAAATGGGTGGTAGTTGGAACAGTGTATGCATAGTGCTCTATACCTAACTCTGACGGCAGGGGACAAGGGTATTAAATGCCCGTCGCCGTCGCTCCAAACAGTGCAAAAAAGCGTCCGTCAGGGCGCCACCGTCCGCCACGACGGTGGCCTTGTCATCGCAGCTTGCCACCGTGTACCCCAGGCTGCACAGCCTTCCGCCACGTGTGCCTGGAAAGGTCCCAGGGCGACGCGTGGGCGGATGAGTTGGAGCGCGGGTACTTAGTGGAAGTTTGCCGCGGCAAGCGCCTTGCCGCGGCTGCTATCTTGTCGCGCCCGAAAGCTCGTTGCTCTCCGGGCCTTGCCGGGACGCGTGGCGCATCGCGGCAAGTCTCTTGAAGTGCCATATTTGGGCCTTCCCGGCAAGCTCCTCTTGCCAGGGTCCTGTACCAAAGAAGTGGTCTTGAGCCTTGAGTGGCCTTCCCGGCAAGCTCCTCTTGCCGGGGCCTTGTCTCTTTAACTTGAATACTTTGTTCTTGAATGGCTCCAAAGGAACCTCAGTGAGCCTTGGCGGTCGCGCGGCAAGCCCCGCCACGGGACGCTGCAACTGCCCGTGCACAAGTTCGGGATACTAAGGTACCCCTACTTTAGTACACCGACAGGAGCCCCCGGGCCTGGGCCACACACGGTGCCGAGCGTTGTTGGGCCAGGCCCAAAACAGCGCACGGGCACGCGCGGCCCGCGACACGCCGTATCCCATTCCGTATCCGCCGCGTCCCTCCCTAACGGCACGCGTCGATCGCGGCGTCGTGGGAGAGGTCGTGGCCTGTTTCTTTAATGGGGAAATGCGGAATGTCCCCCCCTCCCCCCTTAAAAGCAGGGGAAACAGGGGGAGTTCCTTACATTCGCCCGTTGCTTCTTCATCCTCCAGAAACCCCCGCCGCTCCCCTTCTCCCCGAAGGTCGAAAGAGAGCAGCGCTCCGTCCCCCTCTTCCGCCGCCGCCAGCATCACCAGCGCCGTAGACTTCCCCATCATCCCTGCCATGGCCCCGAAGGGCGAGAAGGTGAAGGCCGCGAAGACGGCCAAGGCGATGCGGCTAGCAGCAATGCGGAAGAAGATGGCGGTCTTCCCGCCACAGCTCAGTGCGGAGGAGCTGAAAGACGCCTTCTACCTCTTCTGGTCGAGGGAGACAAAGGCGCATCCGCGCACCAAGGTACTCCCCGCCGTGGCCTGCTAGATGTTTCCGGATGGCTATGCCTTTTTTGCTCTATTCTTCTACTGCGGGCTCTGCCCGCCCTTTTCGGAGTTCTTCTGCGACGTCATGAATACCTACGGGTTCCATCTCCTTGACTTTACCCCAAACGCCGTCTTGACCATGGCCATTTTCGCACATCTGTGCGAAAATTTCGTCGGAGTTTACCCCAATGTAGCTCTCTTCCGCCATTATTTCATACCTCGAGTTGAGTCGGGATCACCTCTGTCTGGCGGGATCTCTTGGATCTTTAGGCTCCATAAGAAAGAGGCTTACTTGACGGGGGAGCTCCGCGGCAAGTGGGATGAGTGGAGGGCCAACTGGTGTTGGATTATAGAGGATGACCCGCAGTCGTTTACTTCCCGGCATCAGGTAGCAGCAGTGCGCGACAATGATTGGAGTGACCTGGCCCCTGAGGACGACAAGCTGAAGATAGCCACCGCTCGGATCCTTCGCCTCCGGCAAGCCAGGCTCACTGTAGGTGCCGTCGGGGCAGACTTTCTCCGCCGCCGCATCGCTCCCTTGCAGGAGAGGAAGAGGGCTGCTTGGGAGTTCAAGAACGTGGCAGACAACATGAGACTGCGCCCGGGCCTCAATTACAACTTCACTGTCCTGGAGCTCAACGCAATGCTCCAAGCGCTATTTAAGTACGACTCTGCCCATCCTGAGTGGTTCACATTGCCGCCGCGCGTAGTCCCATTGTGCAATAGCTTTGCGCTCAGTGCCATCCGTGCGGCGATGCCATTGTGTGATTCCCACGGGATCAACCCCACTTGGCGGGAACCTTCCGAAGAAACCGTGCAGACGTTCTTTGACAACCTGGTGGAGTCGCCAATCAACGCCGACGAGAAGAGGGGGCTCACCCGCGACACCACCGATGAGGAGATGGCATATATTGCCACCAGGTTGGAAGAGGCAGCTACAGCCAGGGCCGCGGGTGAGTTCGGGTATACTGTGGAAGAAGCGGAAGCAGCGGAGGCGACAAGCCTCGCCGAGGAGGAAGAGCTTCGCAAAGCGGGAAAGCTTGCCGGGCGACTTGCCGGGACAAGCGAGCCCATTAAGCAAGGCGCCGAGTCGAGCGGGCCCGCCGAGCAGGGCGTCGGGTCAAGCGACCAGCAGGGTGTCGGGTCAAGCGACCCTGCCGAGGACTCGGGCGGCTCGCTGGGCCTCGACTCCTCTTCTTCGTCCTCGGGTAGCTCACCGCCACCAGCGAGCCCTCCAGCTGCGCCGAGAAGGCGCCTTCGCAAGGCCGCAGACGCGACGGGGCGGCAGGCGAGCCAGCAGCCGCAGCGCCGCCCGACGCGCGCCGCCGCGACGGGCAAGGCCGCCAAGGGAGCGCCCCGTGCCTCAGCGGCAACAGGAGGGGGATCTTCCCGGACTGGCGCCCCTGTGCCCGCCACCCCTCGTGCTTCAGCGGCAACCGGAGCGGGGTCTTCTCAGACCACCATCCTGGCCCCCGCCAAGCGGCCAAGGGAGCCCACTCCCCCAGTTCCTCGCGCCGGGACACGCGAGCCGGACTTTGACTTTTCGGCTCTCAGCTCCGACGAGGAGGAGGAAGAAGAGTAAGTCTTCGCTATTCTTGTTTCTCTCTGGTTTTCTGTTGATTCTTGCCTTATATCTCTTTTGCCCGACTCCGATCCTGTCTCTCTTCCAGGACCCTGGCCCAGAGGGCGGCGAAGAAGGCCAAAGTCCCAGTGATCGTCATTGAGGACGAGTCCGCCGCCGCAGCAGGGGGTGCGCCTGCGACAAGCTTGCCGGACCCGGCAGCTGTTCCCCGGAGCAGCCCCCAGCGTAAGTCTTCTGTCCACTCTCCGCTCGTCGGGCGCGTGGGCCTTCTATCCTTGTTGATGTTTTGTTTGTTTGTTGACTTGTGCAGAAGCAGAGCAGCAGCATCAGGAGCGCCAGGAGGCCGCCCCCGACGCGCCGCACGTCTCGACCATACCGCTAAGGGGGAGCTCCCCGGCAAGGGAGGACACTCCGCCAAGGGCGAGTACCCCGCCAAGGGCGAGTACTCCGCCAAGGGCAAGCACGCCGCCAAGGGACGGCGCCAGCGGCCCTCCGCCGGCGGGAGCTACCACCACGCCGCCGAGGGAGAACTCCCCGGCAAGGAAAACCACCGAAGAGGAGGCCCGCGCAGGTAACCCTTGGACTTTCCTTATCTTGAATTTTTCTTTTTGGATATTTGCTTGATAGTTCTTCTCTTCTTTTCTTCTGTCAGATCCGTCCGCCGCAGAGCCGATGGAGATGGAGGCCGCCACCGAGGAGGATGCGCGCGGTAACACTGGTGACGCCGTAGCTACTGAAGGGGCGGCTGGTGCTGACGAGCCCGCCACCGACGAGGCCGCCAAGGCTGCCGGCGTGGCGGCTGAGGAGGGATCCGGCAGTCGCACTGACGGCCCTGAGGCCGCAGGAGCGTCAGACGTTGCGCCGGCTGCCGATCCCCCTGCCGCCGCGGCCGAGCCAAGCGCTTACCTGGAGGCCGGCAACGGAGTCTTCATCCAGCTCCCGTTGGCGTCCACGTCGAGGGCGCCAGCGGAGGGAGAGGTCTTCGACGGGGAGGTTCTTGCCTCCGCCGGATTGAAGCTCGTCGATGCGCCAAGCAGCAGCAGCGAGCCTCAGGAGGAGCGGCTTTTGCGAAGGCTTCTATCTCTGTACCGCGCCAGGCAGGCCAAGCTGGAGTCCCGAGAGGCTCTGGCCGCCAAGGCGGGCGCGGACTTGGAGAAGCGCGCGGAAGAGCTCCGGGCCGCCAACCAGGCGGCTCTTCGATCCTTGGCGGAGGAGCGGGAGCTGCTCGCCGAGGCGCATCAGGCGTTTATCTTGGAGAAGGCCGAAGCGGAGGAGCAGCAACGGCTCGCCGCCGAGGAGTTGTCCCGGCGAGAAGGCGAACTGACGCAGCGGAAGGTCGACCTCGACAGCCACGAGGACGAGCTTGCCGCGCGCGAACAGTCTCTTGGCGGAGCTCTGCAGGAAGCGAAGGAAGCCGCTGCGGCTGCTGAGACCGTCAAGAGGGACTTGGAGGCGAGGGTGGCACAACTGGAGGCCAACTTGAAGACGAGCGACGAGAAGGTTGTCGCACTTGTGCTTGAGAGGGAGAAGGACACGCACAGTCACTCCGAGCTGCAGGTCCGCCTCTCCGACAAGGGTAAAGAGCTCGCCGTCGCCAAGGACTCCAGCGCCGATCTGGAGCTGAAGTTGTCCACCCTCACCACGACGCTTGACGGCGCCAGAGAGTGGGAGACGGACTTGAAGGAGGAGCTCAGGGCCGAGAGCGCACTGTTGGAGAGCGCCGCCATCTCCCAAAACAACTTCAGGCTGATGGTGGAGCACTGGACAGAGGGTCTTGTTGCCGCCGCCGCCGACGTCAACAAGGAGCTGGCGGAGCTGGGGGCGGAGCACGTCGGGTACTCCACCGACGAGAATCTCCCTCACAGCGCCAAGTTGAGCTTGTTCTTCAGGGGGGTGGCGCCGGCCCTCCAGCAGCTCCGGGAAAGGATCCCAAAGCAGCTGGCGGACGAGTCGCGCAGGCTCTGTGCGGGGGCCCTCGAGAAGGTGTTGATGAAGATAGTGCACCGCAACCCAGGCCTCAACCTCACCAACGTCCTCAGGACCTTGCCGCCGGACGTTGACCAGGAGGCGCTCAAGGCCCTTGTCGCGCCTATCGTGAACAAGGTGGGCGGCATCAAGAGGGTCGAAGGCGACCGCGCGGATTAGTCTTGTTTACTTTCTTCTTTCCTTGTCGCTGCCAACTATGTTATGAACAATAGTCTATTAGTACCGCGGCAAGTTGCTTTGTAATATAACTTTATTTTGGGTAGCCAATGCAATGTTACTTCCTTTACTGGACTTCCTTGCTTTGTATGCTTTCACCCTACGCTTTTAGGGAACTTGCCGGCGTAGGGACCCTTGCCGCGAGCGCTGAGTGTGGAACTTCAGCAGCCTGCTGGCAATGCCGTTGCCGACAAGAAACCTTGTCGCAGCTAGTCGCAGCACACTTAAGCTGTTGAGCGAACTCGAAAAACGAAGTAAGGGCGCGACACTTGTCGCAGCACACTTAAGCCGTTGAGCGTGCTCGAAACAAAGTAAGGGCGCGGCTAGCCACGAGTTGGTTCCTCCGCGCACAGGTTTTCCATACAAAGTGCGGTCGTTCAAGGAAGATAACTCAAAAATTTAAAAATTTGATTGCTCAAACTTTGGCAACTTAGCTTTTGTGTCGTTTGCTTCCCGGCAAGGCAAGGTTCTCTCGAACGGCACTTGGTCCATACCACTATCTCCTCCTCCCCCCCGGCAAACTTGTGCGCGAGGAAACTCCTTCTGCTTGAGAGAAAAGAAAAGAGAGAAAACGGAGATATGGAGTCTTGTGGCTCGTTATTGCTTACCGGGAATAGGTGCTGCACAAAGTGTCAGATAGTACATGCAAGAAAGCAAAAAGGGCATGAATTGACAAGTTGTGCGAGGCACATAAGTTTTACTGATGCACGGGGTCTGCGCCCGGCTTTGTACAAAGGATTACATGCAACAGCGGCAAGACTTGTACAAAAGGTGGTTGCCGGAGTGGATCACAGCAACCGCGCCTTATGGGTAAAACTTCCGAAGATGCTCAATGTTCCAGGAGTTGCTCACCGGTAAGCCTTCTTCGGTCTCAAGGCGGACAGCGCCGGGCCTTGTGACTTGTTTCACCCGATAAGGGCCTTCCCACTTCGGCGTCAACTTGTTGGAATTCTCGGCGGACTGAACGCGCCGAAGAACAAGGTCGCCTTCCTCGAGACTTCTGGCTTTAACCTTGCGGCTATGGTAGCGGCGCAAGGCTTGCTGGTATCGAGCAGCTCGTACAGCAGCCTGAAGACGGTCCTCCTCAAGGAGCAGTGCGTCATCTTGCCGCAGCTGCTCTTGCTCGAGCTCATCGTAAGCGAGCACTCGAGGCGACCCGTATACGAGTTCTGTGGGAAGAACTGCCTCTGCTCCATAGACAAGAGCAAAGGGTGTCTGTCCAGTGGCTCGATTTGGTGTCGTCCTGATCGACCAAAGAGCCGCTGGCAATTCCTCGATCCAGTTTCTTCCGCGCTTGTGCAGCCTGTCGAAAGTTCTCGTCTTGAGTCCGCGCAGCACTTCAGCGTTTGCCCACTCCGCTTGACCGTTGCTCCTCGGGTGAGCAACAGAAGCGAAGCAGACCTTGGCGCCAAGGTCCTGGACGTATTGCATGAAGGTGCGACTTGTGAATTGTGTGCCGTTGCCGGTGATGATCCTGTTAGGGATTCCGAAACGGCAAACAATTGACCTGAAGAACTTGACTGCTGACTGTGCGGTCACCTTTCTCACTGGTTTCACTTCTGGCCACTTTGTGAACTTGTCGATGGCGACGTACAAGTACTCAAAGCCCCCGGCTGTGCGGGGAAAGGGGCCGAGGATGTCGAGCCCCCAGACCGAAAATGGCCAGGATAAAGGGATCGTCTGGAGAGCTTGAGCTGGTTGATGTATCTGCTTGGAATGGAACTGGCATGCTTCACACTTGGTTACTTGCGCAGTTGCATCCTGGAGGGCTTCTGGCCAAAAGAAACCTTGCCGGAACGCTTTTCCGGCAAGTGCTCTCGCGCCAATGTGGTGGCCACATATGCCTCCGTGTATCTCTGCCAACAGCTTTTGTCCATCTTCCCGGGAAATGCATTTCAATTTCACGCCGTTGAGTCTTCTTCTGTACAGTTCGTTGCCGACAAACTGATACATACTTGACTGCCGGGTTATTCTTTCTGCTTCTTCTGGCTCTTCGGGAAGTTCACCTGTTTGAAGGAAATGGACAATCTGTTGCGCCCATGCCGGAGCCTGCGGCTCGACAACAAGGACTAAAGGCATCTGTGCTGCTGCGGGAACGTCAGCTTCTACGGCAAGAACCTGCGGTTAAGCCGGAGCTTGGCGTCCCCCAGCAAGCTTGCCGGAGCAAAACTTGTCGGGAGCGTTTGCTTCAACTGTACAAACCCTAGGGCTTGCAGGCGCAGACTGCTCCTCAGCAATCTTGTCGTTGATCTTGGGGACTTTGTTGGCGACGGCTTGGGAAGTTCTGCCGGCAAGTAGTCACCAGAAACCAACTTTCTCTTCTTACTTTGTCCAGTCGATGGTGCTACGGATGGTTGAGTTAGCTTGAGCACAAAGATCCCCGGTTCCACAGGTAGCTTTAGTGCAGCACACTTTGACAGGCCATCTGCGATGTCGTTCTGAGCTCTTGGAACGTGCTCCATCTGTAAACCTTCAAAGTGCTCTTCAAGCTTTCTCACTTCGTCGACGTATGCTTCCATCAACGGACTCTGGTAGCTCTTGTTCACTTGGCGGACGACCAATTGCAAGTCACCTCGCACAATCAGCTTCTTGATCCCAAGCTCTGCTGCGATTCTGAGGCCGGCAAGCAAACCTTCATACTCTGCAGTATTGTTCGTTGCTTGCTCCTTGGGAAAGTGCATTTGGACGACGTACTTGAGGTGCTCCCCGGTGGGCGCGACAAGCAACACGCCGGCACCGGCGCCTTGCAGCGAGAAGGCACCATCAAAGTACATGATCCATTCTTTGCTTGCTTCTTTGACGGGGATGCTCGTCTCTGGAATCTCTTCGTCTGGCGTTGGTGTCCATTCTGCTATGAACTCTGCTAATGCTCTGCTCTGGATAGTTGAAGTGCTTTCAAACTTGAGGCCAAAGCTTGACAGCTCTAGTACCCACTCGACAATCCTGCCTGTCGCTTCTGGATTTTGCAGTATCCTCTTCAGCGGAAAGCGAGTGACCATTGTTATCTCGTGTGCTTGGAAGTAGTGGCGCAGCTTTCTCGAGGCCATGAGAAGGCCGAAAAGCAGCTTCTGCACACCAGAGTACCTTGATCTAGCCCCCTGCAGAAGGGAGCTGACAAAGTAGACTGGGCGCTGCACCATCTTCTTCCGCACTTCCTCTTGCATCTGCGCAGTTCCATCCTTGTCGGGACCAGAGCTCGTCGGAGAAGCCCCCTGCTTGTCGCTGGATGTGCTTGCCGGGGTTGTTGGCTCATCATCTGCCTCCCTTTCCGCTACTAACGCAACACTAACCACTTGATTGGTTGCTGCTAAGTATAGCAGCAACTTCTCTTGCGGCTTAGGTGCGACAAGTATTGGAGTGGTGGACAGGTACCTCTTCAAGTCTTGCAGCGCTGCCTCCGCTTTCGGAGTCCATTTCATTGGACCTGCCTTTTTCAAAATTTTCAAAAACGGCAGGGCGCGTTCTGCTGACTTAGAGATGAATCTGCTGAGAGCAGCCACGCAGCCGGCAAGCCTTCGTACATCCTTGACGCGCTTCGGTGCTTCGATCTGCTCGATGGCTTTAATCTTGTCGGGATTGGCTTCAATCCCTCTCTGGGATACAAAGAACCCGAGAAGCTTGCCGGAGGGGACTCCAAACACGCACTTCTCGGGGTTGAGCTTGAGTTGGATCTTGCGCAGATTCGCAAAGGTTTCATCTAGATCTTGAATCAGAGTAGCCCTGTCCTTACTCTTGACCACTATATCATCCATGTAAGTTTCTACATTTCTGTGTATTTGTGGCTCAAAAGCTGTATGGACTACCCTTGCAAACGTCGAACCAGCATTCTTCAATCCAAAGGGCATGCGTATAAAGCAATAAGTGCCACATGGAGTGATGAATGCAGTCCTCTCCTCGTCTTCTTCAGCCATAAATATCTGGTGGTACCCTGAATATGCATCAAGAAACGAAAGCAACTCACATCCAGCCGTGGAGTCAATGATCTAGTCAATGCGCGGCAAAGGGAATGGATCTTTGGGACAAGCTTTATTCACATCGGTGAAGTCAATACAAAGCCTCCACTTCCCGTTCGCTTTGCACACGATAACAGGGTTGGCCAACCACGTGGGATGGAGTACACCTCTGTCAAGGCCTGCCGCTTCCAGCTTCTTGATTTCTTCTGCTATGAACTCTTGGCGCTCCACTGCTTGTTTTCTAACCTTCTGCTTGACGGGCCGCACGTGAGGACAAACGACAAGCTTGTGCTCAATCACTTTCCTGGGAACACCGGGGATATCAGACGGTTGCCATGCAAACACGTCGACATTCGCCCGCAGGAAAGCAACGAGCGCGCTTTCCTATTTAGGATCGAGCGTGGCACTGATGGTGAAAGTACCACCAGTGCCGTCCTCCTTGGCGGACACCTTCTTGGTTGCGGATGGAGCTGCCATCGCCTTCTTGCACTTGCCGGTGGAGCTCGATGGTCCATCCTCGACGGCAGCGCAGCACTCCGAAGAGGTGCGTTTGCCGGAGTGGGCCCCAGAGCTCTTGCCGGACTTGGTCTTGTTCTTCCCCCCGGGAGCTTCAGCGGCAAGTGTTTTGCTATCTGTTGCGGCTGTTGCATCCCGGTAAATCTTGTCGGCACAGATAAGGGCGTCCTTCTTGTCGCCAGGGACAGAGATGACGCTTATCGGGCCTGGCATCTTGAGCATGTTGTAGGCATAGTGAGAGGCTGCCATGAACTTGGCGAGCGCCGGACGACCAAGTATCCCATTGTAAGGTAATGGGATATCGGCAACGTCAAAGGTGATCCTCTCGGTTCTGAAGTTCAGCTCTCCGCCAAATGTCACTGGCAGTGTGATCTTCCCCTTCGGCTTGCTCCTTCCCGGGTTGATCCCTTGGAATGTGCCGGTTTCCTCGAGCTCGATGTCGGGGATCTGGAGTTTCCGGACCACAGCAGAGGAGATCAGGTTCAGGCCGGCCCCGCCGTCAACTAACATCTTGGTGACCTTGAGGTTGCGGATGGTTGGTGAAACCAACATCGGCAAACACCCGACCGTAGTGGTGCGATCAGGGTGGTCCTCAATGTCGAAGATGATAGGCGTGCTGGACCACCTCAGAAGCTTGCGCGACTCGATGGGTGGCTCAACTGCATTAACTTCCCGCACCCATTGCTTGAGTTGGCGGTGGGAAGTATGCAGAGAAGCACCTCCGTCAACGCACAGAACTTCTGTGGCCTTCTGGAACTCCTGCTCGATGTTATCTCCGTCCTCCATGTCTTCGTCGTCGTCTTCGTCTTCATCCTTGTCGCGGCCGCGGGGAGGTCTGTCTCCTTGCCGCTGCTTGGCCTGGCCGCGGCGTCCTCCCCGGCCATTGAACGGCCGCTTCTTGCCGGACTCTCCACCACCTCCCTGGGCCTTCTCCTTGTCGCGTCGCTCGTACTCAGCTTTCTGTTGCTCGACGAGGTACTCGACCCTTTTGCAGTTCTGGAGGTCATGGCCCTTGGTGCGGTGGATCTTGCAGTACTGCTTGTCGGAGCCGTCCTGCTTGTCGGCGACCGCCACAGTTTGGCAGTTGGTGCACGCGGCAGTATCCTTGCTGGAGCCACCAGCCTGGGGTTTCTTGGCGCCAGCCTCCTTGCCGGACTGCTCCATGACCAGCACTTCTTTGTTCTTCTTCTTTCTGTTGTTCCGCCGCCGGTTCTTCTTTGCCGGGGCGGTGTCCTCGCTATCTGATCCGCCTGCTCCATTATCCTCTCCGGGGAGTTTCCTCCCCTCCTCAGCGCGTGCGCACTTGTCGGCCATGGCATAAAGCTCACTGACGTCTCGGATTTTGCACATCGCCATCTCCTCCCTCATCCTGCGATTACGCACGTTCTGGTGGAACGCGCTAATAACCGCGGCAGGGTGGACGTCCGGGATGTTGTGCTGCACGCGGCTGAATCTTTGGATGTACTTACGCAGGGACTCCCCTTTTTTCTGGGCAAGTATGTGAAGGTCGCTCTCCTGGCCATGGGGCTTGTGGCCACCCGTGAAGGCGCCGACAAATGGATGGCACAGGTCGGCCCAAGAAGAGATGGAGTTCTCTGGCAAGTGCATGAGCCAAGATCTGACGTTTGGCTTGAGCACCAGCGGGAAGTAGTTTGCGAGTATCTTCTCGTCTCGTTCCCCGGCAGCCTGCACCGCGATGGTGTAGATGCTGAGGAACTCCGACGGATGAGTCTTGCCGTTGTACTTCTCGGGTACTGTAGGATCGAAAGTATGTCTAGAGGGGGGGTGATTAGACTACTTGACAATATAAAAAATCTGCCTTTTGATTATGCAAAGTTTTTGGCAGTTTCACAATTAAGATCAATTCAAGTATCACCCTACACATGCAATTCTAGAGTATAAGCAGCGGAAAGTAAATTGCACATGTAGTAAAGAGAGGTGGAGAAGATCAAACGCAGTTTGGAGACACGGAGATTTTTGTCGTGGTTCCGATAGGTGGTGCTATCGTACATCCACGTTGATGGAGACTTCAACCCACGGAGGGTAACGGCTGCGCGAGTCCACGGAGGGCTCCACCCACGAAGGGTCCACGAAGAAGCAACCTTGTCTATTCCATCATGGCCTACGCCCACGGAGGACTAGCCTTACTCGGGGTAGATCTTCACGAAGTAGGCGATCTCCTTGCCCTTACAAACTTCTTGGTTCAACTCCACATCTCAAAGACGGAGGCTCCCAAGCGACACCTAACCAATCTAGGAGGCACCACCCTCCAAAAGGTAATAGACGGTGTTGATGATGATGAACTCCTTGCTCTTGTGCTTCAGATGATAATCTCCCCAACACTCAACTCTCTTCACTGATATGGCTGTGGTGGAAGAAGGGTTTGAGTGGAAAGCAACTTGGGAAGGCTAGAGATCAAGTTTCATATGGTAGGAATGGAATGGCTTGATCTCAACACAAGGGTAGGTGGTTCACTTCTCAGAAAGTGTATGGTAGAAGTGGTGGTACTTTCTGATGGCTCTCCTCACGAATGAGGAGGGGGTGGAGGGGTATATATAGCCTCCACACAAAATCCAACCGTTACACACACATTTGACCAATCTCGGTCAGACCGAAGTGAAAACTCGGTTAGACCGAAAGTTCAAATATAGTGAACGTTGGGATTTTTGGTGGGACCGAAAATACCATCTCGGTGAGACCGAAGTGAGTCAAAGGTTAGGGTTTGCCATTTCGGTGAGACCGAAAATATAAACTCGGATATTCCGAATTGATGTCAACTGATCACAGAAGGTTGGCAGCCCTTTTTCTGTGAGACCGAAACTCAGAATCGGTTTGACCGAGAAGCTAGGGTTTGGAGAAACAACTGAAGAGGTTCATCTCGGTGGGACTGAGTTGGAGAAATCGGTGTGACCGAGATGTTAGGGTTTGTGTTAAGTAGTGAATAGTGCTGATAGTTGAGGGAGTTAGATCACCAAGCACTTGAGCAACAAGAACATTAACACAACCTCATCCCCTTTTAATAGTATTGGCTTTCCTATGGACTCAATGTGATCTTTGATCACTAAACCAGAAATGGAGTCTTGAGCTTTTGCCAATGCTTGCCTTAGCATTTGAGGGGTCCACTTCTTCAGTCATCTTGCCATACCAATGTGATTGGGTTTCCTGAAACATACTTGATAAAAGTATTAGTCCAACCACAAAGTATGTTGTCATTAATTACCAAAACCACCCAGGGAGCAAATGTGCTTTCAGAATATCTAGCTTTGATTCCTTCACAGATTCAGTACCTTCGTGCATTTCAACCAAAGTATCCCAAATCTCTTTAGCATTCTCAAGACGGCTGATTTTGTTGAACTCCTCGGAACACAAGGCATTGAAGAGAATGTCACAAGCTTGAGCATTGTTTTGCAACATCCGCAACTCTTCCGGTGTAGCTTCGCGATCCGGAACTTTTCCTTCCTCGAAGAATTCACCTTGCATACCAACACAAATAATGCCCCATGCGGCTGGGTTATGACCAAGAATATGCATTTTCATTTTATGCTTCCAACTAGCAAAATTTGTACCATCAAAGTAAGGACCTCTACGATAATTACCCTCACTAGACGCCATACTCTCCTAGGTTGTGAAACCAAGCTTATGGAGTCCAATGCAATGGAAACCAAAACAATGG
Organism: Secale cereale; assembly: GCA_902687465.1. NCBI lineage: Eukaryota > Viridiplantae > Streptophyta > Magnoliopsida > Poales > Poaceae > Secale > Secale cereale. The sequence goes on along the minus strand of LR738713.1, from coordinate 263,432,385 downwards.
AGACCAAAGCTCTGATACCACTTGTAGGATCGAAAGTATGTCTAGAGGGGGGGTGATTAGACTACTTGTAAATATAAAAATTCTGCCTTTGACAAAGAACAGTTTTAGGTAGTTTCACAATTAAGATCAAGTCAAGTATCACCCTACACATGCAATTCTAGAGTATAAGCAGCGGAAAGTAAATTGCACATGTAGTAAAGAGAGGTGGAGAAGATCAAACGCAATTTGGAGACGCGGAGATTTTTCTCGTGGTTCCGATAGGTGGTGCTATCGTACATCCACGTTGATGGAGACTTCAACCCACGGAGGGTAACGGCTGCGCGAGTCCACAGAGGGCTCCACCCACGAAGGGTCCACGAAGAAGCAACCTTGTCTATTCCATCATGGCCTACGCCCACGGAGGACTAGCCTTACTCGGGGTAGATCTTCACGAAGTAGGCGATCTCCTTGCCCTTACAAACTTCTTGGTTCAACTCCACATCTCAAAGACGGAGGCTCCCAAGCGACACCTAACCAATCTAGGAGGCACCACCCTCCAAAAGGTAATAGATGTTGTTGATGGTGATGAACTCCTTGCTCTTGTGCTTCAAATGATAATCTCCCCAACACTCAACTCTCCTCACTGATATGGCTGTGGTGGAAGAAAGGATTGAGTGGAAAGCAACTTGGGAAGGCTAGAAATCAAGTTTCATATAGTAGGAATGGAATGACTTGATCTCAACACAAGGGTAGGTGGTTCTCTTCTCAGAAAGTGTATAGTAGGAGTGGTAGACTTTCTGATGGCTCTCTCCACGAATGAAGAGGGGGTGGAGGGGTATATATAGCCTCCACACAAAATCCAACCGTTACACACATATTTGAGCAATCTCGGTGAGACCGAAGTGAAAACTCGGTCAGACCGAAAGTTCAAATATAGTGAACGTTGGGATTTTCGGTGGGACTGAAAATACCATCTCGGTGTGTCCGATGTGAGTCAAAGGTAGGAGCTTGCCATTCTCGGTGGGACCGAAATTAACAACTCGGATATTCCGATATGATGTCAATTGGTTACAGAAGGTTGGCAGTCCAGTTTCGGTGAGACCGAACTCAAAATCGGATGGATCGAAAAATTAGGGTTTGGAAGAATAACTGAGGTGGTTCATCTCGGTGGGACTGAGTTGGAAGAATCGGTTTGTCCGAGATTACTTATGAGAGTGTTAAGTAGTGAGAGTTGCTGATAGTTGAGGGAGCTAGATCACTAAGCACTTGAGCAACCAGATCATCAACACAACCTCATCCCCTTTTAATAGTATTGGCTTTTTCTATGGACTCAGTGTGATCTTTGATCACTAAACCAAAAATAGAGTCTTGAGCTTTTGCCAATGCTTGTCTTAGCATTTTGAGGGGTCCACTTCTTCAGACATTTCCATACCCATATCATCGAACTTCTCTGAAATGATTCTCAAGTAAATATTAGTTCAATGATATATATGTTGTTATTAATTACCAAAACCACCCGGGGATTAGTTGCACTTTCAATCTCCCCCTTTTTGGTAATTGATGACAACATATAGATCAAAGCTTCGACAAAAGATATAATCAATGAATAATATAGTCGCTTTGAGAAGTATGTGATAAACAAGAGCTCCCCCTAAATTTGTGCATTATTTAAAATTTGCGTTTGAATGCAAATGCACAATCGATTAGGATTATGGGTCACTCTTCCATGTCACATACATCTTGGTGGAGCGCACAAAATGATAAGAATGAATAACATGCACTCAACCACCAAGACAAGAGTAAATAGCACACATTAAAGCATAGTATGACCAAGCACTCATTAAGGTAGCATCAAACGTAGTAGCAAGCACACTGAAAGTTTCGAAAGACCAAAAGAAACCAATGTATCTCAAAGGAAACCGGCAAAAGAACGAAAGAGCACTCTCTCTCTCGAAGCCCTATGATCTATACAATTTCTCCCCCTTTGGCAACAAGTTACCAAAAAGTTCGAAAAGGTATAGAGCTAAGCGTCACTGCGGGCTCTGCTGGCGGCTCCCGTCTGGGTAGATGTCGGAGTAGAAATGACGGCATCGGCGAAGACTTCTGCTGATGTCTGCGCTGGAGGAGTGGATGCTGGAGCTGGAGTAACTGCTGGAGCTGTGGCTGGTGCTGAAGTGGTAGCCCTGGAGTCAGTCACTGGGATAGCTGCAGATCTGGATCCTCTGGGAACCTGAGCAGTCTGGCGATGAGAGTCCTGGACTAGATCATCCTGCATGAGCTCTGCTCTCTCCTGCCTTGCTTCCTCCATGTCTGCCTCAAGCTTGTTGACGGACACCTGAATCTCTGTCAGCTTCACGTCCAGAGCGTGGATCTTGTCCTCAACAATCCTCTCTAGGCTCTCCTGAGATTGCTCAATGCTGGCCAGGCGTTGTTCAATCCTCTGGGTAGCTTCAAGAATCTGCTCTCCGAAGCTCTTTGGTTTAGCTGCTGCTGCTGCTGCTGCCTCTTTGTCAGCTTTAGCTTTCTTCGCAGCTTCGATTTTGGCTTGTCCTTCAACTGAGGTTGGATCCTCCTCATCCATCACAACTACGTTATCCTCATGCTCTGGCTGCAGTGGCAAGTGCTTCCTATCCAACATGAATTTGCCCGTGCCAAACTTGGCATTGATGAGCATCTGAATTTGCGGGGCAAACCCACACGACCGCTTCTGGTCAGCTGCAGTCCTCTTAATGGTCTCTACCATTAAGTCCATCACATTGAAAGGTGCCTTCTCATCAAGAATGTGCAGCATGTTGATAGAATAGCCTCGAATCATGCGGTGGTCTTCACACTTGGGCATCAATGTATGCCTCAAAATAGTGTTAGTGGTGGTCAGACCTGCCTGGAGATAGTACACTAAGCCAAGCTTCCACCCTTCCAAATCAGCAGCGGGGATCTCCTTGTACATGTTCTTCATGGAATCATGACTCTTCTTAGGAATCCCATAGACATCAATGTCGTCCTCTCTCTGCACTGGAGCATTCAGAAGTTCTGCCCATTCTTCAACAGACGAAGAAAACCTTTGACCTTCAGTCATCCAGGTGATCTTGCCATCAGGATAGAAGTGGGCTGTGGCGTAGAACTGCATGATCATCTCGTCATTCCAAGCTGTCAGCTCTTGACCCACAAAATCAGCAACTCCACATGCAGTAAAGCTCTCATGCACATGGGGAAAGAAGTCTCGGTGCTCTTCACTGTCAATGTATTTCCAGTCAACATACCTGGTGTCAGTAACAATAGGCTTCTTATCCATCAGCACGGTCTCATAGAAGTCCTGCTGCTCTCTGGTGTGGAATCTGGGGTCCACAGCAGTCCTTCTCCTCACGGCATATGGATCAGACTGTCTCCATAGCCTGAGACCTTTATCCTTCCTTGCCTTCATGTCCTCAGCTTGAGGATGAGCATCATTGTGGAGTGGCAACTTAGGACGGAGCTTAAGCAACACATACTCTTCATCTGACTCAGACGGTGGCATCTCACCTTTGTTCTTCTCAGAAGCTCGAATGCTCCCGGTTGTCCTCTTGGGCTTGGCTGGAGCTGCCTTGGCTTGAGCAGGCTTCTTGGGCTTAGAAGAGGCTTGAGCCCTAATAGCATCACCCATGAACTTAGCTTTCTGAGGAGGGGGCTGGGGTGCATCTTCTTCTTCTTCTTCAGCAGCTGCATCAACTTGAGGTTCAGCATATACTACCCTCTTCCTCTTGGAAGTTTTCTTCACCTTACTTGGAGCTGGCTCTTCCAAGTTTAGCTTCTTTGCAACAGCTGATTGCTTTACCTTGCTTGTGCCTTTCCTTGACTGCTGCCCTTGATGCTCTTTGGCAACAACATTCCTCTTGGGCTTGGAGGTAACTTCCTCAGCAACGAAGTCAGAGTCCTCATCATCAGAATTTCTCTTCTTTCTAGTTCTGGTGGCTGCAGGAGGCAAACCACTAGGGGTGCTCCTCTCACCATCATCACTGGAACTGCTAGCCTCAGGACTGGTATCTGCCTCTGGAATCTCTGCAAACGGTGATTCAGACCTGTTCTGGCTGTCACTGACATCTGACATGGCTGACAACCTGTGAAAAGATAAGGTATAGGCAGAGTAGAAGAGTTATCACAACTGCAGAGGTTTTTGCAAAAAAAATGAGTTCAAATCTTAGTTTTGAGTTTTCACAGAATGCATTTCGGTCAAACCGATTTCAAGTTTCGGTGAATCCGAAGTGTATACAGAGGCCTACACACCACTTTCGGTCAGACCGAAATGGGTTTCGGTCCTACCGAAACACTAGGGTTTCACTGAAACTAAGTTTCGGTCACACCGATTTGCACAACTCGGTTAGACCGAATGGTGCAGTGCAATGGCCAGAGGCCAAATCGGTCATTCCGAGTTTCAAAATCGGCTTCACCGAGATGTGTTCCGTGGAAACCTAAACCTAAGAATTTCGCTCGAAACTAGAGGATCTGATCTGATGTTTAGGGAATATCTCAAACGTGGATAGATTCATGGCAAGCCAATCGTGCAAGAATTAGATGGGGAGCACGAAAGGGATCGGGACTCACCCTAACTTGGTGGAGTCCCTCTACGGCGGCAACGGCGCGGAGAGGATTACCGTTGATGGCGGCGGAGACCTGCGGCGAGGGCGCACAGGCGACGACGGCGACGATCCGAAGACCAGGGCGACGGCAGCAGGGGACTTGGGGGCGAAGCGGTTTGAAGAGTTAAATCGCGCGCAGCCCTCAGGTATATATATCCCCATACTGTCGGTGGGACCGAGTTGAAAAACTCGGTGACACCGAAATGGCTAACTGTTGTGCAGTTATTCATATCGGTCACGCCGAGATTTTAAACTCGGTTTCACCGAGATGAAACCTAGATCAGTCTAAGCGTTTCGGTTGGACCGAGATGGAAAAGCCGGTCAGACCGAAATGGACTTAGAAGGTTTTGGAGGTCAGCCTTAGACGGATCGGTGGCTCCGAGTGCTCCTCACTCGGAGGGTCCGAAAATGACTTGTTCAAAGTTGTGATATGAGCATGAATAGAATTTGAGACAAGAAAGCATAGATAGCTAGGGAAGGTGCTTAGGCATTCTTGTCCATCCATTTGGCCAGAAAAATCAAAACAATCAAAACAACAAATGGATGTCCTTGAATGGATAAAATCATGCATTCAACATGCTCACACAATAAGATAGCAACTGAAATATGTGTCAAACATGCACAACCAATACTCTAGCTACTAGCACACAATTTGTCGATGACTAGGTCATCTATATATGAGTATTTTGACTTAGGAGCCAAATGAGAACATTTGATCATAGGTCATACTCATCGTTTAAGCACAAGTGGGATTACCACTTTTACATAAAGCATTTATGTGTTCACATCATTTGGAGATGCTTTAGCTCAATTTTTAGAGCAAATCTCCCCCTAGATGTGAGAACCCCTTTTAAAGGGTCAACCTAACCTTGGGTTGTCGTAGAAGACTTCATGTAGATGTTGAAGATGTGGATGCTCAATGTTGATGTAGATCATCAAGAGTTGGGAGCTATCCTTTGGATTAGGGCACTTTCAATACCTACATGGGTTAGTCCCACGAGGAACAAACAAGGATATCCATAGACATAGATTGAAGTACACAAAAGATGATGTCCATGAAAGCAATGATTACCTTGTCCCTTGACTTACCAACAAGAGGGTTTGTGACTCCATGAACTAGTGCATGATGTGGAAGTTGATTGCACAAGTTCTTGCCAAAATGAATATGAGTGAAGTATGTTGGCGGAGTCACCCTCAAGAACCTTCTAGTTCTTCTTCTTTGGGATCCACATCATCTTGATGGGAATCCTTGGAGTTGTAGTTGAGCTTGACGAAGTAGAACTTGATGTGTCCTTGGGAACCCACTTGACCATGGCTTGAGGTGCTTCAATGAATGCATCAATCTCCTCTTGAAGCTTGTCCTTGGCCTTTAGCTTGTGGTCTTGTGGTAGAAGGTCATCTTGAGCTTGTTCCACATTGGAAGAAGTAGGATCATACTTCTCCTTTTGTGAAACAAACTGTGGAGTAGGGTATTGACCTTCTTCCCACTCAACACCTTCGGCGTTGAACTTTCGCTCAAAACCAATCCCTTGATTCTTCCAGTGCCTTCCTTGTTTGCGAACAATCTCCTCAAAGTTCTTGCTTCCGGCAAGACTCTTGTAGACACCTTTCTCTATGATTTCCTTCAATAAGCTATTTTCTTGCTCAAGTGTAACTTGGCTTGAAACATTGTTAGTGGAATCAAGAGAACTACTAGAAGCAACAATATTGGATTTAACATGGTTATTGTTACTACTAGAGGAAGAATTTTTCTTATGCTTGTCATGTTTAGTCTTAATAGGTGGCAAGAAATTAGACAAGAGAAGTCGTTTGGCAAGATATGAAGAACTCTTCTTTCGAAGATCGTCATTGATCGCTTTTAGAAACTCATGTTCTTGCTCTAGAGTGAGCTTCTCGAAGCGTAGCTTCTCATGAGATCTTAGGAGCTCTCTATGATCTTCTTGAGTTGTTTCATGAGCTAACTTAAGAGTGTTTAGTTCTTTAGTTAGACGCTCAATCTCCTTCATAGCATTGTCATTCGACTCTTCTCGACTATAAAGACTACTAGCATTTTCATCATTACTAAGCTCACTAGATTTATCATGCAAGAGCTCATCTTCACCAAGCATGTCATCCTAATCACTATCAAAGTCAATGAATTCAGGGTGTGTTACCTTGGGGCCTTTAGCCATGAAGCATCTTCCAATTCCCTCATTTGGTGAATCAAATAAGTCGTAGGAGTTGGAGTTGGAGGATACTAGTGCAAGTCCGGCAACACCTTCATCTTGACTATAGTCGGAGTCGGAGTGATAGCTTCCATCGGATTGATTGTCAGAGTCGGAGCCGGAGACCCATTCACCAACATGAGCTTGATGTCTTCTTCTTGTGTAGCTCCTTGATGACTTGTCTTTCCTCTCCGAATCCTTGCTTCTCCGAGAGGGTCTTCGTTCATAACGATCATCTCTGCTCCTTCTCTCTCTCCGAGGTGACTCATCTCTTGCTCTTCTTCTTGGAGATTCTTCTCTTCTCTTGTGGGGAGCCGTACACTCATTTGAGAAGTGTCCGGGTCTTCCACAATTGTAGCAGTTTCGATCACGACTAGAAGATCTCTTTTCATCATATGATCTAGACTTTGAGCTTCTTTCTTTGCCTCTATTCTTGTAGAACTTGTTGAAGTTCCTGACCATTAGGCTTATCTCTTCATTGGAAATTAGCTTGTCACTTGAGGTAGTAGGAGCATCACTTGTGGCTTTGTAAGCACCACTTGACTTGTTGTGAAGCTCTTCCTTATCCTTAAGTGTCATCTCATGAGCAACAATTCTTCCAATGACTTCAGTTGGCTTGAGAGTCTTGTAGTTTGGCATCATTTGGATCAAAGTGCACACGGTGTCATACTTTCCATCCAAAGCTCTGAGAATCTTCTTAATGATGAATCGGTCGGTCATTTCTTCGCTTCCTAAGCCGGCAATCTCATTTGTGATGAGAGCAAGCCTAGAGTACATTTCAGCGACTCCTTCACCATCCTTCATCTTGAACTTGTCAAGTTGACCTTGAAGAATATCTAACTTTGATTCCTTCACAGATTCAGTACCTTCGTGCATTTCAACCAAAGTATCCCAAATCTCTTTAGCATTCTCAAGACGGCTGATTTTGTTGAACTCCTCGGGACACAAAGCATTGAAGAGAATGTCACAAGCTTGAGCATTGTTTTGCAACATCCGCAACTCTTCCGGTGTAGCTTCGCGATCCGGAACTTTTCCTTCTTCGAAGAAATCACCTTGCATACCAACACAAATAATGCCCCATGCGGTTGGGTTATGACCAAGAATATGCATTTTCATTTTATGCTTCCAACTAGCAAAATTTGTACCATCAAAGTAAGGACCTCTACGATAATTACCCTCACTAGACGCCATACTCTCCTAGGTTGTGAAACCAAGCTTATGGAGTCCAATGCAATGGAAACCAAAACAATGGAGACCAAAGCTCTGATACCACTTGTAGGATCGAAAGTATGTCTAGAGGGGGGGTGATTAGACTACTTGACAATATAAAAAATCTGCCTTTTGATTATGCAAAGTTTTTGGCAGTTTCACAATTAAGATCAATTCAAGTATCACCCTACACATGCAATTCTAGAGTATAAGCAGCGGAAAGTAAATTGCACATGTAGTAAAGAGAGGTGGAGAAGATCAAACGCAGTTTGGAGACACGAAGATTTTTGTCGTGGTTCCGATAGGTGGTGCTATCGTACATCCACGTTGATGGAGACTTCAACCCACGGAGGGTAACGGTTGCGCGAGTCCACGGAGGGCTCCACCCACGAAGGGTCCACGAAGAAGCAACCTTGTCTATTCCATCATGGCCTACGCCCACGGAGGACTAGCCTTACTCGGGGTAGATCTTCACGAAGTAGGCGATCTCCTTGCCCTTACAAACTTCTTGGTTCAACTCCACATCTCAAAGACGGAGGCTCCCAAGCGACACCTAACCAATCTAGGAGGCACCACCCTCCAAAAGGTAATAGATGTGGTTGATGATGATGAACTCCTTGCTCTTGTGCTTCAAATGATAATCTCCCCAACACTCAACTCTCCGCACTGATATGGCTGTGGTGGAAGAAAGGATTGAGTGGAAAGCAACTTGGGAAGGCTAGAAATCAAGTTTCATATGGTAGGAATGGAATGGCTTGATCTCAACACAAGGGTAGGTGGTTCTCTTCTCAGAAAGTGTATGGTAGGAGTGGTAGACTTTCTGATGGCTCTCTCCACGAATGAAGAGGGGGTGGAGGGGTATATATAGCCTCCACACAAAATCCAACCGTTACACACATATTTGAGCAATCTCGGTGAGACCGAAGTGAAAACTCGGTCAGACCGAAAGTTCAAATATAGTGAACGTTGGGATTTTCGGTGGGACCGAAAATACCATCTCGGTGTGTCCGATGTGAGTCAAAGGTAGGAGCTTGCCATTCTCGGTGGGACCGAAATTAACAACTCGGATATTCCGATATGATGTCAATTGGTTACAGAAGGTTGGCAGTCCAGTTTCGGTGAGACCGAACTCAAAATCGGATGGACCGAAAAATTAGGGTTTGGAAGAATAACTGAGGTGGTTCATCTCGGTGGGACTGAGTTGGAAGAATCGGTTTGTCCGAGATTACTTATGAGAGTGTTAAGTAGTGAGAGTTGCTGATAGTTGAGGGAGCTAGATCACTAAGCACTTGAGCAACCAGATCATCAACACAACCTCATCCCCTTTTAATAGTATTGGCTTTTCCTATGGACTCAATGTGATCTTTGATCACTAAACCAAAAATAGAGTCTTGAGCTTTTGCCAATGCTTGTCTTAGCATTTTGAGGGGTCCACTTCTTCAGACATTTCCATACCCATATCATCGAACTTCTCTGATATGATTCTCAAGTAAATATTAGTTCAATGATATATATGTTGTTATTAATTACCAAAACCACCCGGGGATTAGTTGCACTTTCAGGTACGTCGGGCTTGAAGTTCTTCATGCTGGGCCACTGGACTTGCCGCAACTCACGGGTGAACGCAGGGCATCCTGCCGCGTACGGCAGGTCGCCTGGTCCCCCGGGCGCGTGCACGTCAACAGCGGGCCCAGCGTGCTAGTCAGATTGACGCCGCGCTTCTCTTCGACGCTCGACGCGGGTTCGAGCGTCCTCTTGCCGTCGGTCGTCAAGGACTTGGCATTGATCGTGACGAGCTCGCGGATCTGACGACGTTGTGGAGTCATCGTCGAGGTTGATCCGACGAGTCGGCGATTTTGGCCTTCGGGGCAGGGAGTGCACGGTGGTTGCACCCCCGGCAGTCTTGTCGCCATCAGCTTGCGCCTGGCTAACTTGCCGCGGCCGCGACGTCGTCGTCTGCTGCGGAGTGTCGTTGTTGGCGAAGGCGATGAGGCTCTGGATGGTGGCTCTCTAGTCGTCGGCCTTGTCTGCCGCTGGAGGGAAGTCGAGAAGTAGCTGAGCTCGAGCTAGAGCTTCTGCTGGAGTGGTAGGGAGCGGTGGCGAGCGGTGCGAGGAGCGAGATATCTCGGACTTCTAACTTCGTTAGAAGGAGCAGCGTCTCGTCCCGGCGACCGCGCCTTGCTCGTGCCAGCGTGTTGGCCTTGAGCGTCCCGCGAACCGCCAGCTTGACCTTGACCCAGCAGGCGTATGGTACCTTGTGTACCACGTCGCTGCCGGTCCCGCGCCTCCTGAGAGGGGCGCGGTGCGTGCACGGACGCCAAGGTCTTGGAGTGTGCTCGGTTGTCCGTCTTGTCCTTGGACTTGGCGGCGCCGTGAGTTTCCTCGCCGACGTCCGTCCTCCCGCCGGCGTCTACCCCACCGGTCGTTGGCTCCGGTGGCGGTGGGATCGACGCGGACGGGCCTGCTACCTCCGAAGCTTTCTTCTTCGGCGGCATGTCGATGAAGCTGACGAAGCTGATGGAGATTTCGCTCGCGTGAACGCCGGATCAGGTTCACACAACCTCGACGCTCCCCCCTACCTGGCGCGCCAAAGATGTCGGGGAAACTGATCGCCCACGAACACCTATGGGACCGGAGCCCCTTTTCGGTACGGCAAGGGTGCGGAGGATGCACAAAGAGCAGATCGAGGCAAACACGCGAGCAGTTTACCCAGGTTCAGGCCGCACGGGGGCGTAAAACCCTACTCCTGCCTTGGTTTGTATTGCGTTCTTGGCTCGGGAGCGAGAAGAGCTATAGTGCTGATCGCTAGGACCGAGCGTGAGCGTGATCAATGATCGAAACCTCCTCTACGTTGCGCATGGGCCTCCTTTTATAGATCAAAGGGGTCACCGACAGGTGGCAATGCAGTCGAGGGTAAAAATGTAAAATGGATGGTAGTTGGAACAACGTATGCATAGTGCTCTATACCTAACTCTGACGGCAGGGGACAAGGGTATTAAATGCCCGTCGCCGTCGCTCCAAACAATGCAAAAAAGCGTCCGTCAGGGCGCCACCGTCCGCCACGACGGTGGCCTTGTCATCGCAGCTTTCCACAGTGTACCCCAGGCTGCACAGCCTTCCGCCACGTGTGCCTGGAAAGGTCCCAGGGCGACGCGTGGGCGGATGAGCTGGAGCGCGGGTACTTAGTGAAAGTTTGCCGCGGCAAGCGCCTTGCCGCGGCTGCTATCTTGTCGCGCCCGGAAGCTCGTTGCTCTCCGGGCCTTGCCGAGACGCGTGGCGCGTCGCGGCAAGTCTCTTGAAGTGCCATATTTGGGCCTTCCCGGCAAGCTCCTCTTGCCAGGGTCCTGTACCAAAGAAGTGGTCTTGAGCCTTGAGTGGCCTTCCCGGCAAGCTCCTCTTGCCGGGGCCTTGTCTCTTTAAGTTGAATACTTTGTTCTTGAATGACTCCAAAGGAAGCTCAGTGAGCCTTGGCGGTCGCGCGGCAAGCCCCGCCACGGGACGCTGCAACTGCCCGTGCACAAGTTCGGGATACTAAGGTACCCCTACTTTAGTACACCGACACAAGTCTGTCAAAAACATATCCTCGTTTATTTCTATCTAGAAATCCAGTAAGCAAAGCATATGTAGTTCAACCATCATTGGAAGATATCAACAGATAATTCTTTAATCATCCTTCGACCTCTAAACTATTCAAGGATCTACAAAGGAATTTAAACCGAAGGGCAAATATTCTTCAGTTACAACCTCAGTTTCAACATTCAGCACACTGAAACGGATCAAAGTAATTAACATAAGAACTGACAAAAGTCAAAGCTAATACATAGAAATTAACCAAAAAACTGCACAAAGGTGTATGCTTACAGAAAGAATAATTGATCATGTAAAAGCAAAATAATTTATGCACTTGTATACATGAGTGCAGTGAATTGCCTATACTTTATTCTGTCATGACATTCTTTTTAGGATCAGATAGGAGCAAAATAACTTGCTTGGATCAGCCCCATAGATTCCTTGGAGGCAAATAGCTAATATTTCAACCTTCAGTATACAACAAACATGTGATTAAATTTTTCTCATCTAATATACGTTGCCCATCCAAGAATTTAGGATTGAATAAATGATGTGTAGAACTATCACTGAGCTTAGAAGGCAATTATTATAGATCTTTTTGTGTAGGAAAATGTTTAAGATCTCAGAGAAATGAAAATATTAGGACTCAAGCATTAAAATTAAAGAGACTCACCTGGCATAAAATCACAAACCTCTGCTTAGAAGGCTGCATATTCTACCAACTTCCTGTGTAGAAGAAAAACAATAGTTTGATATGAGGGAAACTTTCTACGAAATATTCAAATGATATGTTTTCGGAAATCATTTGGCTAAAATAAATCTTAGCTTTCTTGCATGATCAAAAAATAACATATCCAGAAACAACATGATGGAGAGGAGTTTATCCTTCACTACGTCATATAGATTACCTTGATCCACCTCACATGCAGCCTTCCTGGATTTCTCATCAGCCTCCCTTATCGACATGAAACATAAAACATCTTTAGAAACAACATGAGAGAGAGAGGCGGTTAAGTTAGCAAATTGTGATAAGAAGGGTAAATTAAGAATCAATGTAGACGAACTGCAGCAGCACCAATCATTCAATCATTCTGCTTTAACATTACAACCAACAAAAACAAAAGATAAACTCAGGAATCCTATTTACCTTCCCATGAGCACGCTCCTACACAGGAAGTTGGTAGAATATGCAGCCTTCAAAGCAAATGGAAATAAAGGTGCAGAATTTGAACAAATCATACAATCTACAAACTGGAACTATGTCACACTGAAATCTGCAATTGCATATGGAAATAAGGTCACTCTAAGTCTCTAATCAGGGAACTGAATTTTGACATCCACACATCAAGAATGGACAAAGTACCTTCACAGGAATACTTTCAGTGGCCAGCGTCGAAGTGGAGGATCGGAGAGTCGGCGGCGACGGAGGCCGAGTTGAGCGGCGACGAAGGCCGAGTTGAGCGGCGACGGCGGATGAGCGGAGGATCGGCGGCAGAGGCCGACTGAAGCGGGCGAAGACAAGAGATTGGAGTTGCGGCGGAGTGGAGGATCGGCGAGCTGCGGCGGCAGCCTGTGCTGGCGCCTCTGTTGGGCATGACAGAAGGAGCGGGCGGCCGCATAGGTCGACTGGAGCGGGCGGCGGCGGGAGGTTGGAGCAGCGGCGGAGTGGAGGATCGGCGGGCGGTGGCGGCAGCCCGTGCGGGCGCGTCCGTTGGGCAACACATAAGGAGCGGGCGACGCACAGGAGGAGAGTGGGGCCACAATTGGGAGGGGTCGTTCTCAGCGAGTCGTGCGTGCGGCATGCGTACGTGGGGCACTGTGTTTTTTTTTTGGCGGACGCAGGTTGGAGGGATTAGTGAAGAGGTTCGATCGATTGGATTAGTGTTTCGTTAGTGTTATTTCAGACTATTAGATATGTAATTTGACGGGTAATACGTTTAGTTGGATGTGTCCTCTTTTCAATTTAAAGGGGTAGTAGATTTGTAGGGGTAGTAGATTGATAGGTACCCTCGATAAGGTTTCCTCTCTTCCCCTTCGTTGCTTCCCCCACTTGCTCTCTCGTCGCCGTCACCGTCTTTGCGCCAATGGCGCACGCCAACGCGAAGGCCCCTCCAAAATCGAACCTCGATGCAGACCTGATCGCCTCGATCTCCCCCTCCTCCACTTCCTCCGGTGCTCGGAATGCCGCGGCGATCGAGAGCCAGTTCGCAGACCTCGCAATCTCTGACGAGCTACCTAAGCCTTCGGGATGGGGCGATGATGCCATCCTCGGAATCGCCGGAAGCGATGAGATCACCGGAGAGATCACTGGAGGAAAAGGGCAGCCGGTGGCGACAGCGGATTCGAGGCCTCGGTTTCCGCAGCGTCACGCGGAGCCGGATTGTACTTACTACTTGAAATTCGGAACTTGCCGCTTCGGGATGAAGTGCAAGTTCAACCACCCGGTGCGAAAGAAGAAGAATAGGGTGGGTATTTTGCGGCTGGGGTTAGTATTAAGGTTCTCGTTATTACGAGTCTTATTTTGTTTTTTTCGTGTGCTTTCGATCTGGTTTTTGTGATGTTGATGGGGTTTGGTGGTTCGTGGATGGGTTAAAGGGAGGCTTCTTTTGTAGTTTTTCCTTATGGTGTTTTTGTGCGCGCATGCGTGTGGTTGTTTGCAGGTGAAAGCGAGTGGGAGTAGCTGCAGCGGGAGCAACGACATTAGTAGTAAAGCTTTTCCGCCGGACGATGATCAGGTGATTTTGCCCTTTTAAGCTTCTTCTGCATGTTTGTGGTTTTTATGCACATGCATGTCTGTCTTAATTTGGCACCTTTCCAAGGTTGTACTCCCTCGGTCCCAAAATAAGTGTCTTAACTTTGTACTAATTTTAGTACAAAGCCCCCTCAGTCCTAAAATAAGTGTCTTAACTTTGTACTAGTTTTAGTACAAAGTTGTACTAGAGTTGAGACACTTATATTGGGACGGAGGGATTAGAAGAAATTAGCTTTGAGACTGTCCAATTGGTTAGCTGGAGCGAGGGATGCCTTCTCTAATGGATTATATTTTAGATCTTATTTCGGTTGACATCAATATTGTTGACGATGTGGGTAAATGCCGCATAAATAATAGGAATTATTTATGTCTTCACACTTGTTTGTGACATATGTCGAGCGATTTGGAAGCACATAAAATTTGTAAGCTGTGAAATTGTAGTTACTAGATGATACGCCACACGATGTTGCGGGTATTGTTTGCTATGTATATTTGGAAATAAGTTGGAACATTAATATTTGATCATTTTATAGAAGTATAAGATATTTATATGGAATATAAAGAGCGGAGCGGATCTTTTCCCAAGCATGGTAGCATGTTGAGGTTGCCACCGTCCCATGCATTGTTGCATGTTGAGGTGACATAGTTGCATGCTGAGATAAATAGAAGTAGTGGGGATCACTCTCATAGGTATATAGGATTGGAGATCACATGTTAGTTTCCACACGCGGTGTCTGCAATTATATGGGTGTGTTTGGATGCTGCCCTAGCTTAGCCCTGCCAACCGTGGGCGTGCCAAAAAATTGGCGCAGAACTCTGCCGCCCGCAACTCGCCCGAAAGTTGGCGGAAAACTGAACTGACGAAGCTAACGCGGCCAGGGCGAGCCAATTAATTGGCCCTCATCCAAACGCATGCCCTCGCCTGGTCAACGATCAACTTTTGGCTGGGCTGCTCTTGGCTCCAATCGAAACAGCCTCTATTAGTCTGTATCATAGCATTGCAGTTATAAACTAGATGCTCTTTGGACGTTCACCTATTAACTCAATGTTCATGTGGTTTAGTCGTATGCTTATTCCTTCAATGTTCATGGTGGACCTTACAGATATTTGCAATTAATTTACTCGTCTGACCAGCGTCCATTACTTTGTATTGTTTCGTTTGCAAGCACCTAAATAGGATATGAGCCTGTTTGGATGGGAGCCAAGAGCTGCCCTGCCAATTTTTTGGTCGTTGAACGATGGGTTGGAAGGTGTTTGGATCACGGCCAATTTTTAAGAGCCTTACCAACTTTTTGGTCGCCTTGTTGAGATGTGCAGCGATTCTACGCCCGTGTGCTGGCGAGAGCCTGGCGGCGAATTTGCTCGCCAAAAAATTGGCACGCCCTGGTTTTGGTAGGGCTCGTGTGGGCACTATCCAAACAGGCCCTATATCTTGTTTTCATACGAAACTGCACCTAGATTGTTAATTGGAGCCATTGTGTTCTGTTATCATATTTCAGTGTATTTTATAGTGTAAATTGGTGTTGAAATCTTCATAATTTGTTGCTTTTTTAACAAATGCACAAACCAGACGTATTCAGCTGTTTGATGACCAGTCCTGTGAAAGTTGCAATTGCCCTATGTTATATGATAGTTATAATTACGTACGATATAAGATGGTATGTGGATGTAATTTTCACGATGCACTTGCAGTCCACCTTAATTCTGCTTTCCCCTCCATTGGGGATAATATATGTTATTGAGATTGTATCTTTCTTGGTCGATACATGTAATAAAGGCGATGTACAGTTTATAAGCACCCAAGCCACAAATCACTTGACAAAGTTTTTAGCCTGGATGAATGAATCTACTAGCTTATTATTCTTAATTAATGAAGGCTTTGGCCTTCAGTTCTTGCACATGATGTTTTTTGTTTCTAAAATTAAATTAAATAGATAGGCACATCATATTATGAATTTATGATATTCCTATGAAAGATCTTGTGAAGTTCATTGTATTATCTTGAATTGTTAGGAGAGCCCTCTATACAAGTAGGCACATTGGAGTTATTATGATTATTGATTAACCAAGAATGAGTTAGATGTCATGTCATCGTCCATATGTTTTAAGGATTACAAACATTTCTGTGTTGGATTTCCCAAACTGATAGTATGGTCCAACGCATGTGACCACCAATTGATGCCTTCAACCAACAGAAGATAACCAACACAACCAACTCATGCAATGTCGTGCCTTGCTAAGCATGTATTGGGGAATTTGCAAAATCTTGACCACGAATCATAGTAGCAACAACACATGTTAAATCTCACTATATAGAAGGGGAAATTGAGGCTTTGTAACGTTAGATGGTATGCCCAAACCAATGAGGGGTCGTTGCCATGCATCTGATATTCACCATACGTTCGTACCATATAATGATATTATAACTACATAAAGTTTTTTTTTACTGTATGAACTATACAGTTTACAATTATATACAATGGTCACTTAGCTTGGTATATTTTCCATTTTTTATCAGTATGTAGTTTGCTTAGGGATGGGCATTTTCCAACCAAAAGCCGAGGCTGAACCGGACCATTTTAACCAAACTGTGATTTAAATCGGTTTTCGGTGTTTCGATTTGGTTTAAAAAATTAAAACCCGACCACTGCTTGGTGTTTGGTTGTTTGTTGGTTTCCAGTGCAGAGAAACCGTAAACGCCGAATTACCTGCAATACATGTGACGGCTTTATCCCTCGGGTGCAGCAAGCCCCATACGACATACGCCCAGCCGTCAGTCATATGATTACTTCGTACGAGGTGAATCATCCCAGTTGGCACGTACACAATCTGGGTTGGCAGTTTCCACTTTCCACAAAATGTAGTAGCTACCAGAGGGCGCCGTCTCCAGCCCTAGGAGGTCAATCAGTCATCCTCCAGCCAACCGGCGCACACAGGTGAATTCTCGCTGGTCGCCATTAGTTTCGCGATGGTCACAACTCCGACCAGCCGCTCACACACTATTGCAAGAAGTACCCCTGCTGCTTGAAGATTGCAAGTAGGTAACACCACAATGAATCCATGACTAATTCTACCTAAAATATACAAATGTTGATTTTCATGCAATGTAATCGAAGTCGATGGCTAGTGTACTCCTCCAGAAAATACTTCTTGATTCATTCAAGCACTAGACTACTAGTGCATAGAAATTGAAAATAATTAACATATGGCTTACATTGCGCTTAATTAATTCAGTTCTATTTACAGTATAATGGTTATCAAATGAAAGCTTCTCAATTTCGGTAGTATATCTTGATTTAGCGGGATCGGAATATTGATCAATAAATATTCTCATTTTTTTTATCAGTATATAAATTTTATGCTAAACTTGGGTGCTATGTTACAGAGTAAATAACAATTGGCTATGAGGCTGCTCATGGCATGCTGCATCTGTTGATGGTGCACATGGACTTTGGTTTCTCGGTTATCCGAACAAAGCCAACCGACAAATTCTGGTTTATAAGATTCGGTTTCTATTTTTTTAGGTGCTATGTTACAGAGTAAATGACAATTTTGGTTGTCATTTTACACAAACCGAAATAAAAAATTCTGAATAAACCGAACCGAAGTAACCACATAAACTGAATGCCCACCGTCTGATTATCCACCTTTTTAATTGCTGATGATGCATGCTGATGATTTAATTAAATTACTCTAGAAAATATGGTAGGTCTTAGAAGCTTGATATGATCACATTGTAGGTTGAGTTTATAAGGTTTAAAGGATTACATATGATCGTTTCTGTAGATATTTGAAACAATTGATGCTGAAGCATATCAGTGTGTTCAACTGTCAATTTCCATATGGACGATCTTTTTTCCATTTATGATTCTTTGGGTACTCTTCGATTTATGTTTCAGTTTTCTGTCGAACTTTGTTGTAGACTCCTGAAGAAGAATATGAAGATCTTGTTCCAGATATTTCAGCTGAAGTCGATTTGTTGGTGAGTCTTATTTACTTCTTTTTCTAGAAGTGATTGTGAACTGTCTATTGTTTTGAAGGATTGAAGATTATTTGAAATAAAAAAAATGATTGGTCAACTACAATTCCACACTATTGGTGTCCTATGTGGTTTACTTTTCTGACCAATCCTGTTGTGTTCCAAAAGGAACATAATGAGTTTGACTAGCTTGAAGCTCTTAGAGTTATATATATTTAGCCATGTACCCCTTTGTACCTCCTTCCACCTCGTTGCCTGCAGTTCAGTTCCCTGCATACCCCACGCAGGTGGCCCGCTGCATACCTGCTGCAGTCCGTGTGCTTCCGCTTCCATCCTGCTGCCACTGCTGAATACCCCATGCAGGTGGCCTGCTGCCCCACCGACCCGCTGCTCCACCCATCAGTCATTGGCTGACGGCTCTACCCTGCATGTCTGCCCCAACGCCGATCCAATTTCCCCACCCGCGCGTCGATCCATCCTTGCAAAGCTGCCCGCTGCTTGATCTGGCTGCTCGTTTGCATGTTGACCTGCATGCCCGTCCGCGCATGGCCGTTCGCTCACTGCCCGATTATAGGTTGACTCGTGACAGGCTGCCCGCCTCCTGGCCTTCCTTCGATCTCAATCAAGCGATGAGCAGCTGCCGCTCCTGTGTTTGTCAGATGATTTGGCCGATTTGGTAAAAAAATGTCTAGGTTGTCGAGCACGATTTCTCTCCCTTGTTGCCAGCTCATTTTTGACGATGTTCCTTACACTGATCCCGTCTCTCACCTACGGTGTCTCTTGGTGCATGGTGCTTGTCCGCATCTGATGCTGTTCCCTTTGAAGTCTTCTGCAGGCTGTGTTGGTTGCTCTTCAGCGACTCGTCTCGCGACCTCCGCACATGGGGATTGTCGCTCTACACCGACTCCTCTCGTGACTTTCACCAGCAGTGTTGGTGCATACCGCTCCAGCGACTACGCTTCGCACCCGTGCCATCCCTTGACACTTGGTGCTTGTATGGATGCAACCTCGTCTTCTCCACCGGCTTCTGCAATCAAAACTAGTCATGTTACACTGCCTCATCTTGTGGCTTCCATAGGTGGTGGTGACTGTTGGCGCCGCCTCCTCACAGCGCCGCTTCTTCTTCTACCTCACACAACTCTCTTTCATGGTTTCTCACAAGAACACACAAGACAAGGAGAAACACACACACACACCAAGGGAGACCACACGAGCTTTGCCGAGAGGCCCTTCCCTTGGAGTACACAATACTACATTTTTTACCCAGCCCTCTCGTCTCCTTTCTCATTCATTTGCTCACCTTAAATAGCCAAGTACAAGGGACTCACATCAGCCTAGCCCGGCAACTAACACCAGGTACACCAGCCTGCCGCTACACTCGGCCACTACTTGACCCATTACCCCAGCTACATGCACTAACTGGCTAACTAATCTATCTTCATTATCCAAATGCCACGGCAACTACCTCTGACCAAGCCACTACACACATGCAGAGTCCTTATCCAGCTCTCCTTGCATGCAGGCCATGCTAACACTTGGTACACTATTTTCTTCTGACAAGATTAAACCTAACAATCACCTCCCTAATCTTGTCACCCCATCTCCGATTTCATCTTGTCGTGGACGACGTCGTCGATCGCAGTGCCGAACATGCGCACCTTGCTGCAGCATCATACTGTAATATTTGTTGGCTTCGCACCAACTCTCCATGATGACGATGGCATCACACCACCGTCGTCGGCATCGCACCGACCCAAGCGACAGCATCACACCGCCGTCTCCTCTTGCAGCATCGCACCGCAGCCAAATGTTCGCCACCGGTGCCACAACTCGTCGATGACTCACCTCCATGTTCGTCACCGGTGACTCGCCTCCATGTTCATCACCGGTGACGCAACTCGCCTCCATGTTGTCGACGATGACGCACGTTGTCGATGACTCAGACATGGAACTCCTCGCGGCAATGGCCTCCGCTCCATGGCCATCACCTCCTTGCCGCCAGTGCCGCAACTTACCGGGATCACACCTTTCTCCATCGTTCGTGACGCAACTCGACGATGATGGAGACACGCGCCGGCCGCTAGCAGCATCTCGCCGCCAAAGGCATCCACCTTGCGCCGCCGACGTCCCCCTCACATGGAGTCCGCCGCGCCGCCACCGTCGCCTCGGATCAACAAGGCTCTGATGCCAATTGTTGGCGCCGCCTCCTCACAGCGCCGCTTCTTCTTCTACCTCACACAACTCTCTTTCATGGTTTCTCACAAGAACACACAAGACAAGGAGAAACACACACACACACCAAGGGAGACCACACGAGCTTTGCCGAGAGGCCCTTCCCTTGGAGTACACAATACTACATTTTTTACCCAGCCCTCTCGGCTCCTTTCTCATTCATTTGCTCACCTTAAATAGCCAAGTACAAGGGACTCACATCAGCCTAGCCCGGCAACTAACACCAGGTACACCAGCCTGCCGCTACACTCGGCCACTACTTGACCCATTACCCCAGTTACATGCACTAACTGGCTAACTAATCTATCTTCGTTATCCAAATGCCACGGCAACTACCTCTGACCAAGCCACTACACACATGCAGAGTCCTTATCCAGCTCTCCTTGCATGCAGGCCATGCTAACACTTGGTACACTATTTTCTTCTGACAAGATTAAACCTAACAGTGACCGCTCCTCTTTTGGTGTTGCTGCGTTAACTTCTTCATGTGTCCTTCACTGAGCAGGAGATTGTGCGACTTCGCGACTTGCTGATTACCTATGGCTCTCCATTGCCGGGTGCATCCATGTCGACCTCTTCAATTGAGCCCCTGACCGAGGAGGAGATTACGTGTCTTCGATGCCTGCTTGCTGCATCTTCCGGTTCTTCATCGTCAGGTTTCGCTGGTTCTGCTACCGACCCTTCTGGCCTTCTACACTGGCAGGCACATCTCCGTGGATTCTTGATGCTGGAGTATCTTTTCATATGACTCATGATTCATCCACTATGTCCTCTATTGGACCTCTTGATTCTCCTGTTCATGTATCTTTCCATACGACTCATGATTCATCCACTATGTCTTCTATTGGACCTCTTGATTCTCCTGTTCATGTTCTTACTGCTGATGGTACCTCCCTCTTGATTAATGGCCGAGGCAGTCTTAGCACTTCGTCTTTTCATGTTCCTGATGTTGCTCATGTTCCTCGACTTACCATGCAGCTTCTTTCTGGTGGTCAGATTGTTGACTCTGGTTGTCGGGTCATTCTTGACTTTGTTTGACTCATGTTCTATTCTGTACTGTCACACTGGTGCTCTCCTTGGTGCTGGCCTCCGGCATCGTGACTCCCAATGCCTCTAGGAGCTTGACTGGCTTCACCACCCCTCCACTGCCACCGCAGCCAGTCTCTCCTTGGTGCTGGTCACTTGTGTGGCTCTAGTCTTTCATCCTTAGTTCTACGTGGTCTTCATGGATCAATCTCCAGCTATGTGTCTTTAGACTGTCATGGTTCTCGGCTTGGTAAACAGGTCCACGTGTTGTGGATGCGTCTACTGATGCGCCATCTAGTTGATGTGCCATCCTCCTCCTCTCAGCCTACTTCTGGCATGCGTCTTCGTCCGCTTCCGCCTGTTGATCGCCTTGTTTTTTCAAGCGCTGGTACTGCTGTTCTTGAGCCCACTTCTTATCGTCATGCTGTTGTTCATCTCGAATGGCAGCTTGCGACAGCAGAGGAGCATGCTGCTCTTGAGCGCACCGACACGTGGGATCTTGTTTCTCTTCCACCCTGTGTCCGTCCCATTACTTGTAAGTAGGTCTACAAGGTTAAGATTTGCTCCGATGGTTCCCTTGAGTGTTACAAAGCTCGTCTTGTGGCTTGTGGCTTTCAGCAGGAGCATGGTCATGATTAATGTCTTACTTCTCTCTAT
Organism: Secale cereale; assembly: GCA_902687465.1. Taxonomy (NCBI): domain Eukaryota; kingdom Viridiplantae; phylum Streptophyta; class Magnoliopsida; order Poales; family Poaceae; genus Secale; species Secale cereale. The sequence continues at coordinate 263,410,164 of LR738713.1, read as the reverse complement.
TGGGTCATATGGAAGGAACGTAACAACAAGGTATTCAGGGCAGTCCCCCCTTCGGAAATCTCTTGGCAGGAGAGATTCAAAAAAGACTTTGGCTTGCTTGTGCATAGGGTTAAACCCTCCTTAGAACAGTTTGTTGGTGAATTCTTAAGAACACTTGTGTAATAGTTGGACACTAGAGTCATAAAAACAAAAAGTTGGAGTGCTTGACAGGAATGATGGGTCTTTGATCATGCCCTGTTGGCTGGTCTGAGACCCTCACACTGTCTAGCATGAAAAACCCTGGCACCATGTAACCTTTGTTGATATATGGAAAGTCAGTAGGATGCTCTCCTACTGTCATTGACAGTTCAAAAATGTCTTACTTCTCTCTATTGGGTCGATTTAGTAGGAACATCATTAACACTGTACATGTAGTTGACATTTGAATCAGCAATCACAGTTATCTGAAGTATTTGGGGTTCGGAAGTATGTCTGCCTTTATTATTTCTTACTTCTGTTTTTCTTGTTACATGTAATTGACGCGAAGAACGGAAGAATGGAGGCAATGCAACTTAAGGTTGACACGTGCATCTATCTTGGGATATTATCATGCACAGTGCTTGAGTTTGCTTAATAAATACTCCCTCTGTAAACTAATATAAGAGCGTTTAGATTACTACTTTAGTATTCTAAACGCTCTTATATTAGTTTACGGAGGGAGTATAACGTAAGGAATTGAAAACCCTCATCCATTTTCTTGGCAGATTGCTGATGAGACTGAAAAAGGATTATATTTGAAGAAGTTTAAAGAGACAGAACAAAAGGTTTACAAGTTTTTGCATTATAAGTTGACGCCCTGCAGTACTGGCTTGATAGTCCCACTTCAGAGGCCATAATCCTTTTTTAACATGTATCTTTAGTGTTGTATATTGCTGTCATTTATCTTAGACATTTCTCCATCTTATACATTTATCTGAGGTCTTGGTTTACCCATTTATCTGAGGTCTTGGTTTACCCATGTATGTTAGTTCATGAGTTCGTGCTATCTCTGCTGGCTACAGGACAAATGGCCTTTGCTTGAAACTTCCTGCTACTGAACTAACGTAGTTATCAAGAGTTTGCACTAATAACCCGATAAAATAAATTCATGCTTGCACAAATTTTTCTCTCCATTCATGATATAGAACTATATACTGATAACGTTTGATGATCTATCTAGTTTTTAAGCCTTTGGTTTATATTTTGATCATTTTGTCTCCTGTTTCTAACCCGTTGAGATTCTGAAGGTTGCTAAAGAGAAAAGAAAGGAAACTGTTTCAGAAGGTAGTGCTCAGGAGGAATGTAAGGTTTGTTTCTGATCCTTCAGCCAGTTTGTTAATCATGAATATTTTCTCCAATGGTTAGGTTTAATTGAATTCAAATGATATCCACATTTAGTAGAGAAGTCCAATCTGTTGGAATTGAATCACCCAACTCCACTTCCTGAGATATGGTCCACAGAACCACTACTAGCAGTGAAACTTAGCTGAATCACTCAGCCCCCCTCTCTGTTGGAGCTGAATCACCCAGCTCCTCTGTTGTTTCTCACAACATGCACAAGTACACAGGCTGTTTTGGTGACTTGCTGCCTCACACAGCCAAAGCCATTTCTCTTATTGATGCACCACAAGCTTACCTTGCTGCCTCATACATGCCTATTTATAGACTACGTGAACCGACCTTGACCAATACAGCTCAGAAGTAGCTAGCATTGGTACAATCTGGATAACAGTTGGACCTTTGCGCTTGTTAAAGAATAGCTGTGTTGATCTATCTGGAATTTGTAGGTAGGAGTGTGAGCCGAGTGATTCCACTAACCCACATCTTGTTTGGGAGTTAGGCTACCTGATGTAGGGTGGAACCCTAACTGGCCTATCTTTCACGAATTGGAGAGAATCCCACGTAGAACACGAAGAACACAAGAGAGAAAACACTCAAATCAACAAGATCCAAATCACACATGTGCTAAATCCACATACATAGAGATAACAAAGGTCCAAATCCAACACAAGAGGATACAAAGGGTAGCTACTTCATTCCAATCTTTGGAGGAGAGAGGTCTTGAATCCTAGAAGGATCTTCCCATGAAGGGGTCTTGAATCCACTTGGGGGATCTTCTCACATGGAGGCCTTGATCTCCATGGGAGAGGTAAGTGGATGAGCAAAGTTATATCTCTAGCTTGAGCTAATCCTTTGCTAACGCTAAAACGTGGGCGGAGGAGTATATATAGTCTAGGGGTAGAGAGAGGTACATGGGCCTCGGCCCAAGTCATGCACGCAGACACGGTCCGGATGATCCAGGAGGTGGTTCGGATGATCAGGGCGTTGGGGGTCCAGTTGATCCGGGAGCCTATCCGGATCGTCCGGCTGTGTCGCTGGAGCCATGGTTGGCCCGGATGTACGGGTCCTGGTCCAGACGTCCAGCTGGGTCCGGATGATCTGGGTGAAGTCCCGGATGATGTGACTTCATCGAGGAGGCTGCTGTTGTCTTCGGGTACATTGTCCGGATCGACCGGAAGGAGGTCCGGATCGTCCGGGAGCCTATCCAGATCGTCCGGCTGTGTCGCTGGAGCCATGGTTGGCCCAGATTTACAGGACCTAGTCCGGACGTCCAGCTGGGTCCGGATGATCTAGGTGAAGTCCCGGATGATGTGACTTCATCGAGGAGGCTGCTGTTGTCTTCGGGTACATTGTCCGGATCGACCGGAAGGAGGTCCGGATCGTCTGGGCTTGGTTCGGATCATCCGGGCGGCGGTCCGGATGGTCCGGAACCATCCGGACAAGTCATGTCTTGCTCCGTTTCTTCGCCGTCTTCGCGTTCTTCTTCCTTCTTCGTTCGGCCTTGCTCTTTAGCTTCTCCATGGCTGGTTCCTTGGTACCTGAGTATGCAAAGTGTCTCCGTTTGAGGTAGTACCCATGTCTCATGTGATTCGTAGGGGAGTTGCGAGAGGAGAGATGTCACCTCGGTCTCGAGAGCTCTTGCACGTGCTCGTGTCATCGGTCCACTTGCACTTGGGGAGACGAAGGTAGGTCCATGGAGATTACCGTGGGATGCTCCGCACCACTACCCAAATGCGAATATATTGTGCATATTTGTGGTTTGGATGAACCCCTCAGATCATTTTTTTGAACTTAAATTAATGCAGTATTATTCAACGCCCGGAGGATGCAAATTTGGGGAATCTTGCAGATACCTACACTGCGAAGGGAAAGAAAGAAAAACAGAAGTCGCAAAGATTGAGCTGAATTTTCTAGGTCTTCCACTTCGTCCAGTAAGTTCCATTCATTTCTTCAACTTGTATCCCTGGATCCGTTTGACTCACATTATGTTGTTTTGGTGAGTTTTTTTTAATGTTTTCATGCTCTAGAGATACTTTTGATCTTAGGTGATGTGCATATCATTGACTTAAAGCAGTTTAGTATACATCCATACCAAAACTGATGTTCAAGTTCAACAAATGTTGGAAGGTACGGATATGGCAGAAGTTTCCCTTTGGTAAATGATGTACTAAGTGGACAAGGGACAAAAACATCCACATAGAACTTCTCTTTTTTGTTTCACCTGTATCAGTTTGCCTTTTGGGGTTGAAACTTTAAAGAATACTGTAGGCAGAAGTTTCCCTTTGATAAATGGTGTACTAAATGGAAAAGGATGAAATCTAATCCACATAGAACTTCTCCTTTTTGTTTCACCTATATCACTTTGCTTTTGGGTTTGAAACTTTAAAGAATACTACAGGCAGAAGTTTCCCTTTTATAAATGGTGTACTAAATGAACAAGGACAAAAGCTAATCCATATAGAATTTTTTGTTTGTTTCACCTGTGTCAATTTACTTTCGGGGTTAAAACTATAAAGGATACTACGACACAATATGAACTCAAATTTTCTCCCAGAATTGCATGTTTACAAAAATAAAGAACTTTCATTAATTAGGCAGCAAAAGATTGGTTACAGCCATGCATGGCTATCTCTGACATGCAGGTCGGATTGTAGCCCTGCAAAAACCATGTACTCAACATTAAGCCCAAACTGTGCAAGCTCATGGGCAGTCCTATTACAAACCTTGTCCATCTTATATCCTTTGTAGTCTGGTAGTTTGTGGACGATAAGTTTGATATCCTCAATCACCCCACCCGCCATTGATCTGTTTCTTTCCTTAACACATCAACTACCATCAAAGCACCACTCTCAAGGTGGAAGGGCTTATCAAGGTATGCCATCGCCTTCCTCAAACCTTCCTGGCACACAATTGCCTCAGACGGCGCTGTGTTGTCACACATGACCAGGCTGAATAGATACTGGCTGCCTCCTCTCGGGCTACTGCCCCCTATGATTTAGGGCAAAACCCTAATCAGTGTAATTTGTCTCGATTTTCATGAATTGGAGGTGGATTCGAGGAAGAACGCGAAGAACACAAGGGGAATCACGAAGGGAAACACAAATCAACACATATAGATGCAATAAAAGATACACAAAGATAGATCCATGATCCAAATCATCCAAGGAGTGATATGGAACAAGATAGTTCTTCCCAAGTCCTAGAACAAGGAGGTCTTGATGGTTCTATGATGGGAATCCTTCTCCACGTGTGGAGGTCTTGAATCTACTAGGGATCTTCTCCATAGGAGGCCTTGAGCTCCAATGGAGTCTTCTCTCTCTCTTCTCTCCCTCTCTCTCAAGAGGAGTCCCATGGGGGGTGATACATGAGCTAAGCTCTAGTGTAGTTCTAATCTTAGCTAACCATAGAATGAGGAGGGGGAGGTTTATTTATACTACAAGCCACGAATGGTTAGGTGGAAAGGAGATACATGGGCCTTAGGCCCAACCGCGCGCGCAGGCAGGCGCCAAATGTCCGGCTGGGGGCCGGATGTCCGGCCTCACATGAGGTGCCGGATGTTTTGTTATGCGGGCGTCAACCTTCGGGTGCCCTCTCGCTGGAAATCCGGCAGGGGGGCGAATGTCTGGCCTGTCAGTGTAGCTCTGGATCCGGCGGAGCTCCTCGTCTGCACATGCGTCGGATTCCGGCCTTGTCCTGGATGTCCGGCCACTGTAGCTTCAGCTGCACCATCTTTTTTCGTCTTCGCTTCCATGCTTCCCTCGCGGATGGTGTAGTTGTCCGTTGGCGCTTGCACTCCTCGTCATCCGTGAAGCCTCGTCATCCGTGAAGCTCCGATAGTGTAATGCCCAGGATGGGACTATATCTCCTACGTGTCGAGGCACGACTTAAAATATAAGCCCATTCTAGAATGATCGCAAGTTTGGTACCTTTGCACATCTCATGTAAAAAATAGGGATGAAAGCTGAAAAGATAGTTGGCTTACACTCGCCACGTCACACAAAATCATTACATGTTCAAACATCATCCAAATAAACATCACAGCCCATCTAAGGGTAAGATCCAAATGAAGATACCAAACATAACATTAAACCACAGGTCTGAATCGAATCCTAGTAGAAGCTCTACTGATCAACCGGATAGTTCACGTAGTAACGGCTACGCTCCTCGTCGTACTCCCAGTCTAGCTCAGTGTCATCGCCTGTGTAGCTCACCATCGTACCTGCATCTGGTGTGTTGAAGTAACTGTGAGCCACAGAGGACTCAGCAATCCCGTTCCCGGGTAACACGACTATCCAAACCTTGGGTGAGGAACAAGGCTGCAGAAAGAACAAGAGTTTGCAGCAGCACTAGCCTAGCTTACGTAAAATGAGAGCGAGAAGAGAAGGTGCCTCGGTCGAGACATGATCACGAAGTGATCCTAACTAGCAAGTCAAACATAACCTCACCGTGTTTACTTCCCGAATCCCTTTTCGGAAAATAACCGTCACGGTACTCACGCTGGTAGTGTATTGGAACATGGTGTCAAGTTTTCTACAACCGGATATTAACAAATTCCCATCTGCCACATAATCGCGGGCACGGCTTTCGAAAGTTCATAACCCTGCAGGGGTGTTCCAACTTGGCCCATGACAAGCCAACGATCCGCGGAGTCGCAACTCCAAGGTGAGAAGGCCCGAGTATCCTCGGAATCCCGTGCTCAAGATACTCCGACTAAGGTAAGGCTAATCCAGCAAATCCTCCCGGCGTGCCGACACCCTGACAATAGCCGCGCGTATCTAGTCTCAGGCTACGACCGGATGGGCGAAGCTACGGGTTCTTACCAATCCTCGAGTTTCCTCGTGGTGGCCCCGCAGGCTCCCCGTTTCGGACCAACACTCATGTGGAGCACTGGCCCGGGGTTGTTGATTAAGAACTCGGGTTTGCAAGACCCTATGCAAGTTTTTAGTTATTAGGCAAATAGTACCAATGTTGGGACTTGCTGGAAAAGACTTAGCACTTAGCGGTTTATCGAGGGGGTCCCATAACCCCAACCGTGTGAGGAACGCATAATCAAGGAACATAACACCGGTTTATACGGTTCCTAGCGGCATTAGTGAAACAAAACACCAAGCAAAAGGCTTAGCCTTCCACCCATTACCAATATATAGATGATTTCATTTAATAATTAATATAGTGTGATATCCCAACAAGCTTCAACAAGAAGCAAGAATCTCCAATCTTCTCCTGCAACTAACAATGCTATAAGAGGGGCTTAGCGAAGCCTACGTATAGCCAATCAATGGTTTGCATAGGTAGGGTGGTTAAACAGGTTCATGGTTACAATAGGAGGCTGACAGAAAAACATGGGCATCGAGGCAAAACTATAGAGCGATACTTCTAGCAATAGGCAAAGATAGTAATGATATCCGGGTTCGGTCATCTTGCCTGAAGAGTCGTCGATGGGATCGTAAGTGGGCTCCTCGTTCTGAAGCTCGGTAGTAACCTCGTTCTCGTACTCGTACTCAGCTCCCGGCTCTACTCAAACACAAGAACACAAGGCAACGAATCAAACAAGATGCAATGCACAAGAAAAAATACTGGATGCATGGCTGATGCACTATGGAAGCAAAACAGATGCACTATGGAAGCACATAAAGTCTACATAGAAGCATAGTGTTACAGCACAACAATATGCATCAAGCAAAATGCTTCAAAACATGATAACAAGAGGATAATATGAATCTACATGCAAAATCACACAAGTTTCATATAGGACTTGCTCAAAACGGAGCAACGGGCTAAAAGATACACCCGAAACAATAAACATGCACAAGCTGAAATTAACAGCCACATAGCAACTTCGGAGCAAGAGATAAATAGTCTACATAACTCAAACATCATGGCAATGAGCATGGACATAAACTAGACATATCCTACAGCAAACAAATCCATTGGAGCATCTTCATAGGAGGCATGGATCAATAGCAACAAGCTATGGCATATTGAACTTGACAACAAAAACCTGACAGCAGTAATTTATAGCAACTTGGGAGCAAGAACTAAATATGCTACAGCCACCCAAATAAGCATGTGAGAGCATGAATGGATAGCCAACAACATATACAACAAGGAATCATCAAGAGTCACCCCAAAACTATCATGGATTTGCCTAGAACAACAAGCAAACATGGCATCTAGAAATTACAGATTCCAGACTTAGTGAAATTTCACTAAGTGTTAAAACAGCAGTTTTATCATGGCATCTTTGAGAGCAAGTTTAAGTCACCTCAAAGCATATCAAGACAAGTGGTTTGCACCACAGCAAAGTACACATGATGGGAAGTCCAAAACATCTAAGCATGCAACAAGGAGACAATCACATCAATAGCAACGAGCTCCTCAACTAGGCATCTCGTAACAAGTTTAACAACATAACAGCCAATAGCACTTTTGCAAAAGAGATAAGCATGGCAAGATGAAATCTATCATGCAAGCTAAAGCAATCAACATGTAGAGCATAACATGATGAACACGTGGACATGTCATTTGCATCATCTGGATAAACATACACCAAGTTATCACATTGCAAAGATGGCATGAAAACAACTACTAACAACAGTTTATAACAAGTAGCACTCTTCTCATGAAGATTAAGACATCTAGATGACCTCAAACATGCATGGCACAATGGAACAAAACGTATTACAAGTCTCCACGATCATTTTGACATATCATTCACTCAAATCGGACATGCACACAAAAAGTTATCCACATTGCAAAACTGCTCCAGAAACTAAATCTACAGGGACTTAGTAAAAAAAACCACCTCGAAGTCAACGGGCCGGCGGAGTCATACGGGCCCGCGGGGCGGCCCGAAGCGGATCGGACTGGGCCTAGGGTTCGGCCCAGCGGGGCGATCGGATCTGGATCGGGCGAGGGGACCGGCTCCCCGATCCCTCGAGCGGCGCGACGCTGGAGTCCCCGAGCTCCCTCGGGAGCTCGCCGGCGGGGAGAGGCAGGGGCCGGCGGGGCCTGGCCGGGCCGGCGGCGCGGGGCCGGCGCGGCGGCGGAGGCCGGGCGACGCGGCGGCGGCGGGACCCGAGGGCGGCGGGGCCGGGCGGCGCGGCGCCGGAGACGAAGGAGGTCGGCGGCGGTGAGCTCCTCCGGCGAGGGGAGCTCCGGCGGCGGCGGGATCCGGAGGAAGAAGAAGAAGAGGTCGCGGGGCCCGCGCGTCGGACGGAAGCACGGCCGGCGGCCTTCGGAAGCACGGCGACAACTTCGGAAGCATGATTTCCTGGGACGTCGGAAGCACGGATTTTCAACGGTGGAAGTACCGCGGATCAACGGTGGAAGCACCGGCGGCGCACTGTGGAAGCATAGGGTTTTCTGGACGCAAATTTTGGGGAAGGTGGACGTTTATATAGGCACAAGGAGCTAGGGTTGTCCAAATGAGGTGAGGTTTTTGGCCGGTGCTTCCACCGTTATATAGGCACAAGGAGCTAGGCGACAACTTCGGAAGCATGATTTCCTGGGACGTCGGAAGCACGGATTTTCAACGGTGGAAGTACCGCGGATCAACGGTGGAAGCACCGGCGGCGCACTGTGGAAGCATAGGGTTTTCTGGACGCAAATTTTGGGGAAGGTGGACGTTTATATAGGCACAAGGAGCTAGGGTTGTCCAAATGAGGTGAGGTTTTCGGCCACGCGATCAGAATTGGATGGCCTAGATGAAGGGAGGGGTTTGGGTTGGTTTGGTGGGCTGTTGGAGGGGTGTCTTGGGCCTCAAAGAGGAGGTACTTTCAGCCCACGAGAATAACTGTTGGAGCACCAAACGAACTCCAAACGCGACGAGATTTGACAGGCGGGTTACACACACCAAAACAACATCGCACGACAAGTCTCACGCCAATCCGGAAACGTTACACGGCCAAACACCAAAGTAGGCCTCGGGGACGCTACGGACACGTGAGAGAGCTCAGGAACTCGAAACGGACAACGGGAAGGAACGAGTGGGACCGGATGCAAACGACAACACAAATGCAATGCGATGCACATGACAACATGATATGGATGAATGCACACACGCAACACGACAAAACGACGAAAACCCGAAAAGACAAAGAACCCGGAATGGAACTGATGGAGCCAAAGATATTATATATTGCCCAAAAGGGAAAGTATTACATCCGGGGCATTACAGATAGCACCTATGCATGCACACGAGAGGAGTGTCAAGTAGTATACCATCCTCGAAGGGGTCTAGTGAACACGTTTAAATGAGATGATTCACCTTTATGTATGTGAAGTAGATGTCGCACGTGTCACTTGCCAAACTGCCTCTTGACATGGTGATGTCCGTAGGATGCTCCGCATCACCCTAGGTATCAGTCCTTGCATCAACAAGGTAACTAGTGTCGACATTAAGCTTAATCCATCCATGCTCTGGTCTTCCCCACATGGTCACTGCAGTAGAAGCTTTGAGTTGCCCTTGCCCATGCCAACTGAGGTTGAGCTGTGTCACCTGTTTCCCTTTACATCTGCCTTGATCCGGTTCAGCATTCAGGTTTTGGAGGGACTGGAGATAATTTTGCAGGAAGAGAACAGAACTTCCAACACCGCTCTTCCCTGTGTCAAAAACATTACTAAGATGCCATGATTGCCACCGGAGAAACGTAAGCTTCATCTCATCTCCTCATTCGCACCATCAAGAACCACAAGGACCCGGCCCCCCTTCCATTGTATCCAAGACTTCTCTGGTGGCAGCGTCCAGACACCCTGCATAGCACAGCGGAGAGCTTTTGCCTTCGTTCACGTCATTACCGCATCTTCAGGTTCCATTCCACATATGCCACAGGTTGGAAGGCCATCCATCTTAGGTTGTCAGAATCGCGATTCTGTTATACGATTCTACGACCTTACGATCCAAACTAACCCCTATGATTCTACGACTTTAGTTCATAGAATCTACGTTTCTACGATCCTGATAGTGAAGATTCTACGTTTTGCGATCCTACCATCGGGGCTCCGATCCGATTCAAAATCGCGATTCTGACAACCGACTTACGCTTCCATCTACGTTGCTGAACATCCAGGGATCCATAGCAAGCTTCCAGGCAAAAACTTCCAACTTTCGTGGGCACCTTTGGTTTCCAGCTCCATCAGTCTTTAGTGCCGGACCAAGTTGGGAGTCTCTGGATTGTAAATTGACTGCCAGCTTATAGGCGCTATGAACAGAGAATATGCCATTCTTTTCGGGATGCCATGCAATAAAATCTTCACCACATAGTAAAAATAAAATAAAAAATCTTCACCACATAGTCAAAAAAATAATCTTCACCAACAAAAAGGGGAGCCAAATCTGAAGTACGTCAGTAGCGTCTTGCGGGGTGAAAGATGGATCTAATAAGTTTTTCATCCCATTGTTTCATGGCGGGGTCTATTCATATTTTTAATCCATCACATCCTTAAGCGAGAAGATATGTCATAGATTTCGAGGTCCCTCCTTGAAATCCAGTTATTGCGGCAAATTCTAATGTTATCTTCCTTGTTGATACTCCAAATAGCTCATGCTTAAGAGCATCTCCAACAGCCGCACTGCGCGCTAAAAACCCATTTGCAGCGCGCGGATCGCCTGTTTTTGCGTGGCGGGGTGCACTTGCTCCAGCGGCCGCTGCAAATTTTAGTGCACGCGAGCCGCTCCAGCAGGCGCTGCAAACCTGGACAGCGCGCGCTCTCGCACAAACAACATCTGCACTCCGAACAAATAAAAAAAAACATAGGCATAGATTAAAATAGATAAAAAAACGATACATAGATAGTTCAACATAGCGTACATAGTTCATCATAGCATAGATAGATAAAAAAACTAGTCCAACATAGTTCATCATAGCATAGATAGATAAAAAAAAACTAGTCCAACACGATAAAAACTATGGTGCAACTAGAACCTACTCCGAGTCGTCCTCCTCATCATCATTCTCGTTGGTGTTGTCCGAGGTATCGAGCTACGCGTCTTCCCAACGAGGATCGTCCGAGTCAAAGAACGACTGCCCACCCGCGTTAACGAGATTGTACTGCGATATGGCCAGTGCCTTCCGCCGATGCCTGTCGGCCCGTTCCGCGCGCCGAGTCGCCCTCCTCTCCGCCCAGAAGGCGTTCTCATTGGCGACGTCCTTCGGGAAGCGCTGGCGCCACTCTTCCATGGCTCGCTCGTCCACCTCGGTGATGGGAAGGCGGCGCTCCTGCCGACGGTGTTCCTCACGGTCGGCTTTAGTTATTTGCCGCGGCGGAGGGGCGACGGCCTATGCCTGCTCGCATGTCCAGACGTCTTGGAAGTTCATCTGTGGGCGAGGCCTCCTGAGGCGCCACGTCGTACGCGCGGGCGGCCTCGTGCGCGGTCTCGAACATGCCGAGGCCGAGGCGTAGAAGGCGCCGTTTGGGCGCTCGTGGACGTCGCGGTAGCCCGAAGATCCTCGGCGGCGCGGCGGCATGGCGCGGTGGCGGGGCGAGGATGCGGGGAGAGAGCGCGTGGCGATGTGGATAGCGATGGGAGGCCGCGTGGCGGGCGCAGCAATTTATAGGCGCGCCGGAAGCGGTGCGCCAAATCTAGCGCGCGACCTCCCGCTTTTTCCCCGCGCGCGCAATCGATTACCGCGCGCCTGAGTTTCCCGCCTCCGCTGGAGCGCGCGAAACCGTCCCGCGCGCGCGGTTTTTGCCGCCGCTGTTGGAGATGCTCTAAGGACCTCCAGACTGGCAGGTTAGTAGCTATAGCCAGGCTTGCCTTGCAAATTGTAATCGGTGCTTGGTTGAAGAAATGCAGATCTCTATAGCCTATTCCACCATGCAACTTCGATCTAGCAATTCTGTCCCAGGCCATCAAGTGGGTTCTCCTCTCATTGACCTCGTCACCTCACCGAAAATTCCGGATAATCTCTGTGAACTCACTCACATATCTCAGAATTTCATGTTGATCTGGTGCCAAAACCAAAATGCTTGCATGGTTGAACCTACCGTAGATAAGTTCACATTATACCAGCGCTGCTGTTTCTTAAATTGGATATTTCATGCAAATGTGGTGTTTCTGATCTTGCAGGGAGGAAAAGAGTGTCCGTACTATATGCGCACTGGGAGCTGCAAATTTGCCACAAACTGCAGATTTCACCACCCGGATCCTACTAATGTGGTTTCAAGAGATCCAATGTTGGAGCATGAGAATGGCAATATTCCACAACAAAATGTTCAAGCATCCTCTCAGCTGAATGTTCCAGTATGGTCTGCTGACCAAAGGGCATTGAATGAGCACCCTGCTCCTTTTTTAGCTCCAGCACCCTCATACAGTGCGGGAATGATTCCACCTCGGGGAATGTATCCATCTCCAGAATGGAGTGGGTACCATCAGGTAAATATGTTTATATTCATTTGAAAATGTTCCTTCCACTCAAGTGGTTTCTATGTAGTCTCTTTTTTGAAAGTATAGTGGTAGGTGTGGCCCCTACATGTTGCCATGTAAATCTCAACAAGTGATATTGGCGACTGTTGCAGGTTGCTTTTCGCTTGAGTTTAGAAAACGTAACATTTCGCAGACTTACAGACCTTTGTATCGGATTATCGATACTGTTTGTGACATTAAAAATCTTCTTTCACGCTGGCACCGTCGTACATCATCTTACTGTATTGTGAGAGCTAATGAATTTCTTAAAAAATATCATGTCCAATTTGCCAATCTATATGTTTAATGTTGAGACCTTATTATCTTAATGTATCTAGTTAACGCCCAATGTTATTTTCTTTCAGGTTCCATTAGGTCCATATTACCCTCCTGGAATCTCTTTTCATCATTTTCCAGCTCCTCCTGTGAATCATCCTATGTACAGGGGAGCAGATGTACTGGGACAGCAAGAACTGCCTTCCGATGAATACCCAGAGAGACCTGGCCAACCTGAATGTCAACATTTTGTTAAAAGTGGGTTTTGTAAATTCAAGGCCAAGTGCAAGTATCACCATCCAAGGTCACTTGTGCCTCCACCAACAGCCGGAGCTCTTAGTCCTCTCGGCTTGCCACTCAGACCTGTAAGTTATTTGGTTCGTTCTTTTTGTTTTATTAAATTGTGTTAGACAATACAATGCAAGGTGCTTGTAAAAACAAACCAGTTTTTGCTTAAGCACTAGACTAGTGTTTGTTCCTATAGAGGTTAATTAAGCACCTATGCTATACAAACAAGGACCGGTGCCTAAGAAAAACCTGGTTTATTTTCACAAGCACTGTTCTAAACACCTTGCATGGTACATGGTCTTGTTATGTTTAGATAAATATGAGAAATCTGTGATATTTCGATGTAGTTTTGGAAGGACAGAAAAGATGATTTTGACATTTAGTGGAGCATGTTAATTCTGAATTTCATAGTTATAACTTGTTTTTGCCTTTTTGGGCAACATTTTATATTAATTTTATACATTTGTATTTGTCGCGCCTGATCTGGCCTCTGGATTTGCAGGATCAGCCCGTGTGCACATACTATGAACGCTATGGAGTCTGCAAGTTTGGGCCAGCTTGCATGTACAATCACCCTTTTAATTTTGGTCATCCTGCATCGGCAGCAGGGCCACCTCTCTCTGCTCAATACCTCACTTCAGGAAACTACACGGTCTAGCAAGCAGGGCCGATTTTTTTTCTGTGGTCGCCATGATGCTTGGAATAACTTGCACTTGTAAAATTACTCCGCTGAAAGTTGCAGGGTTTTCATGTTGACGGTAGAGATCTGGTTTGCAGGTCAGCAACGAAGTTGCATGAAATTGGGTCAGCCGCTGGGATTCGTAGAAACTAAACAGGCATGGATACATGACACTGCTGCCCCTTTATATTGTACAGCACTTGACGGTTCGTACACAACTGTTGCGTCACTCAAGCCCACTTTTTCATCTCAACTGTTGTGCGTTTACAATTTTATATTACTCCCTCTGTATCTTAATATAAGAGTGTTTATTTTATTTTATATAAGAGTGTTTAGATCACTAATATAAGAGTGTTTAGATCACTAGAATAGTGATCTAAATACTCTTATATTAGTTTACAGAGGGAGTACTAGATAGCGTGCATATATTCCTAATCAAGTTAAAGGCAAATGTTTAAACAAAAGTAAGCAAAAACTACTCCAGCGATGCACTTAGTAATATTGCAAAATCAACAGCTGATAATGTGCTAATAATAACCTATGATTTTCATTTGCACATGAATGATGAATTTATTTGTTGTATTCACTGGAGGAGATTCCTGGTGAGGAGTCACTAACATATTGAAATTTTTGTGAGACATTGCTGCATTTTATTGCTCTAGTATTCTTTACAAGGATGCTTCCGGTTCCAGTCAAGGGAATTTGGCCATTGGGCGAGCCTGGAATTTCCAACAACCGGAAAAGCCTGTCAATTGTAAGTAATTTTGTTGTCTTTTTTGTCACAAGCATATGCCTTGTCATGAAAAAGATAAATAGGATCATGTGTGCTACTCCCTCTGTTCCCAAATAGTTGTCTTTATAGACATTTTAAATGGTTACAACATACGGGTGTATGTAGACATATTTTAGAGTGTAGATTCACTCATTTTGCTTTGTATGTAATCACTTGTTGAAATCTCTAGAAAGACAAATATTTAGGAACGGAGGGAATAGATCTTTCCAAAGAAAAGAATTTTTTAATTTTTTTTATAAAACTATAATATTTCTACAGGTGCATATAGATGTTCTCTACATGTCTAATAAAAAATCATTAGACAATACACAGAGAAAGAGAAATTTGTGGGTCAAAGAAACAAAAATGTAACCCATTTGGATTCATCCATTTTTCTTTTCTACATACTACACATATGTATTTACATATACAACAATATTCATAATATTTTGGTATACAAAATTAATATTTTCAAAGTGTTGGAGTATAATTTCGGCCCTCTTCCTTAGATCGGTTTTTTGGTTGCATTATCTAGAGCATGCCCTTTTACATGGTATCAGACTACACATATATATTTATAAAGTATAACACTCTTCCTCCCGTATGGCTCCCTCATGCCTAAACGTGGACCCAAAATGGACTTCAATTTAATTGCGACAGCTGTGTCTTGAACTCAAGATCTCTTGGCCCAGTACCATGTAGAATTCATGCTCCAGCCAATCCATTCAAAAGTCTGAATTGATGGAGGGAGGTGGGCAATATATTTCAACACCCGCCTCATGTTTAGACTATTTTAGTCCTTAGGCATGGGATCAATGTAGGCCGCGGAATCATTTTATTAAATACTACGTTGGCAGGGTTTTGAAATCAAGACATCTTGACTCTGATACCATGTAGAAGTGCATGCTCTAGCCAATGCAACCAAAAGACCGATTTGATGCAAGAGATTAGAAAATACATTTATACGTCAACACTACCCTCACGTGTGGCTCTCATGCCTAAACGTGGATCGAAAGTGGGCTGTAATTTTAATTGCGTCAGTCGGGTCTTTAATTTTAAAACTTTTGGCTCTGATATCATGTAAAAGTGCATGCTCTAGCCAACTCATCCAAAAATTTCAATTGATAGAGAGAGCAATATATTTCAGCACTTCCCTCACATCTAGGTTATTTTAGTCCTTAGACGTGGGATTGATATAAGCTACATAATCGTTTTAGTTAATACTACGTTGGTAGGGTCTTGAACTTAAGACCTCTTGGCTCGAATACCATATTGAATTCATGCACTAGCTAATTCATCTAAAAGTCTGAATTGATGAAGGGAGGTGAGCAATATATTTCAACACAAAGTTCTAAGGGCTGCCTGGAGCGGCGGCTCCAAATCATTTTTTCAGGGATATGGTTCCACAATTTATTATTGTTTAGTATGAAGCTTGAAAAAGTAGGCTGGTAATCAAGTAGATTGTTCTTGTACATTCAACATGATAGCAAGGTTCATTGCTTTGTCTTGTACATGAACCAGTATTATCTGAACATTAAATAAACGAAGGTGTCAGTCTAATTTGACTCTAAAATCTCACCATTACCACTTGTTTATTAATTCAAAATTTCAGAAATTCAGTAGAACATGTAATTGAGCATACAAAGGTGGTATATTTACGAATATATTTACATATTTATGAAGATAATATGTATATCTTTACTAAACAACACTTTCTTGAAGCTGATTATTCAAGATCGTATGCATCTACTCTATTCGTTCCTAAATATAAGTTTTTGTAGAGATTCCACTATGGACCACATATGAATGTATATATTAGAGCTTAGATTCACTCATTTTGCTCACTATTAGTCCATAGTGAAATCTCTACGAAGGCTTATAGTTAGGAACAACCCAGACTTGAGAAACCGAGATTTTACAACCCCCCCACATCTCCTCTCGTGTCGCTCTCGCGGCGGCCCGGGAGGAAACCCTAGCCGCTACCAGTAGACACAACCCGCACATCCTCCTCCCCATCATTGTCGGTAGGCGTCGTCGGCGTAGCCTATGCGGCGTCAGCGACGGCGGGGCCTTCTGGCCAGTCTCGGGCGTGGGAAAGGGCAGGTCTGGGCGCTAGACCTAGGTAGAGGTGAGGGCTCACGCAGCGTCGCGGGTCGATGACGATGGGGAAGGTGGGTGGCACGTATGTTGTTTCGCTGGCGCACGCCCCTCTCGCTTGGTGGCTTTGTAGCTCGGTGTTGCTCGATCTGCTCGGGTCCATCTCGCCCAGATCTGACCTCCTCGAGGTATGGCGGGTTGGCTCGTGTGACGGCCGAAGACCGACGTCCCAAAAGATTCCAGAGATTCCTGATGTTTCGGGTTCTCCCGTGTGTTTCTTTTGTGTTTGTGTTATTCATTTTGCATTGCATCATGTCATCATGTGCATTTTATCAGCATGTTTTCAAAACTTGCCTCCGTCCGTAGTTGCCCTGTCCTCTCCGTTGTTCGTTCTGAGCCCAGACACACTCGCACGCGCCTGCGGCACCTTCGAATATTTATTTTATAAGTGATCGAAAAATGTTTTCGGAATGAGATGAAACTTGTCATGTGGTCTTATTATAGTGTAGACAGGCCGCCTGTCAATTTTTGTCGCATTCAGAGTTATAGCCCAACGAATTTATATAGCGTCACTAGTCGTCGGTTATTTCGTCGGATGTTTTCGGTCTCCGAAAACCCCGCGAGCCTCTTTTCCCTTCTCTCCTCTCAGCCCGAAGCCTCTGTAACACAGCCCACAAATTCCCTCTAGGCCCAGCCTAGTCCCTCTCCGCTTCGGAGCCGTTCGATCGGTATCCGGTGGTCCGAAACGGCCCCAAAATCCCCTAAACCTAGCCTCCTACCCTATATAAACAACCCCCTTCCTATTTTGGCATCCCTACCCTCTTCCCCTACCTCCAGACCACATCTCCCTCGATTTCCGCGCAGCCAACCCCCTCCTCCAATTCCTGGTGCAGCCACCTCATTTTTTGCCACTTGGCGCGCCCCTATTGGGCCACCTCAGCCTCCCCGTCGCCTGTAGCCATTGGCACGCCGCCACCTGTCCCCCCCCAGGCGCCTCCCCATCGCCGTCCCGCGCCCGAGTGCTCGCTCGCAGCCGCCCGCCTGCAGCGCGCCCAGCTCCCCGCCTCCGTGCGCTCCTGAGCCTCGAGCTCCTTCGACCCCGCCGCCGGAAGTCGTCCTCGCCGCCGTTGGAGCCGCCGACGACCACCTGACCCCTCCCAGGTTCTTCACCGCCGCCGTGGTCGCGGAGTTCATCGCCGCCGCCGTGGATCTTCTCTCCGCCGCCTATCTCCGGCGTCAGACGCCGGGAATGGGTCTGCGGCTCCCGGATCCGCCCGGATCCACCTGCCATGGCCTCCTCCGGCCTTGCGCGCCATGCCGGATCCCATCGTCGATGCCCCTGCCATGGCCGCCGTCCTTCTGCGGGAGAAGGACGACGACGCTCTCCCTGTTGCCTCTTGGGCCCGGCCTCGTCCGGCCCAGGTCGGCCTCGCCAGATCCCGCGGGCTGTGTCCTGCGCAGGGCCCATCGCGCCGGCCGGGTGGGCCCCGCGTCCGGCCCAGCCTGCAGCCGCCCAAGGCCCTCTGCCGGCCTCTCCCTCTCCACAGTTCCGGGCTTGGCCCATGGTGAGCCTCCCCCCATGCCTCCTTTTTTTTTCTGTTGGGCCAGATCCAGATTCAACCCATCTCATGTTTTTTTCCCTGTACGTTTTTGCGTCTTAAACCAGTGCACTAATAATTACAGAAAATTGCCATATTTTGCATTGCTCATATCTAAACAAATGTGCATCAGAATTAAACAAAGTTAATAAGTAAGATGCTCAGAATTTTGTCTAGTTTCATAATATACTACTTTCATCCATGATAAAAATTATTAAAATTGTTGTTTGCATTGTTTTGCGTAAATGCCATGTTAAATGATTTATTTCATAACTAAATAACCGTAGCTCTAAATTTAATAAACTTTATATGTAAATGGGGTGGGAAAATGTGTAGAATAACATGATGCCCTTTATTTTGTTGTTTAACAACTTTAAAATGTGGTAATAGGCAGAACAGTACCAAAGTCATAAATATGCACATGAGGAGTTTCCGGAATTGTTGTTGGTATTTCCGGCCTCATTTAAACTTGCCTAAATAGTTAGTTTACTTATGCTTCACCCCTTGCCATGTAATCAACATTTAATATTATTGTGTATATAAACGAGAGTCAACTAAATAAATAAAATGTGGTGTTTCGTCAATATGCAACTCGTTGCATATTGTGCTCCACTTAACTTGTAGTATTGTTTGTGCACTTTGCCATGCCATGCATATTTAAACCGGACATGCATCATACTTGGATGTGCATCGTATGCCATGTTTATGCTTGTGTGTTTACTGTGTTGTTTGCTTCTTTCCGGTGGCTTCTCTTGTTAGCTTCGGTTTCGTTCTGGAGTTGTGAGGATTCGCTCGACTGTGTTGCTTCGTCTACTTCGTGGATCCGTTCTTCTTCCTTGCGGAATCCCAGGCAAGATGATCATACCCTTGGATACCTTTACTACCAATGCCATGCTTAGTTGTCTCGCTGCTATTGTTACATGTCGCGCTACCCATCTTTTATTGTCAGCCCTCTCCTTGTTGCCATGAAATCTCTAACCTTTGACACCTTCCTAGCAAAACCACTGTTTGGCTATGTTACTCGCTTGCTCAGCCCCTCTTATAGCGTTGTTAGTTGCAGGTGAAGATGAAGTTCGTTCCAGGAGGGAACTTGTTGTTGGCTATATCACAATATCTATTATTATTATTAACACACATATATACTGGGCATGGGTGGAAGACTTGGCCTTTTACTCGTTGTTTTGTTCCACTCATGCCACCTTAGGCGCCTATAAATCGGCATTATGTTCCTTGATTTTGCGTTCCTTACACGATGGGTGGATGGGGACCTCTTGACAGTTCGACTTTGAATAAAACTCCTCCAGCAAGGCCCAACATGTTCTAATTTGCCTCATAATAACAACTTAATTAATTAATTAAATTTGCATAGGGGGTCGCACCCTCGGGTTCTTAATTCTACATAGCGGGGGGGCTAGTGCTGATGGTGTTGGTCCCAAACGGGGGTTATGCGGGGCCACCATGGGGAAACTCGAGGTTTGGTTTTACTCGTATAATCCCCCATCCGGTCGTGGCCTGAGACGAGATACGCGCGGCTACTATCAGGGTGTCGACACACCGGGAGGTCTTGCTGGACTTGTTTTACCATTGTCGAAATGTCTTGTGCTACCGGGATGCCGAGCCTGATCGGATTTCCCTAAGATAAGGGATGATGATATTATATTTATCACTTCAGCTAATCGTGAGAGCTTGTGATGGGCTAAGTTGGAACACCCCTGCAGGGTTATGATCTTTCGAAAGCCGTGCCCGCGGTTATGTGGCAGATTGGAATTTGTTAATGTCCGATTGTAGAAAACTTGACAGAGGATCCGAAGTAAAACACACAACTGTGTGAGTAACCGTGACTGTCTCTTTTCACTTTGAGAAGAGAACACGGTGGGGTTATGTTTGACTCGTATGTAGTTCAGGATCTTTAGCGATCACTTCTATTGCGACCGTTTGCGTAGATGCTCATCTTATTCTTGTACTCGTAAGTTAGCCACCATATTTATGCTTAGCCGCTGCTGCAACCTCACCACTTTACCTCTTCCTAACCATAAAGCTTTGCTAGTCTTGATACCCATGGTTATGGGATTGCTGAGTCCTCGTGACTCACAGATACTACAACACCAGATGCAGGTTCAGCCGAGATGATGCAGGAGCTGGTTCAAGTTCTTCACTGGGAGCTCGATGAAGAGAGTGGCCGTATTGTTGTAGGGTGAAACCCTAGGGGGGGTCTTTTCACACTTGGAGGGGGAAAAGAGGAAGAACACACAAGAATACAAGACACAATTCACTCAAAACAAACCCAATATCACATCTACTAGAGTAGCACACAAAGTATCAATGAGATTACAAGAACAATCCAAGGAAACAAGCACAAAGGTAAGGTTCTTCCCACTCTGGGTGAGGTTTTACAATCCAAGAGGATTCTTCTCCCTTGGGAGGTCTTGCAATCCACGAGGATTCTTCTCCCTTGGGAGGTCTTGATCTCCTCACGGAGGGGATACAAGGAGCAAAGCTCTCAAGGTCTCTCAATATCTTTGCTAACCCTTCCAAGGAAGTGGGGAAGGTCTATTTATAGTTTATGCTACGAATGGGTACGAGAAGAGAGGGATACATGGCCAAGGGCCGAGGGCTGCGCGCAGGCAGGGCGGTAGTACCGCCCGCTCGAGCGGTAGTACCGCTTGTAGAGCGGTAGTACCGCTGGTGCCGGACTGTCCAGGTGCGGTAGTACCGCTTCGGCGGAGCGGTAGTATCGCTAGGTCCGGGTTGGGCAGGTCTTCGTTTGCTTCCACGCGATCCGGGCTGAATGGGCTCTCCTTTGCGTCCACGGGATCACCTCCTTGGTAACCGAGGATGCACAACATCTCCTTGTGAGGTAGAACCCAATCCTCATGCGAATCCAAACGAAACTCGAAGAGGAGAGGATTCACCTCGTGCTCGATGGCGCGTGCGCGTGCTCTAGTCATTGGTCCCTTGAGTGCTTGTGGCGATGACGGGGTGACCATGGGGATGCTTGACGGATGCTCCGCATCATCTCCCCCCCCCTTGGGGAAGATCCGTCCACGGATCGTGGTCTTCATCACCATGCTACTTGGCCAAGTCTTGGACGTTGAAGATGTCGCTGACGTTGTACTTGTCACGGGGGATGTCGATCTTGTAAGCGTTGTCGTTGTAGCGTGCTAGCACCTTGAATGGTCCGTCGGCTCGTGGAAGAAGCTTGGACTTGCGTTCCTTGGGGAAGCGGTCTTTGCGAAGGTGTAGCCAAACGAGATCACCCGGATGGAACACCATGGGTGTTTTGTTGGTGTTGAGCTTGAATGCGCGGCGTTGAACTTGACGCTCGGTCGTGGAACGTGTTTCTTCGTGCATCTTCTTGATGTGGGCTGCTCTTGCACTTGCGTCCATGTCGGCTCGTTCTTGAAGCGGGAGAGGAAGGATGTCCAATGGTGACATTGGATTGAATCCGTAGACAACCTCGAAGGGGGACTTGCCGGTTGTAGAGTGTCTTGCGCGATTGTAGGCGTACTCGGCGATGGGTAGGCACTCCTCCCACTCCTTGATGTTCTTCTTGATCAACACGCGTAGGAGAGTGGCAAGCGTCCGGTTGGTGACTTCGGTTTGGCCATCAGTTTGTGGGTGGTATGCCGTGGAGAATAGTAACTTGATGCCGAGCTTGGAGCATAGTGTTTTCCAAAAGTAACTCAAGAACTTGACGTCACGGTCCGAGACAATCGTCTTGGGTACGCCGTGGAGGCGCAATATTTCCCTACAAAAGAGAGTCGCAATATGTGAAGCATCGTCTATCTTATGACAAGGGATGAAATGTGCCATCTTAGAAAATCTATCAACAACAACGAATATGGAATCCTTTCCAGTGCGAGTTCTAGGTAATCCAAGAATGAAATCCATGCTAATGTCTTCCCAAGGATGAAAAGGAATAGGAAGTGGCATGTGGAGGCCATGGGATTGAGCTTTGGACTTAGCTTTGCGGCATGTAGAGCACCGGTTGGTGAAGCGGGAGACGTCACGGAACATCTTTGGCCAAAAATAATTCTTGGAGAGCGTAGCGAATGTCTTGTCGCGTCCGAAGTGTCCCATGAGCCCTCCTCCGTGAGATTCCTGCAAAAGGAGCAAACGAAGCGAAGACTCGGGAATGCAAAGTTTGTTAGCTTTCATGAGATATCCATCCTTGATGTAGTATTGCTCCCAAGAAGTATGTGATACACATTTGGCATAAGGATGTGCAAAGAAAGCATCATGCTCATATAAGTCTTTTATGTGCTCAAAGCCAATAACATTCAACTCAAGTTTTGTAACAAGCATGCATTTGCGTGAAAGAGCATCCGCCACTACATTTTCTTTGCCTTTGATGTACTTGATGACATAGGGAAAAGACTCAATGAATTCACTCCACTTAGCATGACGCTTGTTTAACTTCGTTTGACCCTTGAGATACTTGAGCGTCTCATGGTCCGTGTGAAGAATAAATTCATGGGGTCGAAGATAGTGTTCCCAAACACGTAAAACTCTCACCAAAGCATAGAGCTCTTTATCATAGATGGGATAGTTAAGTTGCGCTCCGGATAGTTTCTCACTAAAATACGCAATGGGGCGTTTTTCTTGCATGAGCACGCCACCTATGCCGGTACCACTAGCGTCACAATGGATCTCAAACGGCTTATCAAAGTTGGGTAGGGCAAGAAGTGGTGCGTGCGTGAGCAAGTGTTTGAGCTTAGTGAACGCGGTGTCTTGCGAAGGACCCCAAACAAAGGGTGCGTTATTCTTGCTCAAGGCGTGTAGAGGCATAGCGATGGTGCTAAAGTCCTTCACAAAACGTCGATAGAAACCGGCTAAACCAAGAAAGCTACGCACTTGTTGAAGGTTCGTTGGTTGAGGCCAAGTTCTAATAGCTTCAGTTTTAGTTTCATCAACATGAACACCTTGTGAAGACACGACAAATCCTAGGAAAACAACTTTATCAACGCCAAAAGTGCATTTCTCCATATTAGCATATAATTGTTGTTTTTGAAGGGCTTGCAAAAC
Organism: Secale cereale; assembly: GCA_902687465.1. Taxonomy (NCBI): domain Eukaryota; kingdom Viridiplantae; phylum Streptophyta; class Magnoliopsida; order Poales; family Poaceae; genus Secale; species Secale cereale. Next base: position 263,386,663 of record LR738713.1, on the reverse strand, counting down.
CATACGGACATGGTCAACATGTTCCTCAAGCGACTTGCTAAAAACTAGAATGTCATCAAAGTAAACCACTACAAAGACGCCTATATAAGGTCGGAGAACGAAATGCATAAGACGCACGAATGTGCCGGGTGCTTCCGATAAGCCCATCGGCATGACCAACCACTCATATAGCCCGAACTTGGTTTTGAAAGCAGTTTTCCATTCATCACCCTCTTGAATGCGAATTTGGTAATAGCCACTTTTAAGGTCAATTTTGGAAAAAATTGTGGCACCACATAATTCATCAAGCATGTCGTCTAGGCGTGGAATAGAGTGACAGTATCTAACGGTGATAGCGTTTATCGGACGACAATCGGAACACATGCGAAAACTTCCATCTTTCTTAGGCACAAGAATAACGGGAACTGCACAAGGGCTTAGGCTTTCACGTACATGACCTTTGTCGATGAGTTGTTGTACTTGACGTTGTATCTCTTTTGTTTCCTCCGGGTTGACGCGGTAAGGAGCCTTGTTTGGAAGTGGTGCACCGGGTACGAGGTCGATGCGGTGTTCGATGCCGCGAAGTGGAGGTAGACCCGGTGGTAGCTCATCGGGAAAGACGTCCGAGAATTCCTGCAACACTTTAGACAACACAAAAGGTGGAGGTGGTGAAGTGTTAGTAGGCTTGGCTTCCCCTTTGCATAGAAGCACAAGGTGGAAGACGCTCGATGGGTTCTCACACACTTCTCTCATCTCACGTTTGGTGGCTAGGAGGACTAAGTTTTTCTCTCTTCGCGAAGAGGCGCTCAATTTTGGCTTGTGGCTCTCACTTTCTTTTTGGTGGATCACTCTCTCACTAGGATCTTCTCGATGGGTGGATGCTTGCTTGTCGGCGATCACTTGGCTTGGTGACATTGGTCGAAGCACATATTCCTTGCCTTTCATCTTGAAGCTGTAGTAGTTGGTTCGACCGTTGTGTATGGCTCCGCGGTCAAATTGCCAAGGTCGTCCCAAGAGGAGGTGGCACACCGTCATGGGAACTACATCACACTCCAAGGTGTCCTCATAGGCGCCGATCTTGAAAGAAACTTGTACCGTATGCTCCACATGAATGGTTCCGGAGTCGCTCAACCATTGTACCTTGTATGGCCGAGGGTGCTTCTTCTTGATCAATTGGAGCTTAGAACATAGCTCGTCACTTGCCAAGTTGTGACAACTTCCTCCGTCGATGATGACCTGGACGGATCGTCCGTTGATGCCGGCCTTTGTGTGGAAGATGTGGCATCTTTGGTCTTCGTCTTGATTGTGTTGTAGAGTCAACACCTTGGATACCACGAGAGAGGGACTTGAGTCATTGTCACAAAACACTTGATCATCTTCATCTTCGTTGATGCGCCGGTGCATGGCCACATTCTCAATAGCTTGTACTTCATCTTTGCTCATCGAATCATATGTGCCGTCGTCGTTGAAGATCATGGTTCTCTTGTTGGTGCACTCGAAGGACTTGTGACCTCGGCCACCACATGTGAAGCACTTGAAGGAGCTAGTCTTCTCGGTGTCGTAAGGTGGTGCCGAAGGTGAGGTAGTCTTGGGTTTGTAGTTGCTTGCCGGAGAACGAGTCGAGGAAGGCGTAGTTTGCTTGGAACTTGACTTGTCGCCGGTACTCGGGGATGCTCTCGTTGAGGTAGGAGGTGCCGAAGTCGCGAGTGCTTGAGAGTAGGAGCCGTAGGTCTTGGAAGAGTATTTGGCATACTTGAAGTCATCCTGGACTTGTCGCTCGGCCTTGGACGCTTGATGAACTAGCTCGAGGAGGTTGGAGTATGGTTGGAAGTCGGCAATCCGCTTGATTGGGTGATTGAGGCCGTTCAGGAAGCGTGCCATTGTTTGCTCGTCATCTTCCTTGACATTGGCTCGTATCATGGCAATCTCCATTTCTTGGTAGTATTTTTCCACCGTCTTCGTGCCTTGTTTGAGAAGTTGCAACTTCTTGAAGAGATCACGGGTGTAGTGTGTAGGCACGAAGCGAGCTCGCATGACATTCTTCATTTCTGACCAAGTTGTAATGGGTGGTTCGTCTCTTGTATGTCGTCGCTTGATCGTTTGTTCCCACCAAATGAGGACATAGTCTTGAAACTCGAGAGAGGCCATGGCAATCTTCTTCTCTTCTTCGAAGTTGTGGAGGCGGAATATCTTGTCGATCTTCAATGCCCATGAGAGGTATTCCTCGGGGTCGGTACTTCCGGAGAACTTGGGCATAGTGAACTTGAGCTTGCCGAAGCGTTGTTCTTCATCATGTTGATGACGATGATGTCGCTCATGACGTGGTAGTCGCTCCATGAAAGCTTGTTCTTCACGATGGTCTTGATGTTGGTGGTGTCGAGGCACGTCGTTCCCATTGCGTCGTTCTTGCTCCGCTTCGCGATGAGCAGCTTCCTCTTGACGCTCTTGATGAAGTTCTTCTTGTCGACGTACTTGGCGGTTTCGTTCGGCGAAGATGCGGTTGGAGTCACGAAGAGCTTGTTGCGCGGTTCGTGCTTGATTGTCATGCCGTTCTTGTGCTTGCCGAATTGCATCGTCATCTTCGTGTGTTTGATGTGGATGTTCTTGCTCTTGGCGGCGCCCTTGTTCACGTTTTCGAACTCGATCTCGTAACCCGTCGCCATGGAATGGATTGTCCGGAGAGTGTCGATCTTGATTGACGCATTGTTGGGCTTGCCGAGGACGTGGAGGACTTGCATCCGTGGAAGAGTAAGCCGAAGAGTTGTCACTTGAGCGTCGACTTGAATGGCGCCGTCTTGATGAATGAGGCGGAGACGTGCGGTTCACCAAGATGTGGCGGAATTCTTGCATTTGCGTGCGGAAGTCAGAAGCGAGTTGCTCGATGCGGTCGCCCAACGCTTCGCTCTCTTGGTGAAGGGCTCGTTGGACGCCGAAGAGGTGAGTCTTGGTGACGTAGTTCGATGCTCCCACTAGATGCTCGTCGGTCGGGTCGGTCGAAGAACTTGGCCTATCCATCATGTAAGTAGGAGGTGAGTAGGAAAATGAGAGAACAATACCAAGGTTACCTCTTCCGAAGATTGAAAATGTAACAAGTTTCACTCAATGAAATGCCACAATAGTAGAATTGGAACCGGGTTTGTTCCTCACACCTACAAGTAAATAGGCCGATGGAGTAGCTTGGTTAGGATGGTGGAAAATTTTCAAACAAAATGTTAGTCAAGATATCGATAAAGTTGAGAAGATTCACAAAGATGCACATAAAGCAAATAGATCAAAGCCAAGAGTGTCACTAGGAACACACGCACGGAAGATAGATGGGATCCACACAACCAAGGGTGAGCGCAAAAAGTGATTGATCACGGCAAATGCTCTTGTTGTGCGAATACTAGAGAGACGCTAGCTCGATTGCTCAAATGGGCGAGATACGCTTTGTGCACCAACCTATGAGAGAAACGTGCCGTCCTCGATCCCAACTATGCTGTGTATGCGGTGACCAAGATGATGTGAGTATGTAAAGTGTCTCGATGCTAATGCTTATATGCTCATTGTTGCTCCTCTCCTTGCTTAAAAGCTTTTTTTTTGAGAGGATGATGCTCGAGCCGATGATAATATGAGACAAGTGTGTAAGATATGCACGGGAGAGACTTATGGCACTAAGATGATATGATCACTACGGTGCACAAGAGCGTGGCCCGGCAATTCTCAACTCGCTAGTCTCGATAGGTAAGCAACGCAAATGGCTCGGGCTATCAATGCAAAAGCAAAAGGTAAGGGTCGTCGAGTTTACCGTCCTTGCTTACGGTTAGCGGCGAAGATGATTCCGAGGCGATGATGTCGAGGGCACACGCTCCTAAGTAGCCGAAACACCTTAGGAAACGCGAAATCACAACTCGAAATCTGTCAAATGCGGAAGGGGAGAATTTTTTTTTGGGTGGGGGCGGTAGTACCGCTTGATGAAGCGGAAGAAAAATTTTAGTGCCGCGTGACGAAGCGGTAGTACCGCTTGGTTATGCGGAAGTAAAATTTTTGTGTCGCTTGACGTAGCGGAACAAAATTTTTAGTACCGTGGGTAATACGGTAGTACCGCTGGTGGGGGCGGTAGTACCGCTTGTGTCGGGAAATCTGCGGTTCGAAAATCGGGGTGAATTTTGGGCTGAAATGGATGATTTCGGGGGTAGAAATGGATGTGTTTCGTGGGGGATGGGTGGGGAAAGTGGTGGAGGGGCTAGATCCACGTGCCAAATGTCAAATTCGTGAACCAAAACAACCAAATCACACAAGATCCAACAAACTGCAAGAAAAATTTTGGGGCTATTTTTGTGGGGATTTTCGAAATTGGGTAAGAACACA
>LR738713.1:263322670-263382240 GCA_902687465.1 Secale cereale | reverse complement strand
CTTTAAGATGTGAATCAACCTTGCTCTTGATATCAAGATGTTGTAGGGTGAAACCCTAGGGGGGATCTTTTCACACTTGGAGGGGGAAAAGAGGAAGAACACACAAGAATACAAGACACGATTCACTCAAAACAAACCCAATATCACATCTACTAGAGTAGCACACAAAGGATTCACGAGATTACAAGAACAATCCAAGGAAACAAGCACAAAGGTAAGGTTCTTCCCACTCTAGGTGAGGTCTTGCAATCCAAGAGGATTCTTCTCTCTTGGGAGGTCTTGCAATCCACGAGGATTCTTCTCCCTTGGGAGGTCTTGATCTCCTCACGGAGGGGATTTAAGGAGCAAAGCTCTCAAGGTCTCTCAATATCTTTGCTAACCCTTCCAAGGAAGTGGGGAAGGTCTATTTATAGTTTATGCTACGAATGGGTACGAGAAGAGAGGGATACATGGCCAAGGGCCGAGGGCTGCGCGCAGGCAAGGCGGTAGTACCGCCCGCTCGAGCGGTAGTACCGCTTGTAGAGCGGTAGTACCGCCTAGGGGGTGGTAGTACCGCTGGTGCCGGACTGTCCAGGTGCGGTAGTACCGCTTCGGCGGAGCGGTAGTACCGCTAGGTCCGGGTTGGGCAGGTCTTCGTTTGCTTCCACGCGATCCGGGCTGAATGGGCTCTCCTTTGCGTCCACGGGATCACCTCCTTGGTAACTGAGGATGCACAACATCTCCTTGTGAGGTAGAACCCAATCCTCATGCGAATCCAAACGAAACTCGAAGAGGAGAGAATTCACCTCGTGCTCGATGGCGCGTGCGCGTGCTCTAGTCATTGGTCCCTTGAGTGCTTGTGGCGATGACGGGGTGTCCATGGGGATGCTTGACGGATGCTCCGCATCACGTATGCTTGTGACGTTTTCGACGATCAGTAGTGGTTTCTACTAGGGGCGATTCGGACCTGTGGCTTTATGTTGTTTTGGTATCTTTCTTTTTGGATCTTCGCCCGTAGTCGGGTTGTGATGTTTTGAATGATGTATTACTTATGTAATGAATTGTGTGAAGTGGCGAGTGTAAGCCAACTATCTCCTTTTGCAATTTAATCCCTCTTTTACATGAGTCGTGCAAAGATACCAAACTTGAGATCATTCCAGAATGGGCTTATACCTTTAAGTCGTGCCTCGACATGTAGGAGGTATAGTCCCATCCTGGGCATTACAAGTTGGTATTCAGAGCCTTCTCCGACCTAGAAGCCCCCACTGATTGATCGAATCGTTGACGGTTGAGTCTAGGCACACACTTGAAAATGTTTTGAGTCCTATATTTATATCGGAAAGTAGGATTTCTTTTGCTCCTCATCTCTTTTCACTCTAGTGAGGATTCCTGACGATTACTCTTATCTCTTCTACTCTTAAAAATTCATCAAATTTTTTTTAGGATCTCGCGAGTATTGTTTGGATTGTTTCGATGTCTTTGTGACGAGAACATTGTTCTCGATGCCTCCTGTCATTTAGGGTTTGTGGCAGTGTCCCGGGGAGTTGAGCTCCGAGGTGTTGTCGTCACAAATCCATCGCGGCAGTACTAGAATACTTAAGACGGCCGACATCGAAAACTCTCCTATGCGGTTAGTGGCGAGATAACCCCGACATCACCCAGTACTTGGGAGGTAGTTCGGGAGTATTGCCATAGCTTGTATAGTAGATGCGTTTCGAAGGTCCGAGGTAAACGGTTTCCGAGAACAACTGGTTATGTGTTGAAGTATGGATACAGGTGGATGTAGGATTAGAGTTGAGTGCGCGATGCTTGCCCTGTATCCCTGATGGGCCTCGAACCCCTCGTTGGTTACCCCAAGTGGAAGGTGTAAGATGCAGTAAGTAGAAGTGTTTTCCCCTAGCAAAGATGCCAATGATCGAATCCCCAGAGACTCCTAGGTTCAACAAGTAGGTGTCAATTGCTAACGGCGCAATTAGCAATCAACGTGGACCTGCACACAGATACAAATAACTTTGCTCCCAACGAGTACAGAGAGGTTGTCAATCTCTCCGGCCTTGTAGTTCACAAAGGGTTAAAAGCAATATGATAGTAGTGATAGATAGTGTTTTGCAATAGTAAGTAAATAGCAAAAAGTAAATAGTGGATGTGATCAATGATGGTAATATGGACCGGAGTCTCATGATGTTCACTAGTGATGTCTCTCTCCCAAAAGGCGATAAAACAATTATGTGAGGTAAACAAATTACAGCTGGGCAATTGACAGGACCACGAACGCAAACCAATGTTGATGTTCAAAGCATGGGCGGTACGCCAAAGTAAGTAGACCGAAATCCATCAATATCTACTACTAATCATCCACCTTGAGATATCTATCCAGAACATCTCGCTGGTATTAAGTTGCGAGTCCCACCCATAGTGTAAACTCAATGCAACAGACAACTGCATTAAAAGAACTTTGCGTAAAGTAAACAATCCTTGCACCCGCGGGCACAAGCACCGTTGTTTTCCCCCTTGTGGCAACAGCACATCCCCTAGACTCATGTTTCTGTCACTCAAGCTAGTCATCCAGGGGCATGAACCCACAATCGAGCATAACGTTCCCTCTTGGAGTCATTACCTACTACTCGGCCAAAGCAATAAGTAACAACGGAGAACATGCAAGAATTACTTATGAACTAAAATATAAAAGAGGTGAATCAAATATATTACTCAAGATCAATCTGAACATAATCTCATAATCCATCGGATCCCAGCAAACTCAACATAGCAACAGCATAAGGATTACATAGGTGCCTCGATCATGTAGGGCAGCTCACGAGGACTAATTAGTGAAGCACAAGAACGGGAGGAGAACATCACATAGCTACTGGTCATGGACTCATGGTCCAAGGAAGACTAATCACGAGTCATCCGGGAGGCGTCCATGGTGGTGGAGAAGCTCCCGGTGGTGTTCCTCCCCTCCGGCAGGGTGCCGGGAAGAGTTCTCCTGGTGCTCCCGATCTTGGAAGCGGCGGCGGCGGCGGAACAGAGATGGGATCGCGAAAAGAGTTCCTGTTCTGAGGGTTTCGGAGGTCCCTCTAAATATATGCCAAAGGGGGGCACCGGACGGGCTTCGGGGGGCCCAGGCGCCCCCCAGCGCGGCCCAGGGGGGGGGGGGGCGCCGCCAGGGCGCCTGGAGCCCTGGTGGCCCTCCCAAGCTGCCCTTCGGATGTAGTGTTGTTTCCGGATCGCTGATTTTTTATATAATTTTTTTGGATTTTTCTGGGCAGTTCTCGAAACGTGAAAACCTGAAATACAAAAACAGCCGAAAACAGAAACTGGCACTGGGGTGCACTGGATTAGTAAGTTAGTCCAAATATGATCAAAAGTGTATGGAAGTGTATGAATATCATAGCAATATCACCCAAAAGTGGCATGGAGCAAGCAGAAATTATAGATACATTTTGGACGTATCAACATCCCCAAGCTTAATTCCTGCTCGTCCTCGAGTAGGTAAATGATAACAAGAATAATTTCTGTGGTGACATGCTATTAACCATATAGGACTTTCTCATAGTCATATGACAAAAGCTTACTGAGACAATGATTCTAAAGTAATTAAGTTGTCTCAAGGGAAAATCACAAATGACTGAAAGTTTTACAACATGAAATTGAAACATCAAAAAGATTTGCAATGAACATGATGTGCAAATATGATAAAGTGATATCTAGCTTGCCCCCTTTAGTGATGCAAAACATAAATGCAGGGGCACCTTCAAGGTTTAAGTGATGACTAGATACAATCATTTCAGAATAAACGATATCACAATCATGCAAAAGACAATGCTACTTTGGGACAATGCACATTACACTCAGAATGACAATCATGCTCTCAGTAGTTGGTGCTTCAACATAAAGGTAAAAGAAAGGTTAAGTGCTAAAGCTTTTTATTTTGAAAACATGGAAGCAATTGTGTCAACGGTAGTAGTACTTCATATGTGTCATGCATAAAATATTCTATAAGTTGCAAGCCTCATGCATCGAATACTAATAGTGCTCACTCCTTGTCCTAATTAGCTCGGATCCCCATGGGTTATCATTGCATTACATATGTTTTAACCAAGTGTCACAAAGGGGTACCTCTATGCCACCTGTACAAAGGTCCAAGGAGATAGATCGCATTTGAGTTCTCGTTTTTGATAGATCTCAACTTGAGGACATCCATATCGGGACAACATAGAAAATAGATTATGGACTCCTTTTTAATGCATAGGCATATTCTCATGAGAGATTGAGGATTAAGGTCCAAGCTAAAACTTCCACCATGATGCATGGCTTTGGTTGGCGGCCCAATGTTCTTCTCTAACAATATGCATAGTTATTCAACCCACGGTAAATCACCCTTACTTCAGACAAGACGAACATGCATAGCAACGCACATGATATTCAACAAAAGTGTGACAGTTGATGGCGTCCCCAGAAACATGGTTACCGCTCACCAAGCAACTTATAAGAAATAAGATACATAAGCAACATATTCTTTACCACAATAGTTTTTAGGCTACTTTCCCATGAGCTATGTATTGCATGGTTAGTTTGCTTAGTACAGGTGGAGGTTAGCAAAAGACTGGGAGCGACCAACTAAGAGAGCAATGACGGTCATAATCATGCACTGCGACGAAGCAATATTGAATCAGGCATGGTAGTTATATCGCTACTCAGAAACAAAAGATCATCAAGGCTTGACAGACTTTCTTTACAGTCTTAAATATGCGTGAGCATACGCCAAGTCAATCAAAATAAATTGTCGAATGAAGATATTACTAAACCATACCACATCATAGGCAAACAAACCAAATTGGTACTCCAATAACACATTGGGAACCCCGCAGCTATTTGAGATTAACCATAAGAAAACCTGAACTACTAAGCACCATCATGAAAGTAGCATCTTTATCATAGACACATTAACCCATGCAAGGGAAGCAAACTCTCTTAATAAGGTGAGCATGGTAATTAAAGAGAGTTCAAGCAACCAACTAAATAAAAGCTCTTGAAAAGATAAGCATGAATACTAAGAGCAGAGCATGATAGTAGCTATTAAAAGACAAAGAACACACACAGCATAGATAGACATGAAAATTCTATGTAATGTTCTAGGTAGAGGTGGAGCGTGTTTCTCTCCCACATAAAGGAATGCTGGGTTCCGACTCGTTATGAAAAACTAAAAAGAAAACTGAAAACAAGACGCTCCAAGCATAACACATAACACATGAAGTGATAAAAATATAGCGGAACGAAAGACGAACTGATAGTGTTGATGGAGAAGGGGATGCACGGGGGCATCCCCAAGCTTAGACGCTTGAGTCTCCTTGAATATTTCTTGGGGGTGCACGGGGGCATCCCCAAGCTTGAGCGCTTGACACTCCTGAATCTTTTTATCATCTTCCCTCGCACACTTGAAAACTCCCTTCATACACAACTCATCATAATCTGATTAGCGAGGTTAGTACCCTTAATAAAATAATTATACCTTGCTGGAAATAAGAATATTCTTGAAGTTCTACTGTTTCTCAAGATTGCCAAAAGGTGAAGGATCTGTGAAAAACAGGACAGCAGGCAGTAATTGATCTGTTCGGGATACTTCTGCAACTCAAATCGAAAAACTCAGAACTGACGCATGAAAGACAATTATATAGAGAACGCTGTCGAAAAAATTCAGACCAAAAAGATGATCTGTTCGGGAAAAGCAAGTTCTTAATTTGCAAAGTGAAGGTAAGGCAAAACAGGACAGAATCTGTGAAAAACAGAACAGCAGACAGTAATTGATCTGTTCGGGATACTTCTGCAACTCAAATCGAAAAACTCAGAACTGACGCATGAAAGACAATTATATAGAGAACGCTGTCGAAAAAATTCAGACCAAAAAGATGATCTGGTGATTTTATACGAATTTTTCTATCCAAGGACAGAATCTGTTTCCTGGACAGCACCTCACAACTTTTGAACTTTCTAACAATCAGAGGCTATACTTGGCACAAATATGAAAAGCAAAGATACAATGATGATGCTACAGCAGTAAACAACATCAAGACACAACAAAAGCAAAATTTTTATTCATGTGGGCTGCCTCCCAAAAGCGCTTTCTTTTATGCCTTCAAGTTAGGCATAATGCATAGATCAAGTTTTATCAAGAGTAAAGGAATAACTAGCCCGTATAACGGACTCAAAAGGTAACTTGACCTTCTTACGAGGGAAGTGTTCCATCCCTTTCTTGAGAGGAAACTGAAGTTTTATATTACCCTCTTTCATGTCAATGACAGCACCAACGGTGCGCAAAAAGGGACGTCCCAAAATAATTGGACATGAAGGATCACATTCAATATCCATAATAGTGAAATCAACGGGCACATAATTATCATTGACAACAATAAGAACACCATCGATACTCCCCAAAGGTTTCTTTATGGAAGAATCAACGAGACAAACACCAAAAGAACAAGAATCATAAGGTTTCAATTTAAGCATATCATATATCCTTTTGGGCATAACAGAGGTACTAGCACCAACATCACATAATGCATAACAAGAGAAGTCATTCAAATAAATTTTTATCATAGGATCCCAACCATCTTCTAGCTTTCTAGGTATGGAGGCTTCTACTCTAAGTTTCTCCTCCCTAGCTTTGATGAGAGCATTAGTGATATGCTCTGTGAAGGCAAGGTTAAGCGTGCTAGTGCGGGGATCTCTAGACATCTTGTGAAGGAAATCAATAACTTCTGTAAGAGTGCAATTATCAAAATCAAGGTCACGAGCATCAAGTAAAGTGGTAGTGGTGTCCTTAAGGTTCACCTGTTTGGTAGCTTCTATAGTCATAGCATCACCATTAATAGGTCCATTGGGACCAGGAGTACATTGGGTGCTAAGAGTGTGAACATCCTCAATAACTTGGATAATAGCAACAGTGTGGTGGGTAGGAAGGCTCTTAATTCTCTCTTCTTCCTCCCTTTCTCTAGCCCATCTTTCTTTTAGCTTAGCCATCATCCTAATATTTTCATTAATTTGAACTTGAGTAGCATTAATAGGGATGACTTCCCTCTCCTTAAGAGGAGAAGTTTCAATTTTTAGCAATTTTACCTCATTGGCTAAGTGGTCTACCTTAAAAGAAAGATCATCTAGTTTATGTAGTTTCTCTTCTACATTCTTATTAAAGGCTTTTTGGGTAGTGATGAAATCTCTAAGCATGGTCTCTAGTTCAGTATTGGAGTTCTTGGTACTAGGATAAGCATTGTTGTTCCCATAAGAGTTAGAGGGAAACGGTCTAGAATTGTTACCAAAGTTACTCCTATAAGCATTGTTGTTGAAATTATTTCTAGATATAAAGTTAACATCTACTTGTTCTTGAGCAATCAAAGAATTTAAAGGAACATCACGAGGATCAACAGTAGATTGCTTCGAAAGTAGAGACATGATCAAGTCAACTTTTTTATTGAGGGAGGAAATCTCCTCGACAGAGTTTACCTTCCTACCTGTTGGAGCGCGTTCGGTGTGCCATTGGGAATAGTTGGTCATCATCTCATCGAGAAGCTTTGTGGCAGCACCAAGTGTAGTTGACATAAAAGTTCCTCCCGCGGCCGAATCTAACAAGTTCCGCGAGGTAAAGTTCAAGCCTGCATAAAAAGTTTGGATAACCATCCAAGTAGTCAAACCGTGAGTAGGGCAGTTCTTGATAAGATATTTCATACGTTCCCAAGCTTGGGCAACGTGTTCGGTATCCAATTGTTTAAAATTCATGATGTTACTTCTAAGTTGGATAATTTTAGCAGGTGGATAGTATTTTCCGATAAAAGCATCTTTGCACTTGTCCCATGAATCTATGCTATTTCTAGGCAAAGACTGAAACCAAATTTTAGCTCCTCCTCTCAAGGAGAAAGGAAAAAGCTTAAGCTTAACAATATTACCATCTATTTCTTGGTACTTTTGCATATCACAAAGTTCAACAAAGTTGTTCAAGTGTAAAGCAGCATCATCTCCAGCACCGGAGAATTGTTCTCTCATGACTAAGTTAAGTAAAGCAGGTTTAATTTCATATGAAGGTGCTGAAGTGGCAGGTGTAGTGATAGGTGTGCTGATAAAGTCATCGTTGTTGTGACTAGTGAAGTCACACAACTTGGTGTTCTCGGTGGAACCCATAGTAGCAAGCAAGCAAGATAACTATTTTTGTGATTTTCGATAAAAAGAACTAAAGCAAAAATGAATGGTAAACTAACAAGACTAAAAAGCAAAGATAAAAGATAGCATGCAACTCCCCTATCCTGAAGAGTGGAGTCCCCGGCAACGGCGCCAGAAAATACTCCTTGATGGGCCTCGAACCCCTCGTTGGTTACCCCAAATGGAAGGTGTAAGATGCAGTAAGTAGAAGTGTTTTCCCCTAGCAAAGATGCCAAGGATCGAATCCCCAGAGACTCCTAGGTTCAACAAGTAGGTGTCAATTGCTAACGGCGCAATTAGCAATCAACGTGGACCTGCACACAGATACAAATAACTTTGCTCCCAACGAGTACAAAGAGGTTGTCAATCTCTCCGGCCTTGTAGTTCACAAAGGGTTAAAAGCAATATGATAGTAGTGATAGATAGTGTTTTGCAATAGTAAGTAAATAGCGAAAAGTAAATAGTGGATGTGATCAATGATGGTAATATGGACCGGAGTCTCATGATGTTCACTAGTGATGTCTCTCTCCCAAAAGACGATAAAACAGCTATGTGAGGTAAACAAATTACAGCTGGGCAATTGACAGGACCACGAACGCAAACCAATGCTGACTACATTGCAAGAAAGGTTGAGGTTCAAAGCATGGGCGGTACGCCAAAGTAAGTAGACCGAAATCCATCAATATCTACTACTAATCATCCACCTTGAGATATCTATCCAGAACATCTCGCTGGTATTAAGTTGCGAGTCCCACCCATAGTGTAAACTCAATGCAACAGACAACTGCATTAAAAGAACTTTGCGTAAAGTAAACAATCCTTGCACCCGCGGGCACAAGCACCGTTGTTTTCCCCCTTGTGGCAACAACACATCCCCTAGACTCATGTTTCTGTCACTCAAGCTAGTCATCCAGGGACATGAACCCACAATCGAGCATAACGTTCCCTCTTGGAGTCACTACCTACTACTCGGCCAAAGCAATAAGTAACAACGGAGAACATGCAAGAATTACTTATGAACTAAAATATAAAAGAGGTGAATCAAATATATTACTCAAGATCAATCTAAACATAATCTCATAATCCATCGGATCCCAGCAAACTCAACATAGCAACAGCATAAGGATTACATAGGTGCCTCGATCATGTAGGGAAGCTCACGAGGACTAATTAGTGAAGCACAAGAACGGGAGGAGAACATCACATAGCTACTGGTCATGGACTCATGGTCCAAGGGAGACTACTCACGAGTCATCCGGGAGGCGTCCATGGTGGTGGAGAAGCTCCCGGTGGTGATCCTCCCCTCCGGCAGGGTGCCGGGAAGAGTTCTCCTGGTGCTCCCGATCTTGGAAGCGGCGACGGCGGCGGAACAGAGATGGGATCGCGAAAAGAGTTCCTGTTCTGAGGGTTTCGGAGGTCCCTCTAAATATATGCCAAAGGGGGGCACCGGACGGGCTTCGGGGGGCCCAGGCAACCCCCGGCGCGGCCCAGGGGGGGGTGTGCCGCCAGGGCGCCTGGAGCCCTGGTGCCCCCCCCAGGCTGCCCTTCAGACGCAGTGTTGTTTCCGGATCGCTGATTTTTTATATAATTTTTCTGGATTTTTCTGGGCAGTTCTCGAAACGTGAAAACCTGAAATACAAAAACAGCCGAAAACAGAAACTGGCACTAGGGTGCACTGGATTAGTAAGTTAGTCCAAATATGATCAAAAGTGTATGGAAGTGTATGAATATCATAGCAATATCACCCAAAAGTGGCATGGAGCAAGCAGAAATTATAGATACGTTTTGGACGTATCAGATGCATGACATAATTCTTATTCTTATTCCTTCAAGGTGATTAATCCCTTCCTTCGGAGCTTGTTCATCATATCATATCCTTGGTTCTAAGTTGTTCATCTTGTTTTCCGGAGTTCCAAGTTATTTCAATTATACCAGTTCAAACCTCCATCTAATTCATCGCAGGCCTTGAATCTTATTCTTTTCATCTTTCATTTCTCATGCTTTCATTACCGGAGTTCTCATGCTGGTTCATCATGTTTTTAATTCATCCTCGAAGTCTTCATCAAGATTCTTGTTGGAGCTCAAGCATTCTTCACCATGCTTCCAATTGCAATCCTTTCTACCTTATCTTTTAAGATGGTGTTATGTCATTCTTGACAATTCCTTCACGTTTCATGATTCACGAGTTATCAAGAATGAGATATTTAAACCCACCATTTTCTTTGTTCAGGAGATTTTTCCAACCCTTCAATTTATTCGTTGGAGTGATCTTGGGTTATATTTCACCTAAAAGCTTTTCCCTAAGGATTTTGCTAATTATGATGCTTATAAATGACCCAAGTTCTTCATTTATCCTCTTGGTGAAATAAGTTTTTCATCTCCTTGTTGATATCAATCCAATCAATTGTTTTCCATTAGTGGCTGGTTGTCACCTCATAACTTTGAGATGTTTTCCATAAGCCCACATGAAGCTTATTCGTTTCGTTGTTGATTTTCCATCAACCACATTCAACCCTTCTTTGTAAGGAGGATTTCCTAATTCAATTTTGAGAGAAGTTGTCATTTTCTTCTCCGTTCTTTCTTCCCAACGATCTTGCATCTATTCTTTCGTTGGCTTTGTGATGTTGCTCTCTTTAACCATCATCTCGTTTTTATCTAGATCATATTCTCCCTTGCTTGTCTACTTAACCGGATTGTTGTGTCCTCCATTCTAGTTCTCTTATCTTATCAAGTTTTGCCTATCTTTTAACCGGAGTGCTATCTGAATCTTTCTTACCCCTTGTGCCATTCTTTCAATTGTTTTCGGAGGCAATGTGTTGTTGTTTTCATCAAGTATCACTTCATCTCCTCAAGTTCTTGTTAATTCCTTCCATTTTCAGACGGAGTGCTGTCCAAATTATGTCATTCTTTTTCCTTGGCTATACCATTGCAGTTTCATATTCTTTTGGTTCGTAAACTCTTATTTTATGTCTTTCAACCTACAAGGTTCTCATTGTGTTCCTTGTTCCTCCTTTTACCGGAGTGTTTTCATCTTCGTCCATCTATGTTGCATTGTTCTTTCAACTTGTTTAACCTCTCAAGGTTCGTGGTTTCACTCGTCTGTCAAAGAAGCAACTTTGTTTTACCTCTTCTTTTTCGTTTTTACCCGGTGCCATCTCTAGGATCTCGGGTCGAGATCCTCTGTTAGTGTGGGAGAGTTGTGACGGCCGAAAACCGACGTCCCAGAAGATTCCGGAGATTCCAGATGTTCCGGGTTCTCCCGTGTGTTTCTTTTGTGTTTGTGTTATTCATTTTGCATTGCATCATGTCATCATGTGCATTTCATCAGCATGTTTTCAAAACTTGCCTCCGTCCGTAGTTGCCCTGTCCTCTCCGTTGTCCGTTCTGAGCCCAGACACACTCGCACGCGCCCGCGGCACCTCCGAATATTTATTTTATAAGTGGCCGGAAAATGTTCTCGGAATGGGATGAAACTTGTCATGTGGTCTTATTATAGTGTAGACAGGCCGCCTGCCAATTTTTGTCGCATTCGGAGTCCGTTTGATAGCCCAACGGATTTATATAGCGGCACTAGTCGCCGGTTATTTTGTCGGATGTTTTCGGTCTCCGAAAACCCCGCGGGCCTCTTTTCCCTTCTCTCCTCTCAGCCCGAAGCCTCTGTAACACAGCCCACAAATTCCCTCTAGGCCCAGCCTAGTCCCTCTCCGCTTCGGAGCCGTTCGATCGGTATCCGTTGGTCCGAAACGGCCCCAAAATCCCCTAAACCTAGCCTCCTACCCTATATAAACAACCCCCCTTCCTATTTTGGCATCCCTACCCTCTTCCCCTACCTCCAGACCACATCTCCCTCGATTTCCGCACAGCCAACCCCCTCCTCCTCCAATTCCTGGTGCAGCCACCTCATTTTTTTGCCACTTGGCGCGCCCCTATTTGGCCACCTCAGCCTCCCCATCGCCTGTAGCCATTGGCACGCCGCCACCTGTCCCCCCCAGGCGCCTCCCCCACGCGCGGCCCGCGCCAGGCCCGCCCTGGGCCCCGATCTGGGCCGAGGCCCGACCGCGCCATCGTCGTCCCGCGCCCGAGTGCTCGCTCGCAGCCGCCCGCCTGCAGCGCGCCCAGCTCCCCGCCTCCGTGCGCTCCCGAGCCTCGAGCTCCTTCGACCCTGCCGCCGGAAGTCGTCCTCGGCGCCGTTGGAGCCGCCGACGACCACCTGACCCCTCCCAGGTTCTTCACCGCCGCCGTGGCTGCGGAGTTCACCGCCGCCGCCGTGGATCTTCTCTCCGCCGCCTATCTCCGGCGTCAGACGCCGGGAATGGGTCTGCGGCTCCCGGATCCGCCCGGATCCACCTGCCATGGCCTCCTCCGGCCTTGCGCGCCATGCCGGATCCCACCGTCGATGCCCCTGCCATGGCCGCCGTCCTTCTGCGGGAGAAGGACGACGACGCTCTCCCTGTTGCCTCTTGGGCCCGCCTCGTCCGGCCTAGGTCGGCCTCGCCAGATCCCGCGGGCTGTGTCCTGCGCAGGGCCCAGCGCGCCGGCCGGGTGGGCCCCGCGTCCGGCCCAGCCTGCAGCCGCCCAAGGCCCTCTGCCGGCCTCTCCCTCTCCACAGTTCCGGGCTTGGCCCATGGTGAGCCTCCCCCATGCCTCCTTTTTTTTCTATTGGGCCAGATCCAGATTCATCCCATCTCATGTTTTTTCCCTGTACGTTTTTGCGTCTTAAACCAGTGCACTAATAATTACAGAAAATTGCCATATTTTGCAGTGCTCATATCTAAACAAATGTGCATCAGAATTAAACAAAGTTAATATGTAAGATGCTCATAATTTTGTCTAGTTTCATAATATACTACTTTCATCCATGATAAAAATTATTAAAATTGTTGTTTGCATTGTTTTGCGTAAATGCCATGTTAAATGATTTATTTCATAACTAAATAACCGTAGCTCCAAATTTAATAAACTTTATATGTAAATGGGGTGGAAAAATGTGTAGAATAACATGATGCCCTTTATTTTGCTGTTTAACAACTTTAAAATGTGGTAATAGGCAGAACAGTACCAAAGTCATAAATATGCACATGAGGAGTTTCCGGAATTGTTGTTGGTATTTCCGGCCTCATTTAAACTTGCCTAAATAGTTAGTTTACTTATGCTTCACCCCTTGCCATGTAATCAACATTTAATATTGTAGTGTATATAAACGAGAGTCAACTAAATAAATAAAATGTGGTGTTTCGTCAATATGCAACTCGTTGCATATTGAGCTCCACTTAACTTGTAGTATTGTTTGTGCACTTTGCCATGCCATGCATATTTAAACCGGACATGCATCATACTTGGATGTGCATCGTATGCCATGTTTATGGTTGTGTGTTTACCGTGTTGTTTACTTCTTTCCGGTGGCTTCTCTTGTTAGCTTCGGTTTCGTTCCGGAGTTGTGAGGATTCGCTCGACTGTGTTGCTCCGTCTACTTCATGGATCCGTTCTTCTCCCTTGCGGAATCCCAGGCAAGATGATCATACCCTTGGATACCTTTACTACCAATGCCATGCTTAGTTGTCTCGATGCTATCGTTACATGTCGCGCTACCCATCTTTTATTGTCAGCCCTCTCCTTGTTGCCATGAAACCTCTAACCTTTGACACCTTCCTAGCAAAACCACTGTTTGGCTATGTTACCCGCTTGCTCAGCCCCTCTTATAGCGTTGTTAGTTGCAGGTGAAGATGAAGTTCGTTCCAGGAGGGAACTTGTTGTTGGCTATATCACAATATCTATTATTATTATTAACACACATATATACTGGGCATGGGTGGAAGGCTTGGCCTTTTGCTCGGTGTTTTGTTCCACTCATGCCACCTTAGGCGCCGATAAACCGGCATTATGTTCCTTGATTTTGCGTTCCTTACACGATGGGTGGATGGGGACCCCTTGACAGTTCGACTTTGAATAAAACTCCTCCAGCAAGGCCCAACATTGGTTTTAATTTGCCTCATAATAACAACTTAATTAATTAATTAAATTTGCATAGGGGGTCGCACCCTCGGGTTCTTAATTCTACATAGCAGGGGGGGGGGCAGTGCTGATGGTGTTGGTCCCAAACGGGGCTTATGCGGGGCCACCACGGGGAAACTCGAGGTTTGGTTTTACTCGTATAATCGCCCATCCGGTCGTGGCCTGAGACGAGATACGCGCGGCTACTATCAGGGTGTCGACACACCGGGAGGTCTTGCTGGACTTGTTTTACCATTGTCGAAATGTCTTGTGCTACCGGGATGCCGAGCCTGATCGGATTTCCCTAAGATAAGGGGTGATGATATTATATTTATCACTTCAGCTAATCGTGAGAGCTTGTGATGGGCTAAGTTGGAACACCCCTCCAGGGTTATGATCTTTCGAAAGCCGTGCCCGCGGTTATGTGGCAGATTGGAATTTGTTAATGTCCGGTTGTAGAAAACTTGACAGAGGATCCGAAGTAAAACACACAACTGTGTGAGTAACCGTGACTGTCTCTTTTCACTTTGAGAAGAGAACACGGTGGGGTTATGTTTGACTCGTATGTAGTTCAGGATCTTTAGCGATCACTTCTATTGCGACCGTTTGCGTAGATGCTCATCTTATTCTTGTACTCGTAAGTTAGCCACCATATTTATGCTTAGCCGCTGCTGCAACCTCACCACTTTACCTCTTCCTACCCATAAATCTTTGCTAGTCTTGATACCCATGGTTATGGGATTGCTGAGTCCTCGTGACTCACAGATACTACAACACCAGATGCAGGTTCAGCCGAGATGATGCAGGAGCTGGTTCAAGTTCTTCACTGGGAGCTCGATGAAGAGAGTGGTCGTATGCTTGTGACGTTTTCGACGATCAGTAGTGGTTTCTACTAGGGGCGATTCGGACCTGTGGCTTTATGTTTTTTTGGTATCTTTCTTTTTGGATCTTCGCCCGTAGTCGGGTTGTGATGTTTTGAATGATGTCTTGCTTATGTAATGAATTGTGTGAAGTGGCGAGTGTAAGCCAACTATCTCCTTTTGCAATTTAATCCCTCTTTTACATGAGTCGTGCAAAGATACCAAATTTGAGATCATTCCAGAATGGGCTTATACCTTTAAGTCGTGCCTCGACACGTAGGAGGTATAGTCCCATCCTGGGCATTACAGCTCGCGTGGCGATGGCCTTGGCTATGGCTTGGCAAATGCGTTGAGAGTTGGGCGGCGAGGTCTGGTGGTCTTCGGCGGGTTAAGGTGGCGAGAGGATGACGTGGTAGTGCACTGCTGCTGTCGCCACGCCATGGTGAGGTTGGGTGGTGGTCAAGCACGGTTGGTCACGGGAGGTGACTCCTCTAAATCTAGATCCGGTGGGTCAGTTGGCAATGCTGCTTGTGACTGTGCTATGGAGGTGGAGGTAGGAGGAGGGGGAGATGTGGTCGTCGGTGTTGGTTTTGGGCCCTATCTCTGGCTGGCGTCTACGGCTTGGATCGATCTGCCCTTCCGTCGTTGGTGCTCGAGGTGAGCCGTTGCGTCTGTGGGAGGGGGGCTCCTTCTGGACCTGGTGAGGATGATTGCCACGGTCGGGAAGGGGATTGGGAGGTCTCACGCTCATGGGCTTGCCGGACTTGACATCCAGCATGGTGCGGGGAGAACCGAGATGCAAAGTCTCAGGCAAAAGCCTAATGTCGACCTCATCGGCATCGATGATGGCGACACCTAGCTTCTGCAGCCCGTTCTCTGGTGTGCTCCGGGCGAAAGCCTTAGATTCTTTTCTGAATCGGACGACGATGCCATCTTTGATGTCAATTTTCCTCTTAGGGATGTTGTCTTGGAGCCATGATTCCGCGGTTGGTCCTTGATATCTCGGTTGGAGTGTGGCTGGTTTGTTGGAGTGTATGGTGGTGGCGGTGGTGGTGGAAGTGATATATGCGGCGGTCATTGCCTTGTCATCTTGGTGCTGCTGGCTGACCACTCTCTTGGCGGCTCATGGCGGCGGCGAGGTCTCGGAGTTTAGTGCCATTCGATGACGCCTGAGATTTGGTTGCCTCGAGTGCTCTGGCTCTCTCTATTTATGATGGTGGTTGTGGTGTAGCCCAGAGGAGGTGTAGGGCTGGCTCGGTGGAACATTGCCCTTCGGCATGGTCCGTGGCTTTCTCTTTCGCGACGTGCCTCGGCAGTGGGATGCCCTTCGACGGTGGTTGCGACTTCCTAGCTCTTCAAGGTGTAGAGAGATTGCACGGCAGGTGGCGACTTCTTATCTATGTCTTCTCGGTGGCGGATCTCCTTTCGATTGATCCAACAAAGCTAGCTCTCGCTCTTCTCGGTCCGCCTGGCGGTGATGGGTGCTAAGTTCTTGGTGCTGACTGCTCGTTGTAGCTCGCTTCTTGTTCTCCTTATGTTGTTCTTTGTTATTCTTGTGTGTTTGTAGCTCGCTTCTTGTTCTCCTTTCATTGCTCCTTTTCTTCTTATGTGTGTTGTAGCTCCTTGTTCTTCGATGATAGAGGTGAGGGTCCCGATCTTTCGGTGAAATGATAACTATCGATTTGATGGAGTCGACTTTGAAGATCTGACTACAAACGTGCATGACGTTGCGCCTTAACAATCGCTAAACCAATCTTTTGGGGTAACCAACAATGTCAGAAGCATAATCAGCTTAACCACGAAGGTCTATTAATGCATGCAATCTAAGAACAAGTAAGAATATGATAAAGCAATATGAATGTTGCGAATATAGATGAAGTATTGATAAAAGTGGGGATCCAAAGCGGTCTTGGTCTGGTCGTTGGACATAAACGAAGTACACGAAGTTGCCTTGGCTAACTTTTAACTGAATAAATTCCAAGCAAAAAGCTACTTGATTGATCTACTTATATAGGAGTAAGAGGTGGCGGCCAAGGAGGTGGGAGGACGTCCCAAGGGGCAGCCTAAAACTAAACATAGGTCGTATAAGGCTCATGGGCCCAAGTGGAGGTGATGTAACTTGTAGTTTGACTCGGATTCTGCCGCCACATCAGATTGTTTCGTCAATATTTCAATGCTTCAGATAAATTTGAAGGTGAATCCAATTGGGTTGGAAAGTGCACGAAATCTACTTTCCAACAAAAGAAGAATCATCCAATTCGGAGTTCGGATGAAAGAGATATTGACGTTTTGTGTCAGGAATGTTCGTGAAGTCCGAATCTGAGTCCGGAGCATGAGAGACTTGGACACTAATCTCTTGGGCCAAAAGTGATGTGAGATGACTTTTTGAACAACACCTAAACATCTCTTTTCCCCTTATCTTCTTATGTGGATTGTACAAATGTCCCATACACCTGCAACTAGACATGACACAAAAGTTTGTGAACTATTTTTGTCCCGGATAATATATGTAAATTGTTGCATTGGTTGCATTATAAATCACCTCACATATATGCATGTATGCAATATTTTTGTTCGTATCCAAGGTAGTCATGTCCTTATCATCCTCCCTTTCTTAAAAACAAAGCTGTCCTCGGCGTTGCTTAATCTAAAGTGTGGCTAACAAAAGAGACAAGGTGTACACGTTGTATATGTATATGACATCCGTTTTTTACTTTCCTTAATTTTTGCACATATGACACATGTATACATGAGTAACTTTTATATGTCATAACTAGCAAATATGCTCGTGCATTGCAACGGAAGAAAAACAATCATATTATGCCTATGTGGTAGAAATAAAAAAAATCTGAAACATATGCCAAGATGAGATCAGGACCTTTAAAATGCGATTTCATAAACATATGTCGTGATGAGATAAGGAACTTCTAAAAGGTCATTTCAAAAGCTAAAAATAAAAATGTGATGGGCTCGTCATGACTTGATAAGGTGCCACAATAAATACTTTTTTGGGTTGAACAAACTGCATTGATGGACCCTGCTTGAGGTGGAATAATGAATCATGTGTCTCACCTTGACCTAGGTGACCGTGTTTACCCTGACCAGTAAAATTATGGTAGCAGAACAAACATAGATGTGTATGAAGACAAATTAGATATTTAGTCATTTTCATGTAGCTTACAAAAACTAATCTATAGGAAGTTGTGTCAATTATTTTGGTCTCAACATTGTACAGAACATGGAAATCTGTTTTTTACGCCACTCGCATATACTAAATAAAATCATAAAATAACCTCTACATATCAAAGAAAAACTTGTATGTAAGCATGTTAGTTCTGTACGTAATTTACAGATCTGTTTGAATTTTTGTGAACATTTTCTAAAATTTACATTTTGCAAATTCCTGAATATGTTTTGAGTACATGATCATTTTTCCTAAAATCATGATTACTTTTTGTGAACATTTTTTTGAAATCATGATTTTTTTTATAATATGGAAATATTTCTAAAATACTGGACATTTGTGATTTTCCAAACATTTATGAATTCATGAAAATGTTATGAGTTATCAAAAGCAATGCATATAGCTTTTTCAACTATTGGACATTTTATGATTTCCCTTTTTTTATAAATCATGAACATTTTATGTTTTTTCAAAGAAAATTCAAAACTCGCAACTTTTGAGATCCCAAATTCTTTTGTGAACATTTTCTAAAATTTACATTTTTCAAATTCCTGGATATGTTTTGAGTACATGATCATTCTTCCTAAAACCATGAATAGTTTTTGCGAACATTTTTTCAAAATCATGATTTTCTTATAATATTCAAATATATTTTTAAATACTGGACATTTGAAATTTTCCAAACATTTTTGAATTCATGAAAATTTTATGAGTTCTCAAAAGTAATGCGTACATTTTTTTTGAACTATTGGACATTTTACGATTTCCCAAACATTTTTTGAATTCATGAACATTTTATGATTTTTCAAATAAAATTCAAAATTCACAACTTTTGGAATCCCGAATTTTTTGTGAACATTTTCTAAAATTTACATTTTCTCAAATTCCTGAATATGTTTTGAGTACATGATCATTTTTTCTAAAATCATGAATATTTGTTGCACACATTTTTTCGAAATCATGATTATTTATTAATATTCAGATATTTTTTAAAATACTGCACATTTTTTATTTTCCAAACATTTTTGAATTCATGAAAATTTTATGAGTTCTCAAAAGCAATGCGTACAGTTTTTTCAACTATTGGACATTTTATGATTTCCTAAACATTTTTTGAATTCATGAACATTTGTGGTTTTTCAAGTAAATTCAAAACTCACAACTTTTCAAATCCTGAATTTTTGTGTGAACATTTTCTAAAATTTACATTTTTCAAAATCCTGAATATGTTTTGAGCAGATGATCATTTTTCCTACAGTCATGAGTAATTTTTTGCGATTTATTTTAAAATCATGATTTTTTAATAATATTCTATTTAAAAAAATACTGGACATTTGTGATTTTCCAAACATTTATGAATTCATGAAAATTTTATGAGTTCTCAAAAGCAATGTGTACAGTTTTTTCAACTATTGGACATTTTATGATTTGCCAAACATTTTTTTGGAGTCATGAACGTTTTATGATTTTTCAAATAAAATTCAAAACTCACAACTTTTGAAATCCCGAATTAATTTGAAGAAAGAAAAACAGGAAGAAAAATAAGAAAAGAAAAAAGGGGCGTCATGGCCGGACCCATGAACATGTGCGGGGTGGAGGAGCCACTCTCGCTGTTAAGAGAGAAAAAGTAGGGGAAAAGGGGAGTACTGGGATCAAACCCAGGTCTCCCGAGTGGAAGACAGGGGCTATAGCCATTGCGCTACACGTGTGCCTCTGATATTGTAAGGGTATCACCTTATAAGAGCCGAGTCGGGCGACGACTTTGAAAAATAAATAAATCATTTTCTTCACGTATTGATGGCATTGTGGGTAATTTATGGCAACTTCGGGAGCAATTTTTCGGACGTACCACCAGAAGCAATAACTGCTTTATTATTAGGGAAAGAAATATATATCCAAAATATTATCACAAAAAGTACAAGGCATGTATATATTGCAACTCAGTTTGAACATATAAGTGAAACTCTTATTCATATCAAAAGATTGACAATGCTCATCATTAAACCATCCCAACATTGGTGAATAAACTTTAATAGTTTCATAATTACATGCTACAACATGCCTAAATAAGCAAACATGCAACAAGTCATTCGACATAAAATCATCACCATATCAAAATGATTGAACATTGCCACAATTATTTTCAAATGTATTTGATGCAAATTTGATTTATTCCTTGATTCACATGGTTCTTTCGTATCAACAGTTAATTCAATGGGTCCACCCGAAATTGTTGATATTTCATTGTTTCACCACACGACACATTCATAATAGTAGAAAAATTCTCTAGAATAGGTGTTGTGCTCAAGTGAACAGGTAACTCGACACACGATGTATTCAAGTCAACTATGCATTCATCATCCTAATGTGAAGTTATGTCACCAATACCTTTAGTGTTACCTTGTCGCAATGACTCATATGATGTAGGTACGGATGATGGTAATGTACCATAGACTTGAGGTGATGTCGCACTCACAATCTGAGGTGTGGCCACTCTAGCATGTGCATCAAAGGGAGGATCCAACGAGTATTGGTGAGCATGAACTGGAATAGTAGTTGTCGTAGTCTCCATGTACATCTTCCTGCATTTGTCTCTCAAAGTTACAAGCACGAACATACATATTACAACGCGGAATATAATGAAATATTGCGCGAATGTCATGGTTAAAATCATGAAAATATATATTATTTGTATCATCATCAGATTCATCTATGTCGCAATGATGCATACAAGATTTAAACTCCTGGTAGTAAGCATTAACAGTGTCATTACCTTGTTTTAATTGTTCTAATTTGCGAAACAATTCACGACGATAGTAAGCAGGAACAAATTGATGCCTCATTATAGATTTAAATCTTTCCAAGTTGTGGGCTGGTTATCAATATTTTTCTTACACTGCACACTTCACCAAACAGAAGCAAAACCAGTAAATTCTCGAGTGGCAGCACATACTTTCTCAAGTTCAGAAAATTCATAGCTAGCAAAAATTTGTTTTACCTCAAGCTCCCAAGCAAGATAAATCGCATGATTAAATCTGCCCTCAAATTGCGGTAAAGAGATAATCCGGCCATATGCTTGTGTGTTGTCGCACCTCTCGTAGTGGTGGAGATGTGTCCGTCGTCCAATAACTTCTATCTCTGGAACCTGTAATGATTAGTAGAAACAAGAAACAAAATTCAAGAATAATGTTTCTATGAATTACTAGGATGTGGTGGCAAATTGCTCACAGTAAAGCAAATATTAATGTATTACAAGTTTTTACCATGCAGCGTGTGGTGACCGGCAACCATCGGTTTTGCATAATCCTGAAGATTGAGTAAAGCAACTAATAGGTAAATGTATGTATATGTTTGGAGTGAAAAGATCAACTTGTATTGATTAGTAGAAAGAGTACAATTTATATATGACTCGAAGAGATGCGTCGAACAGACTCGACGGTTCAAACAATCATATCCTAGGTCGGTTGCTAATTACATGGATGCAACGGTTTGAAAGAGAGACACGTCCCTTGCTATACAACCGCACTGTGTTTAGACAAAAGTAGATTCCCTATTAATTAAACATAATTAATTAATTCTAACAACCCCCTAATTTACGCTTGTCCATGTAGAATCTTCATACGCTTGTCCAGGTATGATCATCATCTCCAAGATTGTCCATTGTAGTATCATCACCTCGAAAAGATACTTCTTCAAAAATTCTTCAATAGGATCCTTGATGAGAACCTGAAACATAAACTCACAAAGAGAAAGAGTGTAATATGATGCTTCAAACAGGTACAATTCAGGGAGACACTCCCCCTGATTCTTGCAAGTCCCGAAGTTGTCGCATACCAATTCCATGAACATATTTCTGGAATGTCGAATTTGGTAGAGACTTGGTAAATAAATCAGCAAGATTTTCAGATGATTTAATTTGCAAGATGTTTATATTTCCCCTTTTATGTAGATCATGAGGGAAAACCACTTAGGAGAAATATGCTTAGTGATATTACTCTTGATGTATCATGTTTGCATTTGTGCAACACAAGCCGCATTATCTTGGTAGATAATGGTAGGTGATTCAATAGAACCAATTCCACATAATCATTGTATGTGGTTTATCATTCTGCGAAGCCACACACATTCGTGTGATGCCTCAAATAGTGAAATTATTTCAGAATGATTGGTTGATGTTGCCACCAGAGTCTGTTTAGAAGACTTCAATGATATGGCAGTTCCACCATGTAGCAACACAAAGTCGGACTGTGATCTAGCATTATGGGGATCGGATAAATAACCAGCATCGGCGTATCCAATCATACCAGAGTCCTGATTTCTCTAGAACTGAAAAAAAAAGACCAAGATCCTTTGTGCCTTGGAGATATCGAAAGATATTCTTAACTCTGGACCAATGGCGTTTGGTGGGAGCTGCGCTATGTCTAGCAAGTAGATTCACTGCAAATGCGAGGTCGGGTATCGTGCAATTTGCAAGATACGTGAGCGCTCCAACGGCACGGAGATATGGAACCTCAGGTCCCAGTATTTCTTCTCCATCGTCCCTTGGCCTGAACGGATCTTTCTCTATGTCTAGAGAGCGAACCACCATGGGAGTTTTAGATGGGTAGGATTTGCTTATATTTATTTTCTCCAATATGTTCTGGATATAAGCAGCTTTGTGTACCATGATTCCCGAGGGAAGGTGCTCAAATTGAATACCTAAGCAAAATTTGGTTTTACCCAAATCCTTCATCTCAAATTCCATCTTCAGGTGTTGCCAATGATGTTGATGTCATCGACGTACACTGAAATGATGCAAAATCCTATAGAGGACCTTTTGATAAAGACACATGGGCAATCACTACTATTGGAGTAGCCTTTTTAAGAAGAAACTCACTAAGTCGGTTGTACCACATCCGGCCCGACAATCTTAAGCCATATATTGACTTATTAAGTTTTACAAAATACATGTTGCATTTTGCGCTTGTATTCGGGATAGAGATTCCGCCGGGAACCTTCATATACATGTCCGAATCTAGTGACCCGTAAAGATATACGGTCATGAAGTCCATCAAATGCATAGATAGACGGTTTTGCACTGCCAAAGAAATAAGGTATCGAAAAGTGGTTCCACTCATTACAGGAGAATATGTCTCATTGAAATCAATGCCGGGTCTCTGCGTGAACCCTTGTGCTACGAGCCTTGCTTTGTATCTCACCACCTCATTGTTCTCATTCCGTTTCCGAAGAAAAACCCATTTGTATCCCACTGGGAAAACATTGGGAGGTGTGATGAGGACATCAATACCATTGTTACACCGACTTCCCCTGCTATTATACATACTGGACCAATTACTAGAGCTCGCGCACGCCAATTGGATTACCAGGTACTTTCGTTTCTTGGTAACGATTTTAATGTTCATGAGAATATGACGCTGCCTAAATTGGATACATTTGTGTTGATTACTAATGACGGGCCTAGCATGGACAAGAGGGATGAACACTGGAGTAGGATCAAGCATTGATATGAAGGCGCGCGCGAAGGGATCCAGAACGACGTTTCTAGTGCGTATTTGAGTACTTTGAAGCCTCCATGATGACTTACAAGGACATGGACGAAATATACAAGATGCCCCTTCATAAATTTTGTCCATAGCATATTTCAGGTGATGTGTCACCTTATTTTTGGGCCAGGCTCATGTAATTTTGAAATACTAAAGTATAGGCTATTTTTAGAGTCCGTATGTGTTGGGAAAACAGAGTTAGGGTTGGTTTCGGACCCCTTCTCCAAGGGGCCACAAAATTCCCCGCTCTCTCTCCATATATACAACACTTAGGGCATCATTTAGACATTGGGTTTTGTTTAGATTAAAGTTCGCCACAGCTGCAACTTCGCGTACTTCGTTTGTGTTCAACGACCAGACAAAGACGTCACAGAACCCCACCTTGATCAATAAAGCTTTCCTCTTATATTCACAATATCCAGATTGCAATCTTTGTTTCTTGCTTGTTCTTCATTTTCTTGCAGGAAATAGACCCTTGTGGTCAGGTTGATCGTGCTCCGGCGTGGTCAACAACCTCTCAGAGTTGGTTTAGCGTTGCTAAGGCGTGACGTCCTCGCACATTCGTAGTCGGATCGTCAAAGTCGACTTCCATTAAAACGATAGCCAGCATCTCATCGAAAGGCGGGACACCTTTGCCTCTATCAAGGTGTCGATACTGCTTCAGTGAATACATTTCTTTTGTTAAGCGAGGCAATTTCTGCTTGTATTGCGGCCTTCCATTTAGGCCAGTCAGAGCGCTTTTGGCACTCAACGATGGTCTTTGGATCATGATCAGTGAGAAGGATTTTTGCAATTTTTTCAGCAAAATAAATGTCGACAGTCATAGACTTACGACCGAAAGATTCCCCAGAATCGATATAGTTGATGGAAATTTCCTGCAACCCTAATGACTTTTCATGACACTACTAGGAAAGGGGCTATAGATGGTATGGCCACTAATGGCGCACCAGACCTGTGGTGCGCCATTACTATATATTAATGACGCACCATGTGTCGGTGCGCCATTAGTGTCCAAATACTAATGGCACACCACATCCACGGTGCGCCATTAGTAACATATTTTTTTTTCATTTTTTTTCCAAAACTACTAATGGCGCACCAGTGGATAGTGCGCCATTACTAACTAGTAATGGCGCACCACATCCACGGTGCGCCACTAGTAATTTTTTTTCATTTTTTTTTCAAAACTACTAATGGCGCACCAGTGGATAATGCATCATTACTAGTTGTTCAACTAGTAATGGCGCACCACATCGACGGTGCGTCACTAGTAATTTTTTTTTCAAATTTTGTTTTTATTTTTTTTCCAAAAATAGTAATGGCGCACCGTGGGAGTGGTGCGCCATTACTAGTTGAACTAGTACTGGCGCACCACTCCCACGGTGCGCCATTACTAACTTGGCCCAAAATTTCACCAACTGCACCCCCCTGTGGACCGCCTTTTTCAGTTTAAAAAAATAAAAGAAAATGATGGAAATGTCAAAAAAATAAATGAAAATAAGTTTCCCATGTGATATGTGGTCTACTTGTTGGGAAAATTTACAAATATAAATTTCTACTTTATTTGCAAAATATCTCTGGATTTTATAAAATGGGCATAACTTTTGCATACGAACTCGGATTAAAATATTTTTTATGAAAAATCATCTACTCGAAAAGTTACATTTTCAAAATCCCCAAAAACCTAATAGGAAAAAAGTTACGGGGCTTTTAAAATCTAAAGGGAAAAAATGGAAAAAAATTTCAAACTTACTAGTGGCGCACCGTTTGCTAGGTGCGCCACTAGTAACAGAAAAAAAATTGCTTTCGATTTTTTTTTTCAAATTTTATTTCAAATATGATACGAGATATGACCAGGAAGTTTGAAATATTTTTTCGAAATTTCATCATACTCATGAACATGAACAAAGTCCTAGACATCAAGAAGATTTAATAGGATTGATATGATAGATATATCAACAAGTGCCTCTGAAGTGAGCTGGTGCTGGGGTTGGATAGAACTGCGAAGTTAAGCGTGCTCGGGCTAGAGTAGTGTGAGGATGGGTGACCTTTTGGGAAGTTTGACTGTAGAGTGCGATTTGACTTGAGATTAAGCCATAGTGACCAGAGAGTAAGGGAAAAACGAATTTTTTTTAATTTTTTTTCTTCTGAAAATAAAGTTCTAAAAAAATTGTTACTAATGGCGCATTTCTATGTGGTGCGCCATTAGTACACCAGATACTAATGGTTCACCCTGGGCTATACTAATGGCGCACCAGTGGTGCGCCATTAGTATCGGGTATACTAATGGCGCACCACAGGTGCGCCATTAGTAAAAAATTCTAATGGCGTGGTGCTAGTGGCGCACCACTAGTGCGTCATTAGTAGGCAAAAGTGGTGCGCCACTAGCATGCCTTTTTCTAGTAGTGTGATTTCCCAATATGCGTGAGTCTGGGTGTTCCGATGGCCTAGCCAGTGTGTGCAAACTGAAGTTGTGTTGTGGAGGTTGCCCTTTGCTACTTCTCGAGTTTGCGTTGTATTCCATCGAAGAGGAAAGGGAGATGCAGCACAGTAGCGTAAGTATTTCCCTTAGTTTTTGAGAACCAAGGTATCAATTCAATAGGAGACTACGCGCGAGTCCCTCGCACCTGCACAAACAAATAAGAACTTCACAGCCAACGCGATAAGGGGTTATCAATCCCTTTACGGTCACTTACAAAAGTGAGATCTGATAGAGATGATAGTTTGATATTTTTGGTATTTTTGGTTATAAGAACAGAAAGTAAAAGCGGAAAAGTAAAGTAGACTGTAGATTGATATGTTAAGAATAGACCCGGGGGCCATAGTGTTCTCTAGTGGCTTCTCTCATGATAGCGATATTCTACAGCGGGTAAACAAATTACTGTCGAGCAATTGATAGAAAAGCGAATAATTATGAGACTATCTAGGCATGATCATTATATATAGGCATCACGTCCGGGACAAGTAGACCGATACGATCCTGCATCTACTACTATTACTCCACACAACGACTGCTATCCAGCATGCATCTAGTGTATTAAGCTCATAAGAACAGAGTAACGCCTTAAGCAAGATAACATGATGTAGAGGGATAAACTCAAACATAGTGATATAAACCCCATCTTTTTATCCTCGATGGCAACAATACAATACGTGCCTTGCTGCCCCTACTGTCACTGGGAAAGGACACCGCAAGATTGAACCCAAAGCCAGACACTTCTCCCATTGCAAGAACTATAGATCTAGTAGGCCAAACCAAACCAATAATTCGAAGAGACTTGCAAGGATATTATAATCATACATAAAGAGTTCAGAGAAGAACCAAATATTTCTCATAGATAATCTTGATCATAAACCCACAATTCATCGGATCTCGACAAACACACTGCAAAAAGAGATTATATCAAATAGATGTCCTCGAAGACCGAGGAGAACTTTGTATTGAGATCAAAAGAGAGAGAAGAAGCCATCTAGATACTAGCTATGGACCCGAAGGTCTGTGGTAAACTACTCACAACTCATGGTGAGGCGATGATGATGATGTAGAAGCACTCCGTGGAAGATCCCCCATCCGGCGGAGCTCCGGAACAAGCCCCAAGATGGGATCTCACAGGAACAGAAGGTTGTGGTGGTGGAACTAGGGTTTTCTCTGTTGTTCTGATAGTTTCGGGGTGCGTAGGTATATATAGGAATAAGGAGGGCACCAGGGGCCATACGTGGGGCCCACGAGGCAGGGGGTGCGCCCTGTAGGGGGGGGGCGCGCCCCCACCCTCGTGGGCGCCACGTGTGCCCTACTCCGTGGTTCTCAAGTCTCCCATGCGTATTTTGCTCAAAAAATATCTCTACCGAAGGTTTCATTCCGTTTGGACTCCGTTTGATATTCCTTTTTTGTAAAACCCTGAAATAGGCAAAAAACAGCAATCTGGACTGGGCCTTTGGGTTAGTACGTTAGTCCCAAAAATAATATAAAAGTGTATAACAAAGCCCATTACTTATTTTATGAGAGAGAATCACCTACACAAGTGTTGAGATCAAGATATTCCATTCCTACCATATGAATCTTGTTCTCTAGCCTTCCCCAAGTTGCTTTCCACTCAATCTCTTCTTCCACCATATCCAAATTTGTGAGGAGCTGTTTGGGTGTTGGGGAGACTATCATTTGAAGCATTTGAGCAAGGAGTTCATTATCAACACACCGTTTGTTACCTTGTGGAGAGTGGTGTCTCCAAGATTGGTTAGGTGTCACTTGGGAGCCTCCGACAAGATTGTGGAGTTGAACCAAGGATTTTGTAAGGGCAAGGAGTTCGCCTACTTCGTGAAGATCTACCCTAGTGAGGCAAGTTCTTCGTGGGCGATGTACATGGTGGGATAGAAAAGGTTGCTTCTTCATGGACCCTTCGTGGGTGAAGCCCTCCGTGGACTCGCGCAGTCGTTACCCTTCGTGGGTTGAAGTCTCCATCAATGTGGATGTACGATAGCACCACCTATCGGAACCACGACAAAAACATCCGTGTCTCCACTTGCGTTTGCACTCTCGAAACCCCTCCCTTTACCTTCATATGCAATGATTTACTTTCCGCGGCTACAACTCTAGAATGGCATGTGTAGGAAGATTGCTTGACTTGTGCTAAATTGCTAAAAACTGTCAAAACATAAAATTAGGAAAAGGCTAAGTTTTTATTTGGTCAAGTAGTCTAATCACCCCCCTCTAGACATACTTTAGATCCTACAAGTGGTATCAATGCTTTGGTCTCCATTTGCCTTGATTTCCATAGCTTTGTTGATCATAGCCTTGGTTTCACAACCTAGGAGAGTATGGCATCTAGCGAAGGAAATTACCACCATAGAGGTCCTTACTTTGATGGTACAAAATTTGCTAGTTGGAAGCATAAGATGAAAATGCATATTCTTGGACATAACCCCGCCATTTGGGCTATTGTGTGTATTGGTTTGCAAGGTGAATTCTTCGATGGGAAGGAACCAAACCATGAAGCCTCCACTGAAGAATTGTTGATATTGCAATACAATGCTCAAGCTTGCGATATCCTCTTCAACTGGTTGTGCCCCAAAGAATTCAAAAAATCAGCCGTCTTGAGAATGCAAAGGAAATTTGGGATACTTTGATTGATATGCACGAAGGTACCAAGTCCATCAAGGAATGCAAGTTGGACGTGCTTCAAAGTCAACTTGACAAGTTCAAGATGAAGGATGGTGAAGGTGTCGCTGAAATGTACTCTAGGCTTGCTCTCATCACAAATGAGATTGCCGGCTTAGGAAGCGAAGAGATGACCAACAGATTCATTATCAAGAAAATCCTAAGAGCCTTGGATGGAAAATATGACACCGTGTGCACATTGATCCAAATGATGCCCAATTACAAAGATCTCAAGCCAACGGAAGTCATTGGAAGAATTGTTGCTCATGAGATATCACTTAAGGATAAAGAAGAGCTTCACAACAAGTCTAGTGGCGCTTACAAAGCTTCATGTGATGCTCCTACATCATCAAGTGAGAAACAAGTCTTTAATAAAGAATTGAGCTTAATGGTGAAGAACTTCAACAAGTTCTACAAGAATAGAAGCAAAGAGAGAAACTCCAAATCAAGGTCCTACAATGACAAAAGATCTTCAAGTCGTGATCAGAATTGCTACAATTGTGGAAGACCCGAACACTACTCCAATAAGTGTACGACTCCAGACAAGAGAAGAGACGACTCACCTAAAAGGAGGAGTAGAAGAGAAGCTTCGCCACCAAGAGAGTGAAGGAGTAGAGATGATTGTTATGAACAAAGTCCTTCTCGGAGAAGCAAAAATTCGGAAAGGAAGGACAAATCATCAAGGAGCTATACAAGACGAAGACATCAAGCTCATGTTGGTGAATGGGTATCCGGTTGCGACTCCGATGACCACTCCGAAAGAAGCTACTACTCCGACTCCGAAGATACTCAAGATGAAGGTTTTGCCGGAATTGCTTTTGTGTCATCCAACTCATACGACATATTTGACTCACCAAATGAAGGAATTGGAAGATGCTTCATGGCTAAAGGCCCTAAGGTATCACACCCCGAGTATCTTGATTTTAATAGGGATGAAGATGACTTGCTAGGATATGATGATTTACTTGTTGGTAGCAATAGTGATGAAACCTATGATGAAATTGCTATTAATCATGCTAATCAATATAAAACGAATGACAATGATAATGATAAAATTGTAATGCCCCGGATGTAACACTTTCCCTTAATGGCAATATATAAACTTTGGCTTCATCAGTTCCATTCTGGGTTCTTCGTCTTTTTGGGTTTCGTCGTTTTGTCGTGTGCGTGTGCACACTTCATCCATGTCATGTGGTCATGTGCATTGCATTGCATTTGTGTTGTCTTTTCCATCCGGCCCCTCTCGTCTCTTCCCGTCGTCCGTTTCGAGTTCCGACGCTCTCACACGTGCCCGTGGCATCCCTGAGTCCTTCTTTCGTGTTTGGCCGTATAACGTTTCCAGAATGGCGTGAGACTTGTCGTGCGATGTTGTTTTGGTACGTGTAGGCCGCCTGTCAAGTTTCGTCGCGTTTGGAGTTCGTTTGGTACTCCAACAGTTAACCTCGTGGGCTAAAAGTACCTCCTCTTTGAGGCCCAAGACCCCCTCCACAACAGCCCACCAACCCAGCACAACCCTTCCCATCATCTCGGCCGCTGAATTGTGATCGCGTGGCCGAAAATCGCTCCCCATTTGGAGTCTCCTAGCTCCTTGTGCCTATAAAAATGTCTCCCCCGTCCAAATTTTCGGGCAAAACCCTAGCCTCCTCCTAGCTCCAGCCGCCGCCTCGTTTTCCGTGCCGGGCGGACGTGTCCGTCCGCGCCGGACATAGTTCCGCCGCCGTCCCACCGCGCCAGCCCGTGGGGCCCAGCGCCGGCCCGCCGCCGCCGCCTCCGGGCCCGTCAGCCCCGCATCGCACCTTCGCATCCCCGCCGCCACGGCCACGCCGTCACCCGCAGGCGGCCGGAGCACCGTCCGCCGCCGCCGGCGCAAGACCTCGCCGCCGGAGCACCGCCCGCCGCCGCCGGCCCTCAGAGCGCCGCCGCCCGAGCTCAAGAGAGCCTCGCCGCCGGCCGAGCCCCGGCCTCCTTCGAGCCCTCACCGCCGGGAGGGCGCCGCCCGTCGAGCCTCCTCGTCGGCCACCTGCGTCGTTTCCCCGCCGGCGTCGTCCCACCAGCTGGATCGAGCCACCGGTTCGGCAGCGATCCAGATCGATCCCGATCCAGTTCCTACGGGCAGGAACCCTAACGGATCGACCCGTTGACCCGCGACCCGGACCCGTTTGACCCGACCCGCGTGGAGTCCAGTGAGGTTGACCCTTGTGTTTTTTTACTAAGTCTTTTAGTGTTTTTCATTGTCTGATGCATTTTTGTGATGATAATAATTTTTACTGTGCTTGTCCGTTTTGTGCGTATGATATGTCAAAATGATCGTGGTGATGTGTACTATGTTTTGTTCCATTGTGTCATGCTTGTTTGAGTCCATATAGATGTCTTAATCATCATGACAAGAGTGCTATATGATATAAACTACTGCTATTAGTTATTTTCATGCCATGTTTGAAATGTGATAACTTGGTGCATGTTTATCCAAATGAAGCAAATGATATGTCCAAATGTTCATCATGAGATGCTCTACATGTTGGTTGCTATAGCATGCTTGTTAGAGTTAATTTTGCCATGTTTATCCCTATTGCAAAAGTGTATGTGGCGGTTATGTTTTGTAACTTGTTACGAGACGCCTAGTTGAGGAGCTCGTTGCTATTGTTGTGTTTGTCCCCATGTTGCATGCTCATATGTTTTGGACTCCCCATCATGTGTTCTTTGCTGTGGTGCAAACCACTTGCCATGTTGTGATTTGAGGTGACTTAAACATGCTCACAAACATGCCATGGTAATATTGCTGTTTTAACACTTAGTGAAATTTCACTAAGTCTGGAATCTGTAATATCCTGATGCTATGTTTGTTGTTGTCCTAGGCAAATCCATGTTAGTTTTGGGGTGGCTATTGATCATTCCTTGTTGTATATGTTGTTGTCTATCCATCCATGCCCTCACATGCTCATTTGGGTTGCTGTAGCATATTTAATTCTTGCTCCCAAGTTGCTATAAAATACTGCTGTCAGGTTTTTATTGTCATGTTCAAAATGTTGTAGCTTGTTGCTATTGATCCATGCCTCCTATGGAGTTGCTCCAATGGAGTTGTTTGCTGCAGGATATGTCTACTTCATGTCCATGCTTCTTGTCACCATGTTTGAGTGCTGTTGAATATATATTTATTGCTCCAAAGTTGCTATGTGGCTGTTAATTTCAGCTTTGCTTTGTTTCTTGTTTCAGGTGTATCTTTTAGCCCGTTGCTCCGATTTGAGCAAGTCCTATATGAAACTTGTGTGGTTTTGCATGTAGATTCATAATGTCATCTTGTTAACATGTTTGGGGTATGTTTGCTTGATATTTGGGCGCATCTTGTACCGTTGCCATGCTTATCTTGTTCTGATCATATTTTCTAGACCGTAGCTCCGTTTTAAACAAACTTTATATGAAACTTGACTAGAATTTCGTGTAGATTGTCATGGTGCACGTTAACTTGCTGTTTAACAACTTTAACTTAAGGTTTGTTCAGATCTGGACTAATTTCGAACTATGCATATGAGGACTTATCGGATTTGTCTTAAGTAGTTTCCGGCCTCATTTAAACCTGCTGTTTCTTGTGTTGTTTCTCTGTGCTTCCTACCTTGCCATATTATGCATCCTAAATAGACTTGTCTTGCATCCTACTTGCTTGAGTAAATTGTCTTGTTCTTGTGCTGTTTCTCTGTGTTTCCTATGTTGTCATGTTGTGCATCCTAAGTGCATCCGCAGTGCTTCCTTAGTGCATCAGCCATGCATCCTGTAGTTTGTGCACTGCACCTTGTTTGATTTCGTGCCTCGTGTGTTCTTGTGTTGAGTAGAGCCGGAAGCCGAGACCGAGTACGGGAACGAGGTTACTACCGAGGTTGAGAACGAGGAGCCCTCTTACGATCCCATCGACGACTCGACAGGCAAGATGACCTGACCCAGATATCATCACTATCTTTGCCTATTGCTAGAAGTCTCGCTCTTTAGCTTATTGCCTCGATGCCCATGTTTGTCTGTCAGCCTCCTATTGTAACCATGATCTGTCCAACCACCCTACCTATGCAAACCTTTGATTGACTACGTAGGCTTCGCTCAGCCCCTCTTATAGCATTGCTAGTTGCAGGAGAAGATTTGAAGATTCTTGCTTCATGTTGAAGCTTGTTGGGATATCACACTATATAAGATCTTAAATGAAATCATCTATATATTGATAATGGGTGGAAGGCTAAGCCTCTTGCTTGGTGATTTGTTCCACTCATGCCGCCTAGGAACCGTATAAACCGGTGTTATGTTCCTTGATTATGCGTTCCTCACACGGTTGGGGTTATGGGACCCCCTCGATAAACCGCTTAGCACTTATGCTTTTCCAGCAAGTCCCAACATTGGTACTATTTGCCTAATAACTAAAACTTGCATAGGGCTTTGCAAACCCGAGTTCTTAATCAACAACCCCCGGGCCAGTGCTCCACATGAGTGTTGGTCCGAACTGAGCGAACTGCGGGGCCACCACGAGGAAACTCGAGGATTGGTATACACCTGTAGGACGTCTCATCCGGTTGTGGCCTGAGACTAGATACGCGCGGCTACTGTCAGGGTGTCGGCACGCCGGGAGGATTTGCTGGATTAGTCTTACCTTAGTCGGAGTATCTTGAGCACGGGATTCCGAGGATACTCGGGCCTTCCCACCTTGGAGTTGCGACTCCGCGGATCGTGGGCTTGTAATGGGCCAAGTTGGAACACCCTTGCAGGGTTTTGAACTTTCGAAAGCCATGCCCGCGGTTATGTGGCAGATGGGAATTTGTTAATATCCGGTTGTAGAAAACTTGACACCATGTTCAGAACACACTACCAGCGTGAGTACCGTGACGGTCATTTTCCGAAAGGGGTTCGGGAAGTGAACACGGTGGGGTTATGTTTGACGTGTTTAGATAGGATCACTTCGTGGTCACCTTGTCGCTTGTGGGTTTTCTCTTCTCGCTCTTATTACGTAAGCTAGTGCTAGTGCAGCTGCAGCCTTTTATTCTTTCTTCAGCCTTGTTCCACACCCAAGGCTTAGATAGTTTTGCTACCCGGGAACGGGATTGCTGAGTCCTCTGTGGCTCACAGATTCTACACCACACCAGATGCAGGTACCATGGTGAGCTACTCAGGTGACGACACAGAGTTGTACTGGGAGTACGATGAGGAATGTAGCCGTTACTATGTGCACTATCCCGATGATCAGTAGTGGTTTCTACTAGGGGCGATCCGAACCTGCGGCTTTATGTATGTTTGGTATCTTTCATTTGAATCTTCACCCGTAGCCGGGTTGTGATGTTATTTGGATGATGTTTGACTATGTAATGAATTGTGTGACGTGGCGAGTGTAAGCCAACTATCTCTTTTGCTTTTCATCCCTATTTTTTACATGAGATGTGCAAAGATACCGAACTTGAGATCATTCCAGAATGGGCTTATACCTTTAAGTCGTGCCTCGACACGTAGGAGGTATAGTCCCATCTTGGGCATTACAAGTTGGTATTCAGAGCCTTCTCCGACCTAGAAGCCCCCACTGATTGATCGAATCATTGATGGTTGAGTCTAGGCACACACTTAAAAATGTTTTGAGTCCTATATATATATCGAAGAGTAGGATTTCTTTTGCTCCTCATCTCTTTTCGCTCTGGTGAGGACTCCTGACGATTACTCTTGCCTCTTCTACTCTAAAAAATTCACCAATTTTTTTTAGGAATCTCGCGATTATTGTTTGGATTGTTCCGATGTCTTTGTGATGAGAACATTGTTCTCGATGCCTCGTGTCATTTAGGGGTTGTGGCAGTGTCCCGGGGAGTTGAGCTCCGAGGTGTTGTCGTCACAAATATATCGCATCAGTTCTGGAATGCTTAAGACGACCGACATCGAAAACTCTCCTATGCGGTTAGTGGCAAGATAACCCCGACATCACCCAGTACTGGGGAGGTAGTTCAGGAGTATTGCTATAGCTTGTATAGTAGATGCGTTTCGAAGGTCCGAGGTAGACGGTTTCCGGAAATAACTTGTTATGTGTTGAAGGATGGATACAGCTGGATGTAGGATTAGAGTTGAGTGTGCGATGCTTCCCCTGTATCCCCAACACCTGATTGCATAACTGGAAACTTTCGGAAATTAATAGGTGGGTTCATCTAGTAGCTCACAGGCATTCTTCCAACGAATGCATGATATGGAGTTCGGGGTTCTACATTGAGTGAAGTAGTTTTATGGCCGTTGTTCCGATCGGGAGTTGCATCTTAAAGGGTCCTTGGCTATGCTGATCCGGGGATTGCAAAACCCTTTTGTAACACGTCCATAAGCTTTCAGCACGAATATGTCGAACGAAGCTTCTATCTTGTATTTGTTCTATCTGCACCTTGTTGTTTTATTTACCTTTTGTTCTCCCAAGTGGCTTCTCGTGAAGATTGTTGTTATCATTAAACTGTGAATTTCATTCGTTCCTCTTGTTCGAATGATTCTTGTGAAGACTATGTTGCAATTCTAGCCGTTGAGTCAGCTTATATCTTCTTTCAATCAATGGCTAATAGTTGTCATCTCATTCAGGATGGCTCCTAAAAGGGTTCCCAACGCTAACCCAGATGGTGAAGAGGTTCCTGATCGTCCTCCTTCCCCTCCTCCTCCGTCTGAGGCCTGGAGAGCAATTATGCAAGCTACGAACCAGAACACCAAGATGCTTATGCAAATGATGCAGAATATTCAAGCAAATCAGGGTGCTCATGGGAACCAAGGCAATTTGTTCAACCAACCTCATTTTGCTACGCTCAACCAGTTCTTGGCAAATCAACCAAAGGCATTCAGTTACTGCGTGGACCCTCTAGATGCTGAAGACTGGATAACAGATATCAAGAAGCATTTCGAGTGCGGTAACATCAGGCCCGAGGACTATGTGAAGTTTGCAGCCTTCCAACTCAAGGACCAAGCAGCTGATTTGTGGCAGCAGTACAAAGACTCCAGAGCAGGGCGTGTAATCTCCTGGGATGACTTCTGCAAGGACTTTCGCTCTCACCACATCCCAACAAGTGTCATCGAGGGTATGCGTGAGCAATTCCGCAACCTGAAGCAAGGCTCAATGTCTGTCTACCAATATAATGTCAAGTTCCAGAACCTTGCCCGCTATGCCAAGCAAGACATCCCAGATGCCAAGAGCAAGATCTATCAGTTCCGTGGTGGTCTGAAGGATGAACTCCAATTAGCTCTCACCCTGTTCGAGCCTGATGAGTTTGATCAATTCTATAACATGGCACTTAAGCAAGAGGCAGCCTAGCTTAATATGGAAGCTTCCAAAAAGAGGATCAGAGACGCTGATCACTCCTCCTCTTCTTCTCAAGTGGTCGCAAAGCAACAGAAGTTTTGGCTTCCACCTCCTCCAGTGATCCGAGCTCCCAACAACCACAACAACAGGAATTCTGGTGGCCGTGGTTTCTCCCACCCACACAACCAAGGCAATCAGTCCAAGTCGCAGTACCAAGCTCCAAGATCAAGTGTTCCTCCTCCTCGTCCACTTTCCGAGGTCACTTGCTACAAATGTGGCCTGAAGGGTCATTATTCCAACAAGTGCACCAACCCGAGGCGTCTTCCGCCTCCTCCACCTGTCAGTACTGCTATTGTCAAGCACAATCCCAAGCAAGCAAGAGTGAATCTGATGAATGCAAGTCAAGCAGAGAATTCTTCACATGTGATACTTGGTAACCTTCCAGTCAATCTTAAACCTGCTAAAGTGTTGTTTGATTCTGGTGCATCACATTCCTTCATGTCATTTCCATTTGCATCCAAGCACAATGTGGGCACAGTGGCCTTGCCAAAGGAGTTACAAATTATTTCTCCGGGCAAATGCATGACTTCTAGATTATATGCTCTGGATGTATCTATTCGCATGGGTGATTACCGCTTTCTGGCTTCTCCGGTTGTTCTCGGCAATTCCGACATTGATCTTATTCTCGGGATGGATTGGCTTTCTCAGCATGATGCTCACATTGATTGTGCAAATAAGGAAGTCAAGATTACTCATCCTAACGAAGACGTGATTATCTTTGCCTCTCGAGATAACACAATCAGGCTATTCTCTCTCAATGACAAGGGCGAGATTAATGCCATATCTCAAATTCCGGTGGTCAATGAATACTAAGACGTTTTCCCTGAAGAGCTTCCAGGCATGCCTCCGCATCGTCAAGTTGAATTTGTCATTGAACTCGAGCCTGATACTGAGCCAGCATGCCGGCGTCCGTACAAGCTCTCCCCTGAAGAGTTGAAGGAGTTGAAGAAACAGCTTGATGAACAAGAGCGTATGGGTCTGATCAGGCCTAGCACGTCTCCTTGGGGCTGTGGTGTCTTATTTGTCAAGAAGAAGGATGGCACGGAGCGCCTTTGCGTTGATTACCGGCCATTGAACAAGAAGACAATAAAGAACAAGTATCCGCTCCCCAACATCAATGAACTGTTCGAGCATCTCAAAGGAGCAAAAGTGTTCTCTAAGCTCGATCTCCGGATGGGTTATCACCAAATTCGCATTCGTGAAGAAGATATCCACAAGACTGCCTTCAGAACGAGCTACGGTTCCTATGAGTATACAGTCATGTCTTTTGGCCTCGCTAATGCTCCACCTACCTTCTCGAGAATGATGCACTACATTTTCAACCCCTACACCAATGAATTCGTGCTTGTGTATCTGGATGACATCTTGGTATTCTCCAAGAATGAAGAAGATCACGAAAAGCACCTCCGTCTGGTTCTCGACAGACTCCGTGAACATAAGTTCTATGCCAAGTTCTCCAAGTGCGAATTCTGGCTCGATAAGGTCTTGTATCTGGGCCATATCATCTCCGCTGACGGTATTGCTGTGAACCCCGAGAAAGTTGAAGCCATTGTCAACTGGGAACCTCCTCAGAACGTCAAGCAACTCTGAAGCTTTCTTGGTCTTGCTAGCTATTGCAGAAGGTTCGTTGAGAACTTCTCCAAGATTGCCAAGCCTCTCTCCAACTTGCTGCAGAAGAATGTCAAGTACAACTGGTCTCCGGATTGTGATGTGGCATTCAAAACTCTCAAAGAAAAGCTCATCTCTGCTCCAGTTCTTACCCCTCCAGATGAGTCCAAGACCTACGAAGTATTCTGTGATGCTTCTCTTCAAGGACTTGGTGGTGTGCTAATGCAGGACAAGAATATTGTGGCATACACTTCTCGTCAATTGAAGCTAAGTGAGAAGAACTACCCCACACATGATCTCGAGCTAGCAGCTGTGGTACACGCTTTGATCACGTGGAGACACCTTCTGTTGGGCAGAAAAGTCGACATCTTCACCGATCACAAGAGCTTGAAGTACATCTTCACACAGCCGAACCTGAACCTTCGCCAGACTCGTTGGGTTGAAATGATCCAAGAGTATGATCCAAGCATCGAATACACACCTGGCAAGGCCAATGTCATTGCAGATGCCTTGAGCAGAAAGGCATATTGCAACAGTCTCCTTATCAAGCCGTTTCAGCCTGAGCTTTGTGAAGCATTCAGGAAGCTCAACCTCCAAGTTGTTCCGCAAGGCTTTCTTGCAAATCTTCAAGTTGCTCCTACCTTGGAAGATCAGATCCGTGAGGCCCAGCTCAGTGATGCTATGGTGCAGAAAGTGAAACATGGTATTGCAAAGGGTACTCCCAAATACAAGTGCTATAGCGTTGATGAGAGAGATACCTTGTTCTTTTAGGACAGACTTATGGATCCCAAGGGTGATCTCAGGAAGCTCATAATGAACGAAGCACATGACTCCCTCCTTTCGATTCATCCTGGAAGTTCTAAGATGTACCAAGACCTGAAGCAATCTTACTGGTGGACTCGCATGAAAAGGGAGATTGCCCAATTCGTGAATGAATGTGATGTCTGCAGAAGAGTGAAGGCAGAGCATCAACGTCCAGCCGGTCTTCTCCAACCTCTTCCTATTCCCGAGTGGAAATTCGACCACATTGAAATGGATTTCGTCACTGGGTTTCCTAAGTCCAAGAAAGGGAATGATTCTATCTTTTTCATGATTGACAAGCTTACCAAAGTAGCCCACTTCCTTCCAGTCAAAGAATCCATCAATGCAGCTCAACTGGCAGAGTTGTACACTTCCAGAATTGTGTCCTTACATGGCATTCCTCAAGTTATCTCCTCAGACCGTGGAAGTTTGTTCACATCCAAGTTCTGGGACTCCTTTCAGTCTGCCATGGGCACTAAGATCCGTTTCAGCACTGCATTTCACCCTCAGACTAGTGGTCAAGTCGAGAGAGTGAACCAGATTCTAGAAGACATGCTCAGAGCTTATGTCATATCTTTTGGCATGAAGTGGGAAGACTGTCTTCCGTTTGCCGAGTTCTCTTACAACAACAGCTTCCAAGCAAGTGCCGGCAAAGCTCCGTTTGAAATTCTTTATGGCAGAAAGTGTCGTACCCCTCTCAACTGGTCCGAGACTGGTGAACGTCAACTTCTTGGCAATGACTTGATCTCAGAAGCCGAAGAAATGTGCAAAGTCATACGTGAGAATCTCAAGGCCGCTCAGTCGCATCAGAAGAGCTACTATGACGGCAAGCATCTTGATTTGGCCTTCAACATTGGTGATCATGTCTATCTCCGTGTTTCTCCTATGAAAGGCACCCAAAGATTCGGTATCAAAGGAAAGCTTGCTCCTAGATACATGGGCCCTTTCAAGATCCTTGGCAAAAGAGGCGATCTAGCCTATCAACTTGAGCTCCCTTCCAACTTCGCTAATGTTCATGATGTGTTTCACGTGTCTCAACTCCGCAAGTGCTTCAAGACACCTGAACGCACCATTCCGTTTGAGGAGATTGATCTTCAACAAGACTTGTCTTATCGTGAGCACCCCGTTGCTATTCTTGAAGAAACCGAGCGCAAGACCGGCAACAAGTCAATCAAGTTCTTGAAAGTTAAGTGGTCACACCATACCGACCGAGAAGCTACGTGGGAACGAGAAGATCACCTTCGTTCCGAGTATCCTTCCTTCTTCCAGTCCTAGATCTCGGGACGAGATCTTTTCGTAGTAGAGGAGAGTTTGTAATGCCCCGGATGTAACACTTTCCCTTAATGGCAATATATAAACTTTGGCTTCATCAGTTCCATTCGGGGTTCTTCGT
Source organism: Secale cereale (assembly GCA_902687465.1). Taxonomy (NCBI): domain Eukaryota; kingdom Viridiplantae; phylum Streptophyta; class Magnoliopsida; order Poales; family Poaceae; genus Secale; species Secale cereale. The sequence goes on along the minus strand of LR738713.1, from coordinate 263,342,200 downwards.
CTTTTCGGGTTTCGTCGTTTTGTCATGTGCGTGTGTGCACTTAATCCATGTCATGTTGTCATGTGCATTGCATTGCATTTGTGTTGTCTTTTGCATCCGGCCCCTCTCGTCTCTTCCCGTTGTCCGTTTCGAGTTCCGACGCTCTCACACGTGCCTGTGGCATCCCCGAGTCCTTCTTTCGTGTTTGGCCGTATAACGTTTCCGGAATGGCGTGAGACTTGTCGTGCGATGTTGTTTTGGTACGTGTAGGCCGCCTGTCAAGTTTCGTCGCGTTTGGAGTTCGTTTGGTACTCCAACAGTTAACCTCGTGGGCTAAAAGTGCCTCCTCTTTGAGGCCCAATGATGTAGGGTGGAACCCTAGATGGCCGATCTTTTACGAAATGGAGGGGATCCCATGAAGAACATGAGGGGGAACACGAGGGGAAACACGAGAGAATCACTCAAACCAACAAGAACAAGTCACACATATGCTAGATCCTCGAAACACAAAGAGATACAAGATCCATGATCAACAAGGGACGATACAAACGGTAACCGGTTCTTCTCCGTGAGGAGGTCTTGGGGTATCCCGCAGGATCTTCTCCGTAGCGGAGGTCTTGAATCCGTGTGGATCTTCTCCGAAGAGGTGCCGCAGTCACTCTCGAGGAGATGAACCACTAGATGAGCAAAGCTCTAGGTATCAAATGAGATATCACTAAGCTAACCCTCACTAGGAGGAGGTGGAGGAGTATATATAGTCTAGGGCCACAAAGGGGTAAGTGGGAGAGGGATACATGGGCCTCTGGCCCGATAACTGTGCGCAGACAGCATGTAGCAGACGTCCGACGGCTACCGGACGTCCGGTGGCTCGCGAGGGTTCGGACGTCCGGAAGTCTTCGGACTTCCGCTATTTTCCTTCTGTCGTCGAAGTCACGGACGTCCGGTGGCCTCCGGTCGTCCGGTCGCCTGGGAGTCGCCGATCGTCCGGTAGAGGCCGGACGTTCGGAGCCTGTAGCTTTCCCAGCAGCTTCTCCGTTTGATCCTCGGACTTGTCCTCGCCATCTTGTCCAATGCTCCTAGTTGTTCCATGTCCTCCCTCTTGGTTCCTGGTCATGCATAGCACATATATTTGAGGTAGTAGCCATGTCTCGCATGTAGAAAGTGGAGGTTCGGAGAGGAGCGAATTAACCTTGTGTCCAATGGTGGGTACTTGAGGTCTCGTCGAAGTGAACATGGGGATGATCGTGGGATGCTCCGCATCATCTCCCCTCCCTTGGGAAAGATCCGACCTCGGATCAAAAAGCTCATCACCATGGAAACGGTTGTCGTGGATGGACTTGTAGTTGGACCGAGATGAAGACTTGGCGTAATCCAAGTAGTCCAAGGTGTCGCCGAGTGGCATACATGCAAGAAGAGCAAACACAAACGACACTCGGAAATACAATGGTTAGCGCACAAGTGTCTATCATGTAAGAATGGGTCCGTGTGACAAATTTGGGCATGGCAAGGCACAAGATGCTTATCGAAAAGATGTACAATGACATGTAAAGCATTCATGTGAGCAAATTCATTTGTTGTGCACACAAAGGTATGGTAATTGGCATGGTGCACAAAGCTACAATTTCTACCATTGTGCAAAATGATGTCATAGAGTGATGGTTTATCAAGAGCATGAACATGGCAATGGATGCTCAATATGTGTATGTTATCATGCAATTGATGGAGGACAAGATGATCATGATGTATGAATATGCCATCAAGAAAGATCACAACAAATTTGCTAAGGAAATGCACAAGCTCATATATCATGGATGACATGGGAATACAAAATGCAACAAGGCAATCATAATGTGAGTCAATCCATGGGCAAGATGCAAATTTGTTATGGGAATGATATGTCCATGGAGCATGGCATGTGAGCACACAATCAACAAATATGAAGGTTTTGGTGCAATGTGTCAAAGGGGTTTTGACATACCAATGCTCGATGTCGTGGCAAGAGTGGTAGACCGGTGGTGAATCCATTGGGTCCATCTTTAATGTCGGTCCTCCATCCCATAGATGTGTCATGTAGATAACAAGAAGGAAACAACAATAAAAGTATGGCCCATTCAATATGCATATGTGAGGATGGCTCACAAAGAAGGAATTCACCTTATGTATGTTCTCGAAGGTGTTGGTGTCGCGCAACGTGTATGCCTTCACATGCCCAAGATGCCTTGTGATGGTACCGCCTTGTGAATCCTTCAAAATGAAAGAACATGACAAACACTCGGAAAAACAAATGTGGTTAGCCGTAATGCAAAACCTAGCATTCGTGCGGGAAAATACCCAACAAGTGCTTGCATCATTCTTATCATAAGAAAGTATAAGGGTGTGGTGCATGGTATGTAGGCATAAGATGCGAGAACAACCAAGTGTAATAGGCTCAATCAAGCAAGTATGCATCACAAGAAGGGTGTCAAATTCTCCAAGATCAACAAACATATCATTATTGCACTCAATACAAGTGATGAGAGATGCAACTAATGGAGACAAGTGACAATGATCTAGATATATCATGTGAGTGTCATGAACATATATGTCATCAACCCAAGAAAGCAAGTCAGAGAGGAACATGGGTGATGCAACATAGCAAGCAATCATAGTGATCAAGTCAAACAAGCTAGTAGTGCGAAGATGCAACGTACTAGAGGTAATCATGGCAAGCATGTCATGTGTGCAAATAGTGAGCATACGTGATGCACATGGCATAGCACAAACATGAAAGCAAGATATGAGCAAAATATCATCAATGTGTTGATGAGAGGCCATATGGAAATAGCAATGGGATATCATGACTCTCCCAACACAAGAATCAACAATAGCGTGGCGCACAAATAAATCATGGTTGTAGCTACAAGTATCTCCACCAAGCATGCAAATACACATATAAGTAGCATAATGGTGAATCATGTGTAAAGGCAAGCAAGGGTCACAATTGCATGGAAAAGTCATAGCAAGAGGCATAACATGCAAAGTGAACACGATAGTATGGGCATAATGTGACAAGTGGCAAATAGCCCATAGCCGTGTGAGAGCCAAGTAAAAGAGATGCGCGTAGTAGTTGCGCGAAGAGAATGGTGGTAAGGATATTCCACGGAATCCCAAGTCATCGTTGCTCTCAAGAGCTCATTTTGTCAACTCATGGGATTGTGAGGTTGACAAATGTTCATGAGTACCTACACAAAACAAAGACAAAGGAAAAATTGTGTGTGCGTGGTATATGTACACATCATCCATCATGATGTGCACGTGCATGTGTTGGTTAGCACAAAATAGCGAATGCTCAAATAAATGAGATGCGTGATATAGAAACATGTCATCCATCATGAGAGGTTTGTTGTCATGTATAGCATAATGGAGACTCGAGTTGTGTAATGCATCACAAGAAATATGTAGAGCATTGTTATTCATGGAATACATATGGTGCACACAATCATGGTAATCATGCAAGGTATGGAATGCATCAAGATCTCCTAGTATGTATGAGGAAACTATGGGGGTCTCCTCATGAGCATCAATGGAAACATCACATGGAGAATATTGATAACATCCAAAACAAAGCATATTTGGAACAATGTGATCATGGCATGGCATAGTAGATGAATTGCGCAAGTCATGTAAAGGAAGCATGGCAATATCATCGCAAGAGAAACACAAGCCAATGACCATCATCTTGTCATCCATGCCACAAGTGCAAATAGGATTTACTTTAATTTGGCATGCATAGTTACTATGTTGAGATTGATATGAAACAATATGAGAAATCTCACTCATAGCATATGACAAGTTTAAAGGTTTTTCGAACATGATGTGACCAAAAGAACTTTCACATGAGATCCTATGGAGCATAGCATCACAACTAGGCAACTCAACATGCTCATCATCATATTCATCATAAATAGGTAAGTCATGACATGATGAAGTCGCACTAGCATGAAGCATGGTAATAGGCGTGTCAACATCATGCAAGCAATCATTGGTAAGATGGTCCACAAGTGGGACGAAAGAAGCACCATCACCTATGTTACCTTTAGAGCTCCGCTCATGTGTTGTAGGTGAGGTTGCAACTTGATGGTACCATGTGGGGGGTGCATCTTCTTCCACCATGGCCATCGCTTTGTCCATTGGAGGGATGGACTCGTTGAGGGTAGTATTGTCATCATGTAGGAGACCTAGCACCAAAGAAAACACACTAGGAGTAGAGGTTAAGTCGTTAGAAATCATAGTGGCCTCACATGCCTTATCAACTACCTCACACACTAAGTGGTGTGGTTCACTCACTCCCTCGTGGATGCTCTCACTCGTATGGTTGGTGGAGTCACTCAAATGGCTCTCAACCTCACATAGGAGAAGTGGCATGCTCTCATGTATGGGGCTAGTAGTGGTCACTCTCATCCTCTCAAAGGAAATGCTCTTAATGTCACATATGGTGGAGTCACTCGTATCACTCATGTGGTGGTGGCTCTCCTCACATGGGAATTGGGGCATCTTCTCATATGTGGGTGTCGGAGAGATGTAGGTGCAAACGTCTCCATGCTCAACTCCAATCGTCTCCTCATCCATAACGCCTCCAAAGATGAATGCCGTAGGAGGTGGCAATTCATCACTCTCCTCTGAGATCAAAGAGGACTCATGTGCGCTCGCGTAGCTTGACTCGGAGTAGTAGTCATATTTGGGCGCCGTCTTCATGTTGTTGAAGAGGTTCATGCTCGTCGCCTTGGTCGAAGGGGATGGCCCTTTCTCGACCTTCTTGTCGCCGTCTTGATGTGGGGAGCTTCCAAAGCTGGAAGTGTCACCCTCGCTCGTAGGTGGTCGCCTTGTAGTTGGAGATGTCGATGTAGGCGAACTCACGGGAAGTAGGCGAAGATGCCGTACGTCCAAAGGCGAAGATGCCTTGATAGCACTTGGCGAAGATGCCAAAGTGGTGGTTGTAGCCGTAGCTCCTTCTTGGGTGTGCTTGTCGCGCGGTCTTCTTATGTGCTTTTGAAGCTTGGGCTTGGCGTGAAGTAGAGCGTCTTCGGACTTGTAGGTATGCGCTTGTCGAGCATCTTCAAGATGATGATGTCGTTGTCGTGCTTGAGCTCTTGGTAGATGTCGTTCGTCGTCGTCGTGCACATGATGCTTGGAGGTGATTTGCCCTTCATGACGATGTCGATGGTCGCCATGGCGGTGTGGACGTGAAAGACTTGCACTTGCATCATGTGTGCGCTCCAAAGACTTGTGACTTGAACGTCGCCGCCGAGAGGATGACGAAGGGGAAGAAGACTTGTAATCGACCACCAAGTGTCAGAGCTCCGCCATTTGTTTGTTGAAGGAGTCGCACATGTCGTCGAAGGAAGCCATTGTCCTTGGCTCGAAGTGTTGTAGTTCGATGGCGATGTTGCCCAAGCACTCTTGCATTTCTCGTTGTAGTCCGATGGTTTTCGCGTGGATGTCCTTGTTCGCGCCGTCGATGTCGAAGACCGGAGATGAAATGCCTTTCCTATCCATCACAAGACGCTAGCGAGTATGAGTGGGAGAAAGAGAAGAACTATACCAAATGTACCTTGACCGATGTTGAAGATGGATCAATGATCACTCAAATGTGGAACAAGGAAATAGCACAATTGGTACCAATTCTTGTCGGTTTCTCACACCTACACAAGTAAAGCTGATGGTGGAGCTCGGTGAGGATAGTGGCACAAAAATTTGATGCAAAATGTTAGCAAGAGTCAATAAAGTTGAAAAAGATTCACAAATTCGCAAGTGAAACAAGTAGACCAATAGCAATATGGGTGCACACGGAAACACAAACACGGATAGATAGATGGGGTCGTGCAACCAAGGAATGAGCCAAAATGTGGAATCCACGAAAATGCTCTTGTTGCACAACACTAGAGAGACGCTAGCGCGATTGCACAATAGGCGGATATGAAATTGTGCACAACCTACTAAGTAAAATGCAACGACTTCTATCCCAAGTATGCTATATGTATGGTATTTCGGTGGTATGATCCAAAATGATCGAGTATGACAATCTTAATGTAGTATAATGCTATGGTTCTTGCTTAAAAGCTCTTTGCTTATCTTTTATTCTCTTTTTTTATATGGCCACGATGCACAAACCAAGATAGCAATTGTGTATATGCGGGAACAATCTTGTGACACAAGGGGTGATATGATGATACCAATATGATATGGTATGTATGCAATGGAAGGCGGATCGATGATCACTAATGTGCACAAGTAACGTTGCCGACAATACTCAAAGGCTAGTCTCGATAAGTAAGTGACGCAAAATGGGCTAGGGGTTAACAATGCAATTGCAAGGGAATATACAATGATGTCGTCGAGGTTACCGTCCGAGTCGATGATGAGAGGCGGTGTTCTTGATGTAGATTCATTCCTAATTAGCCGAAACACCTTAGGAAACGGAAAAACCACAACTCAAAATCTCAAGGAAAAAAGTCAAATGGTGGTAGCGGCAATGCCGTGGTGGTTGCGGAAGTGGAATGATGGGCTATACACGATGTCGGAGTTGAAGTCACGGTCCCTAAGTAGCCGAAACACCTTAGGAGACACAAGCCACAACTCAAACAAGCTCAACAAAATTGGGTTAGGTTGGGTTGTCGGAAATGTATAGTGGGCAATGGGTATGCGGAAGTGGTGGTGGTGGTTGATGAAGAAGCGATTGTCCCTAAGTAGCCTAAACACCTTAGGAGACTCAAATCACTACTCAAGCAACCACAAATGCTATGATGGACAAAATGGGTTAGGTTGCGGAAGGCTATGGTGGCTATGCGGATGATATGGTGGAGGGCCTATACAAACTTGTCAAATTTGACAAAATTTGATGGAGTAAAATGATGATGGTAGTATTTTTCTGGTATGGGGAATGTCAAGAGCTTCAAAACGAGCTCAAGAACGTCCAAATCGGAGTTCGTATGAATTAGTTATGACCAAAACAAAAATCAGCCGAAGTCAAAATCTGGGTGTACCGGACGTCCGGAAAAGACCGGAAATCCGGTATTTTCTTCTGTATATGTGGTTCCGGTCGTCCGGTGAGTTCCGGATGTCCGGTGCTTCGTGAGGGTCCAGACGTCCGGTAAAACGCCGGTCGTCCGGTGGGTCGGGGTCAACGCGAGATTTGAGTTCCGGGACGCGATTTTGGACGGAAAATGAAGATTTTGGGCTCGAAATTGATGAGATTTCGTGGATGAAAGATGGGGAAACTTGGGGAAATGCTAGATCCACTTGAAACCAAGCAAATCCATGGATCAAAATCAACAAAACATCATCAAACCAACAGATCACAAAAAAAATTTGGGGCTATTTTTGGTGGGGAATTTTCGAATTTGGGGAAGAACACAACAAAAACAAGCTAGAAAACGGTGGAGGGGTGCTCCAAATTCGTGAGAAACCATGGCTCTTGATACCATAATGATGTAGGGTGGAACCCTAGATGGTCGATCTTTCACGAAATGGAGGGGATCCCATGAAGAACACGAAGAACACGAGGGGGAACACGAGGGGGAACACGAGAGAATCACTCAAACCAACAAGAACAAGTCACACATATGCTAGATCCTCGAAACACAAAGATCCATGATCAACAACGGACGATACAAACGGTAACCGGTTCTTCTCCGTGAGGAGGTCTTGGGGTATCCCGCGGGATCTTCTCCGTAGCGGAGGTCTTGAATCCGTGTGGATCTTCTCCGAAGAGGTGCCGCAGTCACTCTCGAGGAGATGAACCACTAGATGAGCAAAGCTCTAGGTATCAAATGAGCTATCACTAAGCTAACCCTCACTAGGAGGAGCTGGAGGAGTATATATAGTCTAGGGCCACGAAGGGGTAAGTGGGAGAGGGATACATGGGCCTCTGGCCCGATAACTGTGCGCAGACAGCATGTAGCGGACGTCCGACGGCTACCGGACGTCCGGTGGCTCGCGAGGGTCCGGACGTCCGGAAGTCTTCGGACTTCCGCTATTTTCCTTCTGTCGTCGAAGTCACGGACGTCCGGTGGCCTCCGGTCGTCCGGTCGCCTGGGAGTCGCCGGTCGTCCGGTAGAGGCCGGACGTCCGGAGCCAGTAGCTTTCCCAGCAGCTTCTCCGTTTGATCCTCGGACTTGTCCTCGCCATCTTGTCCAATGCTCCTAGCTGTTCCATTTCCTCCCTCTTGGTTCCTGGTCATGCATAACACATATATTTGAGGTAGTAGCCATGTCTCGCATGTAGAAAGTGGAGGTTCGGAGAGGAGCGAATTAACCTTGTGTCCAATGGTGGGTACTTGATGTCTCGTCGAAGTGAACATGGGGATGATCGTGGGATGCTCCGCATCACCAAAGACCCCCTCCACAACAGCCCACCAACCCAGCACAACCATTCCCATCATCTCGGCCGTTGAATTGTGATCGCGTGGCCGAAAACCGCTCCCCATTTGGAGTCTCCTAGCTCCTTGTGCCTATAAAAACGTCTCCCCCGTCCAAATTTTCGAGCAAAACCCTAGCCTCCTCCTAGCTCCAGCCGCCGCCTTGTTTTCCGTTCCGGGCGGACGTGTCCGTTCGCGCCGGACATAGTTCTGCCGCCGACCCACCGCGCCGGCCCGCGGGGCCCAGCGCCGGCCCGCCACCGCCGCCTCCGGGCCCGTCAGCCCCGCGCCGCAGCTTCGCATCCCCGCCGCCTCCGGTCGACGCCCCGTCGCCACGGCCGCGGCGGCCACCGCGCCGCCACCCGCAGGCGGCCGGAGCACCGTCCGCCGCCGCCGGCGCAAGACCCCGCCGCCGCCGGCCCTCAGAGCGCCGCCGCCCGAGCTCAAGAGAGCCTCGTCGCCGGCCGAGCCCCGGCCTCCTTTGAGCCCTCGCCGCCGGGAGGGCGCCGCCCGTCGAGCCTCCTCGCCGGCCACCTGCGTCGTTTCCCCGCCGGCGTCGTCCCACCGGCTGGATCGAGCCACCGGTTTGGCAGCGATCCAGATCGATCCCGATCCATTTCCTGCGGGCAGGAACCCTAACGGATCGACCCGTTGACCCGCGACCCGGACCCGTTTGACCCGACCCGCGTGGACTCCAGTGAGGTTGACCCTTGTGTTTTTTTACTAAGTCTTTTAGTGTTTTTCATTGTCTGATGCATTTTTGTGATGATGATAACTTTTACTGTGCTTGTCCGTTTTGTGCGTATGATATGTCAAAATGATCGTGGTGATGTGTACTATTTTTTGTTCCATTGTGTCATGCTGGTTTGAGTCCATCTAGATGTCTTAATCATCATGACAAGAGTGCTATATGATATAAACTGCTGCTATTAGTTATTTTCATGCCATGCTTGAAATGTGATAACTTGGTGCATGTTTATCCAAATGAAGCAAATGATATGTCCAAATGTTCATCATGAGATGCTCTACATGTTGGTTGCTATAGCATGCTTGTTAGAGTTCAGTTTGCCATGTTTATCCCTATTGCAAATGTGTATGTGGCTGTTATGTTTTGTAACTTGTTACGAGATGCCTAGTTGAGGAGCTCGTTGCTATTGTTGTGTTTGTCCCCATGTTGCATGCTCATATGTTTTGGACTCCCCATCATCTGTTCTTTGCTTTGGTGCAAACCACTTGCCATGTTGTGCTTTGAGGGGACTTAAACATGCTCACAAACATGCCATGATAATATTGCTGTTTTAACACTTAGTGAAATTTCACTAAGTCTGGAATCTGTAATATCCTGATGCTATGTTTGTTGTTGTCCTAGGCAAATCCATGTTAGTTTTGGGGTGGCTATTGATCATTCCTTGTTGTATATGTTGTTGTCTATCCATCCATGCCCTCACATGCTCATTTGGGTTGCTGTAGCATATTTAATTCTTGCTCCCAAGTTGCTATAAAATACTGCTGTCAGATTTTTATTGTCATGTTCAAAATGTTGTAGCTTGTTGCTATTGATCCATGCCTCCTATGGAGTTGCTCCAATGGAGTTGTTTGCTGTAGGATATGTCTACTTCATGTCCATGCTTCTTGTCACCATGTTTGAGTGCTGTAGAATATATATTTATTGCTCCAAAGTTGCTATGTGGCTGTTAATTTCAGCTTTGCTTTGTTTCTTGTTTCAGGTGTATCTTTTAGCCCGTTGCTCCGATTTGAGCAAGTCCTATATGAAACTTGTGTGGTTTTGCATGTAGATTCATAATGTCATCTTGTTAACATGTTTCGGGTATGTTTGCTTGATGTTTGGGTGCATCTTGCACCGTTGCCATGCTTATCTTGTTTTGATCATATCTTCTAGACCGTAGCTCCGTTTTAAATAAACTTTATATGAAACTTGACTAGAACTTCGTGTAGATTGTCATGGTGCATGTTAACTTGCTGTTTAACAACTTTAACTTAAGGTTTGTTTAGATCTGGACTAATTTCAAACTATGCATATGAGGACTTACCGGATTTGTCTTAAGTAGTTTCCGGCCTCATTTAAACCTGCTGTTTCTTGTGTTGTTTCTCTGTGCTTCCTACCTTGCCATGTTATGCATCCTAAATAGACTTGTCTTGCATCCTACTTGCTTGAGTAAATTGTCTTGTTCTTGTGCTGTTTCTCTGCGTTTCCTATGTTGTCATGTTGTGCATCCTAAGTGCATCCGCGGTGCTTCCTTTGTGCATAAGTCATGCATCCTGTAGTTTGTGCACTGCACCTTGTTTGATTTCGTGCCTCGTGTGTTATTGTGTTGAGTAGAGCCGGAAGCCGAGACCGAGTACGGGAACGAGGTTACTACCGAGGTTGAGAACGAGGAGCCCTCTTACGATCCCATCGACGACTCGACAGGCAAGATGACCTGACCCAGATATCATTACTATCTTTGCCTATTGCTAGAAGTCTCGCTCTTTAGCTTATTTCCTCGATGCCCATGTTTGTCTGTCAGCCTCCTATTGTAACCATGATCTGTCTAACCACCCTACCTATGCAAACCTTTGATTGGCTACATAGGCTTCGCTCAGCCCCTCTTATAGCATTGCTAGTTGCAGGAGAAGATTTGAAGATTCTTGCTTCATGTTGAAGCTTGTTGGGATATCACACTATATAAACTCTTAAATGAAATCATCTATATATTGGTAATGGGTGGAAGACTAAGCCTCTTGCTTGGTGATTTGTTCCACTCATGTCGCCTAGGAACTATATAAACCGGTGTTATGTTCCTTGATTATGCGTTCCTCACACGGTTGGGGTTATGGGACCCCCTCGATAAACCGCTTAGCGCTAAGGCTTTTCCATCAAGTCCCAACATTGGTACTATTTGCCTAATAACTAAAAACTTGCATAGGGCTTTGCAAACCTAAGTTCTTAATCAACAACCCCCGGGCCAGTGCTCCACATGAGTGTTGGTCCGAACTGAGCGGACTGCGGGGCCACCACGAGGAAGCTCGAGGATTGGTATACACCTGTAGGACGTCTCATACGGTCGTGTCCTGAGACTAGATACGCGCGGCTACTGTCAAGGTGTCGGCACGCCGGGAGGATTTGCTGGATTAGTCTTACCTTAGTCGGAGTATCTTGAGCACGGGATTCCGAGGATACTCGGGCCTTCCCACCTTGGAGTTGCGACTCCGCGGATCGTGGGCTTGTAATGGGCCAAGTTGGAACACCCCTGCAAGGTTTTGAACTTTTGAAAGCCGTGCCCGCGGTTATGTGGCAGATGGGAATTTGTTAATATCCGTTTGTAGAAAACTTGACACCATGTTCAGAACACACTACCAGCGTGAGTACCGTGACAGTCATTTTCCGAAAGGGGTTCGGGAAGTGAACACGGTGGGGTTATGTTTGACGTGTTTAGACAGGATCACTTCGTGATCACCCTGTCGCTCGTGGCTTTTCTCTTCTCGCTCTTATTACGTAAGCTAGTGCTAGTGCAGCTACAGCCTTTTATTCTTTCTTCAGCCTTGTTCCACACCCAAGGCTTAGATAGTTTTGCTACCCGGGAACGGGATTGCTGAGTCCTCCGTGGCTCACAGATTCTACACCACACCAGATGCAGGTACAATGGTGAGCTACTCAGGTGACGGCACAGAGCTGTACTGGGAGTACGATGAGGAACGTAGCCGTTACTATGTGCACTATCCCGATGATCAATAGTGGTTTCTACTAGGGGCGATCCGAACCTGTGGCTTTATGTATGTTTGGTATCTTTCATTTGAATCTTCACCCGTAGTCGGGTTGTGATGTTATTTGGATGATGTTTGACTATGTAATGAATTGTGTGACGTGGCGAGTGTAAGCCAACTATCTCTTTTGCTTTTCATCCCTATTTTTTACATGAGATGTGCAAAGATACCGAAATTGAGATCATTCCAGAATGGGCTTATACCTTTAAGTCGTGCCTCGACACGTAGGAGGTATAGTCCCATCCCGGGCATTACAAAAATTGAGCGTCTAACTAAAGAATTAGACACTCTCAAGTTAGCTCATGAAACTACCTTAGAGGATCATCGAGAACTTTTGAGGACTATTGAGAAGATACGCCATGAAAAGGTTAATCTGGAGCAAGAGCATGAGTTCCTAAAAGCAATCAATGATGATCTTCGTAAGAAAAGTTCTTCCTACATTGCCTAGCATTTACTCTTGTCTTCTTACATGCCACAAGTACAATCTAGCAACATGAACAAGAAAGATTCTTCCTCTAGTAGTAACAACAATCATGCTAAATCCAATATTGTTGCCTCTAGTAGTTCTCTTGATTCCACTAATGATTCTCTTAGCCAAGTTACACTTGAGCAAGAAAATAGCTTATTGAAGGGAATTATAGAGAAAGGTATTTACAAGAGTCTTGCCGGGAGTAAGAAATTCGAGGAAATTGTACGCAAGTGATACGTCCAAAACGTATCTATAATTTCTGCTTGCTCCATGCCACTTTTGGGTGATATTGCTATGATATTCATACACTTCCATACACTTTTGATCATATTTGGACTAACTTACTAATCCAGTGCACCCCAGTGCCAGTTTCTGTTTTCAGCTGTTTTTGTATTTCAGGTTTTCACGTTTCGAGAACTGCCCAGAAAAATCCAGAAAAAATATATAAAAAATCAGCGTATTGGGAACGACACTGCTTCCGAAGGGGAGCCTGGGGGGGGGGGGCACAGGGGCCCCAGGCGCCCTGTGGGCGCGCCCCCCTTGGGCCGCGCCGGGGGGGCGCCTCGGCCCCCCGAGAGCCCCCCGGTGCCCTAATTTGGCAGATATTTAAAGGGTCCCCCGTAACCCTTGAAACATGACTTTTTTTCGCGATCCCATCTCTGTTCTGCCGCCGCCGCCGCTTCCAAGACCGGGAGCACCAGGAGAACTCTTCCCGGCACCCTGCCGGAGGGGAGGATCACCACCGGGAGCTTCTCCACCACCATGGACGCCTCCCGGATGACTCGTGAGTAGTCTCCCTTGGACCATGAGTCCATGACCAGTAGCTATGTGATGTTCTCCTCCCGTTCTTGTGCTTCACTAATTAGTCCTCGTGAGCTGCCCTACATGATCGAGGCACCTATGTAATCCTTGTGTTGTTGCTATGTTGAGTTTGCTGGGATCCGATGGATTATGAGATTATGTTCAGATTGATCTTGAGTAATATATTTGATTCACCTCTTTTATATTTTAGTTCATAAGTAATTCTTGCATGTTCTCCGTTGTTATTTATTGCTTTGGCCGAGTAGTAAGTAGTGACTCCAAGAGGGAACATTATGCTCGATTGTGGGTTCATGCCCCTCGATGACTAGCTTGAGTGACAGAAACATGAGTCTAGGGGATGTGCTGTTGCCACAAGGGGGAAAACAACGGTGCTTGTGCCCGCGGGTGCAAGGATTGTTTACTTTACGCAAAGTTCTTTTAATGCAGTTGTCTGTTGCATTGAGTTTACACTATGGGTGGGACTCGCAACTTAATACCAGCGAGATGTTCTGGATAGATATCTCAAGGTGGATGATTTGTAGTAGATATTGATGGATTTCGGTCTACTTACTTTGGCATACCGCCCATGCTTTGAACCTCAACCTTTCTTGCAATGTAGTCAGCATTGGTTTGCGTTCGTGGTCCTGTTAATTGCCCAGCTGTAATTTGTTACCTCGCATAGCTGTTTTATCGTCTTTTGGGAGAGAGACATCACTAGTGAACATCATGTGACTTCGGTCCATATTACTATCATTGATCACATACACTATTTACTTTTCGCTATTTTACTTACTATTGCAAATTACTATCTATCACTACTATCATATTGCTTTTAACCATTTGTGAACTACAAGGCCGGAGAGATTGACAACCTCTCTGTACTCGTTGGGAGCAAAGTTATTTGTATCTATGTGCAGGTCCACGTTGATTGCTAATTGCGCCGTTAGCAGTTGACACCTACCTGTTGAACCTAGGAGTCTCTGGGGATTCGATCCTTGGCATCTTTGCTAAGGGAAAACACTTCTACTTACTGCATCTTACACCTTCCACTTGGGGTAACCAACGAGGGGTTCGAGGCCCATCAAGGAGTATTTTCTGGCGCCGTTGCCGGGGACTCCACTCTTTAGGATAGGGGAGTTGCATGCTATCTTTTACCTTTTCTTTTTAGTCTTGTTAGTTTACCCTTCATATTTGCTTTAGTTCCTTTTTATCGAAAATCACAAAAATAATTATCTTGCTTGCTTGCTACTATGGGTTCCACCGAGAACACCAAGTTGTGTGACTTCACTAGTCACAACAACGATGACTTTATCAGCACACCTATCACTACACCTGCCACTTCAGCACCTTCATATGAAATTAAACCTGCTTTACTGAACTTAGTTATGAAAGAACAATTCTCCGGTGCTGGAGATGATGCTGCTTTACACTTGAACAATTTTGTAGAACTTTGTGATATGCAAAAGTACCAATAAATAGATGGTAATATTATTAAGCTTAAGCTTTTTCCTTTCTCTTTGAGAGGAGGAGCTAAAATTTGGTTTCAGTCTTTGCCTAGAAATAACATAGATTCATGGGACAAGTGCAAAGATGCTTTTATCGGAAAATACTATCCACCTGCTAAAATTATCCAACTTAGAAGTAAAATCATGAATTTTAAACAATTGGATAATGAACACGTTGCCCAAGCTTGGGAACGTATGAAGTCTCTTATCAAGAACTGCCCTACTCACGGTTTGACTACTTGGATGGTTATCCAAACTTTTTATGCAGGCTTGAACTTTACCTCGCGGAACTTGTTAGATTCGGCCGCGGGAGGAACTTTTATGTCAACTACACTTGGTGCTGCCACAAAGCTTCTCGATGAGATGATGACCAACTATTCCCAATGGCACACCGAACGTGCTCCAACAGGTAGGAAGGTAAACTCTGTCGAGGAGATTTCCTCCCTCAATGAATAGGTTGACTTGATCATGTCTCTACTTTCGAAGCAATCTACTGTTGATCCTCGTGATATTCCTTTAAATTCTTTGATTGCTCAAGAACAAGTAGATGTTAACTTTATCTCTAGAAATAATTTCAACAACAATGCTTATAGGAGTAACTTTGGTAACAATTCTAGACCGTTCCCCTCTAACTCTTATGGGAACAACAATGCTTATCCTAGTACCAAGAACTCCAATACTGAACTAAAGAGCATGCTTAGAGATTTCATCACTACCCAAAAAGCCTTTAATAAGAATGTAGAAGAGAAACTACATAAACTAGATGATCTTTCTTTCAAGGTAGACCACTTAGCCAATGAGTTAAAATTGCTGAAAATTGAAACTTCTTCTCTTAAGGAGAAGGAAGTCATCCCTATTAATGCTACTCAAGTACAAATTAATGAAAACATTAGGATGATGGCTAAGATTAAAGAGAAATGGGCTAGAGAAAGGGAGGAAGAGGAAAGAATTAAGAGCCTTCCTACCCACCACACTGTTGCTACTATCCAAGTTATTGAGAATGTTCACACTCTTAGCACCCAATGTACTCCTGGTCCCAATGGACCTATTAATGGTGATGCTATAGAAACTACCAAACAGGTGAGCCTTAAGGACACCACTACTACCTTACTTGATGCTCGTGACCTTGATTTTGATAATTGCACTCTTACCGAAGTTATTGATTTCCTTCACAAGATGTCTAGAGATCCCCGCACTAGCACGCTTAACCTTGCCTTCACAGAGCATATCACTAATGCTCTCATCAAAGCTAGGGAGGAGAAACTTAGAGTAGAAGCCTCCATACCTAGAAAGCTAGAGGATGGTTGAGATCCTATGATAAAAATTTATTTGAATGACTTCTCTTGTTATGCATTATGTGATGTTGGTGCTAGTACCTCTGTTATGCCCAAAAGGATATATGATATGCTTAAATTGAAACCTTATGATTCTTGTTCTTTTGGTGTTCGTCTCGTTGATTCTTCCATAAAGAAACCTTTGGGGAGGATCGATGATGTTCTTATTGTTGTCAATGATAATTATGTGCCCGTTGATTTCACTATTATGGATATTAAATGTGATCCTTCTTGTCCAATTATTTTGGGACGTCCCTTTTTGCGCACCGTTGGTGCTGTCATTGACATGAAAGAGGGTAATATAAAATTTCAGTTTCCTCTCAAGAAAGGGATGGAACACTTCCCTCGTAAGAAGGTCAAGTTACCTTTTGAGTCCGTTGTACGGGCTAGTTACTCTTTTACTTTTGATAAAACTTGATCTTTGCATTATGCCTAGCTTAAAGGTATAAAAGAAAGCGCTTTTGGGAGGCAGCCCACATGAATAAATTTTTTGCTTTTGTTGTGTCTTGATGTTGTTTACTGCTGTAGCATCATCATTGTATCTTTGCTTTTCATATTTGTGCCAAGTATAGCCTCTGATTGCTAGAAACTTCAATAGTTGTGAGGTGCTGTCCAGGAAAAGATTCTGTCCTTGGATAGAAATATTCGTATAAAATCAACAGATCATCTTTTTGGTCTGAATTTTTTCGACAGCGTTCTCTATATAATTGTCTTTCGTGCGTCAGTTCTGAGTTTTTTGATTTGAATTGCAGAAGTATCCCGAACAGGTCAATTACTGCCTGCTGTTCTGTTTTTCACAGATTCTGTCCTGTTTTGCCTTACCTTCACTTTGCAAATTAAGAACTTGATTTTTCTTTGCAAAAACCTTTTGGAAATCTTGAGAAACAGTAGAACTTCAAGAATATCCTTATTTCCAGCAAGGTATAATTATTTTATTAAGGGTACTAACCTCGCTAATCAGATTATGATGAGTTATGTATGAAGGGAGTTTTCAAGTGTGCGAGGGAAGATGATAAAAAGATTCAGGAGTGTCAAGCGCTCAAGCTTGGGGATGCCCCCGTGCACCCCCAAGAAATATTCAAGGAGACTCAAGCGTCTAAGCTTGGGGATGCCCCCGTGCATCCCCTTCTCCATCAACATTATCAGTTCGTCTTTCGTTCCGCTATATTTTTATCACTTCATGTGTTATGTGCTATGCTTGGAGCGTCTTGCTTTTAGTTTTCTTTTTAGTTTTCCATAACGAGTCGGAACCCAGCATTCCTTTATGTGGGAGAGAAACACGCTCCACCTCTACCTAAAACATTACATAGAATTTTCATTGTCTATCTATGCTGTGTGTGTTCTTTGTCTTTTAAATAGCTACTATCGTGCTTTGCTCTTAGTATTCATGCTTATCTTTTCAAAGAGCTTTTACTTAGTTGGTTGCTTGAACTCTTTTTAATTACCATGATCACCTTATTAAGAGAGTTTGCTTCCGTTGCATTGGTTAATGTGTCTATGATAAAGATGCTACTTTCATGATGGTGCTTAGTAGTTCAGGTTTTCTTATGGTTAATCTCAGATAGCTGGGGGGTTCCCAATGTGTCATTGGAATACCAACTTGGTTTGTTTGCCTATGATGTGGTATGGTTTAGTAATATCTTCCTTTGAGAGTTTATTTTGATTGACTTGGCGTATGCTCACGCATATTCAAGACTGTAAAGAAAGTCTGTCAAGCCTTGATGATCTTTTGTTTCTGAGTAGCGATATAACTACCATGCCTGATTTAATATTGCTTTGTCGCTCTGCATGATTATGACCGTCATTGCTCTCTTAGTTGGTTGCTCCCAGTCTTTTGCTAACCTCCACCTGCACTAAGCAAATTAACCATGCAATACATAGCTCATGGGAAAGTAGCCTAAAAACTATTGTGGTAAAGAATATGTTGCTTATGTATCTTATTTCTTATGAGTTGCTTGCTGAGCGGTAACCATGTTTCTGGGGACGCCATCAACTGTCACACTTTTGTTGAATATCATGTGAGTTGCTATGCATGTTCGTCTTGTCTGAAGTAAGGGTGATTTACCGTGGGTTGAATTAATATGCATATTGTTAGAGAAGAACATTGGGCCGCCAACCAAAGCCATGCATCATGGTGGAAGTTTTAGCTTAGACCTTAATCCTCAACCTCTCATGAGAATATGCTTATGCATTTAAGAGGAGTCCATCATCTATTTTCTATGTTGTCCCGGTATGGATGTCCTCAAGTTGAGATTTATCAAAAACGAGAAATCAAATACGATCTATCTCCTTGGACCTTTGTACAGGTGGCATAGAGGTACCCCTTTGCGACACTTGGTTAAAACATATGCAGTGCAATGATAACCCATGGGAATCCGAGCTAATTAGGACAAGGAGCGAGCACTATTAGTATTCGATGCATGAGGCTTGCAACTTATAAGATGTTTTATGCATGACACATATGAAGTACTACTACCATTGACACAATTGCTTCCAAATTTCAAAATAAAAAGCTCTAACACTTCAAGCATCAACTACTGAGAGCATGATTGTCATTCTGAGTGTAATGTGCATTGTCCCAAAGTAGCATTGTCTTTTGCATGATTGTGATATCGTTTATTTTGAAATGATTGTATCTAGTCATCACTTAAACCTTGAAGGTGCCCCTGCACTTATGTTTTGCATCACTAAAGGGGGCAAGCTAGATATCACTTGATCATATTTGCACATCATGTTCATTGCAAATCTTTTTGATATTTCAGTTTCATGTTGTAAAACTTTCAGTCATTTGTGATTTTCTCTTGAGACAACTTAATTACTTTAGAATCATTGTCTCAGTAAGCATTTGTCATATGACTATGAGAAAGTCTTATATGATTAATAGCATGTCACCACAGAAATTATTCTTGTTATCATTTACCTACTCGAGGACGAGCAGGAATTAAGCTTAGGGATGTTGATACGTCCAAAACGTATCTATAATTTCTGCTTGCTCCATGCCACTTTTGGGTGATATTGCTATGATATTCATACACTTCCATACACTTTTGATCATATTTGGACTAACTTACTAATCCAGGGGACCCTAGTGCCAGTTTCTGTTTTCGGCTGTTTTTGTATTTTTCAGGTTTTCACGTTTCGAGAACTGCCCAGAAAAATCCAGAAAAAATATATAAAAAATCAGCGTATTGGGAACGACACTGCTTCCGAAGGGGAGCCTGGGGGGGGCACAGGGGCCCCAGGCGCCCTGTGGGCGCGCCCACCCCCCCTGGGCCGCGCCGG
>LR738713.1:263199191-263322626 GCA_902687465.1 Secale cereale | reverse complement strand
CGGGGGGGGGGGGGGGGCGCCTCGGCCCCCCGAGAGCCCCCAGGTGCCCTAATTTGGCAGATATTTAAAGGGTCCCCCGTAACCCTTGAAACATGACTTTTTTTCGTGATCCCATCTCTGTTCCGCCGCCGCCGCCGCTTCCAAGACCGGGAGCACCAGGAGAACTCTTCCCGGCACCCTACCGGAGGGGAGGATCACCACCGGGAGCTTCTCCACCACCATGGACGCCTCCCGGATGAGTCGTGAGTAGTCTCCCTTGGACCATGAGTCCATGACCAGTAGCTATGTGATGTTCTCCTCCCGTTCTTGTGCTTCACTAATTAGTCCTCGTGAGCTGCCCTACATGATCGAGGCACCTATGTAATCCTTGTGCTGTTGCTATGTTGAGTTTGCTGGGATCCGATGGATTATGAGATTATGTTCAGATTGATCTTGAGTAATATATTTGATTCACCTCTTTTATATTTTAGTTCATAAGTAATTCTTGCATGTTCTCCGTTGTTATTTATTGCTTTGGCCGAGTAGTAAGTAGTGACTCCAAGAGGAACATTATGCTCGATTGTGGGTTCATGCCCCTCGATGACTAGCTTGAGTGACAGAAACATGAGTCTAGGGGATGTGCTGTTGCCACAAGGGGGAAAACAACGGTGCTTGTGCCCGCGGGTGCAAGGATTGTTTACTTTACGCAAAGTTCTTTTAATGCAGTTGTCTGTTGCATTGAGTTTACACTATGGGTGGGACTCGCAACTTAATACCAGCAAGATGTTCTGGATAGATATCTCAAGGTGGATGATTAGTAGTAGATATTGATGGATTTCGGTCTACTTACTTTGGCGTACCGCCCATGCTTTGAACCTCAATCTTTCTTGCAATGTAGTCAGCATTGGTTTGCGTTCGTGGTCCTGTCAATTGCCCAGCTGTAATTTGTTACCTCGCATAGCTGTTTTATCGTCTTTTGGGAGAGAGACATCACTAGTGAACATCATGTGACTCCGGTCCATATTACTATCATTGATCACATACACTATTTACTTTTCGCTATTTTACTTACTATTGCAAATTACTATCTATCACTACTATCATATTGCTTTTAACCCTTTGTGAACTACAAGGCCGGAGAGATTGACAACCTCTCTGTACTCGTTGGGAGCAAAGTTATTTGTATCTGTGTGCAGGTCCACGTTGATTGCTAATTGCGCCGTTAGCAGTTGACACCTACCTGTTGAACCTAGGAGTCTCTCGGGATTCGATCCTTGGCATCTTTGCTAAGGGAAAACACTTCTACTTACTGCATCTTACACCTTCTACTTGGGGTAACCAACGAGGGGTTCGAGGCCCATCAGCAAGCAAGGAAGGCACCGGAAGAATCAAGGTGTTGGTTTTGAACGAAAGTTCAATGCCAATGGAGTTGAGTGGGAAGAAGATCAATACCCCAAGATGAAGTTTGTTCCTCAACAAGAGAAGTATGATCCTACTTCCTTCAAAGGGACACATGCACAATATGATCTTCCAGCACAAGACCACAAGCAAAAAGGCAAGGACAAGCTTCAAGAAGAGATTGATGCATTTGAATAAGATCCTAAGGCCTTGGTCAAGTGGGTTCCCAAGACTACATCAAGCTCCACTTCATCAAGTACAACTCCAACTCCAAGGATTCCCATCAAGTTGATGTGGATCTCGAAGAAGAAGAACTAGAGAGTTCTTGAGGGTGAATCCACCAACATACTTCACTCATATCATCTTGGCGAGGACAAGTGCAAACAACTTCCACATCTTGCACTAGATCAGGGAGTCACAAACCCTCTTGTTGGTAAGACAAGGGACAATGTAACCTAAGGCTTTCATGGACATCGTCTTGTGTGCCATTCACTCTATGTCCATGGATATCTTTGTCTGTTCCTTGTGGGACTAACCCGTGTAGGTATTGAAAGTGCAACTCACTCCAGTGGATTTCTCCAAATGATCTACATCAACATTGAGCATCCACATCTTCAACATCTACATGAAGTCATCATCGACAAAACCCAAGGTTAGTGCATCCCTCTTAGGGGGGATATCACATCTAGGGGAGCTTTACTCTAAGAATTTAGCTAAAGCAACTCTAATGATGTGAACACAACAATGCTTTATGTACAAGTGGTAAGCCCACTTGTGCTTAAACGATGAGTATGACCTATGATCAAATGTTCTCATTTGACTCCTAAGTCAATATACTCATATATAGATGACCTAGTCATCGCCAAATTGTTTGATAGATGCTAGAATTGAGTGTGCATGATTTGAAACATATTCTATTTGATATTTCATTGTGTGAGCATGTCGAATGCATAATTTTCTTCATTCGAGGACATCCATTTGTTGCTTTGATTGTTTGGCTCTTTTTCCTTTGCCAAATGGATGGACAAGAATACCTAAGAACTCCCTCTAGCTATCTATGCTTTTCTTGTCTCAAACTCTATTCATGCTATACATCACAAAGTTTGAACATGTATCTATCGGACCCACCGAGTGAGGAGCACTCAGTGTCACCGATCTCATCAGGGCTTAACTTCCAAAACCTCCAAAATGCATTTCGGTCAGACCAACAAATCCCATTCGGTCCCACCAAAATCATTTTGGTTGATCAGTTTTTGTATCTCGGTGAAACCGAATAAACCGTCTCGGTCCAACCGAGTTGCACCAGCCCAGTGCAAAATGCATCTCGGTGCCACCGAAACAGTTTTCTTGGTCCCACCGACAAATCTGGGTATATAACTCGTGGACAGAATTTTTGGAAACTTCTCCAACAGTTCTAATCTCGCAACCCAGCTCTGCCGCCGCTGTGGTCCAAGGATCTTCGCCATCACCTCCAACCGCCTCTTGCCATTGGAATCCATCGGCGCCGAGGGCATTCATCTCCGCCCCTCGCTGCCGTAGGGTATCGTCACCAAGTTAGGGTACGACTCGCTTGTTTTGTGTTCTCCAAATCTAATTCATGCACAAAGCAACTTGCCATTGATCTTGCCTCGTTTGCAAACTTCTTATCCAGCAAAACTAGTCTTTAGGGTAGATGGATTTCCAAAAACTTAGGGTTAGTTCTCCGCCGAACCCATCTCGGTCCAACTGTTTTGCAAGTCTCGGTGTCACCGAGTTGGCATAAGCCATTGCACTGGTACACCTCGGTCCAACTGAATTGTATCACTCGGTGAGAGCGAAACTAGCAGCTCAGTGAAACCCTAGCAAACTCGGAGCCACGGAAAACTACCTCGGTCTTACCGAAAGAAGTATGTTTCGGCTCTGTCTTTGCTTCGGTACCGAACTGGTAAAATCGGTAGCGCCGAAATGGATTCTGCAGAAAACTGAAGTTAAGTTTTTCAAATCAAAATTTTCAAAACCAGCTGTGCTTTCTGATGATCATCCACTCTATCTCATCTATATCTATCCACAGGGTCAGCTTGCAATTTCAAAAATGCCAGAAGGCAGTGACAGTCAGAACAGGTCAGAGGAGCAGGCACAATTGAGTGAGGGCTATAGTCCCAATAACTCCAGCTACTATGAGAGCAGCAGAAGCACTCCGTGTGACCTTCCAAAGGCTGCTACCAAGTCAAGGAAGAAGAAAACTTCTGACAATGAGGATGAAGATTTTGTACCTGATGAGGCCACATCAAAGAAGAAAGTTGCCAGGAAGGAGTATGGCACAGTTGCTTCAACCAAGCCTGGTTTGAACAAGAAAGCTCCAGCCAAAAGAGTGCCAATTTCAAAGGCTATAGCATCAACTCAAGAAACCATGGAGTCACTCTTGAAACCAGAGATGATGAGCCAGTAGCAACTAAGAAAAGTACCAGGAAAACCACAGCCAGAGTGGTTGGAAAGCCATCTATGAGAAATGGTGGTGATGATGAGGAAGAAGAAGAAGAAGAAGAGGATGCTGCACCAGCACCTAAATCTCAGAATCTAATGGGGGTTGCCATTAAGTCAGGGGCTGCTCCTTCAAAGCCCAAGACTGCCCCCAGAGCTGTTGCTCAAGCCACCAAGTCTGCACCCAAGAGAAGCACAAGGAACATTCCAGCTGCAGAAAAGAACAAGGCTACAATGCCTCAAGCTCAAGAAGAATAAGAGGAAGAGCAGGCAGAAGATAGTGACTATGATGAGTCACAAATGCTGAGATAACTCAAGCCTAATATTCCAAAGCATAATGATGCTCATACTACTGCTGAAGACATGAAGCTGAGAAGAGATGTAGGCTTGAGAGCATGGAGGAAGTCAGATCCCTATGCTGTAAGGAGGAGAACAACAGTTGATTACAGGTTTCACACAAAGGAGCAACACGATTTCTATGAGACTGTACTACTTGACAAGAAGCCCATTGTCTGTGACATTAAGTGGGTGGATTGGAAGTATATTGATAAGCATGCTGACTACTTTCCACATGTGCATGGGAGCTTAAGAATGACAGACACTACAAAATTTGTTGGGAAGAAGCTGAAAAGATGGAATGATGAAATGGTGATGCAATTCTACTCCACTGCCCATTTCTATCCAGATGGGAGAATTGCATGGATGACTGAAGACATTAAGTATCTGTCCACAATCTCTGCATGGGCTGCTATGATAGGTGCTCCAGCTGAGTCAGAAGATGATCCAGACATCTATGCTAAGGCTATGATGAGCTATGACACCATGCAAAACATGTACAAGCCTATCCCCAATCAATACAAGGAGCAATTCAAGTTTGGGACACTGTACTATCTATTGGCTGGACGTGGCACCATCAACACCATTCTGAGACACACTTTGCTGCCAAAGTCTGGAGATGACAGGATGATCAGAGGACATTCCATTAACTTGCTTCACCACTGTGATGTGCCAGAGAAGTTCAAGGTCATGAGTCTGATTGTAGAGACAATCAAGAGGACAACTGCTGACCAGAAGAGATCTTGTGGATATGCCCCACATATTCAGACACTCATCAACTCTAGAGTGGGCACAGACACATATCTACTTGATAGGAGGCACTTGCCCCTAAGGCCTGGGTTTGAGGATAATGAGGTGGTGATGGACCCTACACACCCCTCGTATGTACAAGCATCAGAGGCATACAAGAAGGAACAAGCTGCTCAGCAAGCTCGAGCTTCAACCCAGGCAGTCAACATTTCAAGCCTAAAGTGAAAGAGTAACCAGATGACATATCTTCTTGAAGCTACAATGCGGATGGAGAAAGGATTGGCCACCGTGACTTAGAATCAAGCTAGCCTAGAGAGGATCAATGAATATAAGTTTTACGCTCTTGATACTAAGCTAACAGAAGTACAGACCATCGTGAAGAAGCTCAAGCGTGATACATACAAAGAAGAGTTGTTGCTGGAGTGAGTTTTGACAGTGATGAGGAGGATGCTACCAGGTTTTAGAAGGTGCACCAAGGACAGAGGACTGAGACAGTGTTAGTGGGAGACGTGAGACCCACTCAGTCTGCCCCAGCTGCTGCTGCCCAGAGAGTCACACATGCATCAACTCCACCAGCCCCTCAGACATCAGCTGATATCTTCACAGAAGGAGTTCTCTCAACGCCATCTACGCACACTGGAGACAACAGCTAGAAGACCCCTGCAGGAGCTCCAGGAGATGGCTAGAGAGACGCATAGCCTATGTATATTTTAAACTTTTTCGTAACTTGTTGCCAAAGGGGAGAAATATATATAGATCATATGGGCTTCGAGAGAGAGAGAGAGTTCTGCCTTTCATTGCACTTGGTTTTTGCTACTATCTTTTGGTTATGTTATTTGATGATACTTGTGTGTAGATGCTACATTTATGGCCGTGTTGATCATACTTTGCTTGGATGATATCTCTATGTGATCATTTGCAATTGCCTTGGTGATGAGTACTTGTTATTAACTTATTATCCTTTTGAGTGCTCCACCAAGACGTATGTGATGTGTGAGATGTGACCTATGATCCTATATAGTTGTGCATTTGCATTCAAACATAAATATTTAATAATGTACAAATTTAGGGGGAGCTCTTGCCTATCACATACTTCTCAAAGCAACGTTATATTACAATATTTTATCATTTGTCGAAGCTTTGATCTATATGTTGTCATCAATTACCAAAAAGGGGGGATTGAAAGTGCAACTAATCCCCGGGTGGTTTTGGTAATTTATAACAACATATAGCTCATTGAACTAATGATTCCTCAAGCTAAATATTTCAGGAAAGTTCAATGAATGGCATGACTATTGTGGATATGTGGACCCCTCAAAAAGCTAAGGAAGCAAGTTTGGCAAAAGCTCAAGACTCTACCTTTCCACTTTTAGTGATCCAAGATCACATTGTGTCCTTAAGAAAGCCAATACTATTAAAAGGGGATGAGGTGTTGCTTAACGTGTCGGTTGCTCACAATGCTTGCTGATATGCTCCAAAACCCTCACACAACCTCTCACAAACAAGTCAAAACCAAAATGCCAAACTCGGACTCACCGGTTTTTATATCCAGTCCCACCGAGTTTCCTTTGACTTAGCCAGAGCCATAAACCCTAATATTTCGGTCTCACCGATATAGGCTTTTGGTCTCACCGAGATGGTTCTGTAAACTCTCTGTTGCAGGTTAATTTATTTCGGTAATACCGAGTTCATTAATCGGTCACACCGAGTTTTACCTTGCCAACTCTCTGATGACTTAACCTAGCCTTCGGTCCCACCGAGATGTCCCAGTCGGTCCCACCAAGATTCCTAACGTTCACATATTGGAACCTTTCGGTCAGACCGAGTTCACTGAATCGGTCCCACCGAGTTGGCCAAAATGTGTGTAACGGTTGGATTTTGTGTGGAGGCTATATATACCCCTCCACCCCTCTTAATTCATGGAGAGAGTGATGCGGAGCATCCCGAGGTCATTCCCATGGACCCTCCTTCACCTCGTCAAGTGCCTCAAGGACCAATGACACGTGCTCGTGCTAGAGCTCTCGAGACCGAGGTGACGTCGCTCCTAGCCCTACTTCCATACGAATCTTGCGAGACATGGTTGCTACCTCAGACGGATGTGCTTTGTGTGCTCAGGTGTGAAGAAGACCACATTGGAGAAGGGCGTGAAGATGGACAAGTCCCCAAGTTCACGGACGAGGTGCAGCATCGAGAAGGGCAGAAGAAGGCTCCAGGCCCCGGACATCCGGCCCCCTGGCCCGGACATCCGGCCCCTGGACAATCAGCTACAGAAGGCCACCAGCAGTCGAAGCTACAGGTCTCGGACATCCGGCCAGGCCCCGGACATCCGGCCAAGCAAGGCCCGGACATCCGGCCTCGGGACCGGAAATCCGGCGCCACTCTACAGAGGGCACCCGAGACTCAACCCCTCCAGCCCGGACATCCGGCCCCCCGCCCCGGACATCCGGTGCCCCGCGAAGCCCCGGACATCCGGCCCGTTGCCCGGACGTCCGGCCCCTGAATGCCTGCGCGCATCCTTTGGTCCGAGGCCCGTGTATCCCTTCGCTCCGTACACTATATATACTCCTTTCCCCACTTCATTTAGGGTTAGCTTTGGGATAGCTCATTCATAGACCTTTGTGGTTCCTCTCCACGAGACCGCGGCCCCTTCGGAGAAGATCCACCTCGGATTCAAGACCTCCACATCGGGGAAGATCCCAAGGGATATCCAAGACCTCCTCCGGGAGAAGACTACCTTTGTACCACCGTGATTTGACTATGGATCGTGTATCTCAATGTGTATCGTGGATCTAGCACTTGTGTGATCATATTTGTGTTGATTTGAGTGTTTCCCCTCGTGTTTTCCTCCGTTTCCTCCTTGTGTTCTCCGTGTTCGTCGTGGGATAATCTCCAATCGTGAAAGATCTGATGATTAGGGTTCCACCCTACATCATATTATGGTATCATGAGCATAGGTTGATCACGAATTTGGAGCCCCACACCCTGTTTTCTAGCTTGTTTTTGTTGTGTTCTTCCCAATTTCGAAAATTCCCCACAAAAAGAGCCCCAATTTTTTTTGTGATCTGTTGATTTGGCAAGATTTTGTTGAATTTGTTCCATGGATTTGCTGTGCCACGAGTGGATCTAGCTTTTCCTCCACTTCCCCCCGATTTTTCTCCGCGAAATCCGACGAATTTTGGCCCCAAAGTCACCGTGTGCAAGGAGTTCTTCGCGGACTCGGGCACCCCGAACATCCGGCCCGTGCCCCGGACATCCGGCCCGGCCCGGACATCCGGCCCCTGGCCCGGACATCCGGCCTCCCGCAGCCACAAAACCCCCAATACACCCACCTTGCACTATCCATCACCATTTTCGTTCGGTATCCCACCGAACCTTCCGCATACCACCACCATTTCCGCACCCACCATCGCTTAACCGCTCCGAGTTTGAAGAGTTTGTCTCCCTTTGCCTTGGATACTTGAGTTGTGGTTTCACCGTTTCCTTGGATGTTTAGGCTACCTTGGAACGACAAGACTTCGACAACACCATCGCTCAACTTCGGCAAGGACGGTAACATCGACGACACTTTGTTCATTCTACCTTGCAATTGCATTGTCACCCTATGAACCATTTTTGCATAGCTTTCCCATTGAGACTAGCCATTTGAGTATTGCAGGGCCACGACACTTGTGCACATTAGTGATAGTTATAGATACTTCATACCATATCATCATATCTCCATGTGACACAAGAGTGTCCCGCATACACAATAGCTACCTTGATCCGAGAAGCATGCATAAGTGCCCAAAGAAAGAGCTCACAAGCTTTTAAGCAAACGAGCCAACCAAAGCAAAAGGACAATAGCATCATACGCCTTGCATCAAAAGAGATCATACATCATAGCAACATCATCTTGTGCTCAAGCATCAGCACATCATACACTCATAGCATACTTGTGATAGTTAGTCGTTATGTTTTGCCTCTTATAGGTCGTGCACAAGTGCGTATCCGCCTATTAAGCAATCGGTTAGCGTCTCTCTAGTGTTGTGCAACACGAGCATTTTCCGTGGTTTCGACATTTTCGCTCACCCTTGGTTGCACAACCACATTTATCTATCTGTGCGTGTGTTCCGTGTGCTACTTTGCTAGTGATCTACTTGTTGCATGAGCAAATTGTGAACCATTTTCAACATCACTGAGTCACTTTGACGATTGCATTGAATTTATGCCACCATCCTAACCAAGCTCCTCTCAAAGCTTTACTTGTGTAGGTGTGAGAATCGACACGAAGTGGTACCAATAGTGCTATTTTCGGGTTACATTATTGAGTGATCATTGATCCATTTTCAACTTCGGTTAAGGTACATTTGGTATTGTCTTCTCCTTTCTCCCACTCACATACTTGCTTGTGATGATGGATAGGCCAAGTACATCTTCCAACCCGATCTTCGACGATTCTCAAGAAGCGAACAACTACGTCACCAAACTACATCTCTTCGGTGTCCAACGAGCTCTACATCAAGAGAGTGAAGCTATGCGCGAGTACATTGGTCAAGTCGCCGAGGACGCGCGCCAATTTGAAGCAAGAACAAAAGAGCAATTCGACATCATCAACACCAGCATGTCTACTCAATTCAATGAGCTCCGGACATTGATAGTCAACCGGCGTTCTTCTTCAACATCCTCTCAAAGACGAAGCCGCTCATTGACATTCCGACTCCACGCAAGACTCAAGTACACCTACGTCTAACACTCTTCGTCAAGCCGCACGTCAAGTTCGACATGACAACCGGCAGCCTCTTCATGACAAGAGTTCACAAGAGCTATTCGACGAGCAAGAAAACCGACGTCGTCAAAACCAAGCTACACTTGAGCAAGCACAAGAACGGCAACGACTACGCCAACAACAACAAGAGCGAGCACGTCAACACCAAGAAGAACTAGATGCCGAGGCTAACCGCCAAGCACAACAACGTCGAGAAGCTCAAGCTATGGAGGCGCAACGAGCGTTACAAGATGCACATTGCAATGTGGCAGCCCGCACTCGACACACTCGTCAAGAAGAGGATTTCCTTCGTGATGAGGTGCAAGAGAGACGCCACAAAGCAAGAATGCAACGAGAAGCTCCTCCTGAAGCAAGGCAAGAGAAACAACCCCAACAAGAACAAGAACCTCGGCAAGAGCAACATGATATGGCAAACCGCCAAAATCAAGACCGCCCTCCCAATAGGCAAGGAAACAATGACGAGCATCGCTATGGCAAGCTCAAATTCACCATGCCAAAGTTTTCCGGAAGCAATGATCCCGAAGACTATCTCTCATGGGCATTGAAGGTGGACAAGATCTTTCGCCTTCACAACTTCGATGAAGAGAAGAAGATCGCCATGACATCCCTTGAGTTCCAAGACTATGTTCTCATTTGGTGGGAGCAAATCATAGAGAGAAGAGAAGCAAAAGGCGAACCTCCTATCACAACTTGGGCTCAAATGAAGGAAGTCATGAGAGCATGCTTTGTGCCTACCCACTAAAACCGTGACTTGTTCAAGAAGCTACAACTCCTCAAGCAAGGTACCAAGTCCGTTGAAGAGTACTACAAGGAGATGGAGATTGCCATGATACGAGCAAACATCACGGAAGATGAAGAGCAAACAATGGCGAGATTCTTGAATGGACTCAACTATCCTATCAAGAAGATTGCAGACTTCCAACCATACAACAATCTCCTCGAGCTAGTACATCAAGCAACCAAAGCGGAGCGACAAGTTCAAGAGGACTACAAGTACTCCAAGTTCAACTCCAAGAACTTCGGCTCCTACAACCAAGCTTCAACGACTTCGGCTACTCCTCCTACCTCTACCAAGCCATCTACAAAGTTCGGCGACAAGCCAAGCTACAAGAATGCGACTACATTGAGTCATCCACCTTCTACCAACAACTTCAAGCCAAGAGCGTCCTCAACTACAACTCCGACCAAAGACAACAACAAGACGAGCTCCATCAAATGCTTCAAGTGCCAAGGACGAGGCCACAAGTCATTTGAGTGCAAGACCGTTCGCACCATGATCATCAACGATGACGGATCTTATGACTCCATGAGCGATGATGAGATGGAAGCACTTGAGCATGTCGCTATGCATCGCCAAGTGAATGAAGAAGAAGACCGTCAAGTGTTTTGCGACAATGACTCAAGCCCCAATCTTGTTGTCTCTAAGGTCTTGACACTCCAACACCAACAAGATGACGACCAACGATGTCACATTTTCCATACAAAGGCCGGCATCAATGGATGCTCCATCAAGGTTATCATTGATGGAGGAAGTTGTCACAACTTGGTAAGCGAAGAGCTATGCGACAAGCTTCACTTGGTCAAGACGAAGCATCCTCACCCCTACAAGGTCCAGTGTCTCAACGACGCCGGAATTCTTCGAGTCGAGCACACCGTGCAAGTCTCTTTCAAGATCGGCGCCTACGAGGACACTCTTGAATGTGATGTGATCCCCATGTCCGTGTGCCACCTTATTCTTGGACGTCCATGGCAATATGATCGTGGAGTCACACACAATGGACGGACAAATCACTATAGCTTCAAGATGAAGGGCAAGGAATTCATGCTCCGACCAATGTCTCCAAGTCAAGTAGCTGCCGACAAGCTTTTACCTACCAACCATCGTGGAGAGATTGGTGAGAGAGTGAGCCACCAAAAAGAGAGTGAGAGCCACAAGCCAAATATGAGCGACTCCACGATGAGCGACAAGAAGCAACTAGTGCTATTTGCCACCAAAAGTGAGATGAGAGAAGTGTGTGAGAACCCATCGAGTGTCTTCCACCTTGTGCTTTTATGCAAAGGGGAAGCCAAACCCACTAACACTTCACCACCTCTACCTTTAGTGTTGTCTAATTTGTTGCAGGAATTCCTGGACGTCTTTCCGGATGAACTACCTCCGGGTCTACCTCCACTTCGCGGAATCGAACACCGCATTGACCTCATACCCGGCGCACCACTTCCAAACAAGGCTCCCTACCGCGTCAACCCCGAGGAAACAAAGGAGATACAACGGCAAGTGCAAAAACTCATCGACAAAGGTCATGTACGTGAAAGCTTAAGCCCTTGTGCCGTTCCGGTTATTCTCGTGCCTAAGAAAGATGGAAGTTTTCGCATGTGCTCCGACTGTCGACCTATAAATGCTATCACCGTTAGATACCATTATCCCATACCACGCTTAGACGATATGCTTGATGAATTATGTGGTGCCACCATCTTTTCAAAAATTGATCTTAAAAGTGGTTACTACCAAATTCGCATTCAAGAGGGTGATGAGTGGAAAACGGCTTTCAAAACCAAGTTTGGGTTATATGAGTGGCTTGTCATGCCAATGGGCTTATCGGAAGCACCCAGTTCATTTATGCGTCTATGCATTTTTGTCTTCGACCCTACATAGGTGTCTTTGTAGTGGTCTACTTTGATGATATCCTCGTTTTTAGCAAGACGCTAGAGGACCATGTGACACACATCCGTTTGGTTTTACAAATCCTTAGGAAAGAGCGCTTATATGCTAATATGGAGAAATGCACTTTTGGCGTTGACAAGGTTGTCTTCCTAGGATTTGTCGTTTCTTCACAAGGTGTTCACGTTGATGAAACTAAAATTGAAGCAATTAAAACTTGGCCTCAACCAACGAATCTCATGCAAGTGCGTAGTTTCCTTGGTCTAGCCGGTTTCTATCCACGTTTTGTGAAGGACTTTAGCACCATTGGTATGCCTCTACACGCTTTGAGCAAGAAGAACACACCCTTCATTTGGGGTCCTTCGCAAGGCACCGCGTTCAATGAGATAAAAAGCTTGCTTACCCACGCACCACTTCTAGCCCTACCAAACTTTGATAAACCTTTTGAGATTCATTGTGACGCTAGTGGTACCGGCATAGGCGGCGTGCTCATGCAAGAAAAGCGCCCAATTGCGTACTTTAGCGAGAAGCTATCGGGAGCGCAACTTAACTGCCCCGTCTATGATAAAGAGCTTTATGCCTTGGTGAGAGTTTTACGTGTTTGGGAACATTATCTTAGACCTCATGAATTCATTCTTCATACGGACCATGAGACTCTCAAGTATCTCAAAGGTCAAACTAAGTTGAACAAGCGTCATGCTAAATGGAGTGAGTTCATTGAGTCTTTTCCCTATGTCATCAAGTACATCAAAGGCAAATAAAATGTTGTGGCGGACGCCCTTTCCCGCAAATACATGCTTGTAACACAACTTGAGTTGAATGTGATTGGCTTTGAGCACATAAAAGATTTATATGAGCATGATCCTTTCTTTGCAAATGCTTATGCTAAGTGCTTGACTCACACCTCTTGGGAACATTACTACCTCAAGGATGGATATCTTATGAGAGCTAACAAACTTTGCATTCCCGAGTCTTCGCTTCGTTTGCTCCTTTTGCAGGAATCTCATGGAGGAGGACTCATGGGACACTTTGGACGCGACAAGACGTTTGCTACCCTCTCTAAGAACTATTTTTGGCCCAAGATGCTCCGTGACGTCTCACGCCTCACCAACCGATGTTCTACATGCCGCAAAGCTAAGTCCAAAGCTCAGTCTCATGGTCTTTACATGCCTCTTCCTATTCCATACCATCCATGGGAAGACATAAGCATGGATTTTGTACTTGGATTGCCTAGACTCAAAATGGCAAAGATTCCGTGCTAGTTGTCATGGATAGATTCTCTAAAATGGCTCATTTCATTCCTTGTAACAAGATAGACGATGCTTCACATGTTGCAAATCTCTTTTGTAGGGAGGTCATTCGTCTACATGGCGTGCCCAAAACGATCGTGTCAGACCGGGACGTCAAGTTCTTGAGCTACTTTTGGAAAACTCTATGCGCTAAGCTCGGAATCAAGCTACTATTCTCTTCGGCGTACCATCCACAAACGGACGGCCAAACGGAGGTGACGAACCGCACGCTTTCGACGCTTCTTCGCGTGTTGATCAAGAGGAACATCAAGGAATGGGAGCAATGCTTGCCCATCGCCGAGTACGCCTACAACTGCGCAAGACATTCGACCATCGGCAAGTTCCCCTTCGAGGTCGTCTACGGCTTCAACCCGTTGTCCCCATTGGACATCCTACCGCTACCTCTCCAAGAGCGCACAAACATGAACGCAAGTGCACGAGCAAGCTATCTCAAGAAGGTGCACGAAGATACAAGAGCAATGATCGAGCGACAAGTACATCGTCTCGCCACCAAGCTCAACGTCAACAAGGCACCAATGGTGTTCCAACCGGGAGATCTTGTTTGGCTACATCTTTGCAAGGACCGTTTTCCACAAGAGCGCAAGTCCAAACTACTACCCCGCGCCGACGGACCTTTCAAGGTGCTAGCACGCTACAACAACAACACCTACAAGATCGTCATTCCACGCGACAAGTACTCCGTGAGCGACACTTTCAACATCCAGGATCTATCTCCTTTCCATGGTGATGAAGATTTTGATCCGAGGTCGGATCTTTCCCAAGGGAGGGGAGATGATGCGGAGCATCCCGAGGTCATTCCCATGGACCCTCCTTCACCTCGTCAAGTGCCTCAAGGACCAATGACACGTGCTCGTGCTAGAGCTCTCGAGACCGAGGTGACGTCGCTCCTAGCCCTACTTCCATACAAATCTTGCGAGACATGGTTGCTACCTCAGACGGATGTGCTTTGTGTGCTCAGGTGTGAAGAAGACCACATTGGAGAAGGGCGTGAAGATGGACAAGTCCCCAAGTTCACGAACGAGGTGCAGCATCGAGAAGGGCAGAAGAAGGCTCCAGGCCCCGGACATCCGGCCCCCTGGCCCGGACATACGGCCCCTGGACAATCAGCTACAGAAGGCCACCAGCAGTCGAAGCTACACGTCCCGGACATCCGGCCAGGCCCTGGACATCCGACCAAGCAAGGCCCGGACATCCGGCCTCGGGCCCGGAAATCCGGCGCCACTCTACAGAGGGCACTCGAGACTCAACCCCTCCAGCCCAGACATCCGGCCCCTCGCCTCGGACATCCGGCGCCACGCGAAGCCCCGGACATCCGGCCCGTCGCCCGGACGTCCGGCCCCTGAATGCCTGCGCGCATCCTTTGGGCCAAGGCCCGTGTATCCCTTTGCTCCGTACACTATATATACTCCTTTCCCCACTTCGTTTAGGGTTAGCTTTGGGATAGCTCATTCATAGACCTTTGTGGTTCCTCTCCACGAGACCGATGGCATCCTCGTCACCTTCGTCGGCGTTGCCACCGGCGCCTTGGGATCCAGCGCTCCTCGTCGCGCTGCACACCGCCCGTACGCCGAACAACTACACTGGATGCGGTTATTAGTACATGGACACCAGGGCCACGGCTCACATGTTTGCTCATCCTGGTAATCTTGCCTCCTTCACTCCCGTCACCATCGACCACCACATCATTGTCGGCGACGGTTCCACCCTTCCCATTACACATGTCAGGCAAACTTCTTTTCTTTCTAATTCCATGCTTTTATCTTTGTCTAACATACATGTGTCACCTCATCTTATTAAGAATTTTATTTCCGTTCATTGTTTCACTTGTGGAAATCATGTTACTGTTGAATTTGACGAGCTTGGATTTTGTGTCAAGGATGCTCTAACTAGGATGGTACTTCACCGATGTGACCGCCCTGACGAGCTCTATCCGAGGCATCCGCCTTCCTCCACTACCACCGCACGGGTCGCTCTCTCCGCTGGCGTTGATCTCTGGCACGCTCGTTTGGGTCATCCCAACCCCGTCACTCTTCGTCATATCCTTAGGAGTTTTAGTTTTAGTTGTAATAAGGTCGAGGATCACACTTGTCATGCCTGTCGTGTCAGCAAACATGTTTGTCTCCGTTTAATAACTCCACTAGCATTACTTCTTTTCCCTTTTAGTTAATCCATCTCCAGTTCCTAATAATTCGGGCTATTTATATCATCTGGTTATTCTTGATGATTATTCTCATTATGTGTGGACTTTTCCTTTGCGACGCAAGTCAGATGCACTTTCCACTCTAACAACAATTTACTCCTATGTCAGCATGTAGTGGATGTCCTATTCTTGCTCTTTAGACTAACAATAAAAAAGAGTTCGACAACCTTGCTTTCCGCACCTTTCTGTCGCACCATGGCAAAAATTTTCGTCTCACTTGCCCGTATACTTCACAGCAGAACGGCCGAGTTGAACGCGTCCTTCGCACCCTAAATGACTGCGTTCACACGCTCCTATTTCATGCTAATGTGCCGCCTCGCTTCTGGTCGGACGCACTTGCTACTGCAACACTGCTTCTTAACCTTCGGCCCTATCGCCCGTGGTGGAACTACACAGCTCACCACCTTCTATTTGGTACGCCACCTTCTTATGATGGTTTGTGTATTTTTGGGTGTCTTTGTTATCCTAACACTGCTGACACTTCTCCTCACAAACTTGCACCGCATTCCGTTGCATGTATCTTTATCGGCTATCATTCCAACTCAAAGGGCTAGAGGTACTACGATCCAGTCTCCCACCGAGTGTTCACCTCCCGGCACGTTTACTTTCATGAGCATGTGTTTCCGTTTCAGCAGGTTCCTCCGGCTGTCCCTCCCACTGCTGCAGATGTGGGACCATTGGCGTCTCGCTAGGGGCGGTCGTGCGCTGGCCTCGGCCCGTCCCCTGACTTTGAGGTGCGTCACGCCTCTCTGGCTGCCTCCAGGTCCAGTGTCGGCCCCGCCTTGACACCGCCTTCGAGCTCGACGGCCGCCTTGGCGTCCACCTTGCCGCTGCCCTCCGCTGTGGCGGCCCCCGTGGCCTCTTCTGCCGGCGCGATGTCTGAGCCGCCTTCCGCCGCTCCATCGCCGCCGGCTCCCGCGATGCCCCCTTCGACCGTGGCTTCGTCAGCCAGCGGGTCGGCCCCGCCCGTGGACCGGGCTCCCGCGGCCTCGTCTTCGGCCGCGGCCTCGACGCGGCTTGTGCCTCTTCACTGGTGGCTGCGGACAAATCACCCACGGTCGATCCGGTCACTCGGGCCTGTACGGGCGTTTTTCGCACGAGCTCGCGCTACGCGTCGGACGAGTACGTCCACGCGGCATCCACCTCTGTGTCGTTGCTGTTGTCCTCCTCCGTTCGAGCCGCTCTTCGTGACCCGCTCTGGATGGCTGCGATGCAAGAGGAGTTTGATGCCTTGCTACTCAACCGGGCGTGGCAGCTTGTTCCCCGTCCCCAGCAGGCTAACATGATTACCGGGAAGCGGGTCTTCAAACACAAGCTCTGTCCTGATGGTACCCTTGACCGCTATAAAGCACGCTGGGTTGTTCGTGGTTTCCTGCAACGTGCTGGCATCGATTTCACCGACACCTTCGCTTCGGTCGTTAACCCTGGGATGATTCACACGGTTCTCCACCTTGCGGACTCCCGTTCCTGGCCGGTGCACCACATGGACGTCTCCAACACCTTCCTTCATGGTCACCTCGAGGAGCAAGTGTTCTGCCAGCAGCCCACGGGGTTTGTTGATCCGGCGCTTCCCGACCACGTGTTCCTGCTCTAGCGGTCCTTGTACGGACTCAAGCAGGCTCCTCGTGCTTGGTACCAGCGCATCGCGGTGTTTGTACACCAGCTCGGGTTCCGCTCTACCCGCTCGGACGCATCATTGTTTGTCTAGCACCAGAGCTCTGATGCGGCATACTTGCTCCTTTATGTCGACAACATCATCCTGACATCATGTACGGCTGGTCTTCTCAGTCAGCTCACAGCCCGTCTTCGCACTGAGTTTGCCTTCAAGGACTTGGGTCCGTTGCACTACTTCCTTGGTATTGAGGTGATGCGCCGTCCGAATGGCTTCTTCCTTCACTAGCGGAAGTACGCTCATGATCTCCTAGATCGCTATGCCATGCTTAACTGCAAGCCCACTGCTACGCCCGTTGATATGAAGGCCAAGCTCTGTGGAACGGATGGTTCCCCTACTTCGGATGCTGCCTTTTACCGGTCTATTGGTTGGGCTCTTCAGTACCTCACTCTGACTTGACCGGAGATCTAGTATGTCGTCCAGCAGGTGTGTCCTCACATGCATGCTCCTCGGGACGTTCATTGGGTTGCTGTCAAGTGGATACTCCGCTATGTTTGTGGCACTATGGACCCCGGCGTCACGCTTCACGCCTCCACCGACACCGTCCTCATCGCCTACTCCGATGTCGACTAGGCGGTTGCCCCGACACCCATCGCTCCACCTCAGGCTACTGTGTCTTCCTTGGACCCTCGCTCATCTCGTGGTCATCCAAGCGGCAGCCTACGGTCTCTCGCTCTAGTGCTGAGGCTGAGTATCGCGCTGTGGCCAACGTCGTCGTCGAGTGCTCGTGGCTTCGCCAGCTACTTCAAGAGCTCTCATGTCATGTAGACCGTGCTATAGTGGTTTACTGCGACAATGTCTCGGCGGTCTACCTCTCCGCCAACCCGGTTCATCATCGTCGGACCAAGCATATTGAGTTAGATATTCATTTTGTTCGGGAACATGTGGCTCTTGGCTATATTCGTGTTCTACACATTCCTACTTCCCAACAATTTGCAGATATCACGACCAAGGGCTTGCCTACGACATCATTTGAGGAGTTCCGGTCCAGTCTTTGCGTCAGCAACGATGCCGCTTCGACTGCCGGGGGAGGGGTATTGAGTATATGTGTTGTGCATATTAAGTATTGGGTCCATCTCCTAATTTCGTTGTATAGTCGAGGTCGTGCCAACCGTTGTACATCATATATAGATGCAATTGCACTTGAGTAATACATCATGCAATTCTCATATCATACACATCTATATGTATGTCCGCGGTTTCTTTGTTTTCCTTGAAAGACATGAGGAACAATCTTTTTGGAGAAACCTTCGTCCTAACATACAATGGCAACGACCTACTCGGCGACGATAGATCCTCATTAGCGACAATGTGCACAGAAGCTCCCATACGTGTGTGTGCCTGTGCTTTTCTTGCGGGAGCCGAGCACCGGCTCAGAGATACACACACCCATGAGCTACACGCATCCATGCGCCGCGCATAGGCTGGCCGGCTGGCATGCGCGGCCTGCTAAAATCGCGTCAGGACAGTATATGTACGATCAGCTCTATCTTGCTTTTCCTTTTTTCCTTTATTATACAATATATTTATTTATGAGATGAGATCTCCTACAGAGTTTGCTACGGCCCGTTGCCTATAGGTGATGGTGTGTCTTGTTAGGATTCTTTTTTTAAAGCGTGCTCTGTTAGGATCTTGCATACAGATCGTGCATGTCCATTTTTCTGGTTTCCTTGTTTTTTTGCTATAGAGGACATACGAAGCTGCTTGGGACGAAATACAAAGCAGGTCTCGGTTTTTTTACGTGTAGTAGTATTTCATTATTTTATAAAGCGGATCTGTAAGGATTCTGCCAAAACATCGTGCGTGCTCCTTTTTTTCCTTGTTTTTTTATCGTGCATGTACCCTTTTTTAGTTTCCTTTTTTTGGTAGGGAGCACATTATCTAACGGGACAACATCATGGTTCAATATTACCTATACATATATTTTATAATATTATGTAAAAACCTTTAAATCTCAGCCACCGTTATTCTAATCAAACGGCGTAAAAAATATTAGCATATGTGGATGAACGTAATGGCTTATTTGCCTCTTGTTTTATGTATATAATAGATTCCATACATACTCTGAACATTATTGTATATTTTTGTTCTTTGGGTCTCCAATTTGATTTATGTAATAGACGCAAATACACTGGCCTTCATAATTCCAGGACCTGGAGATTTACAAGTCAATGGGTTGTGGTTTATCGCTCGTTCAACTGACGGTGGGCACTTGATGCTCATTCGCACGTACCAAATTGACCAAATCATTTCATCAAACCACATGCAATACAATGCCTGGGGCATTCGCGACTGTGATGGATATGGCTGCTTCCTGTTCGATAAAATCTCAGCTTTGTTGGCCCAGGCGTATTCAACTAGAGGCGGGTTTACAGCCTCGGCAACCACTCCATGTTCCTCAGGCTCAATTATCCGATCATCCAACCAATCATCGATCATATCACCGTCGATGATTACCGTGCTATGCAACTTTCATTCGCCAAGGGGGACTGTGTTTACTCATCGTACCATGGGTTTCATGAATCACTATATCCAGAGATTCGTCAATAGAGCTTGTTGCTAGATAATCTTCAGTGTGTAAAAGGCATCAAGCTTCCAAGCGATGAATGGCTTTTGCAAACCCGAAATATGGCGACATGGTTCATGCCAGCAGCAAATATGCACAACTTGATTCATAGTGATATATAGACTGAGCCATGTATCCTGTTGCTGTAGCATGATCCTCTTTTGTTGGATATTATGTACTTTAGTTAGTTTGAAGGATAGTTACCTTTCTTGGGATCAAGTGCATCCTAACTCACCTGCGTAGCATGTAATGATATTGATGATGGACATGCTGTGCAGAAGGCATATATATAAGTTAGGCTTCAAATGCGTACTTGTTGGTGAAAGTGTTGTCCAATAGGAATTATATTTTGTATTACTCATGTAGCCTACTCGCACAGCCTTGTAACTTTGTACTCCATTTCTAAATTTGTAGTTCTAGTAGTCCTCTATACCATATGTTGCGCTACTCGTACTACTACCTCCCTCCTGGTTTATTGATTCCCTTCGTAATTTGTGTCAAAATTTTACCATAAATTTAACTAACTAAATGTTAATGCATGTCACAAAAAATTATATCATTGGATTCGTATTTTAACATCGTTTCCAATTGTATAATTTTTGGTGACATGCATTGACATTTTGTTAGTTAAACCTATGGTTAAAATGTGACACTAAATATGACTAGTAACTGGTACAATAGTACTAGTGTACGTTGATCAAATTATTCATCATGTCCTCACATTCAATTGGAGTGACAACACGCTCCGCTGAGGTGTCACGAGAGTCCCGGTGGCGTGTTCGGTTCACCAAAGTGAGCCCCACCCCTCTCGTAGTACAACATCACTCTCCGTTCTATAAAAAATCACTCTCCCATTCTCTTCCGGTCTCCCCGCCTCGTAGCCGCCGCCTTGTTTCAATCTAGTTGGTACGATGAGAGATGAGCTACTGGAGCTGCTATACTTCCTTGCAAGTAGTCAAAAGGAAGACGTTGAAAAAAATTGATCTCAATAAGGATGCTTTTCAAGCTAAGGGGATGAAGGAAGGAACCAACGAGGCCGCTCCCGTGAGTATTTGTCCCGTCGCCCTATAGGATGATTTCAATCTTTATGGGGGTTTTCAAGTCTTTAGATTATGCATGTAGTAATGAAGCTGAGACCCAGTTTGTTAGGGTATTGTGGACTTCTGATTTGGAGCAGCACTTATCTATCGAAATCTTTCAACATTTACTTAAACAGTTGATTGATCATACATTGAGTACCATTTAAGTATAATTGGCCGATGCAAGTGCAAGAAGGATTGGCCGATGCTGCCGACTGGCGTCAAATTTGATCCCACACATCAGGAGCTAATCGAGCACCTTGAGGCCAAAGTGAGTGCTGACAGCGCGAGATATCACTCTCTCATCGATTTGTTCATACTAACCATCGACTGCGAGCACGACCTATGCTACACCCATCCCGAGAAACTTCCAGGTGAGACACGATCGGCCGTCTATTTGCACAAATATATTCCTTTGTTTATACCTCTATTTTTCTTTTTAGACGCGGACCTAGTAAAGGAATTACAATTTGACAGTTAATAAAAAGTGAAGCAAGTGACAGCAACATGCCAAAGATGTTATGAAAATGCCAACTACGTACCCTAAAACTTGTATTCGCCAATATTGCAGGTATCACACTGAGTGGCCTAAGCAAGCATTTCTTCCACCGCAACTCCAGGGCGTTCAAAAGGGGCACATGGACGCGTCGCCAGATACAGCCGGAGTGCGGCATGCACACGGTGTGACACAAGACCGACAATACCTTGCCGATGATAGTCAATGGCCGGCAGACAAGCAACAAAAAGGTTTTGGTGCTGCACACCAACAAGAACTTTCGTGAACCAACTAGGTGATGTACCAGTACCACCTCTGGGACCTGGAGCAAGAGAAGGAGCAGGATTTGGTCGTCTGCAAAATTTTCTACCAGACGAACACCAAGGCTAGGACTAAAAAGTTTATAAGTTAATTTGGTATTGGTACTTGTTCTACCTGGTCGTCTGCAAGTGCTATTGTTATTAAGGATCTTTTGGTACGAACTTGGCATTTGCTTCCAAAAATCATGTCGAGGGTCGACGTGGATATAAAGCTGAAACATTTGTTTTGAAATGAATTTTTAGGCACCTGATTTATTTATTTGATGGGTACCATAAGCACCCGCGGTTGGAATTCCCACTTCTCCAATTTTTTTACATCTTCGAGGACGCACGGGATCCATCCGGTTTCACACGGTGATAGTTGGACGTAGCACATCGGGACTTGGCTGTGGCATGCCAAGCCGAGCTGCAAATTGTTAAAAGAGAGGAGCATTGGATTTGGGCCTTCCAGAATAGCTAAGTGTCGCGATAAGCGCCTCGCATGGACTCAAAAAAGCTCTAGTCAGTTTTTTAGTTGAAATATGTAAAATATTCCATAATAAAAGTAAATATGTAAAATGCAATGAATTTAGTCCGGTTTCACTGAAAATCATCCGATTTGCATGAAATTCGTCTGTGAAACCACAAGACCTGTCCATACAGAGCCTAACCATACGAAACTAGCAGGTCCATGGCCGTACGCAAGCAAGTGCATGCACTTATTATCACGATGGAAAATTAATGTTGACG
Organism: Secale cereale; assembly: GCA_902687465.1. NCBI lineage: Eukaryota > Viridiplantae > Streptophyta > Magnoliopsida > Poales > Poaceae > Secale > Secale cereale. The sequence continues at coordinate 263,299,907 of LR738713.1, read as the reverse complement.
TCTGAGACGGTGAAACCCTTAAAAGTTTCAATGTAGTCACAATAAACGAGAGAATTCTACAAATACAGACTGATAACTGGGATCCAACAAGTATATTGTTTTTTCAGGTCAAGCAACTATCAACTAGGCTATAGACTTCCCAGGCTTGGTTTTGTTTTTACCAGGCCTAGCCCATGACGACAATGGGGCACAAAGATCCAGTAGGTATCAACTGGCCTCTGGCCTGCCATCCTTAGTTATATTTTCTCTTAGAACATTCCAGGCAGATTTTTTGCCGAAGAAAACGCAAATATTGAAAATATGTAAAGTTCCCTTTTCACCTTTACATCCTTATTTTTTTCCTTCCCATCACTGATTTTTTTGCCACTTGTTTTCCCTAAAACCAACTCAATTGTCCCACGTCTTATTAGCTTACAAAATAAAATAATATTTTATTTGGCAAATCAGTAAGTTCTTAAAAAATAAATCTTTATCATTCCGGATGAAAACAGTTCAGAATCCACCAATATATGCAAAATTAGGTTGAACTTTTTGAACGTGGTCCTGGGCAGAAAATGGGTTGTAATAAATTTCTTAAGAATTAGAAAATGTGCTGCAAATTATTAAAAATAAATAGAAAATGGGCTCTATGTTTTCCTCAAATTCGGAGGCTGACTTGTGGGCCTACTAAGTTCATGCGTACACAAGGTTTCTCATAAAAAACTTAGTCAACTGTTGACTCTCTAGCGTTAGACTGTAGATGTCAATCCAAGGACAATCATGCTTCTTCATTCTTTGATCTTCGTGCTCCAACCACCCAAACCAGCGCCGACAGAACCGCCTGCTCCCGCCTCCCGTGGACGGCTATGTTGCCGGGTAGGCCTCATGACCCCACCTTGCCTGGCCATCCCTCTACTCACTCACACCTATTGTTATTCTCTGGTGATGACAGTCTCACACTGCGGCTGAACCAGTAAACCCTCGTACGCCCCTCCGCATGGGAAACAACTGTCGAGTCTTCATGGGCTCTAGGTCGTTCCCTTACCTGGCCTTGCCAAGTTGCCGCCATCCACCGCCTTGGTGCTCTTGGTGCGGCGTGGTTAACATGGTCAACAAACGACATACATCGAAAGAGGACAGTACGTGGAGAGATTGACAGCTGGGTCCATGGCCGCACGCAAGGAGGTGCCTCCTTATTACACGCAAAACACTACTAGAAAAAAAGCTGTTAGTGGCGCATTTATTTTTGCCATTAATGGCGCACTATAGGTACGCCACTAGTAATTGTTAGTAATGGTGCACCTATAGTGCGCCATTACTATGCCCAGAAGTGCGCCATTACTATCTGACTTAGTAATGGCGCACCACATAGAAGTGCGTCATTACTAACATTTAAAAAAAAAATCAAAATTTTTCCAGATTTTTTTCCCGTTTTTTTCTTAATCTCGGGTCACTATGGCTTAATCTCGGGTCAATATGCTTAATCTCAAGTTAAATCGCACTCTGTGGTCAAACTTTCCGAAAGGTCACCCATCCTCACACTACTCCAGCCCGAGCATGCTTAACTTTTGAGTTCTATCCAACCCTAGCACCAGTTCACTTAACATGCACTTGTTGATATATCTATCATATCAATCCTATTAAACCTTGTTGATGTCAAGGACTTTGTTCATGTTCATGAGTGTGATGAAATTTCGAAAAAATATTTCAAACTTTCCGGTCATATTACGTATCATATTTTGAACATTTTTTCAAAAAAAAAAAATCAAAACCATTTTTTTCTGTTACTAGTGGCGCACCTAGCAAATGGTGCACCCTTACTAAGTTTGAATTTTTTTCCATTTTTTCCTCCTCTAAATCTTAAAAGCCCCGTATCTTTTATTCTGTTAGGTTTTTGGGGATTCTAAAAATCTTCAACGGGGTTCCCCCAGTTGAATTCGGATATAACTTTTCGAGTAGATGACTTTTCATATAAAAAACTTTTTAATCCGAGTTCGTATGCAAAAGTTATGCGCATTTTACTAAATTCCCGAGAGATTTTGCAAATAAAGTTGAAATTCATATTTGTAAATTTTCCCAACAACTAGACCACATATCACATGGGAAACTTATTTTCTGTTATTTTTTTTGACATTTCCATCATTTCCTTTTATTTTATTTTTAAACTGAAAAGGCGGTCGGGGGGGGGTTCATTTGGTGAATTTTGGATATAGTAATGACACACCTATACAAAGTGCGCATTACTATGTGTATTAGTAATGGCGCACTTTATATAGGTGCGCCATTACTAAGTTTGACATAGTAATGGCGCACCTCGTGTGCGGTGCTTCGTTACTAGTTATGAAAAAAAATCGAAAAATGAAATGTTATTAGTGCCCAACGTGGGTGCGGTGCGCCATTACTAATTCAACTAGTAATGGCGCACTATGCCCTGGTGCGCCACTGCTAAGTCTGGGAAGGGGTGTGGGGACAGGACAAAATTAGTAATGGCTCAACACACGCCAGGTGCGCTATTAGTAATATGGCCATTAATGGAGCACCTATATCTGGTGCGCCACTGCTATATAGCAGTGGCGCACCACATACATGGTGCGCCATTAATGTCCATATTAGCTATAGCCATTTTTCTAGTAGTGAAATAATGATTCATCCACCTGACTGCAGGGCCCTACCGGAAGGGCTTTTGTATGTCGCGAAAAAATGTTCCTCCCGCTCACAGCTTGGACCCACCAGCTATATCTTCGCATGCAAGGAAGTGTCTCCTTATTACACACAAAAAATGAATACTCCCCCTGCTAGCTGGGACCCTCCATATTTGCAGGCTGGCTTGTGGGCCTACTAAGTCAACTCGGACGCAGGGCTGTGTCAAGTTAGTGAATATAAATGATTCTAGCTGCAGTGACCTTACAACGTCCATCCAATGGCCATCGTGCTTCTTCAACCTCTAGTCTTCTTGACCCAGCCGCCCAAACCAGCGCCGGCCGTGCCACCTGCTCCTGCCTCCTATGGCCGGCTGTGCTGCTGTGTAGGCCTCACCTCTCCACCCTACTCCTAATCGCTGGCCTAGCCATCCCCGCACTCACCCAGACCTCCTATTATTCTCCAGCGATGATAGCCTCGCACTGCAGCCGAATCAGTAAACCCTCGTACTCCCCTCTGCGTGGGAAACAAATGTCGAGTCTTCCCTGGCTCCGGGTCAATCCTGTCCTAGGCCTCGCCATCGTCCATCACCTTGGTGCTCTCGGCGTGGCGTGGTCAACGTGGTCAAGGATCGACTTCCATTAGAAGAGAACTGTACATGGAGAAGCTGACAGCTAGGTCCATGGCCGCATGCAAGGAAGTGCCTCCATATTGCGCGCAAAATAATGATTCCTCAACCTAACAGCGGGACCCACCGGAGGTGCCTCCTTATTATGGGCAAAAAAGATTCCGCCCCTCATAGCTGGGACCCACCAACTATATCTTCGCATGCAAGGAAGTGCCTCCTTGTCCTCCCTGACAGCTGGGACCCACCCGGTTGAAGCATACGTAGCGTTATCTGTCCGATCGCGAACATGTACGTCCATAGCAGTCGATCGGTTTCTCTGCAGCGATGAACCACGACCGAGTAAGGAGGGACATGTATCGTACATACATCCACACTAAATGGAGTACACATCTAAATGGAGTACACGTATGTACAACCACGCTCCAAAAACTACGGGCACATACGTACATACGGGCGGGGTCTCGAGCGCGTACTCGCGCATATGTACGACAAGGGCTCATGTACATGCAGACGACATCAATGGCGCCGTGTTCATCGGCATCCAATCGGCAGGGTCGGAACGGAGAAACATCATCGTGTTCATCAGGAGGTAATGGAACGGGTCGTGTTCATCGGGAGCCAACCGGCTTCGACGAATAGTCGAAACTGAGTGTGGCATACTACAAAATGGAGGAAAACAACCTTTTGCTTGAGCGCATACGGTCAAAACGGGGTCCTGTTCATCGGGAAGGATCTGGCATACCGTAAAACAAAGGAAACAACCTTCTGCTTGATTAGCTACGGTCAAAACGGGATCCTGTTCATCGGGAGGGGTCTGGCGTACCACAAAACAGAGGAAATAGACTTCTGTTGGAGCGCTACGGTCGAAACGGGGGTCCTGTTCATCGGGAGGGGCCTGACATACCACAAGACGGAGGAAATCGACTTCTGTTGGAGTGCTACAATCGAAACAGGGTCCTGTTCATTGGGAGGGGTGTGGCGCACCGTAAAACGGGACTCCATGGGCTACTATTCACCCACCGTCGACTTCATCCAGCCTCCACTTGCACTATTCATCAACCGCGTCTTCATCCTGTGTGACGCCCGAAGACCGACGTCCCAGAAGATTCCAGAAGATTCCAGAGATTCCAGATGTTCCGGGTTCTCCCGTGTGTTTTATTTTGCTTGTGTTATTTATTTTTGCATTGCATCATGTCTTATTTATTTTTTGCATCTCAACCCAAATAAATTGTGTGGACCTTTGGTCCATTTAAATCGAGGGAAGAATGTCTTCTCTTTAAAACATATAAAAGCCTCTCAATATTATTAGGGAGCTATATAAATAAATATTCCATTCTTGGAATTAAGCATAACACACTTGCATATTTCCCCATGCCTTTTCACTTCAAGTTTCATCGTCAAAAACCTTGCCAATAATTCTTTTCCGTTGTTTCGAGGTTCCTCCGAAAATTCGAACATTTTTGGACACTTCCTTAATCAAGTCTTAGTTCAAACCCATTTGAATTAAATTCAAATGTGTTTGAATTATATTTTCTCGTTCATGCCTTTTCTATTTTCTCGAACCGCGCTTATTGTTATGAGCCTGAGAAAAATACCCTCTTGCCTAAATTCTTCTCCTAACCTTTTTCTTTCCTCTTCTTCTATTTTTGTTTCGGCTTCGTTTTTTTATTTAAAGAATCGGAGGCAGCCCAGCCTTTTGTTTTCCCCCTCCTAGGCCATAAGGGCCTCAGTCTCCCCAGCAGGCCCAGGCCTCCCTAGGCTCATCTCCTCCTTCGGGCCGGCCCTCCAGCCTCTTGGGCCTCCTCCAGGCCGCGGCCTCCTGGCCCGATCTCCCGAACACTAGCGACCGCACGTCCCTCCCAGCGCCCGCACTCTCTCCCTCTCTTCCCGCAGCGCCGCCGCCAGGCCAATCCCCTCGCTCCCCTCGCTCTTCTCTCGCCCGCAGCGCCCTGCCCGATTCCCCTCCTCGCTCCCGTTCCCCTCGAGCGATCCAGCAAGGCCGAGGGCCCCGTGCCTCCCTCCGTCCTTGCGCGCCCCAGCCCGCGGCCTTGCAGCGCCGCCCGGCCAGGAGCTCCACCCCCTCGAGCAGCCTTGCACCTCCCCGTCCCCGAGCCATCTCCTGCCTCGCCCTCCTGCGCGCCGCGGCCCCGAGCGCCCCGTCCTCGAGCCTCCGTCGTCGTCCGCCGCGCAGGCCCTTCGCCAGTCGCCGCCGGCCGCCGCGGGGAATCCCCTCCGGCCGCCTCTTCCCGTCCTCGCTGCACCGCACCGCGCTCTCCAGCGCCAAGACCAGGAGCCCCGTCCTCCACGCCTCAAGCAGCACTGGCCGCCAGGATCGATCGGGCAAGGCCCGATCTAGGTCTGCGCCTCGTCCCGCGCCTCCTCGCCAGAGTCCCCAGCGCCCCGTGCAACCTCCTGCCTCCTCCCGTCGGCCACTTTGTCCTTCACCGTCGTGCTGCCCTGCCTTGTGCTTTGTCTTGTTTTGTTTTTGTCCAGCGTATCACGGAGCAGCAAGTACGCCTACGCTCGAGTCACGCCAAGTACATCTACGTATGCACCGGACGTCTACGGAACATGTACAACTACCGTCGCCGAGTCCAAGTACCCCTACCGATGAACGAGAACAACTACTTCCCTCTACGGCATGTACCACTTCCGTCGCCCCGGAAACGAAGGATTCGCCAAGTACCTCGACGAACCGAACATCTACGGGAACTTGAACGGCTACATAACAAGTACCTCTTCGGAAGCGGAACGACTACTTCGTCTTCGGAAACATGAACCACTACTTCCTCTACCGTCGCCCCGTGTACGACTACGTCCCTCTACGATTTCGAACCGCCCCGAAACGATTGTTCCGAAGGTATACCGAGTCGACCCCATGGATGAACGCTTGTGCATGTGTTGTATGAAATGTTTCCCTTGTGTGCATCGTGCCCGTTTCATCTTTTGTCGTGTTCCTCGGTTGCCTCGTTGCCGACCCGTGGGAACCCGGCAACGGGATCACCCCACCTTCATCTTGTTTCACTCGCTCTCCGTTACCTTTTGCACCGGTCTCTCAACGGGTTACCGGCACCGAGATGTTGCCGTTGCATCATCTTCGGATCGTTGCCGTGGCACCTTTTTCCTTCCACCACGGTGACAAGTGCTCCTTATCTCTTCATGTCAACTTCTAATATAAACTTGCATAAACTTGATCATGTCACCCGCATCATGTTAACAACATTAATATGTTATAATGTGTGTTTGTTGTTTGCTTAATAATTACTAAACATGCTCATGGGGATTTTCCGGAATTGTTGTTGTTATTTTCCGGCCTCATTTAAAATGCCTAAATAGTGTAGTTTCTTTATGCTTCACCTCTTGCCATGTTAACAAACATTTAACCTTGTCTTGTAAATAAACAAGAGTCAATTAAATAATTATATGTGGTGTTTCGTCAATATGCAACTCGGTGCATATTGAGCTCCACTTAACTTGTAGTCTTGTTTGTGCACTTTGCCATGCCATGCATAATTAAACCGGACATGCATCATATTTGGATGTGCATCATGCCATGTTTATGATTGTGTGTTTACCATGTTGTTTGCTTCTTTCCGGTTGCTTCTCTTGCTAGTTGCGGTTTCGTTCCGGAGTTGTGAGGATTCGCTCGACTGTTGCTCCGTCTACTTCTTGGACTTGTTCTTCTCCCTCGCGGAATCCCACGCAAGATGATCATACCCTTGGATACCTTTACTACCATTGCCATGCTTAGTTGTCTCGATGCTATCGTTACATGTCGCGCTACCCATCTTTTTATGTCAGCCATCTCCTTGTTGCCATGAAACCTCTAACCTTGACACCTTCCTAGCAAAACCACTGTTTGGCTATGTTACCCGCTTGCTCAGCCCCTCTTATAGCGTTGTTAGTTGCAGGTGAAGATGAAGATCGTTCCAGGAGGGAACTTGTTGTTGTTATATCACAATATCTATAATTATTATTAACACACCTATATACTGGGCATGGGTGGAAGGCTTGGCCTTTTGCTCGGTGTTTTGTTCCACTCATGCCACCTTAGGCGCCGATAAACCGGCATTATGTTCCTTGATTTTGCGTTCCTTACACGATGGGTGGATGGGGACCCCTTGACAGTTCGACTTTGAATAAAACTCCTCCAGCAAGGCCCAACATTGGTTTTAATTTGCTCATAATAACAACTTAATTAATTAATTAAGTTGCATAGGGAGTTAGCGCTACCCGAGGTTTCTTTCTACATAGCAGGAGGGGCCAGTGCTGATGGTGTTGGTCCCAAACGGGGAGCCTGCGGGGCCGCCTTGGGGAAACCCGAGGTATCTGGTATAACCTGTAGGATCACCCATCCGGTTGTGGCCTGAGACGAGATACGCGCGGCTACTATAAGGGTGTCGGCACGCCGGGAGGTCTTGCTGGACTTGTTTTACCATTGTCGAAATGACTTGTGCTACCGGGATGCCGAGCCTGATCGGTTTTCCCTAAGATAAGGAGTGATGATATTATATTTATCACTTCAGCTAATCGTGAGAGCTTGTGATGGGCTAAGTTGGGACACCCCTGCAGGGTTATGATCTTTCAAAAGCCGTGCCCGCGGTTATGTGGCAGATTGGAATTTGGTAATGTCCGGTTGTAGAAAACTTGACAGTGGATCCGAAGTAAAACACACAACTATGTGAGTAACCGTGACTGTCTCTTTTCACTTTGAGAAGAGAACACGGTGGGGTTATGTTTGATTCGTATGTAGTTCAGGATCTTTAGCGATCACTACTTTTCCGACCGTTTGCGTAGATGCTCATCTTATTCTGGTACTCGTAAGTTAGCCACCATATTTTTGCTTAGCCGCTGCTGCAACCTCACCACTTTACCTCTTCCTACCCACAAAGCTTTGCTAGTCTTGATACCCATGGTTATGGGATTGCTGAGTCCTCGTGGCTCACAGATACTACAACACCAGATGCAGGTTCAGCCGAGTTCGATGCAGGAGCTGGTTCAAGTACTTCACTGGGAGCTCGATGAAGAGAGTGGCCGTTTGCTTGTGACGTTTTCGACGATCAGTAGTGGTTTCTACTAGGATTCGATCCTGACCTGTGGCGTTATGTTGTTTTGGTATCTTTCTTTTGGATCTTACCCTTAGATGGGCTGTGATGTTTTGAATGATGTCTTGCTTACGAAATGTATTGTGTGAAGTGGCGAGTGTAAGCCAACTATCTTCTTTTGCAATTTAATCCCTCTTTTACATGAGTCGTGCAAAGATACCAAACTTGAGATCATTCTAGGATGGGCTTATACCTTTAAGTCGCGCCTCGACACTTAGGAGGTATAGTCCCATTCTGGGCATTACAAGTTGGTATTCAGAGCCTTCTCTGACCTAGAAGCCCCCACTGATTGATCGAATCGTTGACGGTTGAGTCTAGGCACACACTTGAAAAATGTTTTGAGTCCTATATATATATCGGAGAGTAGGATTTCTTTTGCTCCTCATCTCTTTTCACTCTGGTGAGGACTCTTGACGATTACTCTTGCCTCTTCTACTTTCAAAATTGCACCAAATTTTTTTTTAGGATCTCGCGAGTATTGTTTGGATTGTTTCGATGTATTTGTGACGAGAACATTTGATGAGGACATGACTACCTTGGATACGACCAAAAATATTGCATACATGTATATTTGTGAGGTGATTTCTAATGCAAACTATGCAACAATTTATTTATGTTATCCAGAACAAAAATACTTCACAGACTTTTGTGCCATGTCTAATTCCAGGTGCATGGGACATTTGTACAATTCACATATGAAGATAAGGGAAAAAGAGAAGTTTAGGGGCTGTTCAAAAAGTTCTCTCATGTCACTTTTGGGCCAAGAGAAGATAGAGTCCAAGTCTCTCACGTTCTGCATCCAGATTCGGACTGCACAGACATACCTGACTTAAAACGGCAAGAATTCCTTCATACGGACTCCGAATTGGGTGTTTCTTTTTTTGTTGGAAACTAGATTTCGTGCACTTTCCAACCCATTTGGATTCACCTTCAAATTCGTCCGGAGCGTTGAGATACCGACGAAACAATCTGACGCTGCAGCAGAATCCGAGTCAAACTACAAGTCCAAAGGTGTTACATCACCTCCACTTGGGCCCATGAGCCTTGTACGACCTAGGGTTAGTTTTAGGCTGCCTTGGGACGTCCTTCCACCTCCTTGGCCGCCACCCCTTGCTCATATATAAGTAGATCCATCTAGTAGCTTTTTCTTTAGGATTTGTTTAGTCAAAAGTTAGCCATTGCAACTTCGTGTTCTTCGTTTGTGTCCAACGACCAGACCAAGACCGCTTACGGATCCCCACCTTTATCAATACATCATTTATATTTGCAATATTCAGATTGCTTTATCATATTCTTGCTTGTTCTTCGATTGCATGCAGGAATAGATCTTCGTGGTCAGGCTGATCGTGCTTCTGGCATTGTCAGTAACCCCTGGAGATTGGTTTAGCGATTGCTAAGGCGCAACGTCGTGCACGATTGTAGTCGGATCGTCAAAGTCGTCTCCACCAAATCGATAGTTATCTTCTCATCGAAAGATCTGGCACCTCACCTCTATCAAGTGGTATCAGTTTTCAGGTTGCTCGGTGAGAATTTCTAGTTATTCCTAGATTAGATTTATTTTCTTACCTATTGTCCAAGGAAAAACCACAAAAAAAGGTTAGATCTATTCATCCTTTGTCCTAGCCAGTCTGAGCCTTTGCAATTTTCTTTTCATTGTTTGCATTATTGAATTATCGGTTGCATCGGCGTGTCGAGTTGCTGGTCTTAGTGTCTAGTTCGTTAGAGTTTCGAGTTCTGTTCACATTAGTCACGTCACCGCTCCATCGTTATCCCTTCCGCTGTCCACCACCTCATCCATCAATTTCCACCTCGTGCTACACGTCGTTCATTGTCACAATCATAGTTGAAGTCGTTCGCATCATTGCTTGATCCAATCTGCATCTTATCTAGTTTGTCTTGGAAAGAGGGATTAAGAAAAAAAAATACAAAGAAAAAAAAAGTAAAAAAAAAGAGGAGAGAAAGAAAAAAAAAGTGGGTGAGAAAAAAAGAAAAATAAAAAGATGGAAAAGAAAGTTGGAGAGAGTGTTGTTGTATATTCTGCTTGGTAGTTGTTTTCACCATTATCTTTACTGCCGTTGTGATCTTCACTTATATCGTGTTGTCCAGAGCTACTTCGTATCCTTTATTGATGATAGTTGTGCTACACCGTGACCTCATTAGTGTTCTAGGCTCGCGTCTCTAGTCCGCTCTAGCATAGGACCAGCACAGTACCGTCGTTGATCGTTTATTCAACATTGCATCTCTGAATTGATTATTGCTAATCTTTTGCTACCATATAAAGCCAACCCAGCTCCACATATTTCTACACCGTGTTACGTACGTTCACCTGGCAATCGCTTTACTCAATCTTTGGAGTTATTTGACACCGCTGGTTGCCTATCACCAGTTGCTGCATGGTAAGAACTTGTAAGATATTGATATTTGCTTTACTATGAGCGCTTTACCACCACATCCTAGTAGTTCATAGGAACATTATTCTCGAATTTTGTTTCTTTTTTCTACTAATCATGACAGGATCCAGAGTCAACTCATGGGCTTTGTCGATCGCGGGAGATGTGCCACCACCTAAGGACATACCACAATCATCACGAGAGGTGCACAAACATCCAAATGCACATGATCAGGTTAATGTTTCTCTACCACCGTTTAATGGCCGTTTTAGACCTGCTTTATATATTGAATGGGAGTTTGACATAAATAATCTATTTGCTTCCCATAGTTTTGATGAACGTAAAAAAGTTAAGGTTGTGGTTGGTTCTTTCACTGGTTATGCTTTAGTTTGGTGGAGTGAATATTGTCGGTTACACCCTAATTATATACCTACTACTTGGATTGATTTGAAAGTTGCCATGCGACATACATTCGTCCCTGCTTATTATACTCGTGACATGCTTACAAAGTTGCAACATTTAAAACAAGGTAGTGACACCGTAACGAAATATTATGATGATTTACAAACTACCTTGTTGCATTCCTCTTTACAAGAAAGTGAAGACGATTTTATGGATAGATTTTGGGCAGGATTAAATCGTGATATTCAGGAGTTACTAATTCATGAAGAGTGTTATCCTATGGACCATTTGTTTCGTCTTGCTTGTAGTGATGAACAGGAAATAAAACAACGTATTGTCCGTAAGGAGAATAAGCGCCAGGTGCACATTCCAAGAAATGATACGGTTGTTCCTTCCACTACTAGGCGTACTATGACAGACACATCCGTTGTTGTGAGGACTACATCACCTCCACCATGTGACACATCACCTCCGACAGTGCCTACATCATCTGAGTTGATCATAAGAGGTAATGACAAAGGTACTGATTTTCCACCTCCACCTGAGTATGGTGAATGCCTTGTCAATTTAAATGAACCATGCGATGAGCTATCCACTACTTTGATCACACCAACTATTTTAGAGGAATATGTTCGTGATTTGACTTTGCCATGTGATCAAACAATTGTGAGTGAACCAATTGAATTAACTATTGATGCGAAAGAACCATTTGAATCAGGGAATAAATCAGATTTGAATCAAATACGTGTGAAAATAGTTGTGCCAATGTTTAACCATTTTGATATGACCTCTAATCTTGGTGATGGTTCATCAAGGTTGGGATGGTTTAATGATGAGCATTGCCAATCTTTTGTAACGATTAAGAGCTTCACTTATATGTGCAAATTGAGTTGCAATATTTTCATGCCTTCTACTTCTTGTGATAATATTTTGGCTTTATATTTTATGAACTACGAAAGTTACTCATCTATACATGTGTCATATTTGCGAAAATTAAGGGAAGTAAAAATGGATGACATATACATATACAACATGTACACCTTGTCTTTTTTCTTACCCACATTTCAGATTAAGCAGCGCCGAGGACGGCTTTATTTTCAAAAAAGGGAGGATGATGAGGACATGACTACCTTGGATACGACCAAAAATATTGCATACATGTATATTTGTGAGGTGATTTCTAATGCAAACTATGCAACAGTTTATTTATGTTATCCAGAACAAAAATACTTCACAGACTTTTGTGCCATGTCTAATTCCAGGTGCATGGGACATTTGTACAATTCACATATGAAGATAAGGGAAAAAGAGAAGTTTAGGGGCTGTTCAAAAAGTTCTCTCACGTCACTTTTGGGCCAAGAGAAGGTAGAGTCCAAGTCTCTCACGTTCTGCATCCAGACTCGGACTGCACAGACATACCTGACTTAAAACGGCAAGAACTCCTTCATACGGACTCCGAATTGGGTGTTTCTTTTTTTGTTGGAAACTAGATTCCGTGCACTTTCCAACCCAATTGGATTCACCTTCAAATTCGTCCGGAGCGTTGAGATACCGACGAAACAATCTGACGCTACAGCAGAATCCGAGTCAAACTACAAGTCCAAAGGTGTTACATCACCTCCACTTGGGCCCATGAGCCTTGTACGACCTAGGGTTAGTTTTAGGCTGCCTTGGGATGTCCTTCCACCTTCTTGGCCGCCACCCCTTGCTCCTATATAAGTAGATCCATCTAGTAGCTTTTTCTTTGGGATTTGTTTAGTCAAAAGTTAGCCATTGCAACTTCGTGTACTTCGTTTGTGTCCAACGACCAGACCAAGACCGCTTACGGATCCCCACCTTTATCAATACATCATTTATATTTGCAATATTCAGATTGCTTTATCATATTCTTGCTTGTTCTTCGATTGCATGCAGGAATAGACCTTCGTGGTCAGGCTGATCGTGCTTCTGGCATTGTCAGTAACCCCTGGAGATTGGTTTAGCGATTGCTAAGGCGCAACGTCGTGCACGATTGTAGTCGGATCGTCAAAGTCGTCTCCACCAAATCGATAGTTATCTTCTCATCGAAAGATCGGGCACCTCGCCTCTATCAACATTGTTCTCGATGCCTCTTGTCATTAGGGGTTGTGGCAGTGTCCCAGGGAGTTGAGCTCCGAGGTGTTGTCGTCACAAATCCATCGCGGCAGTACTAGAATACTTAAGACGGTCGACATCGAAAACTCTCCTATGCGGTTGGTGGCAAGATAACCCCGACATCACCCAGTACTTGGGAGGTAGTTCGGGAGTATTGCCATAGCTTGTATAGTGGATGCGTTTCGAAGGTCCGAGGTAAACGATTTCCGAGAAAGACTGGTTATGTGTTGAAGGATGGATACAGCTGGATGTAGGTTTAGAGTTGATTGCGCGGTGCTTCCCCTGTATCCCCAACACCTGATTGCATAACTGGAAACTTTCGGAAATTAATAGGTGGGTTTATCTAGTAGTTCTAGGCATTCTTCCAACGAATGCATGATATGAAGTTCGGGGTTCTACATTGAGTGAAGTGGTTTTATGGACTTGTTCTGATCGGGAGTTGCATCTTAAAGGGTCCTTGGCTATGCTGATCCGGGGATTGCAAAACCCTTTTGTAACACGTTCCATGAGCTTTCAGCACGAAGATGTCGAACGAAACTTCTATCTTGTATTTGTTCTATCTGTTCCTTGTTCCTTTTTATTTATCTTTTGTTCTCCCTAGTGGCTTCTCGTCAAGTTGATGTACCTACGGAATTCATTCATTCAATTCTCTGCGGAAGATGTTGTCAAGATGATGCTGCGACATATCTATCTTTTGTTCTTGTTTTGATTCTGGTATTCGAGTTGCTTCGATGTCAAATGTTGATTCCATACCTTCCTAATCGGTGTTCTCATATTTCTATGGGAGTGCTAATTCCTCTTGACCATCAAGATTTTCATGTTAATCCTTTGCAACCGGTGTGCCTTCTTTTCAAGTTATTCCGTAAGGACGCCGTTGAGAAATTCTGACGAGTTGTCTGTTTCATTCATCCCAAGTTGTCTTTGTTTTCCCCACCCTCCCACCCTTCTTCTTCCCGGAGCAAGAATTCTCAAATGAAATATCCATTTTATTCATGTGATATTTCTTCATTCTTTTCCTCAATGTTCTTATCCGGTGAATTTTCGTGAAGATGCTCAAGTGCTTCAAGTTCATCATTCTTAATTCCAATAATTCTGCCGGTGGATGTAATTCAAGATTTCGGTGTTCATCTTATCCCTTTCCTCTTTTCACTATGCTTTCTTATTCCGGTGCACCAATTAATCATTCTCCTCTTGCTATTCATATCTGGAGAGTTGAAGATATCTCAGAAGATTCATAATTCCATTCTTAATCCGTTCAAGCTATTCTGAGGATTGTTATCTTATTCAAGCCATTTAATTCAACCGGTGCAATATCTCTTAAGCAATCTTTTTCAACGGTGATTTTTTTTGAGTGGGCCCTAACCCACAGGTCTTTTCCCAGGATCTTACCTGACTCTTCTATTTTCTGGAGTTATACTCAAATTCTTTTCAAAGTGTGACGTAAGTATGATTCCATCAGTCACATGCCTTTCCAAGATCGCTTTCAATTCTTGCTCATCAATGGTTCAACCTTTTAATTCTTCATTCCGGAGTGCTCAACAATTCTTATGGCATTTCTCGTCTTCATTCTGAACATTTTGAGACCGGAGAAGTGTTTCTCTTAAATCTTGGCCCGTTCTCGTGAAGATTCGTGGTTTTAGCTTCATGCCATCCTCATAAGTGTTCCGTTTGTGAGGAATTCTTTATACCCGTCCGAAGCATTTCATGAATTCTTTTCTTTGTGATCCTCCGAAGGCCATCATTTCAGAATATTTCTTCGTTCTCAGTTTTCAACTTCGTCCTCCAACTATTCTTCATTGATGCCTCTTCATTCGTCTCCCTATTGTTACGGTGGTTCATTCAAGTTTAACTTCCATTGTTATCGTTTTAATTCATTTGTTCTTTTCATAATCCTACCGGTGGTTCGTTGAAGATTTACCCAAGCTTGTGCAAGATCTCTCTTAATTCTTTGCAACGAGAATAAGTAGTATGCCAAATCCTTTGGTTGTCATCAATTTAAATTGGTGAAGGAGATGCATGACATAATTCTTATTCTTATTCCTTCAAGGTGATTTAATTCTTTTGTCTGGAGCTTGTTCATCATATCATATTCTCGGTTCTAAGTTGTTCATCTTGTTTTTCCGGAGTTCCAAGTTATTTCAATTATATCATTTCTAAGCTCCATCTAATTCATCACAGGCCTTGAATCTTATTCTTTTCATCTTTCACTTCTCATGCTTTCATTACCGGAGTTTTCATGGTGGTTCATCATGTTTTAATTCATCCTCGAAGTCTTCATCAAGATTCTTGTTGGAGCTCAAGCATTCTTCATCATGCATTCCAATTGCAATTCTTTCTACCTTATTGGTTGAGATGGTGGTATGCCATTTTTGACAATTCCTTCATGTTTCATGATTCCAAGTTGTCAGGAATGAGATATTTAAAACCATCATTTATCCTTGTTCAGGAGATCTTTTCAACCCTTTAATTATTCATTGGAGTTATCTTGGGTTGAATTTCACCTAAAAAGCTTTCCCTAAGGATTGTTGCTATTATGGTGCTTATAAATGACCCAAGTTCTTCATTTATCATTCCGGTGAGATAAGTTTATCGCCTCCTTGTTGATCTCAATCCAATCAATTGTTTTTCATTAGTGGCTGGTTGTCACCTCATAACCTTGAGATGTTTTCCATAAGCCCACATCAAGCTTATTCGTTTCGTTGTTGATTTTCCAACAACTCCATTCGACCCTTCTTTGTAAGGATGCTCTTTCAAATTTAATTTTGAGAGAAGTTGTCATTTTCTTCTCCGTTCTTTTCTTCCCAACGATCTAGCATCTATTCTTCGTTCCGGAGGCTTTGTGATGTTGCTCTCTCCAAACCATCATCTCGTTTTATCAAGATCATGTTCTTTCCTTGTTTATCTATTTAACCGGAGTGTTGTATTCTTCATTCAAGTTCCCTCATCTTATCAAGTTTTAACTCTTTCAACCGGAGTGCTGTCTGAATCGTACTTACCCCCTTATGCCATTCTTTTAATTGTTTCGGAGGTTGTGTGTTGTTGTTTTCATCAAGTATCACTCCATCTCCTTAAGTTCTTGTTAATTCCTTCCATTTTCAGACGGAGTGCTGTCCAAATTATTTCGTTCTTATTCCTTCTCAATCTTGGTTAACCGGAGTGGTTTTGAATTCTTTCGTCATCTGTAAGCTCTTGTTTCATGTCTTTCAACCTATAAGGTTCTCATAATGTTCCTTGTTCCTCCTTTTACCGGAGTGCTCTTAACATCGTTCATCTCCGTTGTATTCTTCTTTCAATTTGCTCAACCTCTCAAGGTTCTTTGGTTTCACTCGTTTGTCGAAGAAGCAACTTTGTTTTACCTCTTCCTCTTCCGTTTTTACCCGGTGCCATCTCTAGGATCTCGGGTCGAGATCCTCTGTTAGTGTGGGAGAGTTGTGACGCCCGAAGACCGACGTCCCAGAAGATTCCAGAAGATTCCAGAGATTCCAGATGTTCCGGGTTCTCCCGTGTGTTTTATTTTGCTTGTGTTATTTATTTTTGCATTGCATCATGTCATATTTATTTTTTGCATCTCAACCCAAATAAATTGTGTGGACCTTCGGTCCATTTAAATCGAGGGAAGAATGTCTTCTCTTTAAAACATATAAAAGCCTCTCAATATTATTAGGGAGCTATATAAATAAATATTCCATTCTTGGAATTAAGCATAACACACTTGCATATTTCCCCATGCCTTTTCACTTCAAGTTTCATCGTCAAAAACCTTGCCAATAATTCTTTTCCGTTGTTTCGAGGTTCCTCCGAAAATTCGAACATTTTTGGACACTTCCTTAATCAAGTCTTAGTTCAAACCCATTTGAATTAAATTCAAATGTGTTTGAATTATATTTTCTCGTTCATGCCTTTTATATTTTCTCGAACCGCGCTTATTGTTATGAGCCCGAGAAAAATACCCTCTTGCCTAAATTCTTCTCCTAACCTTTTTCTTTCCTCTTCTTCTATTTTTGTTTCGGCTTCGTTTTTTTTATTTAAAGAATCGGAGGCAGCCCAGCCTTTTGTTTTCCCCCTCCTAGGCCATAAGGGCCTCAGTCTCCCCAGCAGGCCCAGGCCTCCCTAGGCTCATCTCCTCCTTCGGGCCGGCCCTCCAGCCTCTTGGGCCTCCTCCAGGCCGCAGCCTCCTGGCCCGATCTCCCGAACCCTAGCGACCGCACGTCCCTCCCAGCGCCCGCACTCTCTCCCTCTCTTCCCGCAGCGCCGCCGCCAGGCCAATCCCCTCGCTCCCCTCGCTCTTCTCTCGCCCGCAGCGCCCTGCCCGATTCCCCTCCTCGCTCCCGTTCCCCTCGAGCGATCCATCAAGGCCGAGGGCCCCGTGCCTCCCTCCGTCCTTGCACGCCCCAGCCCGCGGCCTTGCAGCGCCACCCGGCCAGGAGCTCCACCCCCTCGAGCAGCCTTGCGCCTCCCCGTCCCCGAGCCATCTCCTGCCTCGCCCTCCTGCGCGCCGCGGCCCCGAGCGCCCCGTCCTCGAGCCTCCGTCGTCGTCCGCCGCGCAGGCCCTTCGCCAGTCGCTGCCGGCCGCCACGAGGAATCCCCTCCGGCCGCCTCTTCTCGTCCTCGTTGCACCGCACCGCGCTCTCCAGCGCCAAGACCAGGAGCCCCGTCCTCCACGCCTCAAGCAGCACTGGCCGCCAGGATCGATCGGGCAAGGCCCGATCTAGGTCTGCGCCTCGTCCCGCGCCTCCTCGCCAGAGTCCCCAGCACCCCGTGCAGCCTCCTGCCTCCTCCCGTCGGCCACTTTGTCCTTCACCGTCGTGCTGCCCTGCCTTGTGCTTCGTCTTGTTTTGTTTTTGTCCAGCGTATCACGGAGCAGCAAGTACGCCTACGCTCGAGTGACGCCAAGTACATCTACGTATGCACCGGACGTCTACGGAACATGTACAACTACCGTCGCCGAGTCCAAGTACCCCTACCGATGAACGAGAACAACTACTTCCCTCTACGGCATGTACCACTACCGTCGCCCCAGAAACGAAGGATTCGCCAAGTACCTCGACGAACCGAACATCTACGGGAACTTGAATGGCTACATAACAAGTACCTCTTCGGAAGCGGAACGACTACTTCGTCTTCGGAAACGTGAACCACTACTTCCTCTACCGTCGCCCCGTGTACGACTACGTCCCTCTACGATTTCGAACCGCCCCGAAACGATTGTTCCGAAGGTATACCGAGTCGACCCCGTGGATGAACGCTTGTGCATGTGTTGTATGAAATGTTTCCCTTGTGTGCATCGTGCCCGTTTCATCTTTTGTCGTGTTCCTCGGTTGCCTCGTCGCCGACCCGTGGGAACCCGGCAACGGGATCACCCCACCTTCATCTTGTTTCACTCGCTCTCCGTTACCTTTTGCACCGGTCTCTCAACGGGTTACCGGCACCGAGATGTTGCCGTTGCATCATCTTCGGATCGTTGCCGTGGCACCTTTTTCCTTCCACCACGGTGACAAGTGCTCCTTATCTCTTCATGTCAACTTCTAATATAAACTTGCATAAACTTGATCATGTCATCCACATCATGTTAACAACATTAATATGTTATAATGTGTGTTTGTTGTTTGCTTAATAATTACTAAACATGCTCATGGGGATTTTCCGGAATTGTTGTTGTTATTTTCCGGCCTCATTTAAAATGCCTAAATAGTGTAGTTTCTTTATGCTTCACCTCTTGCCATGTTAACAAACATTTAACCTTGTCTTGTAAATAAACAAGAGTCAATTAAATAATTATATGTGGTGTTTCGTCAATATGCAACTCGGTGCATATTGAGCTCCACTTAACTTGTAGTCTTGTTTGTGCACTTTGCCATGCCATGCATAATTAAACCGGACATGCATCATATTTGGATGTGCATCATGCCATGTTTATGATTGTGTGTTTACCGTGTTGTTTGCTTCTTTCCGGTTGCTTCTCTTGCTAGCTGCGGTTTCGTTCCGGAGTTGTGAGGATTCGCTCGACTGTTGCTCCGTCTACTTCTTGGACTTGTTCTTCTCCCTCGCGGAATCCCAGGCAAGATGATCATACCCTTGGATACCTTTACTACCATTGCCATGCTTAGTTGTCTCGATGCTATCATTACATGTCGCGCTACCCATCTTTTTATGTCAGCCCTCTCCTTGTTGCCATGAAACCTCTAACCTTGACACCTTCCTAGCAAAACCACTGTTTGGCTATGTTACCCGCTTGCTCAGCCCCTCTTATAGCGTTGTTAGTTGCAGGTGAAGATGAAGATCGTTCCAGGAGGGAACTTGTTGTTGTTATATCACAATATCTATAATTATTATTAACACACCTATATATTGGGCATGGGTGGAAGGCTTGGCCTTTTGCTCGGTGTTTTGTTCCACTCATGCCACCTTAGGCGCCGATAAACCGGCATTATGTTCCTTGATTTTGCGTTCCTTACACGATGGGTGGATTGGGACCCCTTGATAGTTCGACTTTGAATAAAACTCCTCCAGCAAGGCCCAACATTGGTTTTAATTTGCTCATAATAACAACTTAATTAATTAATTAAATTGCATAGGGAGTTAGCGCTACCCGAGGTTTCTTTCTACATAGCAGGGGGGCCAGTGCTGATGGTGTTGGTCCCAAACGGGGAGCCTGCGGGGCCGCCTTGGGGAAACCCGAGGTATCTGGTATAACCTATAGGATCACCCATCCGGTTGTGGCCTGAGACGAGATACGCGCGGCTACTATCAGGGTGTCGGCACGCCGGGAGGTCTTGCTGGACTTGTTTTACCATTGTCGAAATGACTTGTGCTACCGGGATGCCGAGCCTGATCGGTTTTCCCTAAGATAAGGAGTGATGATATTATATTTATCACTTCAGCTAATTGTGAGAGCTTGTGATGGGCTAAGTTGGGACACCCCTGCAGGGGTATGATCTTTCGAAAGCCGTGCCCGCGGTTATGTGGCAGATTGGAATTTGTTAATGTCCGGTTGTAGAAAACTTGACAGTGGATCCGAAGTAAAACACACAACTGTGTGAGTAACCGTGACTGTCTCTTTTCACTTTGAGAAGAGAACACGGTGGGGTTATGTTTGATTCGTATGTAGTTCAGGATCTTTAGCGATCACTACTTTTGCGACCGTTTGCGTAGATGCTCATCTTATTCTGGTACTCGTAAGTTAGCCACCATATTTTTGCTTAGCCGCCGCTGCAACCTCACCACTTTACCTCTTCCTACCCACAAAGCTTTGCTAGTCTTGATACCCATGGTTATGGGATTGCTGAGTCCTCGTGGCTCACAGATACTACAACACCAGATGCAGGTTCAGCCGAGTTCGATGCAGGAGCTGGTTCAAATACTTCACTGGGAGCTCGATGAAGAGAGTGGTCGTTTGCTTGTCACGTTTTCGACGATTAGTCGTGGTTTCTACTAGGATTCGATCCTGACCTGTGGCGTTATGTTGTTCTGGTATCTTTCTTTTGGATCTTACCCTTAGATGGGCTGTGATGTTTTGAATGATGTCTTGCTTATAAAATGTATTGTGTGAAGTGGCGAGTGTAAGCCAACTATCTTCTTTTGCAATTTAATCCCTCTTTTACATGAGTCGTGCAAAGATACCAAACTTGAGATCATTCTAGGATGGGCTTATACCTTTAAGTCGTGCCTCGACACGTAGGAGGTATAGTCCCATTCTGGGCATTACATCCTGCCTCCACCAGCCACTGTTCACCCATGGGCTACTGTTCATCCAGCCTCCACCCACTACTATTCAACCATCCCTCCACGGGGTCCTGTTCATCCATCCCCAACTAGCTCGGGTGTGGCGGCCTCCTCTCGGGGTCCTGTTCATCCAGCGGCAACCGCCTACTACCACGAGGCCCTGTTCATCCAACCCCCACCGGGAACTGTTCATCTAACCCCCAACAATGGTCACTATTCATCAAGAGGCAGGTTCGATCGGGTTCAGTTAGCAGCAGTAGCAAAGGATCGCTCGGGTTCAGTTAACAGCCAAGGGATCGATCGCTCGGGTTCAATAACGTAGCTAGTGAAATCGCTCGGGTTCAGTAAGCGAACGCCTCACTCGGGTTCAGTTAGAGCCCAACGCCTCGCACACACGTGCGTATGTATACAAGAGAAACGCGCAAACTTCCGTGCATCGCTCTGCCCCGACCACCCACCATAAACATGAACTCCCCGAAATTTTCCTCGCCCTCGCTTCTACGATGATTTTTTCTGTCCTGGACGGCCCAAAGAATGTCATGCAGGTGCATCTCCCGCCCGCCCAAGAAAAAAAGCCCATTTTCCGTCAAGATTTTTTGTCATACAAGTAGGTGCCCACCACATATATGATGATACGGGGTTTTGTCACAATTATCATCATAGAAGTGTCATAAGCATGACATCAAAAAAATTCGTTCGGCCAAAATATCATGGATGTGTCTTTTTTTTGTAGTGATTTAACATGCTCCCAAACAATCAATTGACCAAAACCAACAGTAGCATTAGAGAGCTCTTGGAAGTTCCTTAGATTAGTAGGAAAACCAAACACCAGGAGCCATACATCTCTATTCAGATTGAAATTTTCCAGTTGAGCCCCGCATTGTGACGTTGAACCACTATATGGATGTCATCATAGACATGCATACCTATATTGACTAGAAAATCTCTGCCTGCATCACACTCGTACAAAAGCTTGAACAAAGAGGACACTTAGAGATAGAGACACTCCAATGCGTTTGTGTGACACCCCGAGACCGATGCGCCAGGTGTCAGCCAGTTATTCGTCGTCGTTGCCATGTCATTCGCTTGCGTGTTGCATTTTGCCTTGTCATCGTGTGCATTGAAACCTCATGTTTTCGAAACTTGCATTGTCCGAGTCCGCCCGTCCTTTCCGTTGTTCGTTTGGAGCCCAGACACACTCGCACGCGCCCGCGACACCTCCGAATATTTTTTTAAGTGGCCGGAAAATGTTCTCGGAATGGGATGTGATACCCCACAAGTGTAGGGGATCACTTGTAGCCTCTTTCGATAAGTAAGAGTGTCGAACCCAACGAGGAGCTAAAGGCAGAACAAATATTCCCTCAAGTTCTATCGACCACCGATACAACTCTACGCACGCTTGACGTTTACTTTACCTAGAACAAGTATGAAATAAGAAGTACTTTGTAGTTTTTGTGGGATAGGTTTGCAAGAATAAAAAGAACACGTAAATAAAACTATTGGCTGTTGAGATAAAGAAGCAATAAAGCTAGTGATAGCGAGTGTGGAAAAGTGGTGGTAGGAGTTGCAAAATTGCCCCTAAGCAATTGACTACGTTACTAGACCGATAGCAAGTTTTATGTGGGAGAGGCCACTGCTAGCATGTCACCCCTTACTTGGAATTATATGCACTTATGATTGGAACTATTAGCAAGCATCCGCAACTACTAATGTTCATTAAGGTAAAACCCAACCATAGCATTAAGATATACTGGTCCCCCTTCAATCCCGTATGCATCAAATTCTATGCTAGGTTGAAGCTTATGTCACTCTTGCCCTCCAATACGTAGTCCTATCAACATACAGCTAACCCTATGGTGTGATCCACGTGCGCGCTCATATGATGGGCACCAAAGGACAGCAACGTAACCAAAAGCAATTTAAATCAATCATAGCAATTCACCAATCACCGATAGGACCACGATAATCTACTCATACATCATAGGATGGCAACACATCATTGGATAATAATATGAAGCATAAGGCACCATGTTCAAGTAGAGGGTACAGCGGGTTGCGGGAGAGTGGACCGCTGTAGATAGATGGGGGAAGGTGGTGGAGATGTCGGTGAAGATGATGGAGGTGTTGGTATAGATTGTCTTCACACGATGATGGCCCCGATGGCACTCCGGTGCCACCGGAAGCGAGGGGGAGAGAGCCCCCTCCTTCTTCTTCTTCCTTAACCTTCTCCCTAGGTGGGAGAAGGGTTTCCCCTCTAGTCCATGGCCTCCATGGCGGCTGAGGAGCGAGAGCCCCTCCGAGATTGGATTTGTCTCTCTGTCTCTCTCTGTTTCTGCGTTCTCAGATTCTGTCCCTTCACCGTTTCTTATATTCCCAGAGATCCATAACTCCGATTGGGCTGCTTTTTACATGATTTTTATGCGGATATTAGCTTTCTTGCTGCGAAAGAAGGGCGTCAACCGCCTTACGGTGTGGCCACGAGGGCCCAGGGCGCGCCCGCCAGCCCCCAGCCTCGTGGCCCACTCAGGCATCGTCTCATTTTGGTTCCGCTTCCCAAAATTCACATGTATTCCAAAAAAAATCTCCGTCTGTTTTTATTCCGTTTGGACTCCGTTTGATATGGATATTCTGCGAAACAAAAAATGCAACAAAAAGGAACTGGCACTGGGCACTAGATCAATATGTTAGTCCCAAAAAATAGTATAAAAAGTTGCCAAAAGTATATGAATGTTGTAGAATACTGGCATGGAACAATAAAAAAATTATAGATACGACAGAGACGTATCAGCATCCCCAAGCTTAATTCCTGCTCGTCCTCGAGTAGGTAAATGATAAAAAAGATATTTTTTGATGTGGAATGCTACCTAGCATAATCTTGATCATGTAATCTAATCATGGCATGAATATTAAGACACGAGTGATTCAAATCAATAGTCTATCATTTGCCATAGAAGAATTTAATACTCGGGCATCCCAACAAACAATCAAGTCTTTCAAAATATCAATGCTAAAGAACGTTATCCCTACAAAATCATATAGTCTTTTATGCTTCCCTTTTCTTAACACAAGGTACCCCTCATGCCCATCCTGGTGTCAGCAAAGCAATTGTTTTCATACTTTACTTTTTCGAACCTTTTCGATTCTTGACGCAATACATGAGCGTGAGCCATGGATATAGCACTATGGGTGGAATAGAAGGTGGTAGTAGACAAAAGTAGGGAGAAAGTCTCACATCGACTAGGCGTATTAATGGGCTATGGAGATGCCCATCAATAGATACCAATGTGAGAGAGTAGGGATTGCCATGTAACGGATGCACTAGAGCTATAAGTGTATGAAAGCTCAAAAGAAAACTAGTGGGTGTGCATCAACTTGCTTGCTCATGAAGACCTAGGGCATTTGAGGAAGCCCATCGTTGGAATATACAAGCCAAGTTCTATAATGAAAATTCCCACTAGTATATGGAAGTGACAACATAGGAGACTCTCTATCATGAAGATCATGGTGCTACTTTGAAGCACAAGTGTGGAAAAAATAGTAGCATTGTCCCTTTTTTTCTTTTTTTCTTTTTTTGGGCCTTCCTTTTTTTTATTTGGCCTTTTTTTGCCTTTCTTTTTTTCTTTTGGCCTTTTTTTCTTTTTTTTTTCAAGGGACAATGCTCTAATAATGATGATCATCACACTTCTATTTACTTATAACTCGATATTACAACTCGATGCTAGAACAAAAATATGACTATGTGAATGCCTCCGACGGTGTACCGGGATGTGCAATGATCTAGCGTAGCAATGCCATCAAAAAACGAACAAGCCATGGAAACATCATGCTAGCTATCTTACGATCATGCAAGGCAATATGACAATGATGATGCGTGTCATAATAAACGGAATGGTGGAGTTACATGGCAATATATCTCGGAATGGCTATGGAAATGCCATAATAGGTAGGTATGGTGGCTGTTTTGAGGAAGGTATATGGTGGGTGTATGGTACCGGCGAAAGTTGGGCGGTACAAGAGAGGCTAGCAATGGTGGAAGGGTGAGAGTGCGTATAATCCACAGACTCAACATTAGTCATAAAGAACTCACATACTTATTGCACAAAATCTATTAGCCCTCGAAGCAAAAATACTACGACGCATGCTCCTAGGGGAGAGGTTGGTAGGAGTTAACCATCGCATGCCCCCGACCTTCACGCAAAGATAAACAATCAAAATACAATGCGCGCCAATTTGGTTACATAGTTAGGAGACCATACGTGCATGCTTCGGGAATCACAAACCTTAACACCAATATTTTTACTAAACCATAATCTTTCACTAGTTCCTCCCACATATTAGCATCTCTATATTGCAAAACTATTGTAAGGAATCAAACATATCATATTCAACGATCTAAAAGTTTATGTAGGATTTTATGACTAACCATGTGAATGACCAATTCCTGTCAACTCTCTAAATAGATATAAGTGAAGCAAGAGAGTTTTAATTATTTCTACAAAAGTTATGCCCACGCTCTAACGATTATAAGTGAAGCAAAAGAGCATTCTACAAATGGCGGTTTTCTATGTGAAGAGAAACAGGTAATCCAAACTTCAAATGATATAAGTGAAGCACATGAAGCATTCTATAAAGCCATACTCAAAAGATATAAGTGAAGTGCAAAGAGCATTCTATAAATCAACCAAGGGCTATCTCATACCAGCATGGTGCATTTATTAAAAGAAAAAGAAAAAGCACATGACGCTCCAAGATCTGCACATATCACATGAATGAAACGAATCCGAAAACATACCGATACTTGTTGAAGAAAGAGGGGATGCCTTCCGGGGCATCCCCAAGCTTAGACGCTTGAGTCTCCTTGAATATTTACTTGGGGTCCCTTGGGCATCCCCAAGCTTGAGCTCTTGCCTCTCCTTCTTCTCCTCACATCGAGACCTCCTCGATCTTCGAACACTTCATCCACACACAACTTCAACAGAAAACTCGGTAAGATCCGTTAGTATAATAAAGCAAATCACTATTCTAAGTACTGTTGCAAACCAATTCATATTTTGTTTTTGCATTGTAGCTACTGTAATATAACTTTTCCATGGCTTAATCCACTGATAAAAATTGATAGTTTCATCAAAACAAGCAAACTATGCATCAAAAACAGAATCTGTCTAAAACAGAATAGTCTGTAATAATCTGAACACTCACCATACTTCTGGTACTTGAAAAATTCTGCCAAAATTAGGAAAAATAAACAATTTGTGTAGAAAGACAGTGCAAAAAGTTTCAGAACCATTTCACGTTCCAGCAAAAAATATAAAATCGCGCACTATAGCCAAAGTTTTTGTCCTGCACCGCACAAACCAACAAGCATTGTAAACATCCTAAAGGCAAACCTTGGCACATTATTTTTATAATACAATGGAATTTTACAAGGGGATAATTATTTTTGTTGAAAAGTTTCTGTAATTAAGATTCATAAAGTTTCCATGGGCATGAACAGAGTTCAAGGACGTCCCCCACTTTCACAATGCTCGTCTATCTCACTTTCACTTTTCTTTTTGAAAAGTTTTGGGTTCCCCTCTTTATTTTTTTGTTTTTAAACTATATGAAAGCACACAACAGAAATAAATGACTCTCTAAAACTTCCGGGTTGTCTCCCTGGCAGCGCTTTCTTTAAAGCCATTAAGCTAGGCATATAGTGCCCAAGTAATGGATCCACCCGGATCCCAAGGTATATCAAAGCCAATTTTAATTAGCTATGATTTGGCATTTAGTAGTGAGCATAGAGTGATATGTGTCATGCAAGAACGAAGTTTAACTCTCTTCCTATGCATAGGCATGTCATACAAGAACAATTCATGCACATTAAGTAAAGGCCAATGCATAGTGTAAGCAGTTTCTTGCAATTTTATCATGTTGGAAACATAGAGAGGCGGAGATGTAGTTCCTCTCTCATAATAATTGCAAGTAGGAGCAGCAAGCACATGCATATTATATTCATCAAAATCATCATGTGTAACGGAAAAAGGCAACCCATCAATATAATCCTTAATAAGTGCAAACTTCTTCGATATAGTGTAGTTTGGAGAACTCAAAAAGATAATAGGATTATCATGCGTGGGTGCAATAGCAACAATCTCATGTTTAACATAAGGAACTATAGCAAGCTCATCCCCATAAGCATAATTCATATTGGCATCTTGGCCACAAGCATAGCAAGCATCATCAAAAAGGGATATTTCAAAAGAATCAATGGGATCATAACAATCATCATAGCATTCATCCTTCGGTAAGCACGAAGGGAAATTAAACAATGTATGAGTTGAAGAGTTACTCTCATTAGAAGGTGGGCACGGGTAGCTAATCCGCTCTTCCTCCTTTTGTTCTTCGCTCTCCTCGTCATCTTTTTCATCCAATGAGTTCACAATGTCATTAATTTATTCTTCTATAGTTTCCTGTAAAATATTAGTCTCTTCTTGGACAACGAAGACTTTCTCAATAAACACATCAATATTGGAGTTATATTCATAATTCAAATAGCAATATTTCAATATAGCAAGATTTTCAGGCCTATAAACATCATCATCAAAAGCATCATACTTTTTAAACAGTAATTCAATTTCATAAGCACCCTTAAAAGCAACAAATTCTTCTATTTGTTCCACATCATAATAATCATATATACCATTAGCATAAGGAGCTAAGGTTTCATTATCATTTAATTTGCATGAAAAGGGAAGGTGTGGAGCCTTCATCCTAGAGCAACTAGTATAATCATATCTCAAGCATAGTTGTCGAGCATACCAATGCAACATATGAATTTGATCCCATAACAGTTTCCCTTTTCGTGTCAAGCGATAATCCCTAAAGTATTCACGTTGATGCAACGTTACTCCCATTATATAGTTGAATGGGGTTTTCTCAGGATTATCAAAGTAGTACAAAATATCTTTCACATAATGAGCATCGAGGGTTTTAGGAGGTTCCCCATCTCCATGAGTAGCAAGTACACCTAAGTTTTTTGGTATTTCGTGTTCCATATCCATAACTAAAGATAGAGAACAACTTAGAACAACAAATAAAAACTACTTAGTCATAAAGAAAACAAGCACACACGAGAATATTCACCCCACGCTATTGCTCCCCGGCAACGGCGCCAGAAAAAGGTCTTAATAACCCACAAGTGTAGGGGATCAGTTGTAGCCTCTTTTGATAAGTAAGAGTGTCGAACCCAACGAGGAGCTAAAGGTAGAACAAATATTCCCTCAAGTTCTATCGACCACCGATACAACTCTACGCACGCTTGACGTTTACTTTACCTAGAACAAGTATGAAACTAGAAGTACTTTGTAGTTTTTGTGGGATAGGTTTGCAAGAATAAAAAGAACACGTAAATAAAACTAGGGGATTTTAAGATAAAGAAGCAATAAAGTTAGGGATAGCGAGTGTGGAAAAGTGGTAGTAGGAGTTGCGAAATTGCCCCTAAGCAATTGACTACGTTACTAGACCGATAGCAAGTTTTATGTTGGAGAGGCCACTACTAGCATGTCATCCCTTACTTGGAATTCTATGCACTTATGATTAGAACTATTAGCAAGCATCCGCAACTACTAATGTTCATTAAGGTAAAAGCTAACCATAACATTAAGATATATTGGCCCCCCTTCAATCCCGTATGCATCAAATTCTACGCTAGGTTGAAGCTTCTGTCACTCTTGCCCTCCAATACATAGTCCTATCAACATGCAACTAACCCTATGGTGTGATCCACGCGTGCGCTCATATGATGGGCACCAAAGGACAGCAACATAACCACAAGCAATTTAAATCAATCATAGCAATTCACCAATCACCGATAGGACAACGATAATCTACTCAGACATCATAGGATGGCAACACATCATTAGATAATAATATGAAGCATAAGGCACCATGTTCAAGTAGAGGGTACATCGGGTTGCGGGAGAGTGGACCGATGTAGATAGATGGGGGAAGGTGATGGAGATGTCGGTGAAGATGACAGAGGTGTTGGTGTAGATCGCCGTCACACGATGATGGCCCCGGTGGCACTCCGGTGCCACCGGAAGCGAGGGGGAGAGAGGCCTCCCTTCTTCTTCTTCTTCCTTGACCTTCTCCCTAGGTGGGAGAAGGGCTTCACCTCTAGTCCATGGCCTCCATGGCGGCGGAGGGGCAAGAGCCCCTCCGAGATTGGATCTGTCTCTCTGTCTCTCTCTGTTTCTGCGTTCTCAGATTCTGTCCCTTCACCGTTTCTTATATTCCCGGAGATCCGTAACTCCGATTGGGCTGATATTTTGACACGATTTTTATCCGGATATTAGCTTTCTTGCGGCGAAAGAAGGGCATCAAACGCCTTACGGTGTGGCCACGAGGGCCCAGGGCGCACCTGCCCCTGGTGTGCGCGCCCCCTGCCTCGTGGCCCACTCGGGCATCATCTCATGTTGGTTCCACTTCCCAAAATTCACATATATTCCAAAAAAATCTCCGTCCATTTTTATTCCGCTTGGACTCCGTTTGATATGGATATTCTGCGAAACAAAAAACATGCAACAAACATGAACTGGCACTAGGCACTGGATCAATATGTTAGTCCCAAAAAATAGTATAAAAAGTTGCCAAAAGTATATGAAAGTTGTAGAATATTGGCATGGAACAATAAAAAATTATAGATACGACAGAGACGTATCAGGATGAAACTTGGCGTGTGGTCTTGTTATAGTGTAGGTAGATCGCCTGCCAAATTTCGTCGCATTCCGAATCCGTTTGATAGCCCAACCGCTAAACTATAGCGGCACTATCGCCAGATAAAACCTCGGACGTTTTCTGTCCCCGAAAACCCCGCGGGCCTCTCTTCTCTCATATTGTCTCAGCCCGCACCTCCTCTTCACAGCCCACCTAGGCCTACCTAAGCTCCCCCGCGATCAGATCCTTCGGATCGCGAACGGAGGGCTCCGAAACACCCCTAGACCTAAACGCCAGCCCCCCTACTATATATGGATGCCTCACCTGCCAACTTTGGCCTAAAAAACCTCTCCTAGTCCCTCCCCTAAGCTCTAGCCGCCGCCACTGCCTCGTTTTTAGCGTCGGGCCTCTCCACCTCCGCCACTTGGTGCCTTCCCGTAGTTCAGTGCCGCCGCATTCGCCTGCCTCCTCCAACCATCGGCCTCCACGCGTCCCTCTGGCTTCCCCCGCCGCCGAAGGCCCGGCCGCAGCCCACCCCGGGCCGGATCTGGGCCGAGCCTCCCATGCCTCCCCGAGCATCCACGCCCCGTCGTCACAACCGCTAGGAGCTAGGGCTCCCCTCGATCGGATCTGGATCAGGAGGAGGCCCCGAACGTCGCCCTCCCCGCATCGCGCCGGCGAGCCGCCCCGCCGGCGACCACCGCAGGCCGGACCCCACCCCGTGCCTCCCCTTCCTCTCCCTCTCCTCCCTGCCTCACACCTCTCTGGCTTCCCGCAGGACTCGGCCATGGATGGCAGCCCAAGCTCCATCAAGCTTCGCTGTCGGTGCCCCGGGTCCATTCCAATGGCGGGAATGGATTCCCTGTGTCCGGATCCGGAGAACCCCGCCGTCCCTGGACCTTCTCCTCGCCCTCCGGCCTCCCTGCGACAGTCGGCGCCACGCCATGGGGCTTCTGCTTCCCTGCGTCGGGATGAGCCCATCCCGGGCCCTCCCCGTCCGTGGATCCAAACGCGCCTCGTGTGGGCGCGTCCCGGTACACCGTCGTCCCGGCATCACGGCGTCCAGCTCCGTCCCTGGACCACTCCGTCCCACCAGCCAAACATGATACCCGACCCGTGAAACCACCTCGTCCCAGTACCTCGCCGTCCCGTTTCTTTCGCTAGGTATATTTTGGCTAAGTCCCTGAAAAATAGCATCATGTTGCATTCTTTGGCTGCTAGTCACTTGGTGCACGGTTATCCAAATTGAGCTTATGATATATCAAAATGTTCGTCTCATGATGTTCTACATGTTAGTTGCATTTGCATGCATGTTAGTGTTCATCTTGATGCCTTAATATTCGTTGCAAACTGCTATGTGATGTTAGTGTCAAGGCCTTGTTGTCTGTAAACAATATGTTAGCATGCTTGTGATGGTGTAACTTTGTGCATGTTGGTCCAAATGGAGTGTACGATATGTCAAAATGTTCATTGTGAAGTGCTCTACATGATGGTTGATGTTGCATGCTTGTTTGAGTTCATATTGCCATGTTTATCTCTGTTGCAAAAGTGCATGTGGATGTTAAGTGCTGAAACTTGTTATGAGATGCTGATTTGTCTTTTCATATCTTTATGTGTGATTTTTTTGTGCTACATGTTAATATGTTTTAGAAGCACAATCATGTTATCTTTGCTGTGGTGCCATCCACTTTTCATGATATGCCTTGTGGTGTTTGCAACAAGCTTGTAAAGTAGCCTACTCGTTGTTGCTGATTTCTATGACTTGTTGAAAACTACTAAGTCTGAAACTGTTATAACCTGATGCCATGTTTGCTTGATGCCCCAATCAAATCCATGAATGTTTTGGGATGTCCAATGACCATGTCTTGAAGTCCATGTTATGCTCTATCCATTCATGCCTTTGTTTGCATATATGGCCTGCTGTAGCTTGTTGTTTTCATGCTCTAAAATTGCTATAAAATGTTTCTGTCAGCCTGTTATCAGTAAGTTGAATTTTTCCATGTGAATAGCTAGTGTTCTATGCATCCTATGTCCATGTTCTTGCCATGAGTAGCTTCATAAACATGTCTTCTTGATGTTGGTTATATTCACATGCGATGATATGCTTTGAGATGAGTTGCACAAGCTTGCAAACATGCCTACTTGTCGTTGTTGCTGCCATGTTTAGTTTATTTCACTAAGTCTGTGAATCTGTTATCTTTTGCAATCTTGCCATGATGTTTTGAGCATGTTCAAGTGGTGTTTGATAGTAGCTCAGTGATCATGCTTGTAGTTCTTGACATGTACATGCTTGCCATGCCCTTTCTTGCCATGAAGTGTTATTGTATCATGTTCTTTTGATGTCAACTATATGCCTACTTGCTGTTTTGGACATATTGTGTTTCAAACTTGTTCCATGTGTATGTGTTGAACCGTTGCTTCGTTTTGAGCGTGCTCTATATGAAACTTGCGTGTTTTTGCATGTAGATGCATAATATCATGTTGTATACATATTTGGAGTGTGTTTGCTTGTTGTTTGAATGCATCTTGCATCCTTGCCATGCTTAACTTGTTTTGCTCATATCTTCTAGGCGGTAGCTCCGAATTAAATGAACTTTATATGTAACTTGACTAGAATTTCGAGTAGACCATCATGGTGCATGTTAACTTGCCGTTTAACAACTTTAACTTAAGGTTTGTTCAGATCTGGACCCTTTTCGAAATTTGCATATGAGGACTTACCGGAGTTGTTATATGTGGTTTCCGACCTCATTTAAACTTGTTTGGTTGTGTTGGTCTTGTATGCATCATCCCTTGCCATGTTTTGCATCATATATACTTTTCTTGCATCATACTTGGTTGGGCATTATGTCATGTTCTTGTGTGGTGTGTTTACCGTGTTGCTTGCTTCTTCTCGTTAGTGCTTGTTTCGTTGTGATCGTGAGGATTCGTTCGACCACACTTGGTTTGTCTTCGTGGCTTATTCTTCGTCTTCTTCATGGAATCGTTCTTCTTCCTTGCAGGATCTCAGGCAAGATGATCGTCACCTTGGATACCTTTACTATCATTGCCATGCTAGTTGTCTTGATGCTATCATTATATGTCGCGCTACCCATCATTTATTGTCAGCCTATCTCCTTGTTGCCATGAAACCTCTAACCTTTGACACCATCCCGGCAAACCGTTGTTTGGCTATGTTACCCGCTTGCTCAGCCCCTCTTATAATGTTGTTAGTTGCAGGTGAAGATGAAGATTGCTCCATGTTGGAACTTGGTTGTTGGATTATCACAATATCTCTTAATTAAATTAACACACTTATATACTTGGCAATGGGTGGAAGGCTTGGCCTTTTGCTCGGTGTTTTGTTCCACTCATGCCGCCTTAAGAACCGATAAACCGGCATTATGTTCCTTGATTTTGCGTTCCTAACGCGATTGGGTATATGGGGATCCCTTAACAGTTCGTCTTTGAATAAAACTCCTCCAGCAAGGCCCAACTTTGGTTTTCATTTGTAACATAATAAAAACTTTAGTTAATTAAATTGCATAAGGAGTTAGCGCTACCCAAGGATTCTTCTACATACCGGGGGGCCCAGTGCCGATGGTGTTGGTCCCAAACGGGCAGCCTGCGGGGCCACCACGAGGAAACTCAAGGATTGGTTCCCGTAGCCTTTCCCATCCGGTCGTGGCCTGAGACGAGATACGCGCGGCTACTATCAGGGTGTCGGCACGCTAGAAGGTCTTGCTGGACTTGTTTTACCATTGTCGAAATGTCTTGTGCACCGGGATTTCGAGTCTGATCGGGTTGTCCCAAAGATAATCGGCATTATTATTTTTACCTCTGTTGATCGTGAGAGCTTGTGATGGGCTAAGTTGGGACACCCCTGCAGGGTTATGATCTTTTGAAAGCCATGCCTGCGGTTATGTGGCAGATTGGAATTTTTTAATGTTCGGTTGTAGAAAACTTGATAGAGGATCCAACATAAAACACACAACCGCATGAGTAACCGTGACCGTCTCTTTTCACTTTCAGAAGAGTACACGGTGGGGTTATGTTTGACTCGTAGGTAGTTCAGGATCTTTAGCGATCATTACTAGTTTGCGACTGTTTGTGTAGATGCTCATCTTATTCTTGTACTCGTAAGTTAGCCACCATACATATGCTTGGTCACTGCTGCAACCTCACCACTATCCTTTCCAAACTCAGTAAAGCTTTGCTTGTCTTGATGCCCATGTTATGGGATTGTTGAGTCCTCGTGGCTCAGAGATACTACATCAACAGTTGGAGGTGCATATTTCCAATGACTTTACGCGAGAGCGATGTTATGTTGTGTTGGAGTTCTTCTTCCTCATCAGTCTTGAGTTAGGTTCCTGGTCGGCAGCCTGGGATAGCAGGATGGATCTCGTTGTGCTTTTCATGTTTGCATCCGTAGTCAGATGCCTTGTATTGGTGTTGTTGTATTCATGTCAGTTGTATGAATTGTTGTATCCCCATGTATTTATGTAATGGTACGATGTAATGATATCCATCTTTCTAAGCGCCCAAAATGCGGCTGTGCCCCAATCACGAGTGTATCACGTGATCGGGATAGAATCGCATCTTGGGCGTGACAGTTTGTACTACAAGAACTCACGGAGGATCTCACGAACATTGTGAAAATCCACATCACCTCAGGGCATTGGGATGATGCTGGCGATTGCAAGATCTTCATTAGCAGGAACAAGATTTCCATAGATGACGTGGTGACGAGCCGACCTTCCTTCCACTTCAAGCGCATGGTAGCTGGCGAGGAGAAAAGTTGCTGGGCCGAAGGGGAACATGGCCCTCACAGATGTTGGTGGCGAGCACAGAGCAGTGGAGGCGAAAACCCCACCTGGAGAGGGGGCATGCTACAGTGGTTGAGGAGGCTGGTGGGAATGCGAGGCCTCACTACTTCAAGATGGTCCAAACGCGATAGTATAATCAAAGACCCTTCGACGAAACTACGTGCGATTCATTAATCACAAACGATGCTGCAAGAAAACCGTAAGAAATGATGCAAACTATTTGCGATGGTGGAGACATCAAATACTATTTAGATTATAGTTCCATGTGTGATACATGGCATACAATTCACTCGAAGGAACTGTTTGCGATGTGCTTAATAATTGAAATGGTCAGCTAGATTAAGGTGTGTACGATAGAGGGCATACAGTTCACTCAGAAGAACTATATGCGCTAAGAGAAGAGAACCGAAACGGTTCAACTTAAGAAGATGTGTGTGGTATGCGGCAAACAACTCCATAGTCAAAAATGTGTGTGAAGATGGATAATAACACAAACGATTGCTGCTAATAAGCAGTGTGTGGGAGGGTTTGAACCGAGGCAACCTTTAGGGAACATAGTTATAGATGGCCCATCTCCTCTCCTCTCCTCTCCTCCCCCTCTCCATCTCCGACCCATAGAAACCATGGTGATCTCACGCCTTGATCTAGATGGAAGGACTCCTAGATTGGGATTTTGCTCCGGGCATTGCACAAACAGACCAAGTGAGAAGAAGGTTCGGATCCACTGTCCATTACACCCCATCGCGGGATACCAAGGAATTCTTTTGGTGGTATCGTTTACCTCGACCATGTGATAGCCTGGCTTATTAGGGATGTTAGACTACTCATATCAATAAGAAGTTCCTTCTTTCCTGGAAGCCCATTCAGACAGAACTCCAAAGTTAAGCGTGCTCAGCTTGGAGCAATTTTATGATGGGTGACCGACCAGGAAGTTACTCCCGGGTGCGCACGAGTGAGGGCAAAGTCCGCAGAAAAGACTAGTATTGATCTGTGGGGCCAGTCTAGATCCTGCCAGGAGTAACGACCATCGGCGGGTGTGTTTGGGGCGTTACAAGTTGGTATCAGAGCCGACCCTCACGGTTACACAGATGTTTGCGGACAGGTGCGTGGTCATATTGTGCATGACGTTGGTGACCCATCATTGCACACGACATGGCACATGTGACGGACTAGATGTACATACGTATGTTCCAAGAGGGAACATTTTTGTGGCCCGACGAGGACGTCGGTTCCCCTCTGTGTGGGGGTGTATGTGATAGCCTGGCTTATTAGGGATGTTAGACTACTCATATCAATAAGGAATTCCTTATTTTCTGGAAGCCCATTCGGACATAACTCCAAAGTTAAGTGTGCTGAGCTTGGAGTAATTTCAGGATGGGTGACCGACCGGGAAGTTGCTCCTGGGTGCGCATGAGTGAGGACAAAGTGCGCAGAAAAGACTACTATTGATCTGTGTGTTGAGTCTAGATCCCGCCAGGAGTAACGACCACCAGCGGGTGTGTCTGGGGCGTTACATGCCTCTTTCCCTCTCTCGGTGGAATCGGTGGGTCTTGCTTTGCAATGCTGCATTGGAGGCATTAGTGCGGGCATCATGGTGATTCAAATGAGCTCTCGTTCTTTTCAGTTCTCTATGGTGAACAACAAAGTGGGGCATTTCATATATGGTCTAAGAGACCAAATTTGGCTAGATTTTGTGTATCACTTCCATCTCTTTAAGGGACGTTCTGCCAGGGCTTCTATCCATGATTCTCACTCGCATGTGGATGAAGAGGTTATGGGTTTATCTGGTCGGCATTCTACCGCTATCAAATCATCCTTGGATTTTTGAAAAGTAGTTCATCCTTAGACAAATCATTGACAGTACCGATTGACAATTATGAATTAGTCCCAATGGACAATATGGTATTCTCAAATAAGAATGCGGCTGAGGCATCTACTTCCTTGCACCCATTGTTCATGAAAAACAAGACACTGCATTGCTTGAAGATTGATCGTACAATCTATGCACACTCACATCTTGAGGAAACCATTTCAGAATCTTTCACGCAATTTGAGGAGCCATTAATGGCCTCTATGCTTATAGAGTAGTTTTTATTACATGCGGATAAGGAGGAGAATCAGTCTCCTGACTTTCTTCTTTTCTGCTAATTAAAATGTGTACTTAATGCCCATTATCCCTCCACACCTCAATGTTTTCTTAATTCTGCATTCACATATGTACCACCGCATTTGATCTGGCCTCCTAAGCTAAGTGGCCACTGTCAGTGTCAAAACCAGCAGATCACGGGTAGGGGGTCCCAAGCTGTGTGTCAAGGATTAATGGGTAACAGGAGACAAGGGACACGATGTTTACCCAGGTTCGGGTTCTCTTAATGGAGGTAATACCCTACTTCCTGCTTGATTTATCTTGATGGATATAGATGTTACAAGAGTTGATCTACCTCGAGATCATATGTTGTGGTCTAAAACCTAAGGGTATGATGAATAATGTCCTCATCCTCTATCGACTAGCCTGGCCTCGGCTTATATAATGCACTAGAGGCCTAGGATAACAAGAGTCCTAGTCGAATACATCGATGGAGAGGAGTCCTTGTCTTGATCACCAAGTCTTGTAGAATCTTCCTCATGTATGTCATCGGCTGCCCGAAGTGGCCCATGAGTAAACGGCCATGGGGGTCCTCGGCCCAATCAACCTAATCGGGAGACGACGTGGTGAGTACCCCCTAGTCCAGGACACCGTCAGTAGCCCCCTGAACCGGTCTTCAAGTTGGGAACACTCGGTTCTTCCGAACCGTTCTTCGTCTTCAGTCGTTGGACTTGAAAACTGGTTCAACAAATCTTCCCATCTTTGATCTTGAGGATTGCCAAGCTAAATCTGAAGATTTTACACATCAGGTATCCGAGGAGTCCTTTAAGTCTTCGAACTTTATCAATGCCTTGTTATTTTTATGCCACACCTTGATACGTCTGGAACATATCTATAATTTTTATTGTTCCATGCTATTATTTATGATATTTTGGATGTTTAATGGGCTTTGTCATACACTTTTATATTATTTTTGGGACTAACCTACTAACCCAAAGGCCCAGTCCAGATTGTTTTTTTTGCCTGTTTCAGGGTTTTACAGAAAAGGGATATAAACGGAGTCCAAACAGAATGAAACCTTCGGGAGAGATATTTTTGGAGAAAATCACGCACGGGAGACTTGAGAACCACGGAGTAGGGTCTACGTGGTGCCCACGAGGGAGGGGGGCGCGCCCCCCTAGGGCGCGCCCCCTGCCTTGTGGGTCCCACGTATGGCCCCCGGTGCCCTCCTTCCTCCTATATATGCCTACGTGCCCCGAAACCAAAAGAACAACAGAGAAAACCCTAGTTCCATCGCCGTAACCTTCTGTTCCCGTGAGATCCCATCTTGGGGCCTGTTCCGGAGCTCCGCCGGAGGGGGCATCTACCACGGACTGCTTCTACATCATCATCATCATCGCCTCACCATGAGTTTTGAGTAGTTTACCACAGACCTTCGGATCCATAGCTAGTATCAAGATGGCTTCTTCTCTCTTTGGATCTCAATACAAAGTTCTCCTTTGTCTTCAAGGAGATCTATTTGATGTAATCTATTTTTGTGGTGTGTTTGTCGAGATCTGATGAATTGTGGGTTTATGATCAAGATTATATATGAGAAATATTTGGTTCTTTTCTGAACTCTTTATGTAAGATTATAATATCCTTGGAATTCTCTTGGAATTACTGGTTTGGTTTTTTCTACTAGATCTATAGTTCTTGCAATGGGAGAAGTGCTTGGCTTTGGTTCAATCTTGCGGTGTCCTTTCCTAGTGACAGTAGGGGCAGCAAGGCACGTATTGTATTGTTGACATCGAGGATAAAAAGATGGGGTTTATATCATATTGCTTGAGTTTATCCCTCTACATCATGTGATCTTGCTTAAGGCGTTACTCTATTCTTATGAACTCAATACACTAGATGCATGCTGGATAGCGGTCGATGTGTGGAGTAATAGTAGTAGATGTAGAATCGTTTCGGTCTACTTGTCTCGGACGTGATGCCTATATATAATGATCATGCCTCGATAGTCTCATAATTATTCGCTTTTCTATCAATTGCTCGACGGTAATTTGTTTACCCGCCATAGAATATCGCTATCATGAGAGAAGCCACTAGAGAACACTATGGCCCCCGGGTCTATTCTCAACATATCAATCTACATCCGCTTTACTTTTCCGCTTTTACTTTCTGTTCTTATAATAAAAAATACCAAAAATATAAACTATCATCTCTATCAGATCTCACTTTCGTAAGTGACCGTAAAGGGATTGACAACCCCTTATCGCGTTGGCTGCGAAGTTCTTATTTGTTTGTGCAGGTGCGAGGGACTCGCGCGTGGTCTCCTGCTGGATTGATACCTTGGTTCTCAAAAAATGAGGGAAATACTTACGCTACTGTGCTGCATCTCCCTTTCCTTTTCGAGGGAATACAACACAAGCTCGAGAAGTAGCAAGAAGAATTTCTGGTGCCGTTGCCGGGGAGGCTTACGCAAAAGTCATATACCAAGTACCTATCACAAACCCTTATCCTTTGCATTACATTTTTTTGCCTCTCGTTTTCCTCTCCCCCACTTCACCCTTGCCGTTTTATTTGCCCTTCTTCTGCCGTGTGTTTATCGTTCGCTTGCCTCTTGTTTGCTTGTGTTGCCGTGTGCCCTCTATTAGCTTGCATCTTCGCTTCCTAAAGTATGGATCCTCATCCACTTGCTAATCTCTTTAAGAGATCCAATTATGTTGAACCTATTTCTAGTGAGCTGCGTGCACTAGATTATCTTTATGGGGTTTTTCTTGAAATTCACGAATCTGAAAATTGTGAGGAATTTTTAAAAGAGAAGGTGATTCATGATAGACTCTTAAATAAAAAGCATGATTGCAATGATGTTACTATAAATTCTATTGATGTCAATTGTGTTAATAGTATGCAAAACCCTAAGCTTGGGGATGCTTATTTTACTTTGCCCACTACATGTTGCAATGATCATGATTGGGGTGATTCTTATGATCTTGAAAATGTATTTAATCCCCATCATGAATATGAGATTGATAATAATGTTTGCCATAATATTGAATGTAGATTGGAAAGAGTGTCAACTTTTAATCCCACTACTTTAGATATTGATCAATCTTATGAATTTTTTGATAAAAGTGGGTTTGGAGAAGTCATGACTTTAGTTAATGATAATCCCACTATTTTGGAAGAGTGTCAACTTCGTACGCATGTGGATCGTGTTGAAAATATGTTTTGTGATAGCTATATTGTTGAATTTTCTTATGATTCTACATGCAATTATTATGAGAGAGGAAATTATGGTTGTAGAAATCTTCATGTTACTAAATTACCTCTCATTATGTTGAGATTGCTATTGTTTCTTTCTTCTTCCTTGCATATACTAGAAGTTGATTGCCTTGATAATTTATTTGCATATAAAATGCCTATGCATAGGAAGTATGTTAGACTTAGATGTGTTTGTCACATGTGTTATGATGCTCTCTTTGTGCTTCAATTCTTATATTTCGTGTGAGGATCATTAAATTCTCAAGCCTATCTTAATGGCTATAAAGAAAGAGCTTGTTCGGAGGCAACCCAATTTTATGTTTTATGTTTTTGATTCTGTTTAGGAATAAATATTGCATCTAGCTTCTGTTTATATGTGGTTTTGTGTTAAGTTTAGTGCTTGTGCGAAGTAGAACCTTTGGGAAGACTTGTGTAGAGTTTATGTGATCATGCTGTGAAGAACAGAATCATTAGCGCTCGCTAGAATGGTCACCAATTTTTATTGGAGCGTGCTATTTAGTTGATTCATTTTGCAGATGATTAATAGACAAATTCCTCACGTTTAGCAATTTAGTTTGAATTTGTTGGAGTTATAGAAGTATACGAAAACTGCAGATTACTATAGACTGTTCTGTTTTTGACAGATTCTGTTTTTCGTGTGTTGTTTGCTTATTCCAATGCATCTATGAGTAGTATTGGGAAGTATGAACCATAGAGAAGTTGGAATACAGTAGGTTTAACACAAATATAAACAAAGAATGAATTCATTGCAGTACCTTTGAGTAGTGGTTTGCTTTCTTATACTAACGGAGCTCACAAGATTTTTGGCTAAGTTTTGTGTTGTGAAGTTTTCAAGTTTTGAGTATTGCTTTGATGACCTATGGAACAAAGAGTGGCAAGAGACTAAGCTTGGGGATACCCATGGCACCCCAAGGTAAAATTCAAGGACAACCAAAAGCCTAAGCTTGGGGATGCCCCGGGAAGGCATCCCCTCTTTCGTCTTCATCCATCGGTAACTATACTCGGAGCTATATTGTTATTCACCACATGATATGTGTTTTACTTGGAGCGTCTTGTATAATTTGAGTCTTTGCTTGTTAGTTTGCCACAATTATCCTTGCTGGACACACCTATTTGAGAGAGTTAAATATGGCCTAGGAATTGTTAGACACTCTATGTGCTTCACTTATATCTTTGGAGTTCAATAGTTTTTGCTCTAGCGCTTCATTTATATCTTTTAGAGCACAGTGGTGATAATATTTTGAAGAAATTGTTGAACTCTCATGCTTCACTTATATACATTTGAGAGTCTATTAAAACAACATGGTAATGTGCTTAGGCTATAAAACTAGTCTTCACATGATAGACAATCAATATCAATGTAGTAAAAACTTTCACACAATGTGCATTGAATATGATGAGAAGTTGGATGCTTGATAATTGTTTTGAGATATGAGGATAGTGATATTAGATTCATGCTAGTGGAGTTATTATAAAATTGACAAATGCTTGTGTTAAGGTTAGTGATTCCCGTAGCATGCACGTACGGTGAACCGATATGTGACGAAGTTAGAGCATGAGGTATTTGTAAAGTGTCAACCTTTGTGTGGAGGTCGGGGGCGCGCGATGGTTAACTCCTACCAACCTCACCCCTAGGAGCATGCATTGATTGCTTTGTTTTGATGACTTGTAGATTTTTGCAATAAGTATATGAGTTCTTATGACTAATGTTGAGTCCATGGATTATACGCACTCTCACCCTTCCACCGTTGCTAGCCTCTCTTGTATCGCGCAACTTTCGCCGATACCGTACACCCACTATATATCCTTCCTCAAAACAGCCACCATACCTACCTATCATGGCATTTCCATAGCCATTACGAGATATATTGCCATTCAACATTCCACCGTTTCGTTCATATGACACGCATCATATTGTCATATTGCCATGCATGATCATGTAGTTGACATCGTATTTATGGCAAGTCCACCATGCGTAATTTCTCATACATGTCACTCTTGATTCATTGCACATCCCGGTACACTGCCGGAGGCATTCATATAGAGTCATACTTTGTTCTAGTATCGAGTTGTAATATCGAGTTGTAATTCAATGAAAGTGTGATGATCATCATTATTAGAGCATTGTCCCATGTGAGGAAAGGCTAAATCAATAAAGCCCCTCAAAAGAAAAAGGAAAAGAAAAAGAAAGAAAGGCCAAAGAAAAAAATAGAAAGTCCCAAAAAAAGAGAAAGAAAAAAAAGAAATAGAAAAGAAAAAGGGACAATTGCTACTATCTTTTTCCACACTCGTGCTTCAAAGTAGCACCATGTTCTTCATGATAGAGAGTCTCATGCTTAGTCACTTTCATATACTAGTGGGAATTTTCATTATAGAACTTGGCTTGTATAGTCCAACAATGGGCTTCCTCAAATGACCTAGGTCTTCATGAGCAAGCAAGTTGGATGCACACCCACTAGTTTCTTTTGTTGAGCTTTCATACATTTTTAGCTCTAGTGCATCCGTTGCATGGCTATCCCTACTCACTCACATTGATATCTATTGATGGGCATCTCCATAGCCCGTTGATACGCCTAGTCGATGTGAGACTATCTCCCTCCTTTTTGTCTTCTCCACAACCACCTTTCTATTCCACCCATAGTGTTATGTCCATCGCTCACGCTCATGTATTGCGTGAAAGTTGAAGGTTTCAAAGAATAGAGAATGAAAACAAGTGCTTGGCTGAAATCAGGGTTGTGCATGATATGAATATTTTGTGTGATGAAGAGGGAGCATAGCCAGACTATATGATGTTGTAGGGATAACTTTCTTTAGCCATAGTATTTTGAGAAGACATGATTGCTTTGTTAGTATGCTTGAAGTATTATTATTTCTTATGTCAATATAGACTTTTGTCTTGAATCTTTCAGATCTGAACATTCATGCCACAATTAAAAGAATTACATTGAAAAACTATATTGGTTAGCATTCCACATCAAAAATTCTGTTTTTATCATTTACCTACTCGAGGACGAGCAGGAATTAAGTTGGGGATGCTTGATACGTCTCCAACGTATCTATAATTTTTTATTGTTCCATGCTATTATTTATGATGTTTTGGATGTTTAATGGCCTTTGTCATACACTTTTATATTATTTTTAGGACTAACCTACTAACCTAAAGGCCCAATCCAGATTGCTGTTTTTTGCCTGTTTCAGGGTTTTACAGAAAAGGGATATCAAACGGAGTCCAAACGGAATGAAACCTTCGGGAGAGATATTTTTGGAGAAAATCACGCACGGGAGACTTGAGAACCACGATGTAGGTTCTATGTGGTGCCCACGAGGGTGGGGGTGCCCCCCTAGGACGCGCCCCCCTGCCTCGTGGGTCCCACGTATGGCCCCTGGTGCCCTCCTTCCTCCTATATATGCCTACGTACACCGAAACCAACAGAACAACAGAGAAAACCCTAGTTCCACTGTCGTAACCTTCTGTTCCTATGAAATCCCATCTTGGGGCCTGTTCCGGAGCTCCGCTGGAGGGGGGATCTACCACGGAGTGCTTCTCCATCATCATCATTGCCTCACCATGCGTTGTGAGTAGTTTACCACAGACCTTCGGGTCCATATCTAGTATCTAGATGGCTTCTTCTCTCTCTTTGGATCTCAATACAAAGTTCTCCTCGGTCTTCGAGGAGATCTATTCGATGTAATCTCTTTTTGCGGTGTTTGTCGAGATCCGATGAATTGTGGGTTTATGATCAAGATTATCTATGAGAAATATTTGGTTCATTTCTGAACTCTTTATGTATGATTATAATATCCTTGCAAGTCTCTTCGAATTATTGGTTTGGTTTTTTCTACTAGATCTATAGTTCTTGCAATGGGAGAAGTGCTTGGCTTTGGGTTCAATCTTGCGGTGTCCTTTCCCAGTGATAGTAGGGTGATACGGTGTATCCTATGGACATCACCATGTCAAGAGTCTGCTTGGGAAGTGACACGTGTGACCTCTATTTCTCATACATAAAGGTGAATCATCTCCTTTACACGTGTTCACTTGACCCCTTCGAGGATGGTATACTACTTGACACTCCTCTCGTGTGCATGCATAGGTATTGTCGGAGCTTCACGGATGGCGAGGAGGAGTGCAAGCGCCAAGGATCACCTACACCATCTGCGAGGGAAGCTTGGAAGAGAAGACGGAAGAAGACGGAGCTGCTGATACTACAGCGGCCGGACATCCGGGCCAAAGGCCGGACATCCGGCGCTTCCGCAACAGCCGGACATCCGGCACTCCTCCCGGAAATCCGGGCCCTCCTTCACAGAAGCTGGACCGAGCCAGCCCGGACATCCAGCCATAACCCCGGACATCCGGCTCGCCCCGAAGCCCCGGACATCCGGCTGCCAGCCCGGACATCCGGCCTTGCCTGCGTGCATGTATCCGGGCCGATGCCCATGTACCCGTTTCGCCCCTCACTTACCCCCTTCATGACCCTAGACTATATATACTCCTCCACCTCCACCATTTTAGGGTTAGCAAATGTGATAGCTCATTTTAGACTAGAGCTTTGCTCATCTATGTGGTTCTACTCCTACGAGTGACCGCGGCCCCTATACGGAGAAGATCCACACTGGATTCAAGACCCCTAATGGGAAGATCCTTCACGGATTCAAGGCCTCCTCTTGGAGATGAACTCTAC
Organism: Secale cereale; assembly: GCA_902687465.1. Lineage (NCBI taxonomy): Eukaryota > Viridiplantae > Streptophyta > Magnoliopsida > Poales > Poaceae > Secale > Secale cereale. The sequence goes on along the minus strand of LR738713.1, from coordinate 263,255,371 downwards.
CCATGTATCTTTCCCTTTGTTGTTCATGTATCTTGTGATCTTGTGTGTTTGATTGTCTAGTGGATGTGTGATTGGACTTGTTCTTGAGTGTTTCCCTCGTGATTTCCCTTTGTGTTCTTCGTGTTCATCGTGGGATCCCCTCCATTTCGTGAAAGATCGGCCACATAGAGTTCCGCCCTACATCATATGGTATCAAGAGCCACGGTTTCTCACGAATTTGGAGCCCTCCCACCGTTTTGTAGCCTTGTTTTGTTGTGTTCTTCCCTAAATTCGAAAATTCCCCACCAAAAATAGCCCCAAAAAATTTTGTGATCTGTTGGTTTGATGAGATTTTGTTGATTTTGATCCGTGGATTTGCTTGGTTTCAAGTGGATCTAGCATTTCCCCAAGTTTCCCCATCTTTCCTCCACAAAATCCGTCAAATTTTGAGCCCCAAATCATCAATTTCCGCCCACAATTCGAAAAGTTCGTCCCGATTCAGATCTGGAAACTTCGGGCCGGACATCCGGGCCACTGGCCGGACATCCGGGCTATCGGGCCGGACATCCGGCTCCTGGAGTGAAAAATCCCGCGCGGTTCTGGACATCAGGCCCCGGAAATCCGGCCCCGGCCCCGGATGTCCGACCCCTGGGAATTTCAGACTTTTTCATTTCACCGTTTTGTCCATAACTAATTCATACGAACTCCGATTTCGACGTTCTTGAGCTCGTTTTGAAGCTCTTGACATCCCCCATAACACAAAAATACCACCATCATCATTTGACTCCATCATATTTTGTGGATTTTGCCATCTTTGCCTAGGGCTTCCACCATATCATCCGCATAACCACCACCGACTTCCGCAACCTAACCATTTTTGTTCCCATAGCATTTGTGGTTGCTTGAGTAGTGATTTGAGTCTCCTAAGGTGTTTAGGCTACTTAGGGACCGTTGCTTCTTCATCAACCACCTCCACCACTTCCGCATACCCTTTGCCCACTATACATTTCCACACAACCTAACCCAATTTTGTTGAGCTTGTTTGAGTGGTGGCTTGTGTCTCCTAAGGTGTTTCGGCTACTTAGGGACCGCGACGTCACCTCCGACACCGTGTATAGCCCATCATTCCACTTCCGCAACCACCACGGCATTGCCGCTACCACCATTTGACATTTGTCCTTGAGATTTTGAGTTGTGGTTTTTCCGTTTCCTAAGGTGTTTCGGCTAATTAGGAACGGGTCTACATCAAGAGCACCGCATCTCATCATCATCATCGGACGGTAACTTCGACGACATCATTGTATATCCCCTTGCAATTGCATTGTTAACCCCTAGCCCATTTTGCGTCACTTGCCTATCGAGACTAGCCTTTGAGTATTGCCGGCAACGTTACTTGTGCACATTAGTGATCATCGATCCGCCTCCCATTGCATACATACCATATCATCTTGGTATCATCATATCATCCCTTGTGTCACAAGATTGTTCCCGCATATACACAATTGCTATCTTGGTTTGTGCATCGTGGCCATATATAAAAAAAAGAGAATAAAGCTTGTAAGCAAGAGCCATAGCATCGCATCATATGATATCATACTTGATCATTTTGGATCATACCACCGGAATACTATACATATATCATACTTGGGATAGAAGTCGTTGCATACATTTGCATCTTATAGGTTGTGCACAAGTGTCGTATCCGCCTATAGAGCAATCGTGCTAGCGTCTCTCTTGAGTTGTGCAACACGAGCGTTTTCCGTGGACTCCACATTTGTGCTCATTCCTTGGTTGCACGACCCCATCTATCTATCCGTGTGTGTGTTTCCGTGTGCCACCCATATTGCTATTGGTCTACTTGTTTCACTTGCGAATTTGTGAATCTTTTTCAACTTTATTGACTCTTGCTAACATTTTGCATCAAATTTTTGTGCCACTATCCTCACCGAGCTCCACCATAAGCTTTACTTGATAGGTGTGAGTGAACAAGTCCGGTACCAATTCCACTATTCTTTCATTTCACATTGAGTGAAACGGGATACATCCTCAACGTTGGGAAAAGGTAACTTGGTATTGTTTATCTCATCTCCTACTCACCTTTGCTCGAGTCTTGTGATGGATAGGCAAAGCATTTCATCTTCGGTCTACAACAACAACGACGAGTTCGATGCCATGACGAACAACTTGTGCGCCAACATGAATGTTCAAATGGAGGAGCTCAAATCCCTCATCAAGAACCGCAAGAGGTCTCCCTCATCTTCGAGAAGACGCTCAAGTGCACATCCTTCCGAGCTGCCATCTTCGGCAAGATCTCATCGGCATCGACACCATCGACGACAAGAACGTGAAGGTCATGAGCTCAACACCAACAACCGCTCAACGACTTCACCATGTACCTTGGCATCTTCGCCAAGCGACTTCAAGGCATCTTCGCCTTTGGACATACGGCATCTTCGCCAACAAGCACCCCAAGCTTATGCTCAAGAGAAGCTCCCCAAGCTCAAGTCCGCGACTACCACGAGCTACTACGACCTCGACAATGACCACGCGATTCCTTTCTATGGGACTCAAGACCCCGAGGAGTATCTCGAGTGGGAGCGCAAGATGGACGACTACCTCAAGCTACACCAAGTTCCCTACGAAGATCAAGTGAAGTGCGCCACAAGAAACTTCCACGACAACGCGTCAACATGGTGGCTTCACACACCTTCGATGAGCTTCAACGTGAATTGGCCCAAGACGAAGAGAGCTTTGCGGCGAGAGTTCGTGCCTCCCACCTACACGGAACAACTTCTACGCCAACTGGGGAACACCATTCAAGGATCCAAGTCCATGGACAAGTACTTCAAGGAGATGAAGATGGCCTTGCAACGAGCCGGCGTGGACGACCCCATTTCAATGAAGCTCCACTTCATGATGGGATTGCACAATGACGTCTACAAGACTATCTTCTTCGAGAACTACAAGTCCCTCGACGACAACTACATTGGTGCTCTCAAGGCGGAACAAGAACTTATGAAGGCCAAGGCTTCTCCACCGCAAGCAAACTTCTCGAAGACCAAGCTCCAAGACGGCGAGCATGAGGGTAGTACCACCACGATGTCCAAGCCCAACGAGCTCCAAGACGATGCTCCCAAGTTCGACTCCACCGCCATCCCTCTTTGTGGCATTGATGATGCCGAGTCTACTTCGACTCTTTTTCAAGACGGTGCGGCGACGACTACGACTACGGAGCCATTCGAGGACCAAGCTTTGGAGGCGAACGACATGGTGACGAGCAAGGATGATGCTTCCACCTTTGGAGGCGAGAGTGATGATGTGCCATCTTCGGCCTTCATCCACGGCGACGATGAGGAGATGGTTGAGCATGGGATTTTCCCTTCGACCACGGCGACGTATGATGACTTGAGTGACTTGTGCCACCATATTGAGAGTGAGAGTGAGTTCACCACTAGCCCCATATATGATGAGCTGCCCCAATTCCCATGTGAGGAGAGCCACAACCCCCACCACTTGAGTGAGATGAGTGACTCCACCATATGCGAGCTTGAGTGCACCTACCTTGAGGGAGTGAGTGAGCCACCACATAGAGAGAGTGAGATAGTTGATAGGTCATGTGAGGCCACTTTAAACACTAACGACTTGACCTCTACCTCTATTATGTCTTCTCATTTGGTGCTATGTCCCACATATGATGACGCGCCGATTCTCGACGACTTCGTCCTTCCATTGGACAACGCGATGGCCATGGTGGAATATGATGCACTCCCCACATGGTTCCATCAAGATGAAGATGATGACCACCATTTGGTCTTTTCCACCTCACCTACACCACATGAGTGGAATGAGAAAGGTAACAAGGGTGAAGGTGATGATCTCGTCCCACTAGTGGACATTCTTGACATCAATTGCTTGCATGATGTTGATCAACCTATTGCCATGCTTCATTCTAGTATGATTTCCCCATGCGATGATTTACCCATTTATGATGAGTTTGATGATTGCCTTGTGGAGTCTATTAGTTGTGATGCCATGTTGCATAGGATTTCTTGTGATAATTCTCTCGGTCACATCATGTTTGACAATCCACTTGACTTGTCATATGCTATGCATGAGATCAACAATTTGTCATATTTGCAAGCTCACCGTAGTAACTATGCATATGCCATTAAGATAAATCCAATTTGCACTTATGGCATAGATGACAAGCCCATGGTTATTGGCATTTGTTTTTCTTGTGATGATATTGACATGCTTCCTTTGCATCATATCCATCATATGCCATGCCATGATTACCTAGCTTCCGACATGTATTGTTTTGGATGTTGTTCCACTTCTCCACATTATGCTTCCGATATTGCTTATGAGGAGACCCCCATAGTATCCTCATACATTTTAGGAGATTGTGACCCATCCCATCCATTGCATGATCCCCATACTTGTGTGCGCAATATGCTCCCCATGAATGCAAATGCTATTGTTGTGCCACATACTTGCTCTAATTTATGTCCCCATCGTGCTATACATGACAACTATTCTTTCATGATGGATGACATATTTCTCTATCGTGCCTCAAATTTCTTTGAGCATCGCTTATCTTGTGCTAACTCACACATGCACATACACATCATGATGGATGATGTGTATATTTACCACGCGCACAATTTCTTTGGTTTGTGTGTCTTTTGTGTAGGTCCCCATAATTACTCGTCAACCTCGCAAGAGCACGAGTTGACAAAACGAGCTCTAGAGAGCAACGACGACATGGGACTCCATGGATTATCCTTCCAACCGCTCCCTTTGCGCAAAGACTTCGCGCATCTCTTCTACATGGCCATCACATGGTTATGGGTTATTGTCCATTATATCTCTTATGCCCCTCTTGCCATGTTCACATTGCATGATACGCCAATTTATATGCCTTTGCCATGCATTTGTGACCCATGCTTCGCATTACACATGATGATTGATTCTCACACTTGTATGTGTATTTGCAAGCTTGGTGGAGATATTGCTTGTTATTGCCATGTTTGCTTTGTGCCAAATGCCTATGAGGATACCTTGTGCATGCTATGTGCTCGTGCTTGTGATATGTCGTGTGCATTGCTTATGCCTACTATTGGCTCACATGACATGATTGCTATGAACTCATCTAGTGTGTTGCATCTTCGCTCCACTAGTTTGCACGACATGATTGGTATGCTTGCTTATGTTGCATCACCGATGATTCATACTTGCTCCTTTCATGCGGTTGATGTCAACCATTGCCATGCTTTGCACATGATTGATATTGCTTGTTGTCATATGTCTCCACATGTTGCCTCTCTCATGCTATATGATTGTCCATGCATTGAGCGCAACCATGATTTTAGTCTTGCTAATGAGATTGCCCCCATAGCATTCTCTCATTTATTTGGAGATTATGACATCATTCTTGTGAAGCATGCTTGTTTTACCTCCTTGCACCATATGCCTAGTGCCATGAATATAGCTATTGTTGCATCATATTATTCATGCACTTTTGCTCCTAATGGTTATGTGCAAGAGAAGAGAACCATCATGATGGATGATGTGTTTATCTACCATGCACATACGTTCTTCCTTTTGTTGTGTGCATGTGTAGGATACTTGGAATATGTGTCGACTTCCACTTCACGTGAGTTGACCATTCGAGCTCTTGAGAGCGAACCCCTTTCTACAACGACGCTTCTACACTGCACTTGCTTGTGCTTCGGCATTGTGAAGAATGCACAAGGACACACTTTCAAGGTGATATCCTTCTCTTTCGAGCCACCCAAAACCATGAGCATGGATATTATGGATCACACTACTTGTGTTGCTTGCACCATGAGACTTATTTGCACACATGTTAGAGATCTTGATTTGACTTGCCATTGCCACATTGCCATGCTTCATGATATATATGCCTTGTGTGTTGCCTCCGACTTGTGGATTACTTGTCCCTATCCTATGCTTGGTTGCAACAATATCATCTCTTCACATATGCCATGTCCCATTGTTTGTCACATGATTGACTTGATTGCCTCACACATGTTGAACAATTGCTCTTTCTATTGTGTTGAGTGCCATACTATCTTCACTACACCCTATGCACATTATGCTTGGATTGTCTTGCACGTGACCCATGTGTTTAGACACTTCATTTTACATGGTGTTGTGAATGATTCTTATGCCTACCATAGACCTTTCATGGAGCGCTTTATGCATGCTTGCTATGACCATGAGGTAGATGCTTATTCACTTGACACACATATGTGCATCTCTACCTCACATTTACATGCTTGTTTCCATGATGACCTTGATTGTGCTCAATTGATGTGCTTAAATGCCATGCCACAAACCTTTGTCACACCCTATGCTATGCTTGATGACAACACTTGTTGGGTAAATCACCTCTTGAATGTTTGGTTTTGCACTAACGCGAACCACATTTGTTTTTCCAAGTGTTTGTTGTCTTTGCTCCTTTTGAAGGAATCACTAGACGGAGAGACATTGGAGAGTGCCCATGTTGAGCTTCAAGATGATGAGCACTTCGTGATGGTCCACATCTACACGACGACGCCATCTCTTTCCCATGGTGATTTGGTTTTCGATCCGAGGTCGGATCTTTTCCAAGGGGGAGGGGATGATACGGTGTATCCTATGGACATCACAATGTCAAGAGTCTGCTTGGGAAGTGATACAGGGTGGAACCCTAATCAGCGGATCTTTCACGTTTGGAGGTTGGCACACGATGAACACGGGGAATCACAAGGGAGAGATGGGGGAAACACAAGAGGAAAACACTCAATCAACACGGAAGCAATCACACAAGTGCTAGATTCGCGATACAAGGTCGAGGTACATGATCCAAAGTCAACAACGGTGATACAGATAGTCTTCTCCCGGAGGAGGTCTTGATATCCCTGGGGATCTTCTCCGTTGAAGGAGGTCCTGAATCCGTAGTGGATCTTCTCCGTAGAGGCGCACCGTCTCGTGGGAGAAATCCACACAAGTATCAAATGAGCTAAACCACAGCTAACTCTAAAGGAGGGAGGTCCACAGTATTTATATTACACACGCGGTCGCCGTCGTAGCGGACGTCCGGGGGTTACCGGACGTCCGGTGGTTCCGGAGGGACCGGACGTCCGGTAATCCTCGGATTTCCGCTATTTAGCTTCTGTTGCCGAAGTCACGGACGTCCGGTGGCTTCCGGTCGTCCGGTCGTCTGGGAGGGGCCGGACGTCCGGTGTTTTCCGGTCGTCCGGTGCCTGGGAGTCGCCGGTCGTCCGGTGCAGGCCGGACGTCCGGTGCCTGTAGCATCTTCAGCATTCCTTCTTCTTGTCTCGAGCACTTGTCGGTCCTGTCCTCTTGAGCATCATGTAGAGCTGTCCTGCGGCCTTCGTCCAAGTACCTGAGTATGCATAGAGTCTCTGATGAAGGTAGAGGCCGTACCTCAAGTGAATCCGAAAGATGTAAAGAGAGGAGCGAGGTCACCTCGGTCTCAAAAGCTCTTGCACGTGCTCTAGTCATGGGTCCTTTGGGCACTTGGTGAGGCGATGAAGGGTCCATGGTGATGGCCCTAGGATACACCGTATCAGGAAGTGACACGTGTGACCTCTATTTCTCATACATAAAGGTGAATCATCTCCTTTACACGTGTTCACTTGACCCCTTCGAGGATGGTATACTACTTGACACTCCTCTCGTGTGCATGCATAGGTATTGTCGGAGCTTCACGGATGGCGAGGAGGAGTGCAAGCGCCAAGGATCACCTACACCATCTGCGAGGAAAGCTTGGAAGAGAAGACGGAAGAAGACGGAGCTGCTGATACTACAGCGGCCGGACATCCGGGCCAAAGGCCGGACATCCGGCGCTTCCGCAACAGCCGGACATCCGGCACTCCTCCCGGAAATCCGGGCCCTCCTTCACAGAAGCTGGACCGAGCCAGCCCGGACATCCAGCCATAACCCCGGACATCCGGCTCGCCCCGAAGCCCCGGACATCCGGCTGCCAGCCCGGACATCCGGCCTTGCCTGCGTGCATGTATCCGGGCCGATGCCCATGTACCCGTTTCGCCCCTCACTTACCCCCTTCATGACCCTAGACTATATATACTCCTCCACCTCCACCATTTTAGGGTTAGCAAATGTGATAGCTCATTTTAGACTAGAGCTTTGCTCATCTATGTGGTTCTACTCCTACGAGTGACCGCGGCCCCTCTACGGAGAAGATCCACACTGGATTCAAGACCCCTAATGGGAAGATCCTTCACGGATTCAAGGCCTCCTCTTGGAGATGAACTCTACCCATGTATCTTTCCCTTTGTTGTTCATGTATCTTGTGATCTTGTGTGTTTGATTGTCTAGTGGATGTGTGATTGGACTTGTTCTTGAGTGTTTCCCTCATGATTTCCCTTTGTGTTCTTCGTGTTCATCGTGGGATCCCCTCCATTTCGTGAAAGATCGGCCACATAGAGTTCCGCCCTACATCATAGGGGCAGCAAGGCACGTATTGTATTGCTGACATCGAGGATAAAAAGATGGGGTTTATATCATATTGCTTGAGTTTATCCCTCTACATCATGTGATCTTGCTTAAGGCGTTACTCTATTCTTATGAACTCAATACACTAGATGCATGTTGGATAGCGGTCGATGTGTGGAGTAATAGTAGTAGATGCAGAATCGGTTCGGTCTACTTGTCTCGGACGTGATGCCTATATATAATGATCATGCCTATATAGTCTCATAATTATTCGCTTTTCTATCAATTGCTCGATAGTAATTTGTTTACCCGTCGTAGAATATCGCTATCATGAGAGAAGCCACTAGAGAACACTATGGCCCCCGGGTCTATTCTCAACATATCAATCTACATCCGCTTTACTTTTCCGCTTTTACTTTCTGTTCTTATAATAAAAAATACCAAAAATATAAACTATCATCTCTATCAGATCTCACTTTCGTAAGTGACCGTAAAGGGATAGGCAACCCCTTATCGCATTGGCTACGAAGTTCTTATTTGTTTGTGCAGGTGCGAGGGACTCGTGCATGGTCTCCTACTGGATTGATACCTTGGTTCTCAAAAACTGAGGGAAATACTTACGCTACTTTGCTGCATCTCCCTTTCCTCTTCGAGGGAATACAACGCAAGCTCGAGAAGTAGCACACCTCGGGTTTGAAGTTTTCCCGGTTAGTGAAATCCCCTTATGCGATCGAGCTCCAATGCTGGATTGCATCCGAGTTGTCCTTTGTCAGCTGAGGTCCAATGCAGAACTGTATCCAAGCTCTAATGTTGGATTGTATCCGAGCTCTAACACATGATTATATCAGAGGTGTCATAAATTACCTCATTCTTGGAAAACTTTAAAGGAGTTCAACCGAGCTTAATGCCGGACACTTGCATCCGAGCTGTATGCCGAACTGCTTTCAAGGTGGTGCACCACCTCGGTCGTGGGCTGATTGTTGCGGATTTTATTTCCAACGCGTGTAAATCCATTTGGTGATGAGATGCATTGCCAGTAGCCCTCAAGGTGTCTGTCGGCCTAAAATCCGAGATGCACCTAAAGGAAAATATGAAACCGCTGATCCTAGTAGCCCCTGAGACTCAGGTTGATTCATGAAATTGGCCTGAGGACCAATTCCTAGCTCGGCAGCATACATAGGAATAGAAACACAATGTAATATATTAGAGGTAATAGTGATCGGCGGACGAGCCCTTGAGAGAGGGTCTTGAGAAGTCGCTGTGATATATTAGCTTGATGTCGGATGAGTCCCAGATGGTACTTATTGTTTGTCCTAAGACGCATTTGCCCATAGTTTGGTCATGCCGAACACTGAGCACTTTGAATTTTCTGCATGGAATAGCAATGCAGTAGCCCCCGAGCCACTGGCCGGGTGGCAACACCAAATCGAGGGATCGATGTGCCCCTTAAATATTTGTAAATGATAAGTGCGAAGCCCAGTAGCCCCTGAGCCTTAATTTGGGCACGGGTGGCCGAATTAAGCATCAATATCCGTTTGACAGAAAAAATTGGTTGTGTTTAACACAAACTTCTCGGAAAGAGAATAAAAGATCTCCTAAAGAAGCTAGAGCCAACGAAAGTTGGGCTCGCCAAGGTCGCCCCCAAGGGGCTTAATAGATAGGAAATCGATGCCAACTAGGAATTTTGAGCGCGTTATGTCAGCTGCTCGGTTGTCTCAGCGAGATTGTGCTCCTTGCTCTTTAAAAGATGGCCTACAATAAATCGACTTTACTCGCAATTTATGATCCTATGTATCCAAGTATTTGACATCATTAATGCTCGGATCCGCATTGTACAAAACTTTGTTGACCGACCATCGGCTTCAACCTCCTCGGCCAGTAGCCAGGGAGTGCTTAACCTACTTTATAAAGCCTTTATGAGGGCGAAGATTTACGGCAAACAAGTCAATCCATCCATACGGTTTTATAAACAAAGGTACGCGAAGAGATATGCTATATTACTTTTTAACGTAAGAAACATCTTCCAAAGAAAATAGTCCCGCTATCGGTTCCTTTCTTTGGGTTTTCATGCTGATCATGATCATGAAACCTCACCTTCGAGCAATGTGGGAGGAAAATATTGAGGACTTAATTCAGGGAAAGTTCCCGAACTCTGAGGTTTGTAGTGAACCTAAACTTTCACTTCCGTCGTTGCCGACCAATTATATTCTTTAAGATGGCTAGCTTTCGGCTTCTCCCAGTCTGAGGTACTAACACGGATGTCCCAGAAGTAACAATCACAGAGGTACTACCTTTACCTCCTAGCAAACAATCGTGAACGTAGGGGTAATCACAGGAGCCAGGCAACCCAGCTTGGCCGAAACATTAAGTCAAATTGATGCATATTTATGGCTCTATAATGATAATTACGGAAGGCAACGCTTGTATAATGAATACAAACACTGATGATATATGTTTATTTTGACACCATTGCAACCGTTTATCATTTGGAAGTGGCCCATCGTTGGCTTCTTCCCCTTTGTAGATGCTACGCAGGGTGTTTCCGCAGTAACAAGACAACCCTTAGCCAACGTCTCGGTGCCCGGAGGTGGTTGTGTTAGCGGAAACAAGGCAATCAGATATGCGGGCTCTATAACTTTAACTTAGTCATATGAGCTTAAAGATTGGAGGCCAGTTACCAGCCCCCGGTTAGTGTTCGGCGTCAGCCGAGATCAAGTCGTTAACACTTTGGTCAATGTTATGAATGCCCCATTGTTTAACACATGGTAACCTCCATCGATCTTATTGTTTAACACAGTCATCGGATCGCTGACCAGTTTACGCTTATTGTGACAGTCAGTTTTCGACTTTCTCCACTGAGGCGCTTAACCATGCGATTTGGAAGCACAATCGCAGTGGTTCTCCCTATGCACACCTAGCCGAACAAAGCAGAACGTAGGAGGCAAACACGGGAGCCGGGCAATCCAACTATTGACCGAAGACATAATTCGAAATTGATGCATATAAAGCAATATCCGAGAATGTTTTGCCAAAGACTCCTCGGAGTACCTTGGCTTTTGGTGCGTTCAGTTGTAGTCCAGGCCCCCGTTAATATTGCCAATGCTTTAAAGGCTTCTGACATTGAACTGCTCGGGAACTAGTCCCGATGTGGCGCATATTTTGTCTACGCCGAGGTGTAGTTCAGCTGGAAAGATGTCGAGATGTGGGTCGGAAAAGATTTCCCGAGCTGAATTATAATGCACGGCACGTCGGTCATGAGGATGTCCCGCTTCCTGAAAGAAAAACATACAAATAGCTAAAAAGTCTCATAAGCTCGAAAAAGCCAAAAAAAAACTTATGTAAAAGCTAGACGTCCGAACTAAATCAAGTTTTTCGATGCCAATCCGAAAATTGGACTTAAAAATAAATCTGTGCTTCCTTCGTGCTTTGACACATCCGATCTCTAGATATCATGTAGGTCAGCCTTCGGCTTCAACCTCCTTATCCCAAAGGCGGAGTGCTTCTCAAAGGCGAGTTTGACGAACAAAACTCGAGCGGCTTTAGAGAGAGACCAGGCCATCTGGCTATTGACCGTATACTCGAGTCGAAAAAGGAGTGGTGGAAAAAGACTTTGCAACGACTTAGAAGGAATCACTTAATATAAAATGGCTCAGGTAAATTCGCGAGCCCCCATTTAACTTGGGTAAAATAAACATTTTTAACAAACAATGTTTTTGCCAAACTAAGTTTTTAACAAATAAATATAATGTCTGGTCGAACCGAACAAGAATAAAAAATTTAAAAAATAACTGAGCATGGAAGCGACTTAGCAGGTTAATGTGCTCGGCGTTGTTGACGAGATTCAGGCTTGTGACGGGACGAAGATGTAGTCCTTGGACTGGCCGACGTCACAACCTCCGAGCCCGAAGTGATTGGGCGAGGAGTTCCGCTTGACGAAGTGGTGACACAACGTGGTCGATGTGGCAAGCCAAAGCCCCGGTCCAGCTAATCATGATAAAGCTCGATGGTTTGTGACGCCGAATTCCTCGAGGTAGGTTGATGACGAAGCCCCCGGCCTACCCGAGGTGACGAAGCAGGTCGGTAGGGTGATATTGCAGCCACCATGCCAACCGATGTGTTGAAGCTGTTCGGCGCGATGAACATCGGCTTGAAGAAGCAATAGTGCGGCCATGCCGATGCAGGTCGTAACTTGTGTCGCGGTCAATGCCGGCTTGATGAAGTGACCGTACGGTGATGCTGGTGTATCCGCTCCGTGTAATCCATGGGGCGGCGATGTTGGTGATGATTTATCCTTCGCGATGAAGTACTCTTGTTCGGCTCGTCAAGATGATGATCTGAAGAAGTTGAGCTCGGCTTCAACAAAGCGGCGACATGTCTAGCACAGGTCGGCAACCGGGGAGCAATATTGCCGGACTGGTTTGACACTAGCGTGATGGTGAAGATTACCTCGGAAGAGGCTTAATTTTTTATGGGCATGTGTTCAAAAACTACGCGAAATATCATAGAAAAAAATTTCCTTCAAAAAGTGATAGAGGCGAGGGGCCCGATCTTTCGATGAGATGATAACTATCGATTTGGTGGAGACGACTTTGACGATCCGACTACAAACGTGCACAACGTTGCGCCTTAGCAATCGCTAAACCAATCTCCAGGGGTTACTGACAATGCCAGAAGCACGATCAGCCTGACCACAAAGGTCTATTCCTGCATGCAATCGAAGAACAAGCAAGAATATGATGAAGCAATCTGAGTATTGCAAATATAAATGATGTATTGATAAAGGTGGGGATCCGTAAGCGGTCTTGGTCTGGTCGTTGGACACAAACGAAGTACACGAAGTTGCAATGGCTAACTTTTGACTAAACAAATCCCAAAGAAAAAGCTACTAGATGGATCTACTTATATAGGAGCAAGGGGTGGCGGCCAAGGAGGTGGGAGGACGTCCCAAGGAAGCCTAAAACTAACCCTAGGTCGTACAAGGCTCATGGGCCCAAGTGGAGGTGATGTAACACCTTTGGACTTGTAGTTTGACTCGGATTCTGCTGCAGCGTCAAATTTTTTCGTCGGTATCTCAACGCCCCGGACGAATTTGAAGGTGATTCCAATTGGGTTGGAAAGTGTACGAAATCTAGTTTCCAACAAAAAAAGAATCACCCAATTCGGAGTTCGTATGAAGGAGTTCTTGCCGTTTTGAGTCAGGTATGTCTGTGTAGTCCGAATCTGGATGCAAAACGTGAGAGACTTGGACTCTATCTTCTCTTGGCCCAAAAGTGACGTGAGAGAACTTTTTGAACAGCCCCTAAACTTCTCTTTTTCCCTTATCTTCATATGTGGATTGTACAAATGTCCCATGCACCTGGAATTAGACATGGCACAAAAGTCTATGAAGTATTTTTGTCCTGGATGACATAAATAAATTGTTGCATAGTTTGCATTAGAAATCACCTCACAAATATACATGTATGCAATATTTTTGGTCGTATCGAAGGTAGTCATGTCCTCATCATCCTCCTTTTCTTGAAAATAAAGCCGTCCTCGGCGTTGCTTAATCTGAAATTTGGGTAAGAAAATAGACAAGGTGTACATATTGTATATGTATATGTCATCCATTTTTACTTCCCTTAATTTTTGCACATATGACACATATATAGATGAGTAACTTTCGTAGTTCATAAAATATAAAGCCATCCCAATCTATATTATCACAAGAAGTAGAAGGCATGAAAATATTGCAACTCAGTTTGCACAAATAAGTGAAGCTCTTATTCATATCAAAAGATTGACAATGTTCATCATTAAACCATCCCAACATTGGCGAATAAACCTTACTTGCATGAAAGCAAACATGCAATAAGTCATTTGACATTGAATCTTCACCAAGATTAGAGGTAATATCAAAATGATTAAACATTGGCACAATTATTTTCAAATTTATTTTATCCAAATCTGATTTATTCTCTAATGCACATGATTCTTTTGCATCAACAGTTAATTCAATAGGTGCACTCAAAATTGTTGGTATTTTAGTTGTTTGATCACATGGCGCATTCATGACAGTAACATGATTGTTTAAACTAGGTGGTGTGCTCAAATCAATAGGTAATTCAATACATGATGTATTCAAGTCAACTAGATATGCATCATCCTCATGTGAAGTTACATCATCATTGATTTTACTGTTACCTTGTCGCAAAGACGTAGCTGATGTAGGTACGGACGATGACAATGTACCATACACTTTAGATGATGTCACGCTCACAATCAGAGGTGTGGCTGCTCTAGTAGGTGCAATGGTGGAGGAACCAACTGATGAGGACATCACTAACAAGGTTACACCCACAGCTCCAACTGACACATATACAGGACCAATTACTAGAGCTCGCGCACGCCAATTAAATTACCAGGTACTTTCGTTTCTTGGTAATGAATCTAATGTTCATGAGAATATGATGCTGCCTAAATTGGATACATTTGTCTTGCTTACAAATGAAGGGCCTAGCTTGGACAAGAAGGATGAACATTGGAGCAAGATCAAGCATGGAGATGATGGCATGCGCAAGGGGAACAAGAATGGCGTTTCAATTGATGATTTCATGACTTTGAAGCCACCATAATGAGTGCGAGAAGCCTTGGACGAAATATACAAGATGCCACTTCATAAATTTCGTCCAGAGGCTATTATAGGTGCTGCGTCACCTTATTATTGGGCCAGGCCCATGTAATTTCGAAATACTTGAGTATAGGCTGTTTTTAGAGTCTGTATGTGTGGGGAAACAAGAGTTAGGGTTGGTTTCGGACCCCTCCACCAAGGGCCACGAAATTCCCCCCTCTTTCCCTCATATATACAGCCCTTAGGGCGTCGTTTAGACTTTGGGTTTTGTTTAGATTAAAAGTTCGCCATAGCTGCAACTTCGCGTACTTCGTTTGTGTTCAACGACCAGACAAAGGCGTCACAGAACCCCACTTGATCAATAAAGCTTTCCTCTTGAATTCGCAATATCCAGATTGCAATCTCAGT
The DNA here is from genome assembly GCA_902687465.1 of Secale cereale. Taxonomy (NCBI): domain Eukaryota; kingdom Viridiplantae; phylum Streptophyta; class Magnoliopsida; order Poales; family Poaceae; genus Secale; species Secale cereale. The sequence goes on along the minus strand of LR738713.1, from coordinate 263,239,887 downwards.
TTCTTGCTTGTTCTTCGTTTGCCTGCAGGAAACAGACCTTCGTGGTCAGGTTGATCGTGCTCCGGCGTGGTCAATAACCTCTCGGAGTTGGTTTAGCGATTGCTAAGGCGCGACGTCCACGCACGTTCGTAGTCGGATCGTCAAAGTCGACTTCATCCAAACGATAGCCACCATCTCATCGAAAGACGGGACACCTTTGCCTCTATCAAGTGGTATCAGATTTCGAGGTTGCTCGGTGAGATTTTACAATTTTTCGTAGATTAGATCGAGTCGGTTCTTCATACCTACAGTCCACGAAAAAGGCAAAAAAATAATTAGGGTTAGTTCATCCCATCCGAACCAATCTGAGCCTTTGCATAATATTTTCTGTATTTGCTTTGTTGAATTTGCGGTTGCATCGTCGTGTCAAGTTGCTGGTCTTAGCGTCTAGTTCTATAGAGTTTCGAGTTCTGTTCACAGTTTGTCACGTCGCCGCCGCACCATATTCATCGCCGCTACCATACCACCACTGCTGCCATATCCCACCACCGCCACCACATACCACCACCGCTGCCATAACCTACCACCGCTGCCATATCCTACCACCATATATCCACCGCCAATCCGAGTTCTTTTCATATTAGGTTTGTTCTCGAGATCCATCTAGGTTTCGGATTTGTGTTTCCTTGCCAGCGTAGGTCTCGAAAAAAAAAGAGTCTGGAGACCCCGGGCAGTTTTTAGGCCAAAATTTCGACAGGTGAAAATATTTTTTCCCTATCCTATTTTTGGGCTTTTCTGAGTCTTTTGAGACACGTGCCATCATACTGTTTTTTTACCGCACTTTTTCGTCGTTGCTGCCCTGATTCCAAAAAAAAAAATCGTCAATTTTTTTTTCGTGCCTATCATCTTAGTTTGACTTGGGAAGTGTTTTGAGACACTCGCCATTATAGTGATATTCGGCCAAAAAAAACAGCGAAAAAAAAGAGCGCAAAAAAAGAGGCGAAAAAAAATTCAGAGTGTGCTTTCTCCTTTATTACGTGCTCGCGTCTCTAGTACGGTCTAGCCTAGGACCAGCACAGTACCGTCGTTGAGCGTTTATTCAACTTTGCATCTCTGAATTGATTATTGCTGACCACTTTTGCTACCATCTTATCAGCCTTCCCAGCTCCACATACATCTACGTCGTGCGTTTGACTCTCGCTGGTAATCGCTTTATCCAAGCTTTGAGAGTTTTGACTACCACGGTTGCCGATCACCACCTGCTGCTGGGTAAGAACTGGTAAGAATTTGAGATTTGCTTGTCGGATTTGTGACACCCGCCACCACCACCACTTATTAGTAGTCTGTAGGATCATATTCTTGTGTGTTTCTATTGCTGCTAACCATGCCAGGATCACAAGTCGACGAGACTGACTGGGAGAACTTGACGAACAAGGAGCTTCATGATAAGTTTCAGCAAATGATGAGTGTACAGGTGCAAGATGTGCTAAACACATTGGACGAGGCCATGGAGAAGATAGTTGGCATGGAGAAGACGTTTGAAACAAAGCTCGATAACAAGTTTGCCGAATTGCTTTCGCGTTTTCAACCACCACCGGCTGCTGCAGCTGTCCCACCTCTACAACAACAACAACAACAACAACAACAACAACAACAACAACGGCGCCTTCCGAATCAAGTGGGACGAGAACAACGCGTTCCCCTTGAGACTGGTCAAGCTTCTGGTGCTGCTGTTGATGTTTCTATAGCTCCTGCTGCTACTGCAGAGGTGGAGGACCATTACGAGGATGAGGTTGACCAAAATCAGAACTACGTGCAACAACCAACACCACCACCACCAGGTCGTCCTCATGCATATCATCGCAATGGTAGGGCTGCACCACCACCTGAGGTACATGACCATCTTCCTAAACTGAAATTGAATATTCCACCATTTGAGGGTAGATATGTTCCTGATATATATCTTACTTGGGAGTTACAAACTGAACAACATTTTACATGTTTAAACTATCCCGAGGAGAGACGTGTTCCTGCTGCTGTCTGTGCTTTCACTAGTTTTGCATGTGTTTGGTGGTCTGAACATTGTAGATTATATCCTATTCCAGCTACTTGGACTTCTTTGAAAACTGCTATGCGTACTCGTTGGGTTCCCCCATATTATCAACGTGAATTAGTTCAAAAACTGCAGCGCTTAAGACAAGGAAAAAATTCCGTAGAAGAATATTATCAGCAATTACAAACTGGCCTGATTAGATGTGGTATTGTTGAGGAGAATGAAGCTATGCTTGCACGTTTTATGGGTGGATTAAATAGAGAGAATCAGACCATTCTAGAGTATAAGGATTATACTAATATCACTCATTTATTCCATCTTGCTTGTAAAGCTGAACGTGAAGTGCGGGATCGACAGGCATTGGCGCGGACTAACTTTTCTGCAGGACGACCTTCATCATGGACACCGCGTGCATCCTCTACTTCCTCACATTCTACTGCACCGACACCTCCATCAGCTGTTACCTCCAGCCGTGATACAAGGAAGCAGGCACAACCACCATTATCTGCCAAGAGCACACCTATTGGGCCTGCACAGAGTTCTTCTTCTTCCATGGCATCAACAGGGCACACCAGTGATATTATTTGTCGTCGTTGTAAGGGAAGAAGACATTTTGCGAGAGATTGCAAATCTCAGCATGTGATGATTGCTACTGAGGATGGTGGATATGAATCCGCTAGTGACTATGATGAGGAGACTTTGGCTCTTATTACACGTGAAGAACACGGCGGAGAAGATTCTGATCATGAGATGCAATACATGGCTCCTGAAGATGCTGACATGTATGAATGTTTAGTTGCTCAACGTGTTTTGAGTGTGCAGGTTACACAAGCTGAGCAAAATCAGAGGCATAATTTGTTCCATACAAAGGGAGTTGTGAAGGAACGTTCTGTTCGCGTGATCATAGATGGAGGGAGTTGCAACAACTTGACTAGCATGGAGATGGTGGAGAAGCTATCTCTCACCACAAGACCACATCCACATCCTTACTACATCCAATGGTTCAACAACAGCGGCAAGGTTAAGGTAACACATAATGTTCGTGTGCATTTTAGTATCTCTACATATGCTGATTATGTTGATTGTGATGTGGTACCTATGCAAGCATGTTCCTTATTACTTGGTAGACCATGGCAATTTGATAAAAATTCTGTACACCATGGTAGAAACAATCAGTATACTCTTTTTCATAAGGATAAAAATATTACTTTGCTTCCTATGACTCCTGATTCCATTTTGAAAGATGATATTAATAGAGCTAATAAAGCAAAACAGGAGAAAAATAAGAGTGAAAATCATATTGTGGCAAAAGAATTTGAGCAACAAATGAAGGCTAATAATAAACCATCTACTGTTGCTTCTGAAATTAAATTGAAAAGTGCATGTTTATTTGCCACCAAATCTGATATTGATGAGCTAGATTTTAGCAAATCTGTTTGCTATGGTTTTGTGTGCAAAGAGGCATTATTTTCATTCGAGGACGTGCCTTCCTCTTTGCCTCCTGCTGTCACTAACATTTTGCAGGAGTTCGCCGACGTCTTTCCACAAGACGTGCCACCGGGATTACCACCTATTCGAGGGATTGAGCATCAGATTGACTTAATTCCCGGTGCATCGCTACCCAACCGCGCACCATACCGTACCAATCCAGAAGAGACGAAGGAAATTATGCGTCAAGTACAGGAGCTACTCGACAAAGGTTATATACGCGAATCCCTTAGTCCTTGTGCTGTTCCTATTATTCTAGTGCCGAAAAAGGATGGTACATTGCGTATGTGTGTTGATTGTAGAGGCATTAATAATATTACTATTCGTTATCGTCATCCTATTCCTAGGCTAGATGATATGCTTGATGAATTGAGTGGCTCTACAATTTTCTCCAAAGTTGATTTGCGTAGTGGATACCATCAAATTCGTATGAAATTGGGAGATGAATGGAAAACAGCATTTAAAACTAAGTTTGGATTATATGAGTGGTTAGTCATGCCTTTTGGGTTAACTAATGCACCTAGTACTTTCATGAGATTAATGAATGAAGTTTTATGTGCTTTCAGTGGACGATTTGTGGTAGTATACTTTGATGATATATTGATTTTTAGCAGATCTTTGGAGGAACATTTGGAACATTTACGGGCTGTTTTTATTGCTCTACGTGATGCACGTTTGTTTGGTAACCTTGGAAAGTGCACCTTTTGCACCGACCGAGTCTCTTTTCTTGGCTATGTTGTTACTCCACAGGGAATTGAGGTTGATAAAGCCAAGATTGAAGCTATTGAGAGTTGGCCGCAGCCCAAAACGGTCACACACGTGAGGAGTTTCCTTGGCCTCGCTGGATTCTATCGGCGTTTTGTGAGAGATTTCAGCACCATTGCTGCACCTCTCAATGAGCTTACAAAGAAGGATGTGCCTTTTGTTTGGGGTACTGCACAGGAAGAAGCATTCACGGTATTGAAAGATAAGTTGACACATGCTCCTTTACTCCAACTTCCTGATTTTAATAAGACTTTTGAGCTTGAATGTGATGCTAGTGGAATTGGGTTAGGAGGTGTGTTATTACAGGATGGTAAACCTGTTGCATACTTTTCTGAAAAATTGAGTGGGCCTAGTCTGAATTATTCTACTTATGATAAGGAATTATATGCTCTTGTTCAGACTTTGGAAACATGGCAACATTATTTATGGCCCAAAGAATTTGTTATACATTCTGATCATGAATCTTTGAAGCACATTAAAAGTCAAGCAAAACTGCACCGTAGACATGCTAAATGGGTTGAATTCATAGAGACTATCCCTTATGTTATTAAACACAAGAAGGGAAAAGAAAATGTTATTGCTGATGCATTATCTCGTCGTTATACTATGCTTTCACAACTTGACTTTAAAATATTTGGTTTGGAGACCATCAAAGATCAATATGTGCATGATGCTGAATTTAAAGATGTATTGCAGAATTGCAAAGAAGGGAGAACATGGAACAAGTTCGTCGTTAATGATGGATTTGTGTTTCGTGCTAACAAGCTATGCATTCCAGCTAGCTCTGTTCGTCTTTTGTTGTTGCAGGAGGCGCATGAAGGAGGATTAATGGGACACTTTGGCGTGAAGAAGACGGAGGACGTACTTGCTACACATTTCTTTTGGCCAAAGATGCGTCGGGATGTTGAGCGTTTTGTTGGTCGCTGCACTACATGTCAAAAAGCTAAGTCACGACTCAATCCTCATGGTTTATATATGCCTTTGCCTGTCCCTAGTGTTCCTTGGGAAGATATATCTATGGACTTTGTTTTGGGTTTACCTCGAACAAAGAAGGGGAGGGATAGCATATTTGTTGTCGTGGATAGGTTCTCGAAGATGGCACACTTTATACCATGTCATAAAAGCGATGATGCTGCTAATGTTGCTGATTTGTTCTTTCGTGAAATTATTCGCTTGCATGGTGTGCCAAATACTATTGTTTCAGATCGTGATACTAAATTTCTTAGCCACTTTTGGAGATGTTTATGGGCTAAGTTGGGGACTAAACTGCTTTTTAGTACTACTTGTCACCCCCAAACTGATGGACAAACTGAAGTAGTCGACATAACTTTGTCTACTATGCTTAGGGCTGTTTTGAAGAATAATAAGAAAATGTGGGAAGAATGCTTGCCTCATATTGAATTTGCTTATAATCGTTCATTGCATTCTACTACTAAGATGTGCCCTTTTGAAATTGTCTATGGTTTTCTACCTCGTGCACCTATTGATTTGTTGCCTCTTCCATCTTCGGAGAAGGTTAATTTTGATGCTAAACAACGTGCTGAATTGATCTTAAAAATGCATGAGTTAACTAAGGAAAATATTGAGCGCATGAATGCTAAATATAAACTTGTTGGAGATAAGGGTAGAAAACGTGTTGTCTTTGCACCTGGAGATCTTGTTTGGTTACACTTGCGTAAGGATAGGTTTCCTAGTTTGCGCAAGTCAAAGCTAATGCCACGTGCTGATGGTCCTTTCAAGGTGTTAGAGAAAATAAATGATAATGCATATAAACTTGAGCTGCCTGCAGATTTTGTGGTTAGTCCCACATTTAAGATTGCAGATTTGAAGCCTTACTTGGGTGAGGAAGATGAGCTTCCGTCGAGGACGACTTCAATTCAAGAAGGGGAGGATGATGAGGACATCACTAACAAGGTTACACCCACAGCTCCAACTCACACATATACAGGACCAATTACTAGAGCTCGCGTACGCCAATTAAATTACCAGGTACTTTCGTTTCTTGGTAATGAATCTAATGTTCATGAGAATATGATGCTGCCTAAATTGGATACATTTGTCTTGCTTACAAATGAAGGGCCTAGCTTGGACAAGAAGGATGAACATTGGAGCAAGATCAAGCAATGAGATGATGGCATGCGCAAGGGGAACAAGAATGGCGTTTCAATTGATGATTTCAGGACTTTGAAGCCACCATAATGAGTGCGAGAAGCCTTGGACGAAGTATACAAGATGCCACTTCATAAATTTCGTCCAGAGGCTATTATAGGTGCTGCATCACCTTATTATTGGGCCAGGCCCATGTAATTTCGAAATACTTGAGTATAGGCTGTTTTTAGAGTCCGTATGTGTGGGGAAACAAGAGTTAGGGTTGGTTTCGGACCCCTCCACAAAGGGCCACGAAATTCCCCCCTCTTTCCCTCATATATACAGCCCTTAGGGCATCGTTTAGACTTTGGGTTTTGTTTAGATTAAAAGTTCGCCATAGCTGCAACTTCGCGTACTTCGTTTGTGTTCAACGACCAGACAAAGGCGTCACAGAACCCCACTTGATCAATAAAGCTTTCCTCTTGAATTCGCAATATCCAGATTGCAATCTCAGTTTCTTGCTTGTTCTTTGTTTGCCTGCAGGAAACAGACCTTCGTGGTCAGGTTGATCGTGCTCCGGCGTGGTCAATAACCTCTCGGAGTTGGTTTAGCGATTGCTAAGGCGCGACGTCCACGCACGTTCGTAGTCGGATCGTCAAAGTCGACTTCATCCAAACGATAGCCACCATCTCATCGAAAGACGGGACACCTTTGCCTCTATCACCAACCAATGGTGGTGAGCATGAACTGGAATAGTAGTTGTTGTAGTCACACAATGCATCCTCCTGTATTTGTCTCTCAAAGGTACAAGCACGAACATACACACCAGTAATGCAACGAGGAATATACCGAAATCTTGCGCGAATATCATGGTTCAAACCACCCAAAAAATCTATTCATTGTATCATCCTCAGATTCTTCTATGTCACAATGATGCATATAAGATTTGAACTCTTGGTAATAAGCATGAACAGTGTTACTGCCTTGTTTTAATTGTTCCAATTTGCGAAGCAATTCACGGCGATAGTAAGGAGGAAAAAAATGTTTTCTCATTACGGCCTTCAAATCTTTCCAAGTTGTGGGTTGGTTATCAATAGTTTTCTTACAATGCACACTCCACCAAACAGAAGCAAAACCGGTAAATACTCTAGTGGCAGCTCGTACTCTCTCAAGTTCAGAAAAATGATGGTGACTAATTTTTTTTTCTACTTCAAGCTCCCAAGCTAGATAAATAGCAGGATTAAATCTACCCTCAAATGACGGTAAAGAAATAACCTGACCATGTGCTTGTGTGCGTTGTCCCACATCTCGTGATGGTGAAGATTTATCCGTCGTCCAAGAACTTCTGTCTCCGGTACCTGACATGATTAGTAGAAGCAAGAAACAAAATTCGAGAATAATGTTCCTATGAACTACTAGGATTTGGTGGTAAAGCGCACACAGTAAAGCAAATATCAATATCTTACTAGTTTTTACCATGCAGCAGTTGGTGATAGGCAACCAGCGTGTCAAATAACTCCAACAAATTGAGTAAAGCGATTGCCAGGTGAACGTAAATATGCACGATGTAGAAATATGTGGAGCTGGGTTGGCTATATATGGTAGCAAAAGATTAGCAATAATCAATTCAGAGATGCAATGTTGAATAAACGCTCAACGACGGTACTGTGCTGGTCCTAGGCTAGACCGGACTAGAGACGCGAGCCTAGAACACTGATGAGGTCACGGTGTAGCACAACTAGCATCAATAAAGGATACGAAGTAGCTCTGAACAGCAAGATATAAATGAAGATCACAACGGCAGTAAAGATAATGATGAAAACAACTACCAAGCAGAATATACAACAACTCCCTCTCCAACTTTCTTTTTCTTCTTTTTCTTTTTCTTTTTTCTCACACTTTTTTTCCTTTTTCTTTCTCTCCTCTTTTTTTTTACTTTTTTTTCTCTGTCTTTTTTTTTCTTTCTCCCTCTTTCCAAGACAAACTAGATAAGATGCAGATTGGATCAGCCAAAGATGCGAACGACTTTAACTATGATTGTGACAATGAACGATAGGTAGCACGAGGTGGAAATTGATGGATGAGGTGGTGGACAGCGGAAGGGATAACGATGCAGCGGCGACGTGACTAATGTGAACAGAACTCGAAACTCTAACGAACTAGACACTAAGACCAGCAACTCGACACGACAATGCAACCGATAATTCAATAATGCAAACAATGAAAAGAAAATTGCAAAGGCTCGGACTGGCTTGGACAAAGGATGAATAGATCTAACTTTTTTTTGGACTTTTTCTTGGACAATAGGTAAGAAAATAAATCTAATCTAGGAATAACTGGAAATTCTCACCGAGCAACCTGAAAACTGATACCACTTGATAGAGGTAAAGGTGTCCCGTCTTTCGATGAGATGGTGGCTATCGTTTGGATGAAGTCGACTTTGACGATCCGACTACGAACGTGCGTGGACGTCGCGCCTTAGCAATCGCTAAACCAACTCCGAGAGGTTATTGACCACGCCGGAGCACGATCAACCTGACCACGAAGGTCTGTTTCCTGCAGGCAAACGAAGAACAAGCAAGAAACTGAGATTGCAATCTGGATATTGCGAATTCAAGAGGAAAGCTTTATTGATCAAGTGGAGTTTTGTTTAGATTAAAGTTCGCCATAGCTGCAACTCCGCGTACTTCGTTTGTGTTCAACGACCAGACCAAGACGTCACAGAACCCCACTTGATCAATAAAGCTTTCCTCTTGAATTCGCAATATCCAGATTGCAATCTCAGTTTCTTGCTTGTTCTTCGTTTGCCTGCAGGAAACAGACCTTCGTGGTCAGGTTGATCGTGCTCCGGCGTGGTCAATAACCTCTCGGAGTTGGTTTAGCGATTGCTAAGGCGCGACGTCCACGCACGTTCGTAGTCGGATCGTCAAAGTCGACTTCATCCAAATGATAGCCACCATCTCATCGAAAGACGGGACACCTTTGCCTCTATCAAGACTTGATAGAGGCTAGGTGTCCCGATCTTTCGATGAGATGATAACTATCGATTTGGTGGAGACGACTTTGACGATCCGACTACAAACGTGCACGACGTTGCGCCTTAGCAATCGCTAAACCAATCTCGAGGGGTTACTGACAATGCGAGAAGCACGATCAGCCTGACCACGAAGGTCTATTCCTGCATGCAATCGAAGAACAAGCAAGAATATGATAAAGCAATCTGAATATTGCAAATATAAATGATGTATTGATAAAGGTGGGGATCCGTAAGCGGTCTTGGTCTGGTCGTTGGACACAAACGAAGTACACGAAGTTGCAATGGCTAACTTTTGACTAAACAAATCCCCAAAGAAAAAGCTACTAGATGGATCTAATTATATAGGAGCACGGGGTGGCGGCCAAGTAGGTGGAAGGACGTCCCAAGGCAGCCTAAAACTAACCCTAGGTCGTACATGGCTCATGGGCCCAAGTGGAGGTGATGTAATACCTTTGGACTTGTAGTTTGACTCGGATTCTGCTGGAGCGTCAGATTGTTTCGTCGGTATCTCAACGCTCTGGACGAATTTGAAGGTGATTCCAATTGGGTTGGAAAGTGTACGAAATCTAGTTTCCAACAAAAAAAGAATCACCCAATTCGGAGTCCGTATGAAGGAGTTCTTGCCGTTTTGAGTCAGGTATGTCTGTGCAGTCCGAATCTGGATGCAGAACGTGAGAGACTTGGACTCTATCTTCTCTTGGCCCAAAAGTGACGTGAGAGAACTTTTTGAATAGCACCTAAACTTCTCTTTTTCCCTTATCTTCATATGTGGATTGTACAAATGTCCCATACACCTGGAATTAGACATGGCACAAAAGTCTGTGAAGTATTTTTGTCCTGTATAACATAAATAAATTGTTGCATAGTTTGCATTAGAAATCACCTCACAAATATACATGTATGCAATATTTTTGGTCGTATCCAAGGTAGTCATGTCCTCATCATCCTCCCTTTTCTGAAAATAAAGCCGTCCTCGGCGCTGCTTAATCTGAAATGTGGGTAAGAAAATAAACAAGGTGTACATGTTGTATATGTATATGTCATCCATTTTTACTTTCCTTAATTTTTGCACATATGACACATGTATAGATGAGTAACTTTCGTAGTTTATAAAATATAAAGCCAAAACATTATCACAAGAAGTAGAAGGCATGAAAATATTGCAACTCAGTTTGCACAAATAAGTGAAGCTCTTATTCATATCAAAAGATTGACAATGTTCATCATTAAACCATCCCAACATTGGTGAATAAACCTTACTTGCATGAAATTCACAGGCTACAACATGCCTAAATAAGCAAACATGCAATAAGTCATTTGACACAGAATCGTCACCAAGATTAGAGGTCATATCAAAATGATTAAACATTGGCACAATAATTTTCAAATTTATTTTATCCAAATCTGATTTATTCTCTAATTCACATGATTCTTTTGCATCAACAGTTAATTCAATGGGTGCACTCAAAATTGTTCATATTTTAGTTGTTTGATCACATGACGCATTCATGACAGTAACATGATTATGTAAACTAGGTGGTGTGCTCAAATCAACAGGTAATTCAATACATGATGTATTCAAGTTAACAAGATATGCATCATCCTCATGTGAAGTTACATCATTGATTTTACTGTTACCTTGTCGCAAAGATGTAGCCGATGTAAGTACGGACGATGACAATGTACCAAACACTTTAGATGATATCACGCTCACAATCGGAGGTGTGGCTGCTCTAGTAGGTGCAATGGTGGAGGAACCAACCAGTGGTGGTGAGCATGAACTGGAATAGTAGTTGTTGTAGTCACACAATGCATCCTCCTGTATTTGTCTCTCAAAGGTACAAGCACGAACATACATACCAATAATGCAACGAGGAATATACTGAAATCTTGCACGAATATCATGGTTCAAACCACCAAAAAATTTATTCATTGTATCATCCTCAGATTCTTCTATGTCACAATGATGCATATAAGATTTGAACTCTTGGTAGTAAGCATGAACAGTGTTACTGCCTTGTTTTAATTGTTCCAATTTACGAAGCAATTCACGGCGATAGTAAGGAGGAAAAAAATGTTTTCTCATGACAACCTTCAAATCTTTCCAAGTTGTGGGTTGGTTATCAATATTTTTCTTACAATGCACACTCCACCAAACAGAAGCAAAACCAGTAAATACTCTAGTGGCAGCTCGTACTCTCTCAAGTTCAGAAAAATGATGGTGACTAAAAACTTTTTCTACTTCAAGCTCCCAAGCTAGATAAATAGCAGGATTAAATCTACCCTCAAATGACGGTAAAGAAATAACCTGACCATGTGCTTGTGTGTGTTGTCCCATGTCTCGTGATGGTGAAGATGTATCCGTCGTCCAAGAACTTTTGTCTCCGGTACCTGTCATGATTAGTAGAAACAAGTAACAAAATTCGAGAATAATGTCCCTATGAACTACTAGGATGTGGTGGTAAAGCGCTCACAGTAAAGCAAATATCAATATCTTACAAGTTCTTACCATGCAGCAGGTGGTGATAAGCAACCAGCGGTGTCAAATAACTCCAAAGATTGAGTAAAGCGATTGCCAGGTGAACGTACGTAAACACGGTGTAGAAATATGTGGAGCTGGGCTGGCTTTATATATGGTAGCAAAAGATTAGCAATAATCAATTCAGAGATGCAATGTTGAATAAACGCTCAACGACGGTACTGTGCTGGTCCTAGGCTAGACCGGACTAGAGACGCGAGCCTAAAACACTAATGATGTCAAGGTGTAGCATAACTAGCATCAATAAAGGATACGAATTAGCTCTGGACAGCAAGATATAAATGAAGATCACAACGGCAGTAAAGATAATGATGAATACAACTGCCAAGCAGAATATACAACAACACTCTCTCCAACTTTCTTTTCCTTCTTTTTTTTTCTTTTTTTTTCTCACACTTTTTTTTTCTTTTTCTTTCTCTCCTCTTTTTTTTTTTACTTTTTTTTCTGTGTCTTTTTTTTTCTTTCTCCCTCTTTCCAAGACAAACTAGATAAGATGCAGATTGGATCAAGCAAAGATGCGAACGACTTCAACTATGATTGTGACAATGAACGATGGGTTGCAGGAGGTGGAAATTGATGGATGAGGTGGTGGACAGCGGAAGGGATAACGATGCAGCGGCGACGTGACTAATGTGAACAGAACTCGAAACTCTAACGAACTAGACACTAAGACCAGCAACTCGACACGACGATGCAACCGATAATTCAATAATGCAAACAATGAAAAAAAATTGCAAAGGCTCAGACTGGCTTGGACAAAGGATGAATAGATCTAACTTTTTTTTGTGGCTTTTCCTTGGACAATAGGTAAGAAAATAAATCTAATATAGGAATAACTGGAAATTCTCACCGAGCAACCTGAAAACTGATACCACTTGATAGAGGCAAACGTGTCCCGTCTTTCGATGAGATGGTGGCTATCGTTTGGATGAAGTCGACTTTGACGATCCGACTACGAACGTGCGTGGACGTCGCGCCTTAGCAATCGCTAAACCAACTCCGAGAGGTTATTGACCATGCCTGATAGAGGCAAAGGTGTCCTGTCTTTCGATGAGATAGTGGCTATCGTTTGGATGAAGTCGACTTTGACGATCCGACTACGAACGTGCGTGGACGTCGCGCCTTAGCAATCGCTAAACCAACTCCGAGAGGTTATCGACCACGCCGGAGCACAATCAACCTGACCACGAAGGTCTGTTTCCTGCAGGCAAACGAAGAACAAGCAAGAAACTAAGATTGCAATCTGGATATTGCGAATATAAGAGGAAAGCTTTATTGATCAAGGTGGGGTTCTGTGACGCCTTTGTCTGGTCGTTGAACACAAACGAAGTACGCGAAGTTGCAGCTATGGCGAACTTTTAATCTAAACAAAACCCAAAGTCTAAACGACGCCCTAAGGGCTGTATATATGAGGGAAAGAGGGGGGAATTTCGTGGCCCTTGGTGGAGGGGTCCGAAACCAACCCTAACTCTTGTTTCCCCACACATACGGACTCTAAAAACAGCCTATACTCAAGTATTTCGAAATTACATGGGCCTGACCCAATAATAAGGTGACGCAGCACCTATAATAGCCTCTGGACGAAATTTATGAAGTGGCATCTTGTATATTTCGTCCAAGGCTTCTCACACTCATTATGGTGGCTTCAAAGTCCTGAAATCATCAATTGAAACTCCATTCTTGTTCCCCTTGCGCATGCCATCATCTCCATGCTTGATCTTGCTCCAATGTTCATCCTTCTTGTCCAAGCTAGGCCCTTCATTTGTAAGCAAGACAAATGTATCCAATTTAGGCAGCATCATATTCTCATGAACATTAGATTCATTACCAAGAAACGAAAGTACCTGGTAATTTAATTGGCGTGCGCGAGCTCTAGTAATTGGTCATGTATATGTGTCAGTTGGAGCTGTGGGTGTAACCTTGTTAGTGATGTCCTCATCATCCTCCCCTTCTTGAATTGAAGTCGTCCTCGACGGAAGCTCATCTTCCTCACCCAAGTAAGGCTTCAAATCTGCAATGTTAAATGTGGGACTAACCCCAAAATGTGCAGGCAGCTCAAGTTTATATGCATTATCATTTATTTTCTCTAACACCTTGAAAGGACCATCAGCACGTGGCATTAGCTTTGACTTGCGCAAATTAGGAAACCTATCCTTACGCAAATGTAACCAAACAAGATCTCCAGGTGCAAAGGCAACACGTTTTCTACCCTTATCTCCAACAAGTTTATATTTAGCATTCATGCGCTCAATATTTTCCTTAGTTAACTCATGCATTTTTAAGATCAATTCAGCATGTTGTTTAGCATCAAAATTAACCTTCTCCGAAGATGGAAGAGGCAACAAATCAATAGGTGCACGAGGTAGGAAACCATAGACAATTTCAAAAGGGCACATCTTAGTCGTAGAATGCAACGAACGATTATAAGCAAATTCAATATGAGGCAAGCATTCTTCCCACATTTTCTTATTATTCTTCAAAACAGCCCTAAGCATAGTAGACAAAGTTCTGTTGACTACTTCAGTTTGTCCATCAGTTTGGGGGTGACAAGTAGTACTAAAAAGCAGTTTAGTCCCCAACTTAGCCCATAAACATCTCCAAAAGTGGCTAAGAAATTTAGTATCACGATCTGAAACAATAGTATTTGGCACACCATGCAAGCGAATAATTTCACGAAAGAACAAATCAGCAACATTAGCAGCATCATCGCTTTTATGACATGGTATAAAGTGTGCCATCTTCGAGAACCTATCCACGACAACAAATATGCTATCCCTCCCCTTCTTTGTTCGAGGTAAACCCAAAACAAAGTCCATAGATATATCTTCCCAAGGAACACTAGGGACAGGCAAAGGCATATATAAACCATGAGGATTGAGTCGTGACTTAGCTTTTTGACATGTAGTGCAGCGAGCAACAAAACGCTCAACATCCCGTCGCATCTTTGGCCAAAAGAAATGTGTAGCAAGTACGTCCTCCGTCTTCTGCACGCCAAAGTGTCCCATTAATCCTCCTCCATGCGCCTCCTGCAACAACAAAAGACGAACAGAGCTAGCTGGAATGCATAGCTTGTTAGCTCGAAACACAAATCCATCACTAACGACGAACTTGATCCATGTTCTCCCTTCTTTACAATTCTGCAATACATCTTTAAATTCAGCATCATGCACATATTGATCTTTGATGGTCTCCAAACCAAATATTTTAAAGTCAAGTTGTGAAAGCATAGTATAACGACGAGACAATGCATCAGCAATAACATTTTCTTTTCCCTTCTTGTGTTTAATAACATAAGGGAAAGTCTCTATGAATTCAACCCATTTAGCATGTCTACGGTTCAGTTTTGCTTGACTTTTAATGTGCTTTAAAGATTCATGATCAGAATGTATAACAAATTCTTTGGGCCATAAATAATGTTGCCATGTCTCCAAAGTCCGAACAAGAGCATATAATTCCTTATCATAAGTAGAATAATTCAGACTAGGCCCACTCAATTTTTCAGAAAAATATGCAACAGGTTTACCATCTTGTAATAACACACCTCCTAACCCAATTCCACTAGCATCACATTCAAGCTCAAAAGTCTTATTAAAATCAGGAAGTTGGAGTAAAGGAGCATGTGTCAACTTATCTTTCAATACCGCGAATGCTTCTTCCTGTGCAGTACCCCAAACAAAAGGCACATCCTTCTTTGTAAGCTCATTGAGAGGTGCAGCAATGTGATAGAGGCAAAGGTGTCCCGTCTTTCGATGAGATAGTGGCTATCGTTTGGATGAAGTCGACTTTGACGATCCGACTACGAACGTGCGTGGACGTCGCGCCTTAGCAATCGCTAAACCAACTCCGAGAGGTTATCGACCACGCCGGAGCACGATCAACCTGACCACGAAGGTCTGTTTCCTGCAGGCAAACGAAGAACAAGCAAGAAACTAAGATTGCAATCTGGATATTGTGAATATAAGAGGAAAGCTTTATTGATCAAGGTGGGGTTCTGTGACGCCTTTGTCTGGTCGTTGAACACAAACGAAGTACGCGAAGTTGCAGCTATGGCGAACTTTTAATCTAAACAAAACCCAAAGTCTAAACGACGCCCTAAGGGCTGTATATATGAGGGAAAGAGGGGGGAATTTCGTGGCCCTTGGTGGAGGGGTCCGAAACCAACCCTAACTCTTGTTTCCCCACACATACGGACTCTAAAAACAGCCTATACTCAAGTATTTCGAAATTACATGGGCCTGGCCCAATAATAAGGTGACGCAGCACCTATAATAGCCTCTGGACGAAATTTATGAAGTGGCATCTTGTATATTTCGTCCAAGGCTTCTCACACTCATTATGGTGGCTTCAAAGTCCTGAAATCATCAATTGAAACTCCATTCTTGTTCCCCTTGCGCATGCCATCATCCCCATGCTTGATCTTGCTCCAATGTTCATCCTTCTTGTCCAAGCTAGGCCCTTCATTTGTAAGCAAGACAAATGTATCCAATTTAGGCAGCAACATATTCTCATTAACATTAGATTCATTACCAAGAAACGAAAGTACCTGGTAATTTAATTGGCGTGCGCGAGCTCTAGTAATTGGTCCTGTATATGTGTCAGTTGGAGCTGTGGGTGTAACCTTGTTAGTGATGTCCTCATCATCCTCCCCTTCTTGAATTGAAGTCATCCTCGACGGAAGCTCATCTTCCTCACCCAAGTAAGGCTTCAAATCTGCAATGTTAAATGTGGGACTAACCCCAAAATCTGCAGGCAGCTCAAGTTTATATGCATTATCATTTATTTTCTCTAACACCTTGAAAGGACCATCAGCACGTGGCATTAGCTTTGACTTGCGCAAATTAGGAAACCTATCCTTACGCAAATTTAACCAAACAAGATCTCCAGGTGCAAAGACAACACGTTTTCTACCCTTATCTCCAACAAGTTTATATTTAGCATTCATGCGCTCAATATTTTCCTTAGTTAACTCATGCATTTTTAAGATCAATTCAGCACGTTGTTTAGCCTCAAAATTAACCTTCTCCGAAGATGGAAGAGGCAACAAATCAATAGGTGCACGAGGTAGGAAACCATAGACAATTTCAAAAGGGCACATCTTAGTAGTAGAATGCAACGAACGATTATAAGCAAATTCAATATGAGGCAAGCATTCTTCCCACATTTTCTTATTATTCTTCAAAACAGCCCTAAGCATAGTAGACAAAGTTCTGTTGACTACTTCAGTTTGTCCATCAGTTTGGGGGTGACAAGTAGTACTAAAAAGCAGTTTAGTCCCCAACTTAGCCCATAAACATCTCCAAAAGTGGCTAAGAAATTTAGTATCACGATCTGAAACAATAGTATTTGGCACACCATGCAAGCGAATAATTTCACGAAAGAACAAATCAGCAACATTAGCAGCATCATCGCTTTTATGACATGGTATAAAGTGTGCCATCTTTGAGAACCTATCCACGACAACAAATATGCTATCCCTCCCCTTCTTTGTTCGAGGTAAACCCAAAACAAAGTCCATAGATATATCTTCCCAAGGAACACTAGGGACAGGCAAAGGCATATCTAAACCATGAGGATTGAGTCGTGACTTAGCTTTTTGACATGTAGTGCAGCGAGCAACAAAACGCTCAACATCCCGTCGCATCTTTGGCCAAAAGAAATGTGTAGCAAGTACGTCCTCCGTCTTCTTCACGCCAAAGTGTCCCATTAATCCTCCTCCATGCGCCTCCTGCAACAACAAAAGACGAACATAGCTAGCTGGAATGCATAGCTTGTTAGCTCGAAACACAAATCCATCACTAACGACGAACTTGTTCCATGTTCTCCCTTCTTTACAATTCTGCAATACATCTTTAAATTCAGCATCATGCACATATTGATCTTTGATGGTCTCCAAACCAAATATTTTAAAGTCAAGTTGTGAAAGCATAGTATAACGACGAGACAATGCATCAGCAATAACATTTTCTTTTCCCTTCTTGTGTTTAATAACATAAGGGAAAGTCTCTATGAATTCAACCCATTTAGCATGTCTACGGTTCAGTTTTGCTTGACTTTTAATGTGCTTTAAAGATTCATGATCAGAATGTATAACAAATTCTTTGGGCCATAAATAATGTTGCCATGTCTCCAAAGTCCGAACAAGAGCATATAATTCCTTATCATAAGTAGAATAATTCAGACTAGGCCCACTCAATTTTTCAGAAAAATATGCAACAGGTTTACCATCTTGTAATAACACACCTCCTAACCAAATTCCACTAGCATCACATTCAAGCTCTAAAGTCTTATAAAAATCAGGAAGTTGGAGGAAAGGAGCATGTGTCAACTTATCTTTCAATACCGTGAATGCTTCTTCCTGTGCAGTACCCCAAACAAAAGGCACTTCCTTCTTTGTAAGCTCATTGAGAGGTGCAGCAATGGTGCTGAAATCTCTCACAAAACGCCGATAGAATCCAGCGAGGCCAAGGAAACTCCTCACGTGTGTGACCGTTTTGGGCTGCGGCCAACTCTCAATAGCTTCAATCTTGGCTTTATCAACCTCAATTCCCTGTGGAGTAACAACATAGCCAAGAAAAGAGACTCGGTCGGTGCAAAAGGTGCACTTTCCAAGGTTACCAAAAAACGTGCATCACGTAGAGCAATAAAAACATCACGTAAATGTTCCAAATGTTCCTCCAAAGATCTGCTAAAAATCAATATATCATCAAAGTATACTACCACAAATCGTCCAATGAAAGCACGTAAAACTTCATTCATTAATCTCATGAAAGTACTAGGTGCATTAGTTAACCCAAAAGGCATGACTAACCACTCATATAATCCAAACTTAGTTTTAAATGCTGTTTTCCATTCATCTCCCAATTTCATACGAATTTGATGGCATCCACTACGCAAATCAACTTTGGAGAATATAGTAGAGCCACTCAATTCATCAAGCATATCATCTAGCCTAGGAATAGGATGACGATAACGAATAGTAATATTATTAATGGCTCTACAATCAACACACATACGCGGTGTACCATCCTTTTTCGGCACTAGAATAATAGGAACGGCACAAGGACTAAGGGATTCGCGTATATAACCTTTGTCGAGTAGCTCCTGTACTTGACGCATAATCTCCTTCGTCTCTTCTGGATTGGTACGGTATGGTGCGCGGTTGGGTAGCGATGCACCGGGAATTAAGTCAATCTGATGCTCAATCCCTCGAATAGGTGGTAATCCCGGTGGCACGTCTTGTGGAAAGACGTCGGTGAACTCCTGTAAAATGTTAGTGACAGCAGGAGGCAAAGAGGAAGGCACGTCCTCGAATGAAAATAATGCCTCTTTGCACACAAAATAATGCCTCCTTGCACACAAAAGCATAGCAAACAGATTTGCTAAAATCTAGCTCATCAATATCAGATTTTGTGGCAAGTAAACATGCACTTTTCAATTTAATTTCAGAAGCAACAGTAGATGGTTTATTATTAGTCTTCATTTGTTGCTCAAATTCTTTTGCCATAATCAGATTTTCACTCTTATTTTTCTCCTGTTTTGCTTTATTAGCTCTATTAATATCACCTTTCAAAATGGAATCAGGAGTCATAGGAAGCAAAGTAATATTTTTATCCTTATGAACAAGAGTATACTGATTGTTTCTACCATGGTGTACATAATTTTTATCAAATTGCCATGGTCTACCAAGTAATAAGGAACATGCTTGTATAGGTACCACATCACAATCAACATAATCATCATATGTAGAGATACTAAAATGCACACGAACAGTACGTGTTACCTTAACCTTGCCGCTGTTGTTGTACCATTGGATGTAGTAAGGATGTGGATGTGGTCTTGTGGTGAGAGATAGCTTCTCCACCATCTCCATGCTAGCCAAGTTATTGCAACTCCCTCCATCTATGATCACGCGAACAGAACGTTCCTTCACAACTCCCTTTGTATGGAACACATTATGCCTCTGATTTTGCTCAGCTTGTGTAACCTGCACACTCAAAACACGTTGAGCAACTAAACATTCATACATGTCAGCATCTTCAGGAGCCATGTATTGCGCCTCATGATCAGAATCGTCTCCACCGTGTTCTTCACGTGTAATAAGAGCCAAAGTCTCCTCATCATAGTCACTAGCGGATTCATATCCACCATCCTCAGTAGCAATCATCACACGCTGAGATTTGCATTCTCTCGCAAAATGTCCTCTTCCGTTACAATGACGACAAATAATATCACTGGTGTGCCCTGTTGATGCCATGGAAGAAGAAGAACTCTGTGCAGGCCCAATAGGTGTGCTCTTGGCAGATAATGGTGGTTGTGCCTGCTTCCTTGTATCACGGCTGGAGGTAACAGCTGATGGAGGTGTGGGTGCAGTAGAATGTGTGGAAGTAGAGGATGCACGCGGTGTCCATGATGAAGGTCGACCTGCAGAAAAGTTAGTCCGCGCCAATGCCTGTCGATCCTGCACTTCACGTTCAGCTTTACAAGCAAGATGGAATAAACGAGTGATATTAGTATAATCCTTATACTCTAGAATGGCCTGAATCTCTTTATTTAATCCACCCATAAAACGTGCAAGCATAGCTTCATTCTCCTCAACAATACCACATCTAATCAGGCCAGTTTGTAATTGCTGATAATATTCCTCTACACAATTTTTTCCTTGTCTTAAGCGCTGCAGTTTTTGAAGTAATTCACGTTGATAATATGGTGGAACCCAACGAGTACGCATAGCAATTTTCAAAGCAGCTCAAGTAGTTGGAATATTATCCGGATGTAATCTACAATATTCAGACCACCACACACAAGCAAAACTAGTGAAAGCACAAAGAGCAGCAGCAACACGTCTCTCCTCGGGATATTTTAAACATGTAAAACGTTGTTCGGTTTCTAACTCCCAAGTAAGATATATATCAGTAACATATCTACCCTCAAATGGTGGAATATTCAATTTTAGTTTAGGGAGATGGTCATGATCGCGTACCTGAGGGTATGGTGCAGCCCTACCATTGCGATTATATGCATGTGGACGACCTGGTTGTTGTGGTGCTGGTTGTTGCACGTAGTTCTGATTTTGATCAACCTCTTCCTCGTAATCCCCCGCGTAATCGTCCTCCTCCTCAGCAGCAGCAGGAGCTAGAGAAGTATCAACAGCAGCACCAACAGGTTGGCCAGGCAGAAGAGGGACACGACTCGCTTTGCGGAGGGTGATTTTGCGACGTGGAAGTGGTTGTTGTTGTTGTTGCAATGGTGCAGCAGGTGGAGGTAGACGCGCAAGCACTTCAGCGAATTTGGCATCCAACTTGGTGTCAATTGACTTCTCAATGCCATCCATCCCCGCTAGTGCGTTGTCAAAACTGGTCATGACATCTGCTACCTGTTGACCCATCATTTGCTGAAATTTATCATGCAACTCCTTGTTTGTCATGTTCTCCCAGTCAGTCTCGTCGACTTGTGATCCTGGCATGGTTAGCAGCAATAGAAACACACAAAAATATGATCCTACAGACTACTAGAAAATTGTGGTGGTGGGGCGTCACAAATCCGTCAAGCAAAACTCAAATTCTTACCAGTTCTTACCCAGCAGCAGGTGGTGATCAGCAACCGTGGTAGTCAAAACTCTCAAAGGTTGGATCGATTACCAGGGAAGTCAAACGCACGACGTAGATGTATGTGGAGCTGGGAAGGCTTATAAGATGGTAGCAAAAAGGGTCATCAATAATCAATTCAGAGATGCAAAGTTGAATAAACGCTCAACAACGGTACTGTGCTGGTCCTAGGCTAGACCGTTCTAGAGACACGAGCCTAGAACACTAACAAAATCACGACGCTGCACGTAATCAAGGGGAAAGCACACTCTGATTTTTTTTTCGCCTCTTTTTTTTGCTCTTTTTTCTTGCGCTGCTATTTTTTTTTTGCCGAAAATCACTATAATGGCGAGTGTCTCAAAACACTTCCCAAGTCAAACTAAGATGATAGGCACGAAATTTTTTTGACGATTTTTTTTTTCGGAATCAGGGCAGCGACGATGAAAAAGTGCGGTAAAAAAATAGTATGATGGCACGTGTCTCAAAAGACTCAGAAAAGCCCAAAAATAGAATAGGAAAAAAATATTTTTAGTTGCCGAAATGTTGGCCTAAAAACTGCATGGGTGTCTCCGGATTTTTTTCCCTCGAGACCTACTCAGGCAAGGAAACACGAAACCGAAACTAGATGGATCTCGAACACCAATCTAAAACGAAAAGAACTCGGATTGGTGGTGGATATGTGGTGGTAGAATATGGCAGCGGTGGTGGTATATGGATATGGATTGGTGGTGGTATATGGATACGGATCGGTGGTGGTATGTGGCAGTAGCGATGAAGATGTTGCGGCGGCGGCGTGACAACTTTTGACCAGAACTCGAAACTCTAAAAGACTAGACGCTAAGACCAGCAACTTGACACGATGATGCAACCGCAAATTCAACTAAGCAAAACACGGAAAAGATTATGCAATGGCTCAGACTGGTTCGGATATGATGAACTAACCCTAATTTTTTTTGGCTTTTTCGTGGACTGTAGGTATGAAGAACAGACTCGATCTAATCTACGAAAAACTGTAAATCTCACCAAGTAACCTGAAAATATGATACCACTTGATAGAGGCAAAGGTGTCCCGTCTTTCGATGAGATGATGGCTATCGTTTTGGAGGAAGTCGACTTGGACGATCCGACTACGAACGTGCGTGGACGTCGCGCCTTAGCAATCGCTAAACCAACTCCGAAAGGTTATTGACCACGCCGGAGCACGATCAACCTGACCACGAAGGTCTGTTTCCTGCAGGCAAACGAAGAACTAGCAAGAAATTGATAATGCAATCTGGATATTGCGAATTCAAGAGGAAAGCTTTATTGATCAAGTGGGGTTCTGTGACGTCTTTGTCTGGTCGTTGAACACAAACGAAGTACGCGAAGTTGCAACTATGGAGAACTTTAATCTAAACAAAACCCAAAGTCTAAACGATGTCCTAATGGCTGTATATATGGGGGAAAGAGGGGGGAATTTCGTGGCCCTTGGTGGAGGGGTCCGAAACCAACCCTAACTCTTGTTTCCCCACACATATGGACTCTAAAAACAGCCTATACTCAAGTATTTCGAAATTACATGGGCTTGGCCCAATAATAAGGTGACGCAGCACCTATAATAGCCTCTGGACGAAATTTATGAAGTGGCAACTTGTATATTTCGTCCAAGGCTTCATGCACTCATTATGGTGGCTTCAAAGTCCTGAAATCATCACTTGTAACTCCATTCTTGTTCCCCTTGCGCATGCCATCATCTCCATGCTTGATCTTGCTCCAGTGTTCATCCTTCTTGTCCAAGCTAGGCCCTTCATTTGTAAGCAAGATAAATGTATCCAATTTAGGCAGCATCATATTTTCATGAACATTAGATTCATTACCAAGAAACGGAAGTACCTGGTAATTTAATTGGCGTGCGCGAGCTCTAGTAATTGGTCTTGTATATGTGTCAGTTGGAGCTGTGGGTGTAACCTTGTTAGTGATGTCCTCATCAAGTAATTTGCATTAACTATTGGGCCCCTGATCACTAGGCTGCCAGTTGCCCATTATGAGGGAAGTCTTCTCATTATGGGAAACATACCAGTAAGGCCAAATTTTCTGTGCACAATGAACACAACCATCTTTCCTCTCATGAGCCAAAATTCACAATTCGTTGCAATTCCTATGGCAACTATGGACATGTGGAGCGATCTGGTCGCAAGTTGCAGGGGAGGAAGCGATGGAAATGGGTCCCCAAATCCAAAAAATGCCTTATTTGTCCCTCACGTTTTGCCTTCGACAATGATTACCCAACTGATTCTAGAGTCCCCTACCAAACCAATCCACTAGTCGTCACCTTCATCCTCCAGTCTCCCACTCATGGTGAACTATCCTCTCAACCCGGTCCCGTTCCTTCCTCTGGGTTTTGCCGTCGAACCAGGCCCGATGGATCGGGTGTTGAGAAGCGACATGGTGGTCAATCCCATTCCTCCTCTCAACCATGAATTCTTGGCAGTTGCTGAGACTAGCCACTATGTTCCACTGCATCGATGAGCCGCCACCCGCAATGTTGTGCAAGGTCTGAATCTCAACTATTCACAACTGTATCTAGTGATCATCCATTTGGCATTGGTTTGCTCGGATTTGTCGATGCCTTGATGCATGATATTGCGGTTGTAATACCACTTGAACTACAAGAGGAAAATCTCCTTGTTACATTTGTGCCCCACAATGATCCCCTCAGTAGGCGCATTACCACATATGGACCAGAGCTTTGGCTGATGCACTTTGGGTTCCCATTTATTTTGCTCTCTTCATAGGAAGATGTATTAATGGTAAACATGACCATAGGCACCTTTGCGCTCCTAATGTGAGCATTCTTAAAAGTGTAGTAATGAATGATAAACAATTTAACTTAGGGGCTATTATCGCACGTCGGTTCATAACGATGCTTTAGAGTGAGATTTCTATGGTGGAATTTATGCTACTCATTTAGCTAATTATCTTGGGGTGCCTGTCGGCATCCTGGGAACCAGGGTATCCAGACTTGCTCGCCTGCGGCCCACGAAGTGCTCCTACTACGGCCTGGTACGGCCCAGCTGATCGACCAGCTGCTAAAGACCCTCGCGAGGGCGGCTAGGCCTCGCGAGGAGAACGATGCCAAGACCCTCTCAGGAGCGGCCTCGACTAGGCCGCTCCGGAGGGGTGGAGAACTCAAGGCCAAGCCTGCCTCAGGAGGAGGCAGTGACGCGAGCAGTGACGCACCACGCGAGCGGGTGCCAGCGCGTGCCAGCGGCGCAGTTGCCGTTTTGGTGCAAAGGGGACAACGCAGGCGCAGGTTCCTGAGGGGCGAGACAAAGGTTTCCCCTTCCGCGCAACAAGACCGAAGACCACAAGGACGACAGGGAGGATGTAACCACCGAGCCCACCACCGCGTCACCATCTGATCTCTTTGCAGGCAAAGACCGCTTTTGTCAGGATAGGAGCGTCCTTATGTTCCCGCTCAAAATGGCCATTGTGGGATCCCTTCCCGCCTAAACATTTCGGGGGAAGAGCACCCTGGCCGCCTATATAAGTAGCTAGGGTCTCCACTGTGGAGTCTCTGGGATCTGATCTGGATCGACCTTAGCTAGAACACTCCACCTTCGCTTCAAGGGGCAAGAACACTTGCCTCCTGACCCTCTTGAGATCTCCTCGTGAGCTCAAGAACCACTGTACTTGTTCATACCCAAGCCCTCCTGAGGCTAATCCACTCAAGCAAGACGTAGGGTTTTAAACTGCAAGGTGGCTTGAACCTGGGTAAACTCATGTGTGCCTTTACTTGTTGCTTGCTTGAATCTCACCACCGGGCGAGGGCGTGGAGCTAGGTAGATGTGAGCGGGAGTGATCTTCGTTCACGCCCCTGTGTTCGAACTTCTTTGGGTTTGCGGAGCCCGTAATCCGACATTTGGCGCGCCAGGTAGGGGGTGTGTCGAAATCTCGCCTCTCCGACGACCTCGCCTCCCCTCTCCTGCTCCGCACCGTCGTGATGGCCGCAGCCTGCCGCATCCGTGTGGAGGCTGGTGTTGTCCCCGTCGTCCGAGGGGCGTCGGCGTACCGTGCCACCCATGGGCGCTCCGCCCCCTTCCCCGATGAAGTTTTCGCCGGCCGGGTCACCGGGGAGCGGCCTGCTTCACCATTTTCGCTCCCCGTGGCCTCGCCGGCGGCACTCTTAGCAGCGCAGAAGCTGCTCCGGCGCCGGCCCCCCACGAAGGAGCTCGATGCTTGGGTGGCCCGTATTGACGAGATGCTAGGCGCTCCAGGTGGGGGTCGCCCTGCCGCAGGGTCGCCTACATCATCGGAGGATCCCAAGCACCGGCGTCGGCCTGGCACGTCAAGTCACACTTTCAACAGATCGGGGCCGCCGCCCAGTCGCAGGAGGTTCCGCGGGGGCGGGACGCGCTGGAGCACGCCATCGCTTTCGGCCCCAGCGACCGCACAATAGCTGCAGCCAGCACGAGCGTCCTCCGTACAGTATGTACCCCCAACATCTGCGGGGTGGCTGTCACGAGGAACCTCATCGATGGCGGCGCCGGGCTCAACATCCTCTCTCCGGAGGCTTTTGGTCATCTGCCCGTGTCCTACAGGCAGCTCCTCCCCACCAAGCCCTTCTCGAGGGTCGCGGGTCGGCCGTCCCCCTCGGCCAGATTCAACTCCCGGTCACCGTCAGCACACCCGTTAATTACCGGACCGAGCTCATCGACTTTGACGTCGCGCCCATCCACCTACCCTACAACACCATCCTTGGTTTCCCAGCCTTGCCAAAGTTCATGGCGGCGACTCACCCGGGCTACAACACCGTCAGCGGCGTCATCACTGTCGAAGGGGACCCCAAGGCCGCCCTACAGGTCCTCGGGCGCGCTTACAGGGCTGCAGCCACGACCCATTCAGGTACGGAGGGGGCTCCAGAGACGTGGGAGGCCGCGCCAGCCAAGAAGAAGTAGCTCTTCTCTCAGGACCTGGTCGAGACGAAGGAGGTGCCTGTTGACGAGGAGGACTGAGGAGCCACTTTCACCATCGGCACGGGCATGGACCCAGAGCAAGAGGCAGCGTTGGTTAGCTTCCTCAGGGCTAACAAGGATGTGTTCGCTTGGAAGGCCGCTGACTTGGTCGGGGTACCTAGGCGCATCATCGAGCCCCACCTTACGGTGTGCCTGAACGTGCGCCCTATCAAGCAGAAAGCACGTAGGCTGGCCCCGGAGAAGCAGGCCTTGATACGTCTCCAACGTATCTATAATTTTCGATTGTTCCATGCTATTATTTATGATGTTTTGGATGTTTAATGGGCTTTGTTATACACTTTTATATTATTTTTGGGACTGACCTATTAACCCAAAGGCCTAATCCAGATTGCTGTTTTTTTTGCATATTACAGGGTGTTACAAAAAGGAATATCAAACGGAATCCAAACAGAATGAAACTTCGGGAGAGATATTTTTGGAGCAAAATACGCACGGGAGTCTTGAGAACCATAGAGTAGGGCACACGTGGCGTCCACAAGGGTGGGGGGCGCCCCCTGCCTCGTGGGCCCCATGTTTGGCACCCGGTGCCCTCCTTCCACCTATGTATACCTACGTGCCCCGAAACCATTAGAACAATAGAGAAAACCCTAGTTCCACCGCCGCAACCTTCTGTTCCCGTGAGATCCCATATTGGGACCTGTTCCGAAGCTCTGCCGGAGGGGGGATCTACCACGGAGGGCTTCTACATCATCATCATCGCCTCACCATAAGTTGTGAGTAGTTTACCACAGACCTGCGGGTACATAGCTAATACCTAGATGGCTTCTTCTCTCTCTTTGGATCTCAATACCAAGTTCTCCTCGGTCTTCGAGGAGGTCTATTCGATGTAATCACTTTTTGCAGTGTGTTTGTCGAGATCCGATGAATTGTGGGTTTATGATCAAGATTATCTATGAGAAGTATTTGGTTCTTTTCTGAACTCTTTATGTATGATTATAATATCCTTACAAGTCTTTTCGAATTATTGGTTTGGTTTGGCCTACTAGATCTATAGTTCTTGCAATGGGAGAAGTGCTTGGCTTTGGGTTCAATCTTGCGGTGTCCTTTCCCAGTGACAGTAGGGGCAGCAAGGCACGTATTGTATTGTTTCCATCGAGGATAAAAAGATGGGTTTTATATCATGTTATTTGAGTTTATCCCTCTACATCATGTCATCTTGCTTAAGGCGTTACTCTATTCTTATGAACTTAATACTCTAGATGCATGCTGGATAGCGGTCGATGTGTGAAGTAATAGTAGTAGATGCGGAATCATTTCGGTCTACTTGTTTCAGACGTGATGCCTATATATAATGATCATGCCTAGATAGTCTCATAAGTATTCGCTTTCTATCAATTGCTCAACAGTAATTTGTTTACCCGCCGTAGAATACCGCTATCATGAGATAAGCCACTAGAGTAACCTATGGCCCCCGGGTCTATTCTCAACATATCAATCTACAATCTACTTTACTTTTCTGCTTTTACTTTCTGTTCTTATATCCAAAAATACCAAAAATATCAAACTATCATATCTATCAGATCTCACTTTCGTAAGTGACTGTAAAGGGATTGACAACCCCTTATCGCATTGGCTGCGAAGTTCTGATTTGTTTGTGCAGGTGCGAGGGACTTGCGCGTGGTCTCCTACTGGATTGATACCTTGGTTCTCAAAAACTAAGGGAAATAAATACGCTACTTTGCTGCATTACCCTTTCCTCTTCAAGGGAATACAACGCAAGCTCGAGAAGTAGCAAGAAGAATTTCTGGCGCCGTTGCCGGGGAGGCTTACGCAAAAGTCATATACCAAGTACCTATCACAAACCCTTATCCTTCGCATTATATTTTTTGCCTCTTTTTTTCCTCTCCCCCACTTCACCCTTGCCGTTTTATTTGCCCTTCTTTTTGCCGTGTATTTATCGTTCGCTTGCTTCTGGTCTGCTTGTGTGTTGGATTGCTTGCTTGTCATCATGTCTAGCACACCTATCATTACCAATAGTCCCGTGAGTGAGGTTCTTAATTTTAAACAAAGGGAGGAAGAAAACATAAAGATGCCTGGTATGGAATTTGCAATGCTCAAAATAGATCTACTAGGAAGCTTTCCACTTTCGTGCTTCTTTGCAATTTTTATGTTGGCATAACTCCTTGGAATAGATATATTTTAGATACCATTACCGATGGGAATTTCTTGGGTAGCCATACTTTTGATTCTTATAATGCTATGACTGAATTATTTGGCTCCCCAGCTCTTATGGTTAATGGGACTGTTTTAACTTCGGAGCATGTTATGCAAAGGCTAGAAATCATTGAAAACAAAGTTGCTAGGGTAGAGTTGGTAGAGAATTTGGATAGAAAGATCCACCATGAAATTACCCAATATGGATCCAAGCTAGGAGTTATTCTGATTTTTTTTAAAGAAAAGGAACCCATAGTGAAAGAAAAATTAGATCAAGATTCTACTAGAATAGATAAACTTGAGGACATTATTACTAATGTGGGTTCTGCTCTTTTTGCTATGAAAACTACTTCAAATCCTTTTACCACTAAATTGTCTAAGTTCATGTATGTTCCTAAGAACAAGGGTGAACCATCTAGTAAAGGAATCGCGGATCTTAAATCTATAAGTGTTCATCCTAATTTTCTTACTTTTGCAAGATAACCATTTGACACGATTGAATTTCTTGATTTCTTGCCCAAAAGTTTGATTATAAATAGGGATAAAGAAGATCCTAAGAATCACAAGTGCTTAATTAAAGAATTGCCTTCCAAAGATGGCAATACATAGATCTATCCATGTATCGTGCCTAGCTAGGGACGTACAACGATATCGCTTGTTGGGAGGCAACCCAATTATATATTTTTTGTTTTTGCTTCTGTTTAGGAATAAATATTGCATCCAGCTTCTGTTTAGATGTGGTTTTGTGTTTTAATTAGTGTTTGTGCCAAGTAGAACCTTTGGGAAGACTTGTGTGAAGTTTATATGATCTTGCTGTGAAAAACAGAATCGTTAGCGCTCGCTAGAATGATCGCCATATTTTATTGGAGTGTGCTATTAAGTTGATTATTTTTGCAGATGATTAATGGAAAAATTCCTCCCATTTACCAATTTATTTCAATTTTTTGGAGTTACAGAAGTATGCGAAAGTTACAAATTACTACAGACTCTTCTGGTTTTGACAGATTCTGTTTTTGACAGATTCTGTTTTTCGTGTGTTGTTTGCTTATTTTGATGAATCTATGAGTAGTATTGGGGAGTACAAATCATAGAGAAGTTGGAATACAGTAGGTTTAACACCAATATAAACAAAGAATGAGTTCATTACAGTACCTTTGAGTGGTGGTTTGTTTTCTTATACTAACGGAGCTCACGAGAATTTTGTCTAATTTTTGTGTTGTGAAGTTTTCAAGTTTTAAGTATTGCTTTGATGGACTATGGAACAAAGAGTGGCAATAGCCTAAGCTTGGGGATGCCCAAGGCACCCCAAGGTAAAATTCAAGGACAACCAAAAGCCTAAGCTTGGGGATGCCCCGGGAAGGCATCCCCTCTTTCGTCTTCATCTATCGATAACTATACTTGGAGCTATATTTTTATTCACCACATGATATGTGTTTTACTTGGAGCATCATGTATAATTTGAGTCTTTGCTTGTTAGTTTTCTGCAATCATCCTTGCTGGACACACCATTTTGAGAGAGATAAATATGGCCTAGGAATTGTTAGAACACTCTATGTGCTTCACTTATATCTTTTGAGTTGAATAGTGTTTGCTATAGTGCTTCACTTATATCTTTTAGAGCACGGTGGTAATTTTATTGTGAAGAAATTGTTAATCTCTCATGCTTCACTTATATCCTTTTGATAGTCTATTAAAACAGGATGGTAATGTGCTTTGGCTATAGAACTAGACTTAACATGATAGGCATCCAAGATGAATGTAGTAAAAACATTCATACTAAGTGCATTGAATATGAAGAAAAGTTGGATGCTTGATAATTGTTTTAAGATATGAGGATAGTGATATTAGAGTCATGCTAGTGGAGTTATTATGAAATTGAGAAATACTTGTGTTAAGTTTAGTGATTCCCGTAGCATGCACGTATGGTGAACCGCTATGTGACGAAGTTAGAGCATGAGGTATTTGTAGGGTATCATCCTTTGTGTGGAGGTCAGGGGCACGCGATGGTTAACTCCTACCAACCTCCCCCCTAGGAGCATGCGTTGATTGCTTTGTTTTGATGACTCGTAATTTTTTGCAATAAGTATATGAGTTCTTATGACTAATGTTGAGTCCATGGATTGTACGCACTCTCACCCTTCCACCATTGCTAGCCTCTCTTGTACCACGCAACCTTCGCCGGTACCATACACCCACTGTATACCTTCCTCAAAACAGCCACCATATATCTTCCTCAAAACAGCCACCATACCTACCTTTCATGGCATTTCCATAGCCATTCCGAGATATATTGCCATGCAACTTTCCACCTTTCCGTTCATATGACACGCTTCATATTGTCATATTGCCATGCATGACCATGCAGTTGACATCGTATTTGTGGCAAAGCCACCACCACCATGCATAATTTTCATACATGTCACTCTTGATTCATTGCACATCCCGGTACACCGCCGGAGGCATTCATATAGGGTCATACTTCGTTCTAGTATCGAGTAGTAAATCAATGTAAGTGTGATGATCATCATTATTAGAGCATTGTCCCATGTGAGGAAAGGTCAAACAAAAGAAAAGGCCCCTCTAAAAAAAGGGACAATTGCTACTATCTTTTTCCACACTTGTTCTTCAAAGTAGCACCATGTTCTTCATGATAGAGAGTCTAATGTTTAGTCACTTTCATATACTAGTGGGAATTTTCATTATAGAACTTGGCTTGTATATTCCAACGATGGGTTTCCTCAAATGCCCTAGGTCTTCGTGAGCAGGCAAGTTGGATGCACACCCACTTAGTTTCTTTTATTGAGCTTTCATACAATTTAGCTCTAGTGCATCTGTTGCATGGCAATCCCTACTCACTCACATTGATATCTATTGATGGACATCTCCATAGCCAGTTGATACGCCTAGTCGATGTGAGACTATCTCCCTCCTTTTTGTCTTCTCCACAACCACCACTCTATTCCATATAGTGCTATATCCATGGCTCACGCTCATGTCTTGCGTGAAAGTTGAAAGGTTTGAAAGAATAGAGTTTGAAAACAAGTGCTTGGCTGAAACCGGGGTTGTCCATGATATGAATATTTTGTGTGATGAAGAGAGAGCATAGCTAGACTATATGATTTTGTAGGGATAACTTTCTTTAGCCATAGTATTTTGAGAAGACATGATTGCTTTGTTAGTATCCTTGAAGTATTATTATTTCTTATGTCAATATAGACTTTTGTCTGGAATCTTTCAGATCTGAACATTCGTTCCACAATTAAGAGAATTACATTGAAAACTATGTTGGTTAGCATTCCACATCAAAAATTCTATTTTTATCATTTACCTACTCGAGGACGAGCATGAATTAAGCTTGGGGATGCTTGATACGTCTCCAACATATCTATAATATTTTATTGTTCCATGCTATTATTTATGATGTTTTGGATGTTTAATGGGCTTTGTTATACACTTTTATGTTATTTTTTGGACTAATCTATTAACCCAAAGGCCCAGTCCAGATTGCTATTTTTGTGTGCCTATTTCAGGGTTTTACAGAAAAGGAATATCAAACGGAGTCCAAACGGAATGAAACTTCGGGAGAGATATTTTTGGAGCAAAATACGCACGGGAGAATTGAGAACCACGGAGTAGGGCACATGTGGCGTCCACGAGGGAGGGGGCGCCCCCCTATAGGGTGCGCCCCTCGCCTCGTGGGCCCCACATTTGGCCCCTGGTTCCCTCCTTCCTCCTATATATATACCTACGTACCCCGAAACCATCAGAACAACAGAGAAAACCCTAGTTCCACCGCAGCAACCTTCTGTTCCCGTGAGATCCCATCTTGGGGCCTGTTCCGGAGCTCCGGTGGAGAGGGGGGGGGGGGTCTACCAGGGAGTGCTTCTGCATCATCATCATCGCCTCACCATGAGTTGTGAGTAGTTGCCCACAGACCTTCGGGTCCATAGCTAGTATCTAGATGGCTTCTTCTCTCTATTTGGATCTCAATACCAAGTTCTCCTCGGTCTTCGAGGAGATCTATTCGATGTAATCTCTTTTTGCGATGTGTTTGTCGAGATCCGATGAATTGTGGGTTTATGATCAAGATTATCTATGAGAAGTATTTGGTTCTTTTCTGAACTCTTTATGTATGATTATAATATCCTTGCAAGTCTCTTCGAATTATTGGTTTATTTTGGCCTACTAGATCTATAGTTCTTGCAATTGGAGAAGTGCTTGGCTTTGGGTTCAATCTTGCGGTGTCCTTTCCCAGTGACAGTAGCGGCAGCAAGGCACGTATTGTATTGTTGCCATCGAGGATAAAAAGATGGGGTTTATATCATGTTATTTGAGTTTATCCCTCTACATCATGTCATCTTGCTTAAGGCGTTACTTTGTTCTTATGAACTTAATACTCTAGATGCATGCTGGATAGCGGTCGATGTGTGGAGTAATAGTAATTGATGTAGAATTGTTTCGGTCTACTTGTTTCGGACGTGCTGCCTATATATAATGATCATGCCTAGATAGTCTCATAAGTATTCGCTTTTCTATCAATTGCTCGACAGTAATTTGTTTAGCCGTCGTAGAATACCGCTATCATGAGAGAAGCCACTAGAGAAACCTATGGCCCCCGGGTCTATTCTCAACATATTAATCTACAATCTACTTTACTTTTCCGCTTTTACTTTCTGTTCTTATATCCAAAAATACCAAAAATATCAAACTATCATATCTATCAGATCTCACTTTCGTAAGTGACCGTAAAGGAATTGACAACCCCTTATCGCGTTGGCTGCGAAGTTCTTGTTTGTTTGTGCAGGTGCGAGGGACTTGTGCGTGGTCTCCTACTGGATTGATACCTTGGTTCTCAAAAACTGAGGGAAATACTTACGCTATTGTGCTGCATCACCCTTTCCTCTTCGAGGGAATACAACGCAAGCTGGAGAAGTAGCAGGCCTTCATCGTTTAGGAGGTTCAGAAGCTAGAGGAAGCAGGCGTCATACGGGAGGTACGACACCCGCAATGGCTGGCCAACCATGTCATCATCCCAAAGAAATGAGGCAAGGAGCGCATGTGCGTCGACTTCACGTGCCTCAACAAGTTCTGCCCTCAGGACCCTTTCCCTCTCCAGGGCATCGACCAGATCATGGATTCGACAGCTGAGTGTGACCTGCTCTGCTTCCTCGACGCCTTCTCGGGCTACCACCAGATCAAGATGGCGGTGGAGGATGTGGAGAAGACGGCGTTCCTGATCCCTTGCGGGGTCTACTGCTACACGTGCATGCCTTTCGGGCTGAGGAACATGGGCGCCACCTTTCAACGCCTGATGCACATCACCCTCGGCCCTCAGCTCGGGAGGAACGCGGAGGCCTACGTCGATGCCATCGTGGTCAAGTCCAGAGAGGCCAAGACTCTCATCCAGGACCTAGAAGAAACATTCGCCAACCTGCGTAAAGTGAAGCTGTGCCTCAACCCGGAGAAGTGCGTGTTTGGAGTACCCTCCGACAAGTTGCTAGGGTTCCTAGTTTCGTACCGGGGCATTGAAGCTAATCCGGAGAAGATCAAAGCCATTGAAAGAATGAAGCCGCCTACGACCCTGAAGGAGATGCAGAAGCTTGTGGGATGCGTGACGTCCCTGGGGCGCTTTATCTCTAAGCTTGGCGAACGCGCCCTCCCGTTCTTCAAGCTCATGAAGATAAAGGGGCCCTTCGAGTGGACTCCAGAGGCCGACGCCGCCTTCCGGGGTCTCAAGGAATACCTCACCAGCCCACCGGTTATGGTGGCGCCAAGACCCCTGGAGCCCATGATTGTCTATCTCACCACTACGCCTCACTCCGTCAGCGCGGCGTTGGTGGTGGAGCGTGAGGAGAGGCCCCGAAGCACGAGGCCGCCGGGCAAGTCGGCATCCCAAGGAGCTCCATCGCCCCCGACATAGCTCCAGAGGTAGATTCGACCGCGGTTGCCGATGACCCCGCCGTCCAGCAAGAAGCACCCAAGAGTCCTGAAGCGCCTGAAGATCCTGCGGCACCGACCCTCGTGGAGCACCCTGTGTACTTCGTCATCATCGTATTATGTGACGCGTGCTCGCGTTACCCGATGCCTCAAAAGATGCTCCTAGCACTCCTTGTTGCCTCCAGGAAGCTGCGCCATTACTTCCAGGGCCACCCCATCAAGGTTGTCTCGTCGTACCCTCTCGAGAAGGTGCTCCGGGGCCCGAACGTCGTCGGGAGGGTCGCTGAGTGGAACATCGAGCTACAGTTGTTCCTGTTGGAGTTCAGCACCATGCGAGTGATCAAAGGAGCGGCTCTGGCAGACTTTGTGGCAGAATGGACCGATGCGCCGGAATAGGGGGCTGGCGAGGATCGCTCGCTAGCCCCCGGTGAAGAAGTCCCAGACGGATGGGTGATGTACTTCGACGGCGCCTTCTCGCGCCTTGGTGCAGGAGCTGGCGTCGTGTTAGTATCTCCCACTCAGGACAAGTTGTACTACGCCGTGCAGCTTTGCTTCTAGCAAGGCGAGAAGGTCTCCAACAACATAGCAGCGTATGAGGGCCTGATTGCTCGGCTCAAGGCCGCAGCTGCACTAGGGGTCAAGCGCCTCACCATTAAAGGTGATTCGCAACTCCTCCTCAACTTCTCCAACAAGAAATACAAGCCCAAGGACGAGCACATGGAGGCATATCTGGAGGAGGTGCGCAAGATGGAAAAGCGGTTCCAAGGACTGGAGCTGCGGCATGTGCCAAGGGGCATGAACAAGGAGGCGGACGACATCGCCAAACGAGCCTCCATGCGGAAACCCCAGAAGCCGGGCGTCTTCGAGGAGCGGTTGCTTAAGCCGTCGGCAACACCGCCCGCTCGTGAGCCGACATCCTCTCAGGAGGGGCTGCCTGCGGCACCCGCAGCCGGAGCTCCGCCCTGCGGGCCGACCTCCGGAGCCCGCCTGCTACTCACGCGGATCCCGAGGAGGGTTGCTGGACTAAAGAGCTCAAGATGTACCTACTACATGGCACCTTGCCAAATAAGGAGGAAGACGCGGAGCGCGTGGCTCTATAGGCCTCGGTTTACTGCATCCAAGATGGCGAGCTCTACAGGAGGCGCCCCAATGACGTCTCACTAAAGTGCATCTCGTGGAAGCAAGGACGCAAGCTGTTGGCCTACATCCACGGCGGAGATTGCAGCCGCCATTCGTCATCCCGCACCCTCGTGGGCAAGGCCTTCCGCAGCGGCTTTTACTGGCCCACAACACTCAACGACGCCATGGAGCTTGTGCAGGCTTGTGAGGCATGCCAGTTTCACGCCAAGCAGATCCACCAACTAGTGCAGGGCCTCCTGACGATCCCGCTCTCCTGGCCCTTCGCGGTCTGGGGATTGGACATCCTGGGTCCATTTCCCCGGGCGGCGGGGGGCTACCGCTTCCTGTACGTCGCCATCAATAAGTTCACCAATTGACCGCAGGTGGAGCCTGTTCCCGTGATCCCTGCCGGGTCGGCGGTCAAGTTCATCAAGGGCCTCATGAGGCGATTTGGGGTCCCCAACCACATCATCACGTATAACGGTTCGTAGTTTACAAGCAACCTCTTCAGGTCATATTGTGCTAACCTGGGAACGCAGATCTACTATGCCTCGGTGGCTCACCCTAGGAGCAACGGTCAGGCCGAATGCGCCAACGCAGAAGTGTTGCGCGGCCTCAAGACGCGCAGCCTTAAGAAAAAGCTCGAGGCTTGTGGCAGGGGATGGATCGACGAGCTCCTCTCCGTGGTGTGGTCAATCCGTACCACCGCAACCAAACCCATGGGAGAAACACCTTACTTCCTCGTTTACGGGGCAGAGGCGGTCCTCCCTCACGAGGCCAAGCATCGCTCCCCACGGGTCTTGGCGTTCAATGAGGAACGCCAGGACGCGGCCTGGCGGATAGACCTCGTGCTCGGCGAGGAGGGCCGCCGCCGAGCAGCGCGCTATTAGCAGGCGCTACGGCGGTACCACTGCCGCAGCGTCCGCACAAGAACACTTCAAGTTGGTGACTTGGTCCTGAGGCGAGTCCTCTCCAGGGAGGAGTTACATAAGCTTTCGCCCATGTGGGAGGGCCCGTTCAAAATCGCCCGTGTCTCTAGGCCTGGTGTTGTGCGCCTGGAGACGCAGGATGGGGTACCTATCCAGAATTCCTGGAACATTCGGCACCTCAAGAAGTTCTATCTGTAATCAAGGCTCCGTGCTCCTGAAGGTCTCCGCTCGTGACACTCTCACGTAATAATGAGTTGGGGATGTACACGCCTCGGAGTCTCCTGAGCGTTGCCTGCGGGCCATCAGATGGGGCTCCCACCCACATCCCAGTGGCAGTCTTGAGCTCCGCGCTGGGAAGAAGACGTAGTGTAGGGGTCGGACGCGACCTTTTTTCCTTTTTTGGCTTGGTGTTTGGCTGTCAACCTTTTCTACTTCCTTGGCTATCAGCCCTTCCTCTACCCCGTGCTATGAAGTTCTCATGTTTCTTGCGTTTGGTTGAGAGTCTCGCTTCGAGTTTTTCTCGCCGATTTTAAGTTCAGCTTTCCAGGCAGGGGCTGCGCTGCTTGTTCTCCTTCGTGCACCTCGCGCATG
This sequence comes from Secale cereale, assembly GCA_902687465.1. Lineage (NCBI taxonomy): Eukaryota > Viridiplantae > Streptophyta > Magnoliopsida > Poales > Poaceae > Secale > Secale cereale. The sequence goes on along the minus strand of LR738713.1, from coordinate 263,202,609 downwards.
GGGGCTGGGACACGGTCGATCTCGGCTTGCGATCTCGTGACCTCACCTGGCCAAGCCTGCTCAGGCTCTGGCATCAGGCTTCTCAGCCCACACGACCTATCCTGCTGAGCCTGCTCAGGCCTTGGCACCTTAATCCACGCTCGGCACTCTCAACCGAGCCCAAGGGCGCAAGCCCTCGGCAGCCCGCAGCGGCTCATTCGTACTCGGGGGCTTCGCAGGTCAGGACCCCCCGAACTCAACCACCCTCATGACCCGTTGGGGGCTCATGACGCCGATGAGTCATGAGCACTTCTCCTAAGGACGTCGCAACACATAAGCTAAGTAATCTCATCTAGACCAAGAACATAATAGCTAGTTCACGTTTCAGACATATGCCATAGTCCATTAGACACCTTCTCGAGGCAACCTAAAATTTTGATACAGGATGGAAATGAAGGAAAAAGAAGAAGCGGAGATTGACCCGCTGAGCCGCAACTCGGCGCCGTTGCCCCCACTCAGTCGGAGTCTTCCAGCTCCCCCCGCTTCACTGGGGCGCGACGACTCCCCCCCTCGCCGAGCCGAGCTCGGCGGCGCGGTGGCTCAGTGTAGCCGCCGCTGCTGGAGGAGCTGCTGCTGCCACAAAGGGGGTCCTGCGGCGCTCACCAAGACCAAGCTCGCCTCTAGAGGAAGAGATGCTCCTCAAGACACCGTCGCCACCCTCCTCGTCATTGTCGGCCCCAAGACAGCACCCAAGGCGTCTCCCTTCCTCCGAGAAGACCCTGACGAACAGCGTTGAGACACCGTCATACCTGAAGTGGAGCGTGCACCTCCCCTGCAGCCGGCGCACACGCGCAAACGACTGCCAGCCGCGCTCCAGGAACACGTCGCCTGACGGGGCAACGTCGACCTCCACCCAGGAAGCACCACTGCAGCAGCTATCGGTCTGCAGCCAGAGGCCGCAGGGGCCTTCGGCTGGCAGCACATTGCCGAAAGAGCGGGGGAGCCGGAGCCACAAGCCGCCAGGCTTCTCCACCCACACCACGAACTCCGACGACACATCGAAGAAGTGGATCCGTGGGAGCGAAGGACGCACAGCCGCCAGGTGGCGTCCCCCGCCCCCTTGCCCACCGTGGCCACGACCACCTCCGCCGCGAGAAGAGGCACCACGACTCCCGCCGGCGACCGCGTGTAACACTCCAAATTTTTGGTTTGGTTTCTCTTCCAAACTTTTGGTCTTTTGGAAGGGGGATGTTTGATCTTCTCTTGAAACCCTTCTAAAATCTTTTCTGACCAAAGTTTGTGTGTTCTTCTCAAGCTTGATTTTTGGTCTTGAAGGTTTTCCTCTTGTGTTAGCTCAAACACAAGTTGTTTTTCTTAGGGGTTTGTTTGATTCTTTTCCCCTTCTTGATTTAACCACCATAGGTTTAACCATGGGCTTATCTTCCTCTCCAACTTTCATCTTGCCTTAACACCCAACAGAAATATTTCTCTCCAAGACCTCCTCTACATCTTAGGACAAGCCTCACATTAATTCCAGTGAGTTTCAACCTTATTGGAATTTTTCCTCTATTTATTTTACCCCTAAAACAATTCCTGTCCATTAAAGTGAACCTTGGGGGTTTACAAAGGAACCACCATGTCCACCTTGTTATTTGTTTCCAAACTAACTTCCCTAGATAGTGCTTAGTACCCACAACTTAGATCCTTCTTGTTTCACTGGTCCACAGTTCAAAATTTTCAAATTTCACCTGCTGCAAGTTTGGACCAGATTTGCAAATTTTGGTGAAATTCATGTTTTTCTTCTTCCAAAAATTCTGTGAAAATTCAGGCAGCCTCTAGATGCATCAAGAGGCCACTCCACCAAATATCAGCCCCAGAAACATTTCCCACATGCCAGAATCATTTCATCGAACACCTGGCATGCGCTGTTCTGTCAGTTTCAGAAACTGCTAACTGAAGATCACAGTCGACAGTGCAGTTCGTCAGTTTCGTCAGAGTCGCAGCGTCAATCTTGCCAGTGCTTGCCTTGGATCGATGCTCACTGCACCTCCTTCTTATCCAGCACGCCGCACGCTTGCTTGGCTGCTTCTTGGCGTCAGTGGCGCCCTGGCCCGACCACGCCGGCGTCTTTCGCGGCGACAGAACCTCCCGTGGCGGCCGACAGGAGGCATCCTGCGGCTCGACGCCGTTTGGCACCGTCGAAGACACCCCAGAGCTCCGCGTGGCCTTCTCCACTGCCAGCTCACGCCTGCAATACCGTAGCCGTGGCCTGGCACGCACAGAGCGCGTTCTCTGCCGCCGACGTGCCGCACGGCCGTTCCGTCGAGAGCAGACCGTAATCGCCCCTCCCCTGCTGAGTTAGACATGGGAATGGAACCAATACATCTCCTAGTCGATGCTCAGGCCCCTAAACCAACCGTCCCGCCACCGCACCGCCGTAATCACTCGCCGGACTTATCTCGTTCACGGCAACCGCCTCGGGCCGGCTATTTATAGTGCCCCCGAGCTCTCTCTCGAGCCCGCACACCTCCACCGTCACCCTAGACCGCGCCCAGCCTCTGGAAGAGCCTCAAGAGGCCCTTATTCCTCAACTCCGGCCAACTCCGTCCGCCTCGGGCTCCAGTAGCGTTCTCTCTGGTGAGAACTCCTCCGCCTCCCTAGACTCGAGCATAACCTCCTGGCACTTACCTAAGCCTAACCCCCACTCCAATTTGACCCCAGGAGCTCTCTCCGACGAGGCCCACGACCACCCTAGGCGCCGTCCGTCGGAGACAGGGTCGCTGATACGTCCAAAATGCATCACTATTTTATATCGTAATTCATCCTTATTCATTGATATATTTCACATTACGATGACGTTCTTATGTTGTTTTGGCCTATTTTACACAGTTTGCAACTTTCCGGTGCCGAAGCAGCAGACGCAGGATTCAGCGGTAAAAAGTGGACGCTGAGTTGCTGAAGAAGAATACCTCCAAATTACCTGAAAATCGACGGAGAGTATTTTCCAGACGGATCACGAAGGCACGCAAAAGGGCAACCAGAGGGGGGCCACAGGGCGCCCAGGCGGCCACCTGGCGCGCCCCCCACCCTGGCCGCGCCGGGGGGGGGGGGGCGCCTGGAGCCCCTGGCCCACTTCCGGCTGCCCCCTTTTGTCTATATACTCCTCGTGATCCGAAAACCCTAAAAAGAGGAGTTTTGACGGAGTTCCGCCGCCGCTCCGTGGCGGAAACCTACAGAGAAGAAAAAGCCATCTTCGGCGGGCAGATTCCGCCGGGGAGATCACCTCCCGGAAGGGGAGATCATCGCCATCGTCATCACCATCGTCACGGGCATCATCGAGATCATCATCAACATCATCCCCAACATCAGCACCATCTCCATCTTCATCCAATCTCATCTCATCATTGCAACTTGTGTTGTAATCCGTACTATCTATCCT
>LR738713.1:263180790-263199181 GCA_902687465.1 Secale cereale | reverse complement strand
CTGTGATGCTTCTTGTCCGTATTCTATTTATTGACACTTCACTCTCTAAACTTGTGGACAGGTTTACCGAGCTCAGTATTCGCTTGGGGACAAGCGAGGTCTAAGCTTGGGGGTGTTGATACGTCCAAAATGCATCACTATTTTGTATCATAATTTATCCTTATTCATTGATATATTTCACATTACGATGATGTTCTTATGTTGTTTTGGCCTATTTTACACAGTTTGCAACTTTCCGGTGCCGAAGCAGCAGACGCAGGATTCAGCGGTAAAAAGTGGACGCTGAGTTGCTGAAGAAGAATACCTCCAAATTACCTGAAAATCGACGGAGAGTATTTTCCAGACGGATCACGAAGGCACGCAAAAGGGCAACCAGAGGGGGGCCACAGGGCGCCCAGGCGGCCACCTGGCGCGCCCCCCACCCTGGCCGCGCCGGGGGGGGGGCGCCTGGAGCCCCTGGCCCACTTCCGGCTGCCCCCTTTTGTCTATATACTCCTCGTGATCCGAAAACCCTAAAAAGAGGAGTTTTGACGGAGTTCCGCCGCCGCTCCGTGGCGGAAACCTACAGAGAAGAAAAAGCCATCTTCGGCGGGCAGATTCCGCCGGGGAGATCACCTCCCGGAAGGGGAGATCATCGCCATCGTCATCACCATCGTCACGGGCATCATCGAGATCATCATCAACATCATCCCCAACATCAGCACCATCTCCATCTTCATCCAATCTCATCTCATCATTGCAACTTGTGTTGTAATCCGTACTATCTATCCTATCTACTGTATCGGTGTTGATTACTACTTTGTGGTGAATGCTATTGAGTTTTGTTGGAGAAATATCATTATGTCCAGATTGTTTATCATCCATTTATCTCCACTGATCATGATCTCTTTTATGTCTTGTGAGTAGTTACTTTAGTTCTTGAGGACATGGGAAAAGTCTTGTTGTTAGTAGTCATATGATGTTGAAGTAATATGTGTTGTTTGATACTTAAGTTGTGTTGTTATTTTACTAGTGGTGTTGTGTGAGTCGAACACTCAACGCTTCGCCTTATTAAGGACCTAGGGGAATACATTGTGTACAAAGAATGCTTACGGTGGGTTGCCGGAGTGACAGAAAGCTGAACCCCAGTTCGCACGCTTTTGCACAAGGGAACAATGGATCATCGATCGTATTGCTATGGTTAGGCTTTTGCCTTAAATACTATCTTGTATTTGCGGACGCTTGCAAGGTGTTTAATCATAAGAGTGCACTCATCTTAGTCTAGAGAGTGTACTAGCATAGATCCACCCACTCAGCACTTATCAACACATAACATAGTACCGATACGGAATATGGTGAAAGCACATGACTACCTCTCCCATGTGTCCTCAAGAACACATTAGCCTTTATAAGTTCAGCTGCTAGGCCTCTCCTTTGCTCAGAAAGGATTGGGCCACTTGTTACTCTCCATTGCCTTTTACATTGCTCGCTTTTACCTTCCTGTTGCTTATATCAAGAAAACCCCTAAAAAGTTATCTTTCAGTGCTTGCAGTTATTCCTTGCTCAGAACCACTTATCAATACCTTCTGCTCCTCGTTGGGTTCGACACTCTTATCGAAAACGCTGCAATAGATCCCTTACGGTTGTGGGTCATCAAGTACCGTTTTCTGGCGCCGTTGCCGGGGAGTGTAGCGCTATTGGTAAGTGAAGCTGGTAAGGAAGTTTTTATATTTCTGTTTTTATTTTGCTGTTGCTGCTCTTTGTCCTTATGGACAACCTTGTGATACGTCCAAAACGTATCTATAATTTCTGCTTGCTCCATGCCTCTTTTGTGTGATATTGCTATGATATTTATGCACTTCCATACACTTTTGATAATATTTGGACTAACCTATTAACTCAGTGCACCTCAGTGCCAGTTTCTGTTTTCTGCTGTTTTTGTATTGCAGGTTTTCCCATTACGTAAATTGCCAGAAAAATCCCGGGAAAAATATATAAAAAATCAGCGTTCCGGAAGCTTCCATACGGCCAAAGTAGGGCCAGAGGGGGGCCACCAGGGCTCCAGGCGACCAGAGGGGGCGGCCCCCCTCCTGGCCGCGCCGCCAGGGCGCCTGGGCCCCCCTTGCCTCTTCTGACGCCCCCCTTTGGCATATATTTACACCGCATCCCGAAACCCTCGAGGACGGAACCCTTTTTCGCGATCTCATCTCTGTTCTGCCGCCGCCGCGCTTCCATGATCGGGAGCACCAGGAGAACTCTTCCCGGCACCCTGCCGGTGGGGAGGATCACCACCGGGAGCTTCTCCTCCACCATGGACGCCTCCCGGATGAGTTGTGAGTAGTCTCCCTTGGACCATGGGTCCATGACCAGTAGCTATGTGATGTTCTCCTCCCCTCTTTGTTCTTCATCGATTAGACCTCGTGAGCTGCCCTACATGATCGAGGCACATATGTAATCCTTATGCTGTTGCTATGATGAGTTTGCTGGGATCCGATGGATTATGAGATTATGTTCAGATTGTGTGTGAGTAATATATTTGATTTACCTCTTTTATATTTATGTTCTTGAGTAATTCTTGCATGTTCTCCGTTGCTGTTTATTGCTTTGGCCAAGTAGTAGGTAGTAACTCCAAGAGGGAACGTTATGCTTGATTGTGGGTTCATGCCCCTCGATGACTAGCTTGAGTGACAGAAACATGAGTCTAGGGGATGTGCTGTTGCCACAAGGGGGAAAACAACGGTGCTTGTACTTGCGGGTGCAAGGATTGTTTACTTTACGCAAAGTTCTTTTAATGCAGTTGTCTATTGCTTTGAGTTTACACTATGGGTGGGACTCGCAACTTAATACCAGCGAGATGTTCTGGATAGATATCTCAAGGTGGATGATTAGTAGTAGATGCAGATGGATTTCGGTCTACTTGCCTTGGCGTACCGCCCATGCTTTTGAGCCTCTACCTTTCTTTGCAGCATAGTTAGCATTGGTTTGCGCACATAATCATGTCAATTGCCCAGCTGTAATTCGTTTACCTCGCTTAGCTGTTTTATCGTCTTTTGGGAGAGAGACATCACTAGTGAACATCATGGGACCCCGGTCCATATTACCATCACTGATCACACCCGTTATTTACTTTTTGTTCTTACTTACTAGTTGTAGTCATACCTATCACTATTATCTCTTGCGTTTGATCCTTTGTAAACGACAAGGCCGGAGTGATTGACAACCTCTTTGTACTCGTTGGGAGCAAAGTTATTTGTATCTGTGTGCATGTCCTGTCAATCGCTAAGTTGCGCCGCTAGCAGTTGACACCTTCTTGTTGACCCTCGGAGTCTCACGGGATTCGATCCTTGGTATCTTTGCCAAGGGAAAACTACCGCTACACTGCATCTCAAACCTTCCACTTGGGGTAACCAACGAGGGGCGAGAAGCCATCAAGCAAAGTTTTCTGGCGCCGTTGCCGGGGACTCCACTCTTCAAGATAGGGGAGTTGCACGCTATCTTTTACCTTTGCTTTTTAGTTTTGTTAGTTTACCTTTCAGTTTTGCTTTAGTGTCCTTTATCAAAAATCACAAAAATAGTTATCTCATTCTTTAGTTGTCATTATGTCTGGTCCTTTTGCCTTTGGTGAGGCAGAAGTTCTCACCTTTAAACAAAGAGGTGGAGAAAGTCTAAAAGATGCTTGGTATAGAATTAATGATTCTCATAAAAGAGCCACCAAGAAGCAATCTACTACTATCCTGCTTAGAAATTTTTATGTTGGAATTACTTCTTGGAATAGGTTTATTCTAGATTCTGCTATCAATGGAAATTTCCTAGAAGCCCCAGTTTGGGAATCTCTTAGTATTATTGAAAATCTTGTTGGAAATCCCCCTCTTGTTAGCATTCAAGAGGACATTACCCTAGCTAACATTATGAAAAAACTTGAAAAGATAGAGCTAGAGATGCCAAACATTAATAAGATAAATGAGTTGGACCGTAAGATCCAAGGGAATTTGAATAGGCTTGATAGCTCCATGCATAAAATTCTCAAAACTTTGGAGACCATCAAATCCCATGACTTGGACTCTTCTAGGATAGACAAGATTGAGGAAATCTTTGACACTTTAGGAACTACTTTCTCCTCAATCAAAACCAAAAAGGTAGAAACTCCGGCAAAGAAGGAGCCTAAGTTCGTTTACGTTCCCAAGGCTCCCCGCTCCAAAAGTAATCCATCTATTGCCAAAGGGGTTGAAACTGTGAAGACTTTGGAAGAAACACCTCTCTTTGATAAATTTATAAATGAATCTTCCCTTGACTTTTTTCCTTTTGGTCTTCTCCCTAGAAGTATCTCTATTAGGCCTTCATTTGAAAATCCTCTTAAGACTAGTTGTACTATTGAAGAGCTTTTTGATGATCTTGATGACAGTTCAATTGATACAACTTGATCTCTTTGCATTATGCCTAGCTTAAAGGCATAAAAGAAAGCGCTTTTGGGAGGCAGCCCACAATGAATAAAATTTTATTTTGCTTTTGTTGTGTCTTGATGTTTGTTACTACAGTAGCATCATCATTGTATCTTTACTTTTCAGCTTTGTGCCAAGTTTAGCCTCTGATTGCAAGAAAGTTCAAAAGTTGTGACGTGCTGTCAAGGAAACAGATTCTGTCCTTGGACAGAAAAATTCGTATAAAATCACCAGATCATCTTTTTGGTCTGAATGTTTTCGACAGCGTGCTCTATACAATTGGCTTTCGGGCGTCTGTTCTGAGTTTTTTGATTTGATTGGCAGAAGTGCCCCGAAATAATTATTTACTACCTGCGGGTCTGTTTTTCACAGATTTTGTCCTGTTTTGCCTTTCCTTCGTTTTGCAAACCTTGAGCTTGCTTTTTCTTTGCAAAAACCTTTTGGCAATCTTGAGAAACAGTAGACCTTCAATATTATCTTTATTTCCAGCAAGGAAAAATTATTTTATTATGGGTACTAACCTCGCTAATCAGATTATGATGAGTTATGTATGAAGGGAGTTTTCAAGTGTGCGAGGGAAGATGATAAAAAGATTCAGGAGTGTCAAACGCTCAAGCTTGGGGATGCCCCCGTGCACCCCCAAGAAATATATCAAGAAGACTTAAGTGTCTAAGCTTGGGGATGCCCCCGTGCATCCCCTTCTCCATCAACAATTATCAGTTCGTCTTTCGTTCCACTATATTTTAATCACTTCATGTGTTATGTGCTATGCTTGGAGCGTCTTGCTTTTAGTTTCCTTTTTAGTTTTCTTTAGCTTTGCTTGCTGTTCATAACGAGTTGGAACCCATCTTTCTTTGTGTGGGAGAGAAACACGCTCCACTTCAACCTAGAACATAACATAGGATTTTCATGTTTATCTTTGCTGTGTATGTTCTTTGTCTTTCAATAGCTACTGTCATGTTCAGCTCTTAGTTTTCATGCTTTACTTTTTAAAGAGCTTTTGTTTAGTTGGTTGCTGGAACTCTCTTGAGTTATCATGCTTATCTTGTTAAGAGAGTTGGCTTCTGTTGCACTGGTTGATATGTCTATGATAAAAATGCTATGTGCATAATGGTGCTTAGTAGTTCATGTTTTCTTATGGTTAGTCTCAAATAGCTGGGGGGGGTTCTTAATGTGTTATTGAAGTACCAACATGATTTGTTTGCCTATGATGTGGTATGGTTTAGTGATATCTTCCTCCAAGAATTTATTTTGATTGACTTGGCGTATGCTCACGCATATTTAAGACTGTAAAGAAAGTCTATCAAGCCTTGATGCTCTTTAATTTCTGAGCAGCGATATAACTTCCATGCCCGATTCAATGTTGCTTTGTCGCTCTGCATGATTATGACCATCATTGCTCTCTTAGTTGGTCGCTCCCAGTCTTTTGCTAACTTTCGCCTGTACTAAGCGGACTGACTGCTTGTGCATCCAAAATCCTTTAAACCAGTTATGCCATATGAGTCCACCATACCTTCCTATACATGGTATTTACTTGCCATTCCTAACGAAGAGTTTCGTGTACCATCTCGAAATTAATCAAAAGCATTTCTCTTTTGTGCCTCTGTTTTAGCTCATGAGGAAGTAGTAGTTAATTCATGATCTTTTTAAGTTGGACAAGCTTCACCCCGGGATTGCATGTCTAATGTGCAAACCCCTAATACGAGAAGGAACTGGCAAAGAGTGCGCCCGGCTCATTAAAAAAATATACAACAAACAAACCCTCCTTCACGCTTTGTTCATGAGAAATCAGAAAACTTTGGCAGTGATAAACAAAGGAGATTAAGGGGATGTGATCGTCCTCGTACGGGAGCCGTTCCTCGAAACTTGTCCAGCTCGAGAAGTAATTGAGTTATCTACTAGCATTCGTTGACGAAATATGCATATCCCAAAAATAATTTTTACCTTTGTTTTTAAAAACCAAGAGCTCTGGTACATGTTTAGTTTTTGTTTCCGACCACGGGTTTTCAACCTTGCCATCAAAAGCCACGGTTCGAGAGTCTCCACCTTCTTTCTTTAAAGCACCAACTATTGAGAGCATGATTGTCATTCTGAGTGTAATGTGCATTGTCCCAAAGTACCATTATCTTCTGCATGATTATGATATCGTTTATTCTGAAATCATTGTATCTAGTCGTCACTTAAACCTTGGAGGTGCCCCTGCATTTATGTTTTGCTTCACTAAAGGGGGCAAGCGAGGTACTACTTTGTCATGTTTGCACACCATGCTCACTACAAATCTATTGAGTGTTTCAGTATCATATTGTAAAACTTTCAGTTCTTTGTGATATTCTCATGAGGCAACTTAATTACTACAGATTCATTATCTCAGTAAGCATTTGTCATGTGACTGTGAAAAGTTCTTATATGGTTAATAGCATGTCACCACAGAAATTATGCTTGTTATCATTTACCTACTCGAGGACGAGCAGGAATTAAGCTTGGGGATGTTGATACGTCCAAAACGTATCTATAATTTCTGCTTGCTCCATGCCTCTTTTGTGTGATATTGCTCTGATATTTATGCACTTCCATACACTTTTGATCATATTTGGACTAACCTATTAACTCAGTGCACCCCAATGCCAGTTTCTGTTTTCTGCTGTTTTTGTATTTCAGGTTTTCCCATTACGTAAATTGCCAGAAAAATCCTGGGAAAAATATATAAAAAATCAGCGTTCCGGAAGCTTCCATACGGCCAAAGTAGGGCCAGAGGGGGGCCACTAGGGCTCCAGGCGACCAGAGGGGGCGGCCCCCCTCCTGGCCGTGCCGCCAGGGCGCCTGGGCCCCCCTTGCCTCTTTTGACGCCCCCCTTTGGCATATATTTACACCGCGTCCCGAAACCCTCGAGGACGGAACCCTTTTTCGCGATCTCATCTCTGTTCCGCCGCCGCCGCGCTTCCAAGATCGGGAGCACCAGGAGAACTCTTCCCGGCACCCTGCCGGAGGGGAGGATCACCACCGGGAGCTTCTCCTCCACCATGGACGCCTCCCGGATGAGTTGTGAGTAGTCTCCCTTGGACCATGGGTCCATGACCAGTAGCTATGTGATGTTCTCCTCCCCTCTTTGTTCTTCACCAATTAGACCTCGTGAGCTGCCCTACATGATCGAGGCACATATGTAATCCTTATGCTGTTGCTATGATGCGTTTGCTAGGATCCGATGGATTATGAGATTATGTTCAGATTGTGTGTGAGTAATATATTTGATTTACCTCTTTTATATTTATGTTCTTGAGTAATTCTTGCATGTTCTCCGTTGCTGTTTATTGCTTTGGCCAAGTAGTAGGTAGTAACTCCAAGAGGGAACGTTATGCTTGATTGTGGGTTCATGCCCCTCGATGACTAGCTTGAGTGACAGAAACATGAGTATAGGGGATGTGCTGTTGCCACAAGGGGGGAAAAACGGTGCTTGTACTTGCGGGTGCAAGGATTGTTTACTTTACACAAAGTTCTTTTAATGCAGTTGTCTGTTGCTTTGAGTTTACACTATGGGTGGGACTCGCAACTTAATACCAGCGAGATGTTCTGGATAGATATCTCAAGGTGGATGATTAGTAGTAGATGCATATGGATTTCGGTCTACTTGCCTTGGCGTACCGCCCATGCTTTTGAGCCTCTACCTTTCTTTGCAGCATAGTTAGCATTGGTTTGCGCACATAATCCTGTCAATTGCCCAGCTGTAATTCGTTTACCTCGCTTAGCTGTTTTATCGTCTTTTGGGAGAGAGACATCACTAGTGAACATCATGGGACCCCGGTCCATATTACCATCACTAATCACACCCGTTATTTACTTTCTGTTCTTACTTACTAGTTGCAGTCATACCTATCACTATTATCTCTTGCGTTTGATCCTTTGTAAACGACAAGGCCGGAGGGATTGACAACCTCTCTGTACTCGTTGGGAGCAAAGTTATTTGTATCTGTGTGCAGGTCCTGTCAATCGCTAAGTTGCGCCGCTAGCAGTTGACACCTTCTTGTTGACCCTCGGAGTCTCACGGGATTCGATCCTTAGTATCTTTGCCAAGGGAAAACTACCGCTACACTGCATCTCAAACCTTCCACTTGGGGTAACCAACGGGGGGCGAGAAGCCATCACCTTGCTATTGGATCGTTGCTTGTGGGAAGACGCCCCACACCTGTGGTGGTTGCTCCTCCCCCTACTGAAATTGTGCCCTATAAAATACCAGCTGGTATTATCGATTATGTTTTGGCTAATCGTTATGCAGGAGACAGACATCCCGGTGAACACTTGCTATATCTGTCACAACTATGTTCATTATTTAAGCTTGCAGGTGTATCAATGGAGTTTTTCATGAAGAAATTGTTCTCCGTATCACTTATAGATAAAGCTTCAGATTGGTATTAGCTTCTCGATAACTCACACTTGCTTGATTGGCAAGAGCTTATGTCTCTCTTTTATACCAAGTTTTATCCTCTTCATGAAATTCATCGAGACAGGAACTATATCTATAACTTTAGGTCTCGTGACGGAGAAAGCATTGCTCAAGCTTGGGGGAGATTGAAGTCCCTAATGCTCAAATGTCCTATTCATGATCTCCCCAAGGAAATTATACTTACAAATTTTTATGCCAGGCTTTCTCGTCAGGATAAGGAGATGCTGGATGCCTCCTCTAGTGGGGTATTTCAGACGAAGAGTGTTGAAGAAAGGTGGGATCTCATTGAAAGGATCTAGAGGAATACCGAAGATTGGGAAATCGATAAAGGTATTGAACCCGCTATAAATTATGAGCATGATTATATTGAGAGCTATGTGAAAACTGATTACTTCAATACCTTTTGCTCTAAGATTGGTCTTGATTCCCATCTAATGATTGATTTCTGTAAGGATTTTGCCTCTCACGTTGATTCTTTTAAAAAGAAGAGAGATCAGCATCATGAACCTTTCAAAGAGTTACCTGTTGATATTCATGTTGCCGACCCAATTTTGCCTGCAGTTATATATGAAAAGCCTCCTTTTCTCGCAAGGATAAGGGAGCACTCTCTTGTGACAGGCATAATAAATAAAAGTGAGAGAAGAATTGATGAGCCTGAGGACCAGATCAAGGTCGATCCTCAAGTTGCATTGGTTAAAGACCTTGTTACTAATGATGTTTTGGATTCCAATGTAAATTTTTGTGCTGTTTCCACTAACCTTGTCACAGCCAAGAATAAAGGCCCAATTTCAGGTACTCCAGTAGTATCCGTTAAAATAGGAGATCACAATTATTATGGGCTATGCGATTTGGGATCGAGCGCTAGTGCTATCCCCTATTAACTTTATGAAGAGATCATCGGTGAGATTTCACCTTGTGAACTTGAAGGAGTTGATGTTACCATTCATCTTGCAAACAGAGCAACTATCTCTCCTATCGGAATTGTGAGAGATGTTGAAGTCCTATGTGGAAAGGTAAAATACCCTACCGACTTTCTAGTACTTGGTTCAGAGAGGGACAATTTTTGTCCTGTAATTTTTGGTAGACCTTTTGATGCGGAGCATCCAAAGGTCATCCCCATGGACCCTTCATCGCCTCATCAAGTGCCCAAAGGACCAATGACTCGAGCCCGTGCAAGAGCTCTCGAGACCGAGGTGACTTCACTCCTTGCTCTAAATCCTTCCGATATACATGAGACATGGCTTCTACCCTCATCAGGAACTCTGTGCATACTCAGGTACTTGGATGAAGGCCATGGGACAGCTCTGCACATTGGTCAAGACGGCGAGTTCGACAAGTGCCGGGAACAAGAAGAAGGAAGGCCGAAGATGCTACAGGCACCGGACGTCCGGCCTGCACCGGACGACCGGCGACTTCCAGGCACCGGACGACCGGAAGCCACCGGACGTCCGGCCACTCCCAAACGACCGGACGACCGGAAGCCACCGGACGTCCGTGACAACGACCACAGAAGCTAAATAGCGGAAATCCGAGGATTACCGGACGTCCGGTCCCTTCGGAACCTCCGGACGTCCGGTAACCAGGGACGTCCGCCCCGACGGCGACCACTCGTGTAATATATACTCGTTGACTTCCCTCCTTTCAAGGCAGCTTTTGGATAGCTCATTTCATACCTCTGTGGATTCTCTCCTACGAGACCGCGGCCTCTTCGGAGAAGATCCACCTCAGATTCAAGACCTCCACATCGGGGAAGATCCCAAGGGATATCCAAGACCTCCTCCGAGAGAAGACTATCTTTGTACCACCGTCGTTGACTATGGACCGTGTATCTCGATGTGTATCGTGGATCTAGCACCTGTGTGATCATATTTGTGTTGATTTGAGTGTTTCCCCTCGTGTTTTCCTCCGTTTCCGCCTTGTGTTCTCCGTGTTCGTTGTGGGATATTCTCCAATCGTGAAAGATCTGCTGATTAGGGTTCCACCCTACATCATCTTGGTATCCAGAGCATAGGTTGATCACGATTTTGGAGCCCCACACCCTGTTTTCTAGCTTGTTTTTGTTGTGTTCTTCCCAATTTCGAAAATTCCCCACAAAAATAGCCCCAATTTTTTTTTGTGATCTGTTGATTTGGCAAGATTTTGTTGACTTTGCTCCATGGATTTGTTGTGCCACGAGTGGATCTAGCTTTTCCCCACCTTTTCACCGATTTTCCTCCGCGAATTCGGCCAAGTTTGACCAATTTGTCCACGGATCCGAGAAACCTAGCCCCAGACCTACCGAACGACCGACGTTTACCGGACGTCCGGCACCCCGCGAGACACCGGACGCACGCTAAACTCCGGACGACCGGCACCCCCTTACAGAAACTTTTACTGGATTTCCGGAACTTCCGGACGTCCGACCCCTTCCGACCGACCGGACGACCGGTACCTTCCGGACGTCCGACAGACCCTGACGAAGCTGAATTTGTTCAGTTCCGTACCACCTTCCGCTACCACCCACCTTTCATCTCACCTTCCGCAATCACCATCGTTTCTCTGCTACGATTTGGAACATCTTGTCTCCCTTTGCCTTGGATACTTGAGTTGTGGCTTCCCCGTTTCCTTGGATGTTTAGGCTACCTTGGAACGGCAAGACTCCGACAACACCACCGCTCAACTTCGGCAAGGACGGTAACATCGACGACACTTTGTTCATTCTACCTTGCAATTGCATTGTCACCCTATGAACCATCTTTGCGTAGCTTTCCCATTGAGACTAGCCATTTGAGTATTGCCGGGCCACGACACTTGTGCACATTAGTGATAGTCATAGATACTTCATACCATATCATCATATCTCCGTGCGACACAAGAGTGACCGGCATACACAATAGCTACCTTGATACGAGAAGCATGCATAAGTATCCAAAGAAAGATCTCACAAGCTTTTAAGCACAAGAGCCAACCAAAGCAAAAGGACAATAAGATCATACGCCTTGCATCAAGAAAGATCATATGAGATAGCAATACATCATCTTGTGCTCAAGCATCGACACATTATACACTCATAGCATACTTGTGATAGATAGTCGTTACGTTTTTCCTCTTATAGGTCGTGCACAAGTGCGTATCCGCCTATTAAGCAATCGGTTAGCGTCTCTCTAGTGTTGTGCAACACGAGCATTTTCCGTGGTTTTCCACATTTTCGCTCATCCTTGGTTGCACAACCATATTTATCTATCCGTGCGTGTGTTCCGTGTGCTACTTTGCTATTGATCTACTTGTTGCATGAGCAAATTGTGAACCATTTTCAACATCATTGAGTCCCTTTGACGATTGCATTGAATTGTGCCACATCCTAACCAAGCTCCTCTCAAAGCTTTACTTGTGTAGGTGTGAGAATCGACACGAAGTGGTACCAATAGTGCTATTTCCGGGTTACATTATCGAGTGATCATTGATCCATTTTGAACTTCGGTTAAGGTACATTTGGTATTGTCTTCTCCTTTCTCCCACTCACATACTTGCTTGTGATGATGGATAGGCCAAGTACATCTATCAACCCGATCTTCGACGATCCTCAAGAAGCGAACAACTACGTCACCAAACTACATCTTTTCGGTGTCCAACGAGCTCTACATCAAGAGAGTGAAGCTATGCGCGAGTACATTGGTCAAGTCGCCGAGGACGCGCGCCAATTTGAAGCAAGAACAAAAGAACAATTCGATACCATCAACACCAACATGTCTACTCAATTCAACGAGCTCCGGACATTGATAGTCAACCGACGTTCTTCTACAACATCATCTGATGTAGGGTGGAACCCTAATCAGCGGATCTTTCACGTTTGGAGAGTATCCCACGATGAACACGGAGAACACAAGGAGGAAAACGGGGAAAACACGAGAGGAAACACTCAAATCAAGACGAAGATGATCACACAAGTGCTAGATTCACGATACATAATCGAGCTACACGATCCAAAGTCAACGTCGGTCGTACAAGGGTAGTTTTCTCCGTGAGGAGGTCTTGGTATCCTGTAGGATCTTCCCCGAGGTGGAGGCCTTGAATCCGCGGTGGATCTTCTCCGAAGAGGCACACGGTCTCGTGGGAGAGAATCCACACAAGTCTGAAAATGAGCTATCCAACAGCTACCTCCAAAGGAGGGACGTCAACGAGTATATATTACACGAATGGTCGCCGTCGGGGCGGACGTCCGCTGGTTACCGGACGTCCGGTAATCCTCGGATTTCCGCTATTTACCTTCTGTAGCCGTTGTCACGGACGTCCGGTGCCTTCCGGTCGTCCGGTCGTCTGGGAGAGGCCGGACGTCCGGTGTCTTCCGGTCGTCCGGTGCCTGGAAGTCGCTGGTCGTCCGGTGCAGGCCGGACGTCCGGTGCCTGTAGCATCTTCAGCCTTCCATCTTCTTGTCTCGTGTACTCGTCGGGCCTGTCGTCTTGACCATTGTGCAGAGCTGTCCCATGGCCTTCGTCCAAGTACCTGAGAATGCACAGAGTCCCTGATGAAGGTAGAAGCCATGTCTCAAGTGAATCCGAAAGATGTAGAGAGAGGAGCGAAGTCACCTCGGTCTCGAGAGCTCTTGCACGGGCTCTAGTCATTGGTCCTTTGGGCACTTGGCGAGGCGATGAAGGATCCATGGGGATGTCCTTAGGATGCTCCGCATCATCTCCCCTCCCTTGGGAAAGATCCGACCTCGGATCGAAATCTTCATCACCATGGAAAGGAGATAGGTCCTTGACGTTGAAAGTATCGCTCACGGGGTACTTGTCTCGTGGGAGGTCGATCTTGTAGGCGTTGTCGTTGTAACGAGCTAGCACCTTGAAGGGTCCGTCGGCACGAGGTAGAAGTTTAGACTTGCGCTCGTGTGGGAAGCGGTCCTTGCGAAGATGAAGCCAAACAAGATCTCCCGGTTGGAACACCATTGGTGCCTTGTTGATGTTGAGCTTGGTGGTGAGACGTTGGACTTGTCGCTTGATCATTGCCCTTGTATCGTCGTGCACCTTCTTGAGATAGCTTGCTCGTGCACTTGCGTCCATGTTGATGCGCTCTTGTAGGGGTAGAGGTAGAATGTCCAAAGGGGACAACGGGTTGAAGCCGTAGACAACCTCGAATGGCGACTTGCCGGTGGTCGAATGTCTTGCGCGTTTGTAGGCGTACTCGGCGATGGGCAAGCATTGCTCCCATTCCCGGATGTTCCTCTTGATCAACACACGAAGAAGAGTGGAAAGCGTGCGGTTCGTCACCTCCGTCTGGCAGTCCGTTTGGGGATGGTACGCCGAAGAAAAGAGTAGCTTGATTCCTAGCTTGGCACATAGTGTTTTCCAAAAGTAACTCAAGAACTTGACGTCCCGGTCCGACACGATCGTTTTGGGCACGCCGTGTAGACGAAGTATCTCCCTGCAAAAGAGATTTTCCACATGTGAAGCATCGTCGATCTTGGTACAAGGAATGAAATGAGCCATTTTAGAGAATATATCTACCACGACAAGCACGGAATCTTTGCCATTTTTAGTCCTAGGAAAGCCAAGTATGAAATCCATGCTTATGTCTTCCCATGGATGGTATTGAATAGGAAGAGGCATGTAAAGACCATGAGATTGAGCTTTGGACTTAGCTTTGCGGCATGTAGAACATCGGTTGGTGAGGCGTGAGACGTCACGAAGCATCTTGGGCCAAAAATAGTTCTTAGAGAGGGTAGCAAATGTCTGGTCGCGTCCAAAGTATCCCATGAGTCCTCCTTCATGAGATTCCTGCAAAAGGAGCAAACGAAGCGAAGACTCGGGAATGCAAAGTTTGTTAGCTCTCATAAGATATCCATCCTTGATGTAGTAATGTTCCCAAGAAGTGTGAGTCAAGCACTTAGCATAAGCATTTGCAAAGAAAGGATCATGCTCATATAAATCTTTAATATGCTCAAAGCCAATCACATCAACTCAAGTTGTGTTACAAGCATGCATTTGCGGGAAAGTGCGTCCGCCACAACATTTTCTTTGCCCTTGATGTATTTGATGACATAGGGAAAAGACTCAATGAACTCACTCCATTTAGCATGACGCTTGTTCAACTTAGTTTGACCTTTGAGATACTTGAGTGTCTCATGGTCCGTATGAAGAATGAATTCATGAGGTCTAAGATAGTGTTCCCAAACACGTAAAACTCTCACCAAGGCATAAAGCTCTTTATCGTCGATGGGATAGTTAAGTTGCGCTCCCGATAGCTTCTCGCTAAAGTACGCAATTGGGCACTTTTCTTGCATTAGCACGCCACCTATGCCGGTACCACTAGCATCACAATGAATCTCAAACGGTTTGTCAAAGTTTGGTAGGGCTAGAAGTGGTGCGTGCGTAAGCAAGCTCTTAAGCTCATTGAACGCGGTGTCTTGCGAAGGACCCCAAATGAAGGGTGCGTTCTTCTTGCTCAAAGCGTGTAGAGGCATAGCAATGGTGCTAAAGTCCTTCACAAAACCTCGATAGAAACCGGCTAGACCAAGGAAACTACGCACTTGCATGAGATTCTTTGGTTGAGGCCAAGTTTTAATTGCTTCAATTTTAGTTTCATCAACGTGAACACCTTGAGAAGACACGACAAATCCTAGAAAGACAACCTTGTCAACGCCAAAAGTGCATTTTCCATATTAGCATATAATTATTGGTTGCGAAGTGCTTGCAAAACCAGACGGACATGGTCAACATGTTCCTCAAGCGACTTGCTAAAGACTAGAATGTCATCAAAGTAAACCACTACAAAGACGCCTATATAAGGTCGGAGAACAAAGTGCATAAGACGCACGAATGTGCCGGGCACTTCCGATAAGCCCATCGGCATGACCAACCACTCATAGAGTCCAAACTTGGTTTTGAAAGCTGTTTTCCATTCATCACCCTCTTGAATGCGAATTTGGTAGTAGCCACTTTTAAGATCAATTTTGGAAAAAATTGTGGCACAACATAATTCATCAAGCATATCATCTAATCGAGGAATAGGGTAATGGTATCTAACGGTGATAGCATTTATCGGACGACAATCGGAACACATGCGGAAACTTTCGTCTTTCTTAGGCACGAGAATAACGGCAACGGCACAAGGGCTTAAGCTTCCACGTACATGACCCTTGTCGATGAGGTTTTGCACTTGCCGTTGTATCTCCTTACTTTCCTCGGGGTTGACGCGGTACGGGGCCTTGTTTGGAAGAGGTGCGCCGGGTATGAGGTCGATGCGGTGTTCGATTCCGCGAAGTGGAGGTAGACCCGGAGGTAGTTCATCGGGAAAGACGTCCGAGAATTCCTGCAACAATTGAGACAACACAAAAGGTGGAGGTGGTGAAGTGTTAGTAGGTTTGGCTTCCCATTTGCATAAGAGCCCAAGGTGGAAGACGCTCGATGGGTTCTCACACACTTCTCTCATCTCACGTTTGGTGGCAAATAGGACTAGTTGCTTCTTGTCGCTCATCGTGGAGTCGCTCATATTTGGCTTGTGGCTCTCACTCTCTTTTTGGTGGCTCACTCGCTCACCAATCTCTCCACGATGGTTGGTAGGTAAAAGCTGGTCGGCGGCAACTTGACTTGGAGTCATTGGTCGGAGCACGAATTCCTTGCCCTTCATCTTGAAATGATAGTGATTTGTCCGTCCATTGTGTGTAACTCCACGATCATATTGCCATGGACGTCCAAGAATAAGGTGGCACACGGACATGGGTATCACATCACATTCAAGAGTGTCCTCGTAGGCGCCAATCTTGAAAGAGACTTGCACGGTGTGCTCGACTCGAAGAATCCCGGCGTCGTTGAGCCACTGGACCTTGTAGGGGTGAGGATGCTTCATCTTGACCAAATGAAGCTTGTCGGATAGCTCTTCGCTTGCCAAGTTGTGACAACTTCCTCCATCGATGATAACCTTGACGGAGCGTCCATTGATGCCGGCCTTCGTATGGAAAATGTGACATCGTTGGTCGTCATCTTGTTGATGTTGGAGTGTCAAGACTTTGGAGACAACAAGATTGGGACTTGAGTCATTGTCGCAAAACACTTGATTGTCTTCTTCTTCATTCACTTGGCGATGCATAGCGACATGCTCAAGTGCTTCCATCTCATCATCGCTCATGGAGTCATAACATCCGTCATCGTTGATGATCATGATGCGAACGGTCTTGCACTCAAATGACTTGTGGCCTCGTCCTTGGCACTTGAAGCATTTGATGGAGCTCGTCTTGTTGTTGTCTTCGGTTGGAGTTGTAGTTGAGGAAGCTCTTGGCTTGAAGTTGTTGGTAGAAGGTGGACGACTTGATGTAGTCGCGTTCTTGTAGCTTGGCTTCTCACCGAAGTTTGTAGATGGCTTGGTAGAGGTAGGAGGGGTAGCCGAAGTCGTTGAAGCTTGGTTGTAGGAGCCGTAGTTCTTGGAGTTGAACTTGGAATACTTGTAGTCCTCTTGAACTTGTCGCTCCGCTTTTGTTGCTTGATGTACTAGCTCAAGGAGATTGTTGTATGGTTGGAAGTCCGCAATCTTCTTGATGGGATAGTTGAGTCCATTCAAGAATCTCGCCATTGTTTGCTCGTCATCTACCGTGATGTTTGCTCGTATCATCGCAATCTCCATCTCCTTGTAGTACTCTTCAACGGACTTGGTACCTTGCTTGAGGAGTTGTAGCTTCTTGAACAAGTCACGATTGTAGTGGGTAGGCACAAAGCGTGCTCTCATGACTTCCTTCATTTGAGCCCAAGTGGTGATAGGAGGTTCGCCTTTAGCTTCTCTTCTCTCTATAACTTGCTCCCACCAAATGAGAACATAGTCTTGGAACTCAAGGGATGCCATTGCGATCTTCTTCTCTTCATCGAAGTTGTGAAGGCGAAAGATCTTGTCAACTTTCAATGCCCATGAGAGATAGTCTTCAGGATCAATGCTTCCGGAGAACTTTGGCATGGTGAACTTGAGCCTGCCATAGCGATGCTCATCGTTGTTTCCTTGCCTATTGGGAGGGCGGTCTTGATTTTGGCTGTTTGCCATATCTTGTTGCTCTTGTTGATGTAGATGTTCTTGTTGGGGTTGTTGCTCTTGCCGCGCTTGAGGAGGAGCTTCTTCTTGCATTCTTGCTTGATGTCGCCTCTCTTGCATCTCATCGCGAAGGAAATCCTCTTCTTGATGAGTGTGTCGAGTGCGGGCTGCCACATTGCGATGTGCATCTTGTAGTGCTCGTTGCGCCCCCATAGCTTGAGCTTCTCGACGTTGTTGTGCGTGGCGGTTAGCCTCAGCGTCTTGTTCTTCTTGATATTGACGTGCTCGCTCTTGTTGTTGTTGGCGTAGTCGTTGCCGTTCTTGTGCTTGCTCAAGTGTAGCTTGGTTTTGATGACGTCGGCCTTCTTGCTCGTCGAATAGCTCTTGTGAACTATTGTCATGTATAGGCTGCCGGTGTTCATGTCGAGCTTGACGTGCGGCTTGATGAAGAGTGTTGGACGTAGGTGTACTTGAGTCTTGCGTGGAGTCGGAGTGTCGACTTGAGCGGCTTCGTCTTTGAGATGATGTTGAGGAAGAACGTCGA
>LR738713.1:263170137-263180780 GCA_902687465.1 Secale cereale | reverse complement strand
TGCGGGCTGCCACATTGCGATGTGCATCTTGTAGTGCTCGTTGCGCCCCCATAGCTTGAGCTTCTCGACGTTGTTGTGCGTGGCGGTTAGCCTCAGCGTCTTGTTCTTCTTGATATTGACGTGCTCGCTCTTGTTGTTGTTGGCGTAGTCGTTGCCGTTCTTGTGCTTGCTCAAGTGTAGCTTGGTTTTGACGACGTCGGCCTTCTTGCTCGTCGAATAGCTCTTGTGAACTATTGTCATGTATAGGCTGCCGGTGTTCATGTCGAGCTTGACGTGCGGCTTGATGAAGAGTGTTGGACGTAGGTGTACTTGAGTCTTGCGTGGAGTCGGAGTGTCGACTTGAGCGGCTTCGTCTTTGAGATGATGTTGAGGAAGAACGTCGATTGATTATCAATGTCCGGAGCTCATTGTATTGAGTAGTCATGTTGGTGTTGATGATGTCGAATTGTTCTTTTGTCCTTGCTTCAAATTGGCGCGCGTCCTCGACGACTTGACCAATGTACTCACGCACCGCTTCACTCTCTTGATGTAGAGCTCGTTGGACACCGAAGAGATGTAGTTTGGTGACGTAGTTGTTCGCTTCTTGAGGATCGTCGAAGATCGGGTTGGAAGATGTACTTGGCCTATCCATCATCTCAAGCAAGTATGTGAGTGGGAGAAAGGAGAAGACAATATCAATGTACCTTAACCGAGGTTGAAAATGGATCAATGATCACTCAATAATGTAACCCGGAAATAGCACTATTGGTATCACTTCGTGTCGATTCTCACACCTACACAAGTAAAGCTTTGAGAGGAGCTTGGTTAGGATGTGGCACAAATTCAATGCAATCGTCAAAATGACTCAATGATGTTGAAAATGGTTCACAATTTGCTCACGCAACAAGTAGATCACTAGCAAAGTAGCACACGGAACACACGCACGGATAGATAAATGTGGTTGTGCAACCAAGGATGAGCGAAAATGTGGAAACCACGGAAAATGCTCGTGTTGCACAACACTAGAGAGATGCTAACCGATTGCTTAATAGGCGGATACGCACTTGTGCACGACCTATAAGAGGCAAAATGTAACGACTATCTATCACAAGTATGCTATGAGTGTATGATGTGCCGATGCTTGAGCACAAGATGATGTTGCTAGGATGTATGATCTCCTTTGATGCAAAGCGTATGATGCTATTGTATTTTTGCTTTGGTTGGCTCTTTTGCTTAAAAGCTTGTGAGCTCTTTCTTTGGGCACATATGCATGCTTCTCGTATCAAGGTATCTATTGTGTATGCGGAGCACTCTTGTGGCACACGGAGGTATGATGATACCAAGAGGAATGTAGTATGCAATCTCTATGACTATCACTAATGTGCACAAGTGTCGTGGCCCGGCAATACTCAAATGGCTAGTCTCAATGGGAAAGCTACGCAAAGATGGTTCATAGGGTGACAATGCAATTGCAAGGTAGGATGAGCGAAGTGTCGTCGATGTTACCGTCCTTGCCGAAGTTGAGCGGTGGTGTTGTCGAAGTCTTGCTGTTCTAGGGTAGCCTAAACATCCAAGGAAACGGTGAAACCACAACTCATGTATCCAAGGCAAAGGGAGACACACTTTTCAAACTCGGAGCGGGTAAGCGATGGTGGTTGCGGAAGGTGGGATGAAAGGTAGATGGTAGCGGAAGGTGGTACGGAACTGAACAAAGTCAGCTTCGTCAGGGTTTGTCGGACGTCCGGAAGTTACCGGTCGTCCGGTCTGTCGGAAGGGGTCGGACGTCCGGAAGTCCCGGAAATCCGGTAAAAGTTTCTGTAAGCGGGGTGCCGGTCGTCCGGTGTTTAGCGGACGTCCGATGTCTCGAGAGGAGCCAAACGTCCGGTAAACGTCAGTCGTCCGGTAGGTCTGGGACTGGTGTTGGAGGATCCGTGGACAAATTGGTCAAACTTGCCCGAATTCGCGGGGAAAAATTGGTGAAACGGTGGGGAAATGCTAGATCGACACGTGGCACAGCAAATCCATGGAACAAATTCAACAAAATCTTGCCAAATCAACAGATCACAAAAAAAATTTGGGGCTATTTTTGTGGGGAATTTTCGAAATTGGGAAGAACACAACAAAAACAAGCTAGAAAACCGGGTGTGGGGCTCCAAAATCGTGATCAACCTATGCTCTTGATACCAAGATGATGTAGGGTGGAACCCTAATCAGCGGATCTTTCACGTTTGGAGAGTATCCCACGATGAACACGGAGAACACAAGGAGGAAAACGGGGAAAACATGAGAGGAAACACTCAAATCAACACGAAGATGATCACACAAGTGCTAGATTCACGATACATAATCGAGATACACGATCCAAAGTCAATGTCGGTGGTACAAGGGTAGTCTTCTCCGTGAAGAGGTCTTGGTATCCCGTAGGATCTTCCCCGACGTGGAGGCCTTGAATCCGCGGTGGATCTTCTCCGAAGAGGCACACGGTCTCGTGGGAGAGAATCCACACAAGTCTGAAAATGAGCTATCCAACAGCTACCTCCAAAGGAGGGACGTCAACGAGTATATATTACACGAATGGTCGCCGTCGGGGCGGACGTCCGCTCGTTACCGGACGTCCGGAGGTTCCGGAGGGACCGGACGTCCGGTAATCCTCGGATTTCCGCTATTTAGCTTCTATAGCCGTTGTCACGGACGTCCGGTGGCTTCCGGTCGTCCGGTCGTCCGGGAGAGGCCGGACGTCCGGTGTCTTCCGGTCGTCCGGTGCCTGGAAGTCGCCGGTCGTCCGGTGCAGGCCGGACGTCCGGTGCGTGTAGCATCTTTAGCCTTCCTTCTTCTTGTCTCGTGTACTCGTCGGGCCTGTCGTCTTGACCATTGTGCAGAGCTGTCCCGTGGCCTTCGTCCAAGTACCTGAGTATGCACAGAGTCCCTGATGAAGGTAGAAGCCATGTCTCAAGTGAATCCGAAAGATGTAGAGAGAGGAGCGAAGTCACCTTGGTCTCGAGAGCTCTTGCATGGGCTCTAGTCATTGGTCCTTTGGGCACTTGGCGAGGCGATGAAGGATCCATGGGGATGTCCTTAGGATGCTCCGCATCATCATCTCAAAGACGAAGCCGCTCAAGTCGACATTCCGACTCCACTCAAGACTCAAGTACACCTACGTCAAACACTCTTCGTCAAGCCTCACGTCAAGATCGACATAACAACCGGCAGCCTCTTCATGACAAGAGTTCACAAGAGCTATTCGACGACCAAGATAGCCGACGCCGTCAAAACCAAGCTACACTTGAGCAAGCACAAGACCGCCAACGACTACGCCAACAACAACAAGAGCGAGCACGTCAACACCAAGAAGAACTAGATGCCGAGGCTAACCGCCAAGCACAACAACGTCGAGAAGCTCAAGCTATGGAGGCGCAACGAGTGTTACAAGATGCACATCGCAATGTGGCAGCCCGCACTCGACACACTCGTCAAGAAGAGGAGTTCCTTCGTGATGAGATGCAAGAGCGGCGCCATCAAGCAAGAATGCAAGACGAAGCTCCTCTTCAAGCGCGGCAAGAGCAACAACCCCAACAAGTACACCAAGCTCGGCAAGAGCAACGTGATAATGCCAACCGCCAAAATCAAGACCGCCCTCCCAATAGGCAAGGAAACAATGACGAGCATCGCTATGGCAAGCTCAAATTCACCATGCCAAAGTTTTCCGGAAGCATTGATCCCGAAGACTATCTCTCATGGGCATTGAAGGTTGATAAGACCTTTCGCCTTCACAACTTCGATGAAGAGAAGAAGATCGCAATGGCATCCCTTGAGTTCCAAGACTATGTTCTCATTTGGTGGGAGCAAGTTATAGAGAGAAGAGAAGCAAAAGGCGAACCTCCTATCACCACTTGGGCTCAAATGAAGGAAGTCATGAGAGCACGCTTTGTGCCAACACACTACAACCGTGACTTGTTCAAGAAGCTACAACTCCTCAAGCAAGGTACCAAGTCCGTTGAAGAGTACTACAAGGAGATGGAGATTGCCATGATAAGAGCAAACATCACGGAAGACGAAGAGCAAACAATGGTGAGATTCTTGAATGGACTCAACTATCCCATCAAGAAGATTGCGGACTTCCAACCATACAACAATCTCCTCGAGCTAGTACATCAAGCAACCAAAGCGGAGCGACAAGTTCAAGAAGACTACAAGTACTCCAAGTTCAACTCCAAGAACTTCGGCTCCTACAACCAAGCTTCAACGACTTCGGCTACTCCTCCTACCTCTACCAAGCCATCTACGAACTTCGGCGACAAGCCAAGCTACAAGAATGCGACTACATCGAGTCATCCACCTTCTACCAACAACTTCAAGCCAAGAGCTTCCTCAACTACAACTCCAACCGAAGACAACAACAAGACGAGCTCCATCAAATGCTTCAAGTGCCAAGGACGAGGCCACAAGTCATTTGAGTGCAAGACCGTTCTCACCATGATCATCAACGATGATGGATCTTATGACTCCATGAGCGATGATGAGATGGAAGCACTTGAGAATGTCGCTATGCATCGCCAAGTGAATGAAGAAGGAGACCGTCAAGTGTTTTGCGACAATGACTCAAGCCCCAATCTTGTTGTCTCCAAAGTCTTGACACTCGAACACCAACAATATGACGACCAATGATGCCACATTTTTCATACGAAGGCCGGCATCAATGGACGCTCCGTCAAGGTTATCATCGATGGAGGAAGTTGTCACAACTTGGCAAGTGAAGAGCTATGCGAAAAGCTTCATTTGGTCAAGACGAAGCATCCTCACCCCTACAAGGTCCAGTGGCTCAACGACGTCGGAATTCTTCGAGTCGAGCACACCGTGCAAGTCTCTTTCAAGATTGGCGCCTACGAGGACACTCTTGAATGTGATGTGATACCCATGTCCGTGTGCCCCCTTATTCTTGGACGTCCATGGCAATATGATCGTGGAGTCACACACAATGGACGGACAAATCACTATAATTTCAAGATGAAGGGCAAGGAATTCGTGCTCCGACCAATGTCTCCAAGTCAAGTAGCCGCCGACAAGCTTGTAACTACCAACCATCATGGAGAGAATGGTGAGAGAGTGAACCACCAAAATGAGAGTGAGAGCCACAAGCCAAATATGAGCGACTCCACGATGAGCGACAAGAAACAACTAGTGCTATTTGCCACCAAAAGTGAGATGAGAGAAGTGTGTGAGAACCCATCGAGTGTCTTCCACCTTGTGCTTTTATGCAAAGGGGAAGCTAAACCTTCTAACACTTCACCACCTGATAGAGGCTAAGGTGTCCCGTCTTTCGATGAGATGGTGGCTATCGTTTGGATGAAGTCGACTTTGACGATCCGACTACGAACGTGCGTGGACGTCGCGCCTTAGCAATCGCTAAACCAACTCCGAGAGGTTATTGACCACGCGGGGCACGATCAACCTGACGACGAAGGTCTGTTTCCTGCAGGCAAACAAAGAACAAGCAAGAAACTGAGATTGCAATCTGGATATTGCGAATTCAAGAGGAAAGCTTTATTGATCAAGTGGGGTTCTGTGACGTCTTGGTCTGGTCGTTGAACACAAACGAAGTACGCGAAGTTGCAGCTATGGCGAACTTTAATCTAAACAAAACCCAAAGTCTAAACGACGCCCTAAGGGCTGTATATATGAGGGAAAGAGGGGGGAATTTCGTGGCCCTTGGTGGAGGGGTCCGAAACCAACCCTAACTCTTGTTTTCCCACACATACGCACTCTAAAAACAGCCTATACTCAAGTATTTCGAAATTACATGGGCCTGGCCCAATAATAAGGTGACACAACACTTATAATAGCCTATAGACGAAATTTATGAAGTGGCATCTTGTATATTTCGTCCAAGGCTTCTCGCACTCATTATGGTGGCTTCAAAGTCCTGAAATCATCAATTGAAACTCCATTCTTGTTCCCCTTGCGCATGCCATCATCTCCATGCTTGATCTTGCTCCAATGTTCACCCTTCTTGTCCAAGCTAGGCCCTTCATTTGTAAGCAAGACAAATGTATCCAATTTAGGCAACATCATATTCTCATGAACATTAGATTCATTACCAAGAAACGAAAGTACCTGGTAATTTAATTGGCGTGCGCGAGCTCTAGTAATTGGTCCTGTATATGTGTCAGTTGGAGCTGTGGGTGTAACCTTGTTAGTGATGTCCTCATCACATTTGGTGGGAGCAAATCATTGAGAGAAGAGAAGCAAAAGGCGAACCTCCTATCACCACTTGGGCTCAAATGAAGGAAGTCATGAGAGCACGCTTTGTGCCTACCCACTACAACTGTGACTTTTTCAAGAAGCTACAACTCCTCAAGCAAGATACCAAGTCCGTTGAAGAGTACTACAAGGAGATGGAGATTGCCATGATAAGAGCCAACATCACGGAAGATGAAGAGCAAACTATGGCGAGATTCTTGAATGGACTCAACTATCCTCTCAAGAAGATTGCGGACTTCCAACAATACAACAATCTCCTCAAGCTAGTACATCAAGCAACCAAAGCGGAGCGACAAGTTCAAGAGGACTACAAGTACTCCAAGTTCAACTCCAAGAACTTCGGCTCCTCTAATCAAGCTTCAACGACTTCGGCCACTCCTCCTACCTCTACCAAGCCATCTACAAACTTCGGCGACAAGTCAAGCTACAAGAATGCGACTACATCGCTAGCTGGAATGCATAGCTTGTTAGCACGAAACACAAAGGACCCCAAATGAAGGGTGCGTTCTTCTTGCTCAAAGCGTGTAGAGGCATAGCAATGGTGCTAAAGTCCTTCACAAAACGTCGATAGAAACCGGCTAAACCAAGAAAACTACGCACTTGCATGAGATTCGTTGGTTGAGGCCAAGTTTTAATTGCTTCAATTTTAGTTTCATCAACGTGAACACCTTGTGAAGAAACGACAAATCCTAGGAAGACAACCTTGTCAACGCCAAAAGTGCATTTTTCCATATTAGCATATAGATATTGTTTGCGAAGGGCTTGCAAAACTAGATGGACATGGTCAACATGTTCCTCAAGCAACTTGCTAAAGACTAGAATGTCATCAAAGTAAACCACTACAAAGACGCCTATATAAGGTCGGACAACAAAGTGCATAAGACGCACGAATGTGCCGGGCGCTTCCGATAAGCCCATCGGCATGACCAGCCACTCATATAGTCCAAACTTGGTTTTGAAAGCTGTTTTCCATTCATCACCCTCTTGAATGCGAATTTGGTAATAGCCACTTTTAAGATCAATTTTGGAAAAAATTGTGGCACCACATAATTCATCAAGCATGTCATCTAGTCGTGGAATAGGGTGACGGTATCTAACGGTGATAGCATTTATCGGACGACAATCGGAACACATGCAAAAACTTCCGTCTTTCTTAGGCACGAGAATAACGGGAACAGCACAAGGGCTTAAGCTTTCACGTACATGACCTTTGTCGATGAGTTTTTGCACTTGCCGTTGTATCTCCTTTGTTTCCTCGGGGTTGACGCGGTAGGGAGCCTTGTTTGGAAGTGGTGCACCGGGTATGAGGTCGATGCGGTGTTCGATTCCGCGAAGTGGAGGTAGACCCGGAGGTAGTTCATCGGGAAAGATGTCCGAAAATTCCTGCAACAATTGAGACAAAACAAAAGGTGGAGGTTGTGAAGTGTTAGAAAGTTTGGCTTCCCCTTTGCATAAAAGCACAAGGTGGAAGACGCTCGATGGGTTCTCACACACTTCTCTCATCTCACGTTTGGTGGCAAATAGGACTAATTGCTTCTTGTCGCTCATCGTGGAGTCGCTCATATTTGGCTTGTGGCTCTCACTCTCTTTTTGGTGGCTCACTCTGTCACCATTCTCTCCATGATGGTTGGTAGGTAAAAGCTTGTCGACGGCTACTTGACTTGGAGACATTGGTCGGAGCACGAATTCCTTGCCCTTCATCTTGAAATGATAGTGATTTGTTCGTCCATTGTGTGTGACTCCATGATCATAATGCCATGTACGTCCAAGAATAAGGTGGCACACGGACATGGGTATCACATCACATTCAAGAGTGTCCTCGTAAGCGCCAATCTTGAAAGAGACTTGCACGGTGTGCTCGAATCGAAGAATTCCGGCGTCGTTGAGCCACTGGACCTTGTAGGGGTGAGGATGCTTCGTCTTGACCAAATGAAGCTTGTCGCATAGCTCTTCGCTTGCCAAGTTGTGACAACTTCCTCCATCGATGATAACCTTGACGGAGCGTCCATTGATGCCGGCCTTTGTATGAAAAATGTGACATCGTTGGTCGTCATCTTGTTGGCGTTGGAGTGTCAAGACTTTGGAGACAACAAGGTTGGGGCTTGAGTCATTGTCGCAAAACACTTGATGGTCTTCTTCTTCATTCACTTGGCGATGCATAGCGACATGCTCAAGTGCTTCCATCTCATCATCGCTCATGGAGTCATAAGATCCGTCATCATTGATGATCATGGTGCGAACGGTCTTGCACTCAAATGACTTGTGGCCTCGTCCTTGGCACTTGAAGCATTTGATGGAGCTCGTCTTGTTTTTGTCTTCGGTTGGAGTTGTAGTTGAGGAAGCTTTTGGCTTGAAGTTGTTGGTAGAAGGTGGACGACTCGATGTAGTCGCATTCTTGTAGCTTGACTTGTCGCCGAAGTTTGTAGATGGCTTGGTAGAGGTAGGAGGAGTGGCCGAAGTCGTTGAAGCTTGATTAGAGGAGCCGAAGTTCTTGGAGTTGAACTTGGAGTACTTGTAGTCCTCTTGAACTTGTCGCTCCGCTTTGGTTGCTTGATGTACTAGCTTGAGGAGATTGTTGTATTGTTGGAAGTCCGCAATCTTCTTGAGAGGATAGTTGAGTCCATTCAAGAATCTCGCCATAGTTTGCTCTTCATCTTCCGTGATGTTGGCTCTTATCATGGCAATCTCCATCTCCTTGTAGTACTCTTCAACGGACTTGGTATCTTGCTTGAGGAGTTGTAGCTTCTTGAAAAAGTCACAGTTGTAGTGGGTAGGCACAAAGCGTGCTCTCATGACTTCCTTCATTTGAGCCCAAGTGGTGATAGGAGGTTCGCCTTTTGCTTCTCTTCTCTCAATGATTTGCTCCCACCAAATGTGATGAGGACATCACTAACAAGGTTACACCCACAGCTCCAACTGACACATATACAGGACCAATTACTAGAGCTCGCGCACGCCAATTAAATTACCAGGTACTTTCGTTTCTTGGTAATGAATCTAATGTTCATGAGAATATGATGTTGCCTAAATTGGATACATTTGTCTTGCTTACAAATGAAGGGCCTAGCTTGGACAAGAAGGATAAACATTGGAGCAAGATCAAGCATGGAGATGATGGCATGCGCAAGGGGAACAAGAATGGAGTTTCAATTGATGATTTCCGGACTTTGAAGCCACCATAATGAGTGCGAGAAGCCTTGGACGAAATATACAAGATGTCACTTCATAAATTTCGTCCAGAGGCTATTATAGGTGCTGCGTCACCTTATTATTGGGCCAGGCCCATGTAATTTCGAAATACTTGAGTATAGGCTGTTTTTAGAGTCCGTATGTGTGGGGAAACAAGAGTTAGGGTTGATTTCGGACCCCTCCACCAAGGGCCACGAAATTCCCCCCTCTTTCCGTCATATATACAGCCCTTAGGGCGTCGTTTAGACTTTGGGTTTTGTTTAGATTAAAAGTTCGCCATAGCTGCAACTTCGCGTACTTCGTTTGTGTTCAACGACCAGACCAAGGCGTCACAGAACCCCACCTTGATCAATAAAGCTTTCCTCTTATATTCGCAATATCCAGATTGCAATCTTAGTTTCTTGCTTGTTCTTCGTTTGCCTGCAGGAAACAGACCTTCTTGGTCAGGTTGATCGTGCTCCGGCGTGGTCGATAACCTCTCGGAGTTGGTTTAGCGATTGCTAAGGCGCGACGTCCACGCACGTTCGTAGTCGGATCGTCAAAGTCGACTTCCTCCAAACGATAGCCACTATCTCATCGAAAGACGGGACACCTTTGCCTCTATCAAGTGGTATCAGATTTCCAGGTTGCTCGGTGAGATTTTACAGTTTTTCATAGTTTAGATCGAGTCTGTTCTTCATACCTATAGTCCACGAAAAAGCCAAAAAAAAATAGGGTTAGTTCATCCCATCCGAACCAATCTGAGCCTTTGCATAATCTTTTCTGTATTTGCTTTGTTGAATTTGCGGTTGCATCGTCGTGTCAAGTTGCTGGTCTTAGCGTCTAGTTCTTTAGAGTTTTGAGTTCTGGTCACAGTTTGTCACGTCGCCGCCGCACCATATTCATCGCCGCTGCCATACCACTACCGCTGCCATATCCCACCACCACCACCACATACCATCGCCGCTGCCATATACCACTACCGCTGCCATACGGGACACCTACCAATCCACCACAAATCCGAGTTCTTTTCATATTAGGTTTGTTCTCGAGATCCATCTAGGTTTCGGTTTCGTGTTTCCTTGCCTGCGTAGGTCTCGGGAAAAAAAAATCGACAGGTGAAATTTTTTTCCCCTATCCTATTTTTGGGCTTTTCTGAGTCTTTTGAGACACGTGCCATCATACTGTTTTTTTACCGCACTTTTTCGTCGTCGCTGCCCTGATTCCGAAAAAAAAAA
>LR738713.1:263142022-263170020 GCA_902687465.1 Secale cereale | reverse complement strand
AAAAAAAAAGAGGCGAAAAAAATAATTCAGAGTGTGCTTTCCCCTTGATTACGTGCAGCGCCGTGATTTCGTTAGTGTTCTAGGCTCGCGTCTCTAGTACGGTCTAGCCTAGGACCAGCACAGTACCGTCGTTGAGCGTTTATTCAACTTTGAATCTCTGAATTGATTATTGCTGACCACTTTTGCTACCATCTTATAAGCCTTCCCAGCTCCACATACATCTACGTCGTGCGTTTGACTCTCCCTGGTAATCGCTTTATCCAAGCTTTGAGAGTTTTGACTACATCGGTTGCCGATCACCGCCTGCTGCTGGGTAAGAACTGGTAAGAATTTGAGATTTGCTTGACGGATTTGTGACACCCGCCACCACCACCACTTGTTAGTAGTGTGTAGGATCATATTCTTGTGTGTTTCTATTGCTGCTAACCATGCCAGGATCACAAGTCGACGAGACTGACTGGGAGAACTTGACGAACAAGGAGCTTCATGATAAGTTTCAGCAAATGATGAGTGAACAGGTGCAAGATGTGCTAAACAGATTTGACGAGGCCATGGAGAAGATAGATGGCATGGAAAAGACGTTTGATACAAAGCTCGATAACAAGTTTGCTGAATTGCTTGCGCGTTTTCCACCACCACCGGCTGCTGCAGCTGTCCCACCTCTTCAACAACAACAACGGCGCCTTCCGAATCAAGTGGGACGAGCACAGCGCGTTCCCCTTGAGACTGGTCAAGCTTCTGGTGCTGCTGTTGATGTTTCTGTAGCTCCTGCTGCTACTGCAGAGGTGGAGGACCATTACGAGGATGAGGTTGACCAAAATCAGAACTACGTGCAACAACCAGCACCACCACCACCAGGTCGTCCTCATGCATATCATCGCAACGGTAGGGATGCACCACCACCTGAGGTACATGACCATCTTCCTAAACTGAAATTGAATATTCCACCATTTGAGGGTAGATATGTTCCTGATATATATCTTACTTGGGAGTTACAAACTGAACAACGTTTTACATGTTTAAACTATCCCGAGGAGAGACGTGTTCCTGCTGCTGTTTGTGCTTTCACTAGTTTTGCATGTGTTTGGTGGTCTGAACATTGTAGATTATATCCTACTCCAGCTACTTGGACTGCTTTGAAAACTGCTATGCGTACTCGTTGGGTTCCACCATATTATCAACGTGAATTACTTCAAAAACTGCAGCGCTTAAGACAAGGAAAAAATTCTATAGAAGAATATTATCAGCAATTACAAACTGGCCTGATTAGATGTGGTATTGTTGAGGAGAATGAAGCTATGCTTGCACGTTTTATGGGTGGATTAAATAGAGAGATTCAGACCATTCTAGAGTATAAGGATTATACTACTATCACTCGTTTATTCCATCTTGCTTGTAAAGCTGAACGTGAAGTGCAGGATCGACAGGCATTGGCGCGGACTAACTTTTCTGCAGGACGACCTTCGTCATGGACACCGCGTGCATCCTCTACTTCCTCACATTCTACTGCACCGACACCTCCATCAGCTGTTACCTCCAGCCATGATACAAGGAAGCAGGCACAACCACCATTATCAGCCAAGAGCACACCTATTGGGCCTGCACAGAGTTCTTCTTCTTCCATGGCATCAACAGGGCACACCAGTGATATTATTTGTCGTCGTTGTAAGGGA
The DNA here is from genome assembly GCA_902687465.1 of Secale cereale. Classification (NCBI taxonomy): domain Eukaryota; kingdom Viridiplantae; phylum Streptophyta; class Magnoliopsida; order Poales; family Poaceae; genus Secale; species Secale cereale. The sequence goes on along the minus strand of LR738713.1, from coordinate 263,168,347 downwards.
AGAGGACATTTTGCGAGAGATTGCAAATCTCAGCGTGTGATGATTGCTACTGAGGATGGTGGATATGAATCCGCTAGTGACTATGATGAGGAGACTTTAGCTCTTATTACACGTGAAGAACACGGCGGAGACGATTCTGATCATGAGACGCAATACATGGCTCCTGAAGATGCTGACAGGTATGAATGTTTAGTTGCTCAACGTGTTTTGAGTGTGCAGGTTACACAAGCTGAGCAAAATCAGAGGCATAATTTGTTCCATACAAAGGGAGTTGTGAAGGAACGTTCTGTTCGCGTGATCATAGATGGAGGGAGTTGCAACAACTTGGCTGATACAGGGTGGAACCCTAATCAGCAGATCTTTCACGAAATGGAGGGGATCCCACGATGAACACGAAGAACACAAAGGGAAACGGGGGAAAACACGAGAGGAAACACACAAGAACAAGTCCAATCACACATCCACTAGACAATCAAACACACAAGATCACAAGATACATGAACAACAAAGGGAAAGATACATGGGTAGAGTTCATCTCCAAGAGGAGGTCTTGAATCCGTGAAGGATCTTCCCGCTAGGGGTCTTGAATCCAAGGTGGATCTTCTCCGTAGAGGGGCCGCGGTCTCTCTCGTGGAGTAGATCCGGGATGGATGAGCAAAGCTCTATCTCTCATATGAGCTAAACCATTGCTAACCCTAAAATGGTGGAGGTGGAGGAGTATATATAGTCTAGTATACGAAGGGGTAAGTGGGAGAGGATACATGGGCCTCTGGCCCGACTCTGCGCGCAGGCAGGCGCCGGATGTCCGGGCTGGGGGCCGGATGTCCGGCCGTTCATGGGAGGCCGGATGTCCGGGCACGGGCCGGATGTCCGGCCTGGCGATGGCCGTTCTTCGGGTGCTTCTGTTGCCCTTGCCGGATTTCTGGGGTGATGCCGGATGTCCGGCCTCTGCTGAAGCGTCGGATGTCCGGGCTGGTCGCCGGATGTCCGGGCTGGCGTCGGATGTCCGGGCTGGCGCCGGATGTCCGGCGGCTGTAACTTCAGCCGCTCCGTCTTCTTCCGTCTTCTCTTCCAAGCTTCCCTCGCGGATGGTGTAGGTGTTCCTCGGCGCTTGCACTCCTCGTCGTCGTCCGTGAAGCTCCGACAATACCTATGCATGCACACGAGTGGAGTGTCAAGTAGTATACCATCCTCGAAGGGGTCAAGTGAACACGTGTAAAGGAGATGATTCACCTTTATGTATGAGAAGTAGAGGTCGCACGTGTCACTTCCCAAGCAGACTCTTGACATGGTGATGTCCATAGGATACACCGTATCATTAAGTCAATCTGATGCTCAATCCCTCGAATAGGTGGTAATCCCGGTGGCACGTCTTGTGGAAAGACGTCGGCGAACTCCTGCAAAATGTTAGTGACAGCAGGAGGCAAAGAGGAAGGCACGTCCTCGAATGAAAATAATGCCTCTTTGCACACAAAACCATAGCAAACAGATTTGCTAAAATCTAGCTCATCAATATTAGATTTGGTGGCAAATAAACATGCACTTTTCAATTTAATTTCAGAAGCAACAGTAGATGGTTTATTATTAGGCTTCATTTGTTGCTCAAATTCTTTTGCCACAATCTGATTTTCACTCTTATTTTTCTCCTGTTTTGCTTTATTAGCTCTATTAATATCATCTTTCAAAATGGAATCAGGAGTCATAGGAAGCAAAGTAATATTTTTATCCTTATGAACAAGAGTATACTGATTGTTTCTACCATGGTGTACAGAATTTTTATCAAATTGCCATGGTCTACCAAGTAATAAGGAACATGCTTGCATAGGTACCACATCACAATCAACAGAATCAGCATATGTAGAGATACTAAAATGCACACGAACAATACGTGTTACCTTAACCTTGCCGCTGTTGTTGAACCATTGGATGTAGTAAGGATGTGGATGTGGTCTTGTGGTGAGAGATAGCTTCTCCACCATCTCCATGCTAGCCAAGTTGTTGCAACTCCCTCCATCTATGATCACGCGAACAGAACGTTCCTTCACAACTCCCTTTGTATGGAACAAATTATGCCTCTGATTTTGCTCAGCTTGTGTAACCTGCACACTCAAAACACGTTGAGCAACTAAACATTCATACCTGTCAGCATCTTCAGGAGCCATGTATTGCGTCTCATGATCAGAATCGTCTCCGCCGTGTTCTTCACGTGTAATAAGAGCCAAAGTCTCCTCATCATAGTCACTAGCGGATTCATATCCACCATCCTCAGTAGCAATCATCACACGCTGAGATTTGCAATCTCTTGCAAAATGTCCTCTTCCCTTACAACGACGACAAATAATATCACTGGTGTGCCCTGTTGATGCCATGGAAGAAGAAGAACTCTGTGCAGGCCCAATAGGTGTGCTCTTGGCAGATAATGGTGGTTGTGCCTACTTCCTTGTATCATGGCTGGAGGTAACAGCTGATGGAGGTGTCGGTGCAGTAGAATGTGAGGAAGTAGAGGATGCACGCGGTGTCCATGATGAAGGTCGTCCTGCAGAAAAGTTAGTCCGCGCCAATGCCTGTCGATCCTGCACTTCACGTTCAGCTTTACAAGCAAGATGGAATAAACGAGTGATAGTAGTATAATCCTTATACTCTAGAATGGTCTGAATCTCTCTATTTAATCCACCCATAAATCGTGCAAGCATAGCTTCATTCTCCTCAACAATACCACATCTAATCAGGCCAGTTTGTAATTGCTGATAATATTCTTCTACAGAATTTTTTCCTTGTCTTAAGCGCTGCAGTTTTTGAAGTAATTCACGTTGATAATATGGTGGAACCCAACGAGTACGCATACGGTTTTGCATGTGTTTGGTGGTCTGAACATTGTAGATTATATCCTACTCCAGCTACTTGGACTGCTTTGAAAACTGCTATGCGTACTCGTTGGGTTCCACCATATTATCAACGTGAATTACTTCAAAAACTGCAGCGCTTAAGACAAGGAAAAAATTCTGTAGAAGAATATTATCAGCAATTACAAACTGGCCTGATTAGATGTGGTATTGTTGAGGAGAATGAAGCTATGCTTGCACGTTTTATGGGTGGATTAAATAGAGAGATTCAGACCATTCTAGAGTATAAGGATTATACTAATATCACTCGTTTATTCCATCTTGCTTGTAAAGCTGAACGTGAAGTGCAGGATCGACAGGCATTGGCGCGGACTAACTTTTCTGCAGGTCGACCTTCATCATGGACACCGCGTGCATCCTCTACTTCCACACATTCTACTGCACCGACTCCTCCATCAGCTGTTACCTCCAGCCGTGATACAAGGAAGCAGGCACAACCACCATTATCTGCCAAGAGCACACCTATTGGGCCTGCACAGAGTTATTCTTCTTCCATGGCATCAACAGGGCACACCAGTGATATTATTTGTCGTCGTTGTAAGGGAAGAGGACATTTTGCGAGAGATTGCAAATCTCAGCGTGTGATGATTGCTACTGAGGATGGTGGATATGAAAGCGCTAGTGACTATGATGAGGAGACGATTCTGATCATGAGACGCAATACATGGCTCTTATTACACGTGAAGAACACGATGGAGACGATTCTGATCATGAGACGCAATACATGGCTCCTGAAGATGCTGACAGGTATGAATGTTTAGTTGCTCAACGTGTTTTGAGTGTGCAGGTTACACAAGCTGAGCAAAATCAGAGGCATAATTTGTTCCATACAAAGGGAGTTGTGAAGGAACGTTCTGTTTGCGTGATCATAGATGGAGGGAGTTGCAACAACTTGGCTAGCATGGAGATGGTGGAGAAGCTATCTCTCACCACAAGACCACATCCACATCCTTACTACATTCAATGGTTCAACAACAGTGGCAAGGTTAAGGTAACACGTACTGTTCGTGTGCATTTTAGTATCTCTACATATGCTGATTATGTTGATTGTGATGTGGTACCTATGCAAGCATGTTCTTTATTACTTGGTAGACCATGGCAATTTGATAAAAAATTCTGTACACCATGGTAGAAACAATCAGTATACTCTTGTTCATAAGGATAAAAATATTACTTTGCTTCCTATGACTCCTGATTCCATTTGGAAAGATGATATTAATAGAGCTAATAAAGCAAAACAGGAGAAAAATAAGCGTGAAAATCATATTGTGGCAAAAGAATTTGAGCAACAAATGAAGCCTAATAATAAACCATCTACTGTTGCTTCTGAAATTAAATTGAAAAGTGCATGTTTATTTGCCACCAAATCTGATATTGATGAGCTAGATTTTAGCAAATCTGTTTGCTATGGTTTTGTGTGCAAAGAGGCATTATTTTCATTCGAGGACATGCCTTCCTCTTTGCCTCCTGCTGTCACTAACATTTTGCAGGAGTTCGCGGACGTTTTTCCACAAGACGTGCCACCGGGATTACCACCTATTCGAGGGATTGAGCATCAGATTGACTTAATTCCCGGTGCATCGCTACCCAACCGCGCACCATACCGTACCATTCCAGAAAAGACGAAGGAGATTATGCGTCAAGTACAGGAGCTACTCGACAAAGGTTATATACGCGAATCCCTTAGTCCTTGTGCTGTTCCTATTATTCTAGTGCCGAAAAAGGATGGTACATCGCGTATGTGTGTTGATTGTAGAGCCATTAATAATATTACTATTCGTTATCTTCATCCTATTCCTAGGCTAGATGATATGCTTGATGAATTGAGTGGCTCTACAATATTCTCCAAAGTTGATTTGCGTAGTGGATACCATCAAATTCGTATGAAATTGGGAGATGAATGGAAAACAGCATTTAAGACTAAGTTTGGATTATATGAGTGGTTAGTCATGCCTTTTGGGTTAACTAATGCACCTAGTACTTTCATGAGATTAATGAATGAAGTTTTACGTGCTTTCATTGGACGATTTGTGGTAGTATACTTTGATGATATATTGATTTTTAGCAGATCTTTGGAGGAACATTTGGATCATTTACGTGCTGTTTTTATTGCTCTACGTGATGCACGTTTATTTGGTAACCTTGGAAAGTGCAGCTTTTGCACCGACCGAGTCTCTTTTCTTGGCTATGTTGTTACTCCACAGGGAATTGAGGTTGATAAAGCCAAGATTGAAGCTATTGAGAGTTGGCCGCAGCCCAAAACGGTCACACACGTGAGGAGTTTCCTTGGCCTCGCTGGATTCTATCGACGTTTTGTGAGAGATTTCAGCACCATTGCTGCACCTCTCAGTGAGCTTACAAAGAAGGATGTGCCTTTTGTTTGGGGTACTGCACAGGAAGAAGCATTCACGGTATTGAAAGATAAGTTGACACATGCTCCTTTACTCCAACTTCCTGATTTTAATAAGACTTTTGAGCTTGAATGTGATGCTAGTGGAATTGGATTAGGAGGTGTGTTATTACAAGATGGTAAACCTGTTGCATATTTTTCTGAAAAATTGAGTGGGCCTAGTCTGAATTATTCTACTTATGATAAGGAATTATATGCTCTTGTTCGGACTTTGGAGACATGGCAACATTATTTATGGCCCAAAGAATTTGTTATACATTCTGATCATGAATCTTTAAAGCACATTAAAAGTCAAGCAAAACTGAACCGTAGACATGCTAAATGGGTTGAATTCATAGAGACTTTTCCTTATGTTATTGAACACAAGAAGGGAAAAGAAAATGTTATTGCTGATGCATTGTCTCGTCGTTATACTATGCTTTCACAACTTGACTTTAAAATATTTGGTTTGGAGACCATCAAAGATCAATATGTGCATGATGCTGAATTTAAAGATGTATTGCAGAATTGTAAAGAAGGGAGAACATGGAACAAGTTCGTCGTTAGTGATGGATTTGTGTTCCGAGCTAACAAGCTATGCATTCCAGCTAGCTCTGTTCGTCTTCTGTTGTTGCAGGAGGCGCATGGAGGAGGATTAATGGGACACTTTGGCGTGAAGAAGACGGAGGACGTACTTGCTACACATTTCTTTTGGCCAAAGATGCGACGGGATGTTGAGCGTTTTGTTGCTCGCTGCACTACATGTCAAAAAGCTAAGTCACGACTCAATCCTCATGGTTTATATATGCCTTTGCCTGTCCCTAGTGTTCCTTGGGAAGATATATCTATGGACTTTGTTTTGGGTTTACCTCGAACAAAGAAGGGGAGGGATAGCATATTTGTTGTCGTGGATAGGTTCTCGAAGATGGCACACTTTATACCATGTCATAAAAGCGATGATGCTGCTAATGTTGCTGATTTGTTCTTTCGTGAAATTATTCGCTTGCATGGTGTGCCAAATACTATTGTTTCAGATCGTGATACTAAATTTCTTAGCCACTTTTGGAGATGTTTATGGGCTAAGTTGGGGACTAAACTACTTTTTAGTACTACTTGTCACCCCCAAACTGATGGACAAACTGAAGTAGTCAACAGAACTTTGTCTACTATGCTTAGGGCTGTTTTGAAGAATAATAAGAAAATGTGGGAAGAATGCTTGCCTCATATTGAATTTGCTGATAATCGTTCGTTGCATTCTACTACTAAGATGTGCCCTTTTGAAATTGTCTATGGTTTCCTACCTCGTGCACCTATTGATTTGTTGCCTCTTCCATCTTCGGAGAAGGTTAATTTTGATGCTAAACAACGTGCTGAATTGATCTTAAAAATGCATGAGTTAACTAAGGAAAATATTGAGCGCATGAATGCTAAATATAAACTTGTTGGAGATAAGGGTAGAAAACGTGTTGTCTTTGCACCTGGAGATCTTGTTTGGTTACATTTGCGTAAGGATAGGTTTCCTAATTTGCGCAAGTCAAAGCTAATGCCACGTGCTGATGGTCCTTTCAAGGTGTTAGAGAAAATAAATGATAATGCATATAAACTTGAGCTGCCTGCAGATTTTGGGGTTAGTCCCACATTTAACATTGCAGATTTGAAGCCTCACTTGGGTGAGGAAGATGAGCTTCCGTCGAGGACGACTTCAATTCAAGAAGGGGAGGATGATGAGGACATCACTAACAAGGTTACACCCACAGCTCCAACTGACACATATACAGGACCAATTACTAGAGCTCGCGCACGCCAATTAAATTACCAGGTACTTCCGTTTCTTGGTAATGAATCTAATGTTCATGAGAATATGATGCTGCCTAAATTGGATACATTTGTTTTGCTTACAAATGAAGGGCCTAGCTTGGACAAGAAGGATGAACATTGGAGCAAGATCAAGCATGGAGATGATGGCATGCGCAAGGGGAACAAGAATGGAGTTTCAATTGATGATTTCAAGACTTTGAAGCCACCATAATGAGTGCGAGAAGCCTTGGACGAAATATACAAGATGCCACTTCATAAATTTCGTCCAGAGGCTATTATAGGTGCTGCGTCACCTTATTATTGGGCCAGGCCCATGTAATTTCGAAATACTTGAGTATAGGCTGTTTTTAGAGTCCGTATGTGTGGGGAAACAAGAGTTAGGGTTGGTTTCGGACCCCTCCACCTAGGGCCACGAAATTCCCCCCTCTTTCCCTCATATATACAGCCCTTAGGGCGTCGTTTAGACTTTGGGTTTTGTTTAGATTAAAAGTTCGCCATAGCTGCAACTTCGCGTACTTCGTTTGTGTTCAACGACCAGACCAAGGCGTCACAGAACCCCACCTTGATCAATAAAGCTTTCCTCTTATATTCGCAATATCCAGATTGCAATCTTAGTTTCTTGCTTGTTCTTCGTTTGCCTGCAGGAAACAGACCTTCGTGGTCAGGTTGATCGTGCTCCGGCGTGGTCGATAACCTCTCGGAGTTGGTTTAGCGATTGCTAAGGCGCGACGTCCACGCACGTTCGTAGTCGGATCGTCAAAGTCGACTTCCTCCAAACGATAGCCACTATCTCATCGAAAGACGGGACACCTTTGCCTCTATCAAAATGAGAACATAGTCTTGGAACTCAAGGGATGCCATTGCGATCTTCTTCTCTTCATCGAAGTTGTGAAGGCGAAAGATCTTGTCAACCTTCAATGCCCATGAGAGATAGTCTTCGGGATCAATGCTTTTGGAAAACTTTGGCATGGTGAATTTGAGCTTGCCATTGCGATGCTCGTCATTGTTTCCTTGCCTATTGGGATGGCGGTCTTGATTTTTTCGGTTGGCAATATCACGTTGCTCTTGCCGCGCTTGAGGAGGAGCTTCGTCTTGCCTTCTTGCTTGATGGCGTCTCTCTTGCATCTCATCGCGAAGGAAATCCTCTTCTTGACGAGTGTGTCGAGTGCGGGCTGCCACATTGCGATGTGCATCTTGTAATGCTCGTTGCGCCTCCATAGCTTGAGCTTCTCGACGTTGTTGTGCTTGGCGATTAGCCTCGGCATCTAGTTCTTCTTGGTGTTTACGAGCTCGCTCTTGTTGTTGTTGGCGTAGTCGTTGCCGTTCTTGTGCTTGCTCAAGTGTAGCTTGGTTTTGATGACGTCGGCCTTCTTGCTCGTCGAATAGCTCTTGTGAACTCTTGTCATGAAGAGGCTGTCGGCTGTCATGTCGAAGTTGACGTGCGGCTTGACGAAGAGTGTTAGATGAAGGTGTACTTGAGTCTTGCGTGGAACCGGAATGTCGACTTGAGCGGCTTCGTCTTTGAGATGATGTTGAGGAAGAACGTCGGTTGATTATCAATATCCGGAGCTCGTTGTATTGAGTAGTCATGTTGGTGTTGATGATGTCGAATTGTTCTTTTGTTCTTGCTTCAAATTGGCGCGCGTCCTCGGCGACTTGACCAATGTACTCGTGCATAGCTTCACTCTCTTGATGTAGAGCTCTTTGGACACCGAAGAGATGTAGTTTGGTGACGTAGTTGTTCGCTTCTTGAGGATCGTCGAAGATCGGGTTGGAAGATGTACTTCGCCTATCCATCATCACAAGCAAGTATGTATGTGGGAGAAAGGAGAAGACAATACCAAATGTACCTTAACCAAAGTTGAAAATGGATCAATGATCACTCAATAATGTAACCCGGAAATAGCACTATTGGTACCACTTCGTGTCGATTCTCACACCTACACAAGTAAAGCTTTGAGAGGAGCTTGGTTAGGATGGTGGCAATAAATTCAATGCAATTGTCAAAGTGACTCAATGATGTTGAAAATGGTTCACAATTTGCTCATGCAACAAGTAGATCACTAGCAAAGAGTAGCACACGGAACACAAGCACGGATAGATAAATGTGGTTGTGCAACGAAGGATAAGCAAAAATGTGGAATCCACGGAAAATGCTCGTGTTGCACAACACTAGGGAGACGCTAACCGATTGCTTAATAGGCGGATACGCACTTGTGCACAACCTATAAGAGGCAAAACGTAACGACTAACTACCACAAGTATGCTATGAGTGTATGATGTGCCGATGCTTGAGCACAAGATGATGTATTGCTATGTCATATGATCTCTTTTGATGCAAGGCGTATGATGCTATGTTCCTTTTGCTTATAAGCTTTGGTTGGCTCTTTTGCTTAAAAGCTTGTGAGCTCTTTCTTTGGATACTTATGCATGCTTCTCGGATCAAGGTAGCTATTGTGTATGCGGGACACTCTTTTGTCACACAGAGATATGATGATGTAGTATGCAATATCTATGAGTATCACTAATGTGCACAAGTGTCGTGGCCCGGCAATACTCAAATGGCTAGTCTCAACGGGAAAGCTACGCAAAGATGGTTCATAGGGTGACAATGCAATTGCAAGGTAGGATGAACAAGGTGTCGTCGATGTTACCGTCCTTGCCGAAGTTGAGCGGTGGTGTGGTCGAAGTCTTGCCGTTCCAAGGTAGCCTAAACATCCAAGGAAACGGTGAAACCACAACTCAAGTATCCAAGGCAAAGTGAGATAAAATTGTCAAAATCGAGGGGTTGAAACGATGGTGGTTGCGGAAGTGATGGTGGTTTGCGGAATGTGTATATGGTGGAGGGCCTAAGCAAACTTGCCAAATTTGACAAAATTTGTTGGAGTATAATGGTGGTAAAACCAAGATGAGCAGCTCGGGCACGTCGCTAGCTTTCCAACGAGCCAAAGAACACTCAAATCGGAGTTCGGGAGTGAAAGTTATGGTCAAAATGGTGAAACTCGGAAGGCTGAAACTGGGTGGGGCGGAAGTACCGCTTTGTAGGCCGGTAGTGCCGGTTGGGATGCTCAGCGGAAGTACCGCTAGTGGCACTGGTAGTACCGCTGGTGTCGGGAAAATTCTCAGAACTGGGTTGGGCGGAAATATGGGCGGAAATGGATGATTTCGGGGTCGAAATTGGGTGAATTTAGCGGATAGAAAGTGGGGAAACTTGGGGAAATGCTAGATCCACTCGTGGCATAGCAAATCCATGGAACATACTCAACAAAATCTCGCCAAATCAGCAGATCACAAAAAAAATTTGGGGCTATTTTTGTGGGGAATTTTCGAAATTGGGAAGAACACAAACAAAACAAGCTAGAAAACAAGGTGTGGGGCTCCAAAATCGTGATCAAACTTGCTCTTGATACCAAGATGATGTAGGGTGGAACCCTAATCAGCGGATCTTTCACGTTTGGAAAGTATCCCACGATGAACACGGAGAACACAAGGAGGAAAACGGGGAAAACACGAGAGGAAACGCTCAATTCAACACAAAGATGATCACACAAATGCTAGATCCACGATACATGTCGAGCTGCACGATCCATAGACAACGTCGGTGGTACAAGGGTAGTCTTCTCCGTGAGGAGGTCTTGGTATCCCGTAGGATCTTCCCCGATGTGGAGGCCTTGAATCCGTGGTGGATCTTCTCCGAAGAGGCGCGCGGTCTCGTGGAAGAGAATCCACACAAAGGTCTGAAATGAGCTATCCAACAGCTAACCCTAGTACGGAGCTAGGAGATGAGTACTTATAGTCCAAGGGGTAAGTTGGGGGGATACATGGGTGAAAACCCTTCAACTGCATGCAGGTAGGGCGGTAGTACCGGTCCTGGGACCGGTAGTACCGGTCTTGGCTGTTTTACCGGAAGTTCCGGCCTTGCACCGGCCTTGCTCCGGTCGATCACAGAAGGTTCAGCGGTAGTTGGCCGGTAGTTGGACCGGTAGTACCGGTGGACCGGTAGTTGGACCGGTAGTACCGGTTTCTCTGCGCCGGGAGAATCCTGGTCCATGCTCTTGGCCTCCGTCTTGCACCGTAGCTTCTCCTAGGCACCTAAGCACACAAAGTATCTCCGTTTGAGGTAGCAGCCATGTCTCAAGGTGGTCAAATGGGAATTCAACAAGGAGAGAGTTAACCTGGGATTCAAGTGCTCTAGCACGAGCACGTGTCATAGGTCCTTGGAGCACTTGGTGAGGCGATTGATGGTCCATGGGGATGAGCTTGGGATGCTCCGCATCAGATATGTACTAAGCGGTCCTTCTCCATGCGCAATCTAGTTTATTTCCAAAAATTTCTTTGGAGCTCGTGTTTTGTTGCTTTTGCAAATCTTGGTTTATTTTGCTGCCCGATTTCTGCAATAATACCCCAGAGTAAGAAATGACTCGTCTCTGGACGCGTTCCATGCCAAGTCCGCCAGAGGAAAATAATGGCACACAGAGAGGTAACAATTTCACGCAATGACAGTCAAGTCAGCAGGGTAGCGAAATAGCATTTTCTCAAGTATGCCGTCTTTACGAGCAAAGTCAGCAACAACATCAGGAAATGATGAACCATGTCATTAACATGGGAAATCACCGTGAGCCATACCAGCAGCAGTCAAAATTATCTGAATTTCAGAAGACACGTCCGCCAACATTTTCTCACACAGACAGACCTCTTGAGGCCGATGATTGGCTTCGAGATATTGAAAGGAAATTAATTGTGGCACAATGCTCAGACCATGAGAAGGTACTCTACGCACCACATTATCTTACTGGAGCAGCCGCGTCATGGTGGGAGAATTTTCTGCATATGCACCCCAACATAAATGATATCACCTGGGAAGATTTCAAAGAAGGTTTTCGTGGGGCGCACATCCCTAAGAGCATTATGAAAATCAAGAAAAGAGAATTCGATGACCTCAAGCAAAGGGGCATGATAGTAACCGAGTACAACAGTTAGTTTACGCAATTGTCCCGCTATGCCAACGAAGAGCGTATGACTGAAAATAAGAAGATGGAAAAATTCCTGGACGGACTGGCACCAGCACTTAAATGCCAGTTAGTCGTACACACTTTTCCAGATTTCAACAAGTCTATTACGTTGGAAAATGAATGTCGCAGTCTGGAAGACATTCGCAAGAGAAAAAGGGATCAGACCAACCACCCTCGCAACAACAGGAATAAGACAAATTTCCAGAAAAATGGGGCGAACAAACCCATGACAAATGACACACTTCCAAACAAGAATTTTCATGCAAGGGACAAGGATTTCACCTATCGCCCAGGTGTTACTTGCTACGCATGTGGAGAAGAGGGACACTATGCTAAACAGTGCCCAAAGCCAAGAAACTCAGCACTGAAGCCACACAACAACGGAAATAATTCCGCGCCCAAGCGTAACAACTTCAACCCCAATAACAATCACAAGAAAGGCCACCTGAACCATGTGACCAAGGAGCAACACAGGATGCCCCGGATATCGCACTCGGTACGTTCCCTGTCAACACAATACCTGCCACGGTTTTGTTTGATTCTGGAGCTTCTCATTCGTTCATTTCAAAGAGTTTTTCTTTGCAACATGGTTTTTCGATGCTTCCTTTGGGAAAGTCAATGACCATCAAGTCCCCCGGAAGTAAGCAGATCACTCAGAATTACTGCCAAGGTTTGACCATTGAAATAGAAGGGTTAAAGTTTCACGCAAACCTCATCGTGTTGGAAAACAAGGGGCTGGATGTTATCCTGGGTATGGACTGGCTAACCACCAACAAAGGATTTATTGACCGCTTCAACCGGACTGTGATTCTTACTCATCATCACGGAAAGACAATAAGAGTCGCAACTCAAGAAAGACCAGTGTCGCGGCAACCAAAATTAAACAAGGTAGACACTTCTGAGTTAAGCAAAGTCCCAATAGTATGTGAATTTCCGGACGTATTTCCCGAAGAACTACCAGGCATGCCACCAGACAGAGAAATAGAATTTATTATTGAACTAGCGCCTGGAACCACCCCCATATACAAGAAGCCATACAAAATGGCACCATCCGGGTTGGTTGAACTAAAGAAACAAATAAAGGAATTGCTGGACAAAGGATTTATACGGGCCAGCTCCTCACCTTGGGGTTCGCTGGTATTATTTGCCAAAAAGAAGGATGGGACTATGAGATTGTGTATAGACTACCGAGCGCTCAACATGGTCACTATCAAGAACAATTATCCGATGCCACGGATAAATGATTTATTTGACTAGCTCGCGCAAGCCAAGGTTTTCTCAAAAGTCGATCTAAGGTCAGGTTATCATCAATTAAAAGTACGTACAGAAGATATCCCGAAAACAACATTCACCTCCAGATACGGACTATATAAATTTACAGTAATGCCGTTTGGACTGACCAACGCCCCCCGCATATTTTGTCCACCTCATGAACAAAGTGTTTATGAAATTCATGGACAAATTTGTGGTGGTATTTATTGATGATATCTTGGTATATTCAAGGACACCAGAAGAGCATGCTGAACATCTCCATATTGTACTGGGGGAATTAAGGAAACATCAACTCTACGCCAAATTCAGCAAATGTGAATTTTGGTTAAGACAAGTTGGTTTTCTAGGCCACGTGTTAACACAAGAGGGAGTTGCTATGGACCCGGAAAAGGTTAAGGCTGTACTTGGTTGGAAGTCACCAGCCAATGTAACTGATATACGAAGTATCCTCGGAATGGCTGGATATTACAGAAGGTTTATTGAAGGATTTTCCACCATAGCCAAACCAATGACACAGTTACTAAAAAAGGATAAGAAATTCGTATGGACCGAAGCATGTGAGAAAAGCTTCCAGGAACTCAAAAAGAAATTAACCACAGCCCCAGTATTGGTTGTACCAGACATACACAAGAGTTTTGAAGTATATTGCGACGCATCCCGGAAGGGCCTCGAATGCGTACTAATGCAAGAAGGCAAAGTAGTCGCCTACGCTTCCCAGCAACTACGGAAACATGAAGAAAATTATCCTACGCACGATTTGGAATTGGCAGCAGTCATTCATGCACTCAAAGAGTGGAGGCACTTTTTGCTTGGGAATCGTTGTGAAATATATACGGACCATAAGAGCCTCAAATATATTTTCACGCAACCAGAACTCAATTTACGACAACGACGCTGGCTGGAACTGGTAAAAGATTATGACGTTGGCATCCATTATCACCCAGGAAAAGCAAACGTGGTAGCTGATGCTCTCAGCCGTAACCCCAGCCCGAACAACGGCAGCCTACAGAACCTGAGACCCAAATTTCAGCGAGAATTCACCAAACTCAACCTAATGATGGTCACTGAAGGCGAAGTATCAAATCTGGAAATAAAGCCTACGCTAATAGAACAAATAAAGAAGGCTCAGCATGGACACCCCAGCATCGAAGGTATAAAAAGAAAAGTAAGTTAGGGCAAGGCCTCATAATTCACCATAGACAGTGAGGGAGTATTATGGTTCGGAGACAGGCTTTGCGTACCAAATAGCGAAGACCTTAAACAACAAATTCTAGCAGAAAGCCACACCACTCCGTACTCAATTCACCCTGTACGGACTAAAATGTACAAGGACATTCAGGAAAGATTTTGGTGGCACGGTATGAAGAGAGATATAGCCACATACATTGCATGTTGCGATTCATGTCAACGCATTAAAGCCGAGCACCAAAAACCCGCAGGACTGTTACAGCCAAACAAGATACCAGAGTGGAAATGGGACGATATTGGGATGGATTTTATTGTTGGACTGCCACGGTCACAGCACGAAAATGTATGGGTCATCATAGATAGACTGACCAAGGTGGCACACTTCGTTCCAGTCAAGACAACCCACACCACCCAAAAGCTTGCCAAACTTTACCTCGCCCGTATAGTATGCCTACATGGTGTCCCAAAGACTATAATATCCGATAGAGGCACTCAGTTCGTCCAAATTTTGGGATCAGTTGCAGCAAGCCCTCGGGACGCAGCTAACGTTCAGTACAGCTTATCACCCCCAGACTGGAGGACAAATGGAGCGAGTAAATTAAATACTAGAATACATGCTAAGGGCATGTGTCCTCACATATGGGACCAGTTGGGAGGCAAGCTTACCATATGCCGAGTTTGCATACAACAATAATTACCAAGCCAGCCTGCAGATGGCACCTTTCGAAGCCTTATACGGACGAAGATGCCGTACTCCATTAAACTGGTGAGAAACAGGGGACAGTCGTATCTCCGGCCCAGACATTTTAAAATAAGCTGAGGAAAGAGTTAAAATAATACGGGATCGACTCAAAACAGCCCAAAGCCGACAGAAGAGCTACTATGATCAAAAACATGGGGAAGTAAGTTTTGAACCCGGTGAACACGTATACCTACGTGTATCTCCTATGAGAGGACTACAGAGATTCAAGGTCAAACTAGCACCACGATTTATCGGACCCTTCTGTATAGTTGCACGGAGAGGCACAGTGGCTTACCAGTTGGACCTTCCCAAGGAACTATCGGACGTCCACGACATGTTCCATGTTTCGCAACTACGGAAGTGCGTAAGCAACCCAGAGAAGCATGTGTCGCATGAAAATCTCGATGTGCAACCAGATCTCACCTACCGGGAACACCCAATAAAAATATTGGAGGAGTCTGAAAGGAGGACCCGTCAGAAGACAATAAAATTTCTCAAGGTTCAGTGGAGTAATCACACAGAGGACGAGGCAAACATGGGAAAGGGAAGATTTTCTTCGGACAGAACACCCACACCTATTTGAGGGTCAGCTGAAATCTCGGGGACGAGATTTTTCCTAAGGGGGTAGGTGTTGTAACACTCCAAATTTTTGGTTTGGTTTCTCTTCCAAACTTTTGGTCTTTTGGAAGGGGATGTTTGATCTTCCCTTGAAACCCTTCTAAAATCTTTTGTGACCAAAGTTTGTGTGTTCTTCTCAAGCTTGATTTTTGGTCTTGAAGGTTTTCCTCTTGTGTTAGCTCAAACACAAGTTGTTTTTCTTAGGGGTTTGTTTGATTCTTTTCCCCTTCTTGATTTAACCACCATAGGTTTAACCATGGGCTTATCTTCCTCTCCAACTTTCATCTTGTCTTAACACCCAACAGAAATATTTCTCTCCAATACCTCCTCTACATCTTAGGACAAGCCTCACATTAATTCCAGTGATTTTCAACTTTATTGGAATTTTTCCTCTATTTATTTTACCCCTAAAACAATTCCTGTCCATTAAAGTGAACCTTGGGGATTTACAAAGGAACCACCATGTCCATTTTGTTATTTGTTTCCAAACTAACTTCCCTGGATAGTCCTTAGTACCCACAACTTAGATCCATCTTGTTTCACTGGTCCAAAGTTCAAAATTTTCAATTTCACCTGCTGCAAGTTTGGACCAGAATTGCAAATTTTGGTGAAATTCATGTTTTTCTTCTTCCAAAAATTCTGTGAAAATTCAGGCAGCCTCTAGATGCATCAAGAGGCCACTCCACCAAATATCAGCCCCAGAAACATTTTCCACATGCCAGAATCATTTCATCGAACACCTGGCATGCACTATTCTGTCAGTTTCAGAAACTGCTAACT
This sequence comes from Secale cereale, assembly GCA_902687465.1. Taxonomy (NCBI): domain Eukaryota; kingdom Viridiplantae; phylum Streptophyta; class Magnoliopsida; order Poales; family Poaceae; genus Secale; species Secale cereale. Next base: position 263,151,625 of record LR738713.1, on the reverse strand, counting down.
GAAGATCACAGTCGACAGTGCAGTTCGTCAGTTTCGTCAGAGTCGCAGCGTCAATCTCGCCAGTGCTCGCCTTGGATCGATGCTCACTGCACCTCCTTCTTATCCAGCACGCCGCACGCTTGCTTGGCTGCTTCTTGGCGTTGGTGGCGCCCTGGCCCGACCACGCCGGCGTCTTCCGCGGCGACATAACCTCTCGTGGCGGCCGACAGGAGGCATCCTGCGGCTCGACACCGTTTGGCACCGCCCAAGCCACCCCAGAGCTCCGCATGGCCTTCTCATCTGCCATCACATGCCTGCAGCACCGTCGCCGTGGCCTGGCATGCACAGAGCGCGTTCTCTACCGCAGACGTGCCGCACGGCTGTTCCGTCGAGAGCAGACCGTAATCGCCCCTCCCCTGCTGAGTTAGACATAGGAATGGAACCAGTACATCTCCTAGTCGAGGCTCAAGCCCCTAAACCCACCGTCCCGCCACTGCACCGCCGTAATCACTCGCCGGACTTATCCCGTTCACGGCAACCGCCTCGGGCCGGCTATTTATAGTGCCTCGAGCTCTCTCTCGAGCCCGCACACCTCCACCGTCACCCTAGACCGCGCCCAGCCTCTGGAAGAGCCTCGAGAGGCCCTTCTTCCTCAACTCCAGCCAACTCCGTCCGCCTCGGGCTCCAGCAGCGTTCTCTCTGGTGAGAACTCCTCCGCCTCCCTAGACTCGAGCGTAACGTCCTGGCACTTACCTAAGCCTAACCCCCACTCCAATTTGACCCTAGGAGCTCTCTCCGACGAGGCCCACGACCACCCGAGCCGCCGTCCGTCGGAGACAGGGTCACCGTCGACGTGGGGCTCGCCGACGCTCAACTCCACCACCAACCGACGCGAAAGAACACCAGGAAGCTGTATGTACCACTCCCCTCCCCTAACTCGCCGTGGATCAGCGCCGGCGACCACCGCAGCTTCTGGCGCCGGCGCGACTCTGTTTCAGTGTTTAAACCCGACGAGTGGGACCTCCTCGTCAGCCTCTCGTTTCCCTCCGAAACATTTTTCTGGAAAGCACCTTCGGGCAAAGTAGGTCCTCGTCTTCAGTTGGCGTACTGCGTACTGGTTCGCTTTTCTGTTTTCTATTCTAGCCCCTTGAAACTTTCTGTTTCAGTACAGATGAGTCCCTGGACGGAAACTCTAATATCTTTTTAACTAAAGATGATTTTGAGTTGATTCTTTTTCTGTCCTCTTTAGTTTTCTGTCTAGTTTGTTTTCATATTTTTGTGAAAAAATTTTGTAGCAAATTTCTTTGCACACGCAGTGTTTATGTTAGTATCCGTTTTGTTTGAACACGTAGATACCGAAGGACGTGACGGAGCCGCGAACCTTAGCGAGTTAGACTCCGACTACTCCGAACCAGGCAAGCATGTTTGAACCTTTGATATGATGAGTGTGTTACATGTTTGCTCGAGTAGTTCTTTTCATAGCATGGTCATACAAGCATTTGTGTATGGTTATATTTCACGCAAGAAAGCTTCGGGTGAGCCCCGTATGATGATGGTTAAACCACCTCGATCATGTGGTGACATGATGGGTGGTGTACTGGTATTGTTGGAGCATGCCAGTAGAAGGTTAACTTAGTATCAGCATGGATCAAGTCGTGATCCCGCTCATCTCCTTTTTGGTACTGTCATATGCCGTCTGTTATGATTACGGTCTAGTCAGTTGCAAACCACTTTCCGAGTACACACCAAGTAGAGGGGCCGGGATGAGGGTTCCATGGCCCTGGATTAAAACCCGTCATCCGGTCAGGGGGCATGGGTGTTTCCGGTTGGGACCGAAAGGGGGGCACCCCTTAGAGCGCGCATATATAAATTTGATCCCATGCTATTCGAGGTTGTATCCTCCCTGTCTTAAAGTTTTTCGTGAATGTTGCCACGGGTGATTCCGGACAGCAGGATGTGAAATGGGTGTGTACTGGTCAGTTGGGTTTCTGCTAAAACGCCGTAGACGGAACTAGTCCCTCTAGCTAGTAGAATACGCCGGCTATGATTTTATAGTACAAGCTCTGCAGAGTCAAATCTTCCGAGTAGCCATGTTTATGGCCTAGGGGAAAATCTTCGTGACAACCCTGGTGACCGTCTCTAGTAAATTCTTGATAGTAACAAGAGTGGCGATTTTGTCAAGTTCATTTTGGGTAGATGAACTAACCAATTATCTCTGTATTGATTTACTACCTGGAATATTTCACCGTTATACTTCTGTTTATTTATAAGCCCTTTATGTGATGTCGCTCAGACATCCGACTGTGGCATTCTTGTTATTTATTCTCATTATAAGCCCTTTATGTGATGTCGCTCAGACGTCCGACTTTGGCATTCTTGTTATTTATTTTCATTATAAGCCCTTTATGTGATGTCGCTCAGACGTCCGACTGTGGCATTCTTGTTATTAATTTTCATTATAAGCCCTTTATGTGATGTCGCTTAGACGTCCGACTGAGGCATTCTTGTCATTTAATTTCTTTATAAGCCCTTTACGTGGTGTCGCTCAGACGCCCGACTGTGGCATGTTTCCATTTATTTACCCTCACGAGGCGTCACTCAGACACTCGTTTGGTTTTCTTTTATTATTCATATGGTTTTCGGGAGGATTACCGCCCGACTTCTATTTTTCGCACAGCACAGAAATATTATTGTCCGGTTGCATTTTGCTAGAATACTCCTATGCATCATGTTTGCATTTATTATATCTTATTTCCAAACTGTCTTGCGAGTACATTCAAAGTACTCACCTGGCTTGTTGATTTGGCCAGATGTGGACGAAAGCGATCTCATGGATGAAGAATTCGATAGCGAGTCCGACGTCTAGTGGAGTCCCAGTCAGTCTCTTGCGATCTTGGAGTTGAACACTGTTATATAACCGCTTCCGCCAACCACCAAATAAATTCATCGGGTCTCACTCCGACACTCGATGAACTATATTATATTGGAGTCACGTCACCCACTACACTGTGACATATCGACCACCTTTTTATTACGAGTAGTAGTATGCCACCCTACCATTGTGTCATATCCGCCTTTATGTACTATATTGGCGCGCTTGTAATAAAATTGTTGAGCTATCCCAGCTCAACCTTGTATAATATTCAGTACTCTGGAATTCTATCTCAAGGAATTGTCTATCGGCAAGAAGTATTCTTCCTTGCTGGTTTATTAAAAAGGTCGGTCTTTCGGTAATTATTTTACTGAAAAACCGGTCCTGACACCGCGTCGGACCCGGAAGGCCACGCCCACTTCCTTGAGGAGCCGCCGCGGGCGTAGCGGCATACTTGCGAGGGCGGCCACGGTCCCTCTTCGGCGGTGGCGAGGCCAGCCCTTTCGCGGCCTTACCCTTCTCCACGGCGGATGACTTCCTCAATGGCGCCATGGAGACCTCGCAGCAAGAAGAAGAACATGGAGCGAACAAGAAGGCAGATGGCGCTGGCTTGAAGATGGCTTGGGGGCTACCCCCCTAATCCCATTTATAGGGCGAAGGAGCCCAACCGCCAGTCGCTGGTGTCACAGCCATAGTGACCCCGTCATCCGCGCCGGGGAGTTGTCAAGTCGCACGGTCACCAAAGCTGCCTGGGGAAGCGGAGACGCCACGTCCCATCCAACCATCGCGCGCCAGCCTAGCCTGCAATCTTTTGGGGCCCATGGCGCTTCGTCCTCGACAAAGGCTTTGCCTCGAAGCCAACTCCGCGCGCGCCTTGGGTCCGGGGGCTACTAACAGTGTCCTGGGAACCAGGGTACCCAGACTTGCCTACCTGCGGCCCGCGCTGCGCTCCTACTACGGCCTGGTACGGCCCAGCTGATCGACCGGCTGCTCAAGACCCTCGTGAGGGGGGTTAGGCCTCGCGAGGAGAACGATGCCACGACCCTCTCAGGAGCGGCTTCGGCTAGGCCACTCCGGAGGGGCGGAGAACTCAAGGCCAAGCCTGTCTCAGGAGGAGGCAGTGATGCACCATGCCAGCGCCCACCACCGCATCACCGTCTGATCTCTTTGCAGGAGAAGACCGCTTTTGTCAGGATAGAAGCATCCTTATGTTCCCGCTCAAAATGGCCGTTGTGGGATCCCTTCCCGCCAAAATATTTCGGGGGAAGAGGACCCTGGCCGCCTATATAAGTAGCCAGGGTCTCCACTGTGGAGTCTCCGGGATCTAATCTGGATCGACCTCATCTCGAACACTCCACCTTCACTTCAAGGGGCAAGAACACTTGCCTCCTGACCCTCTTGAGCTCTCCTCCTGAGCTCAAGAACCACTGTACTTCTTCATAATCAATCTCAAGCCCTCCCGAGGCTAATCTACTCAAGCAGGACGTAGGGTTTTACACCGCAAGGTGGCCTGAACCTGGGTAAACTCTTGTGTGCTTTTACTTGTTACTTGCTTGAATCTCACCACTGGGCGAGGGCATGGCGCTAGGTAGACGTGAGTGGGAGAGATCTTCGTTCACGCCCCTGTGTTCGAACTTCTTTGGGTTTGCGGAGCCCGTAATCCGATAGTGCCAATAAAATAATATGATACCAAGTTGTCGCCTGCTTTCCTTGATTATGCTGCTATGTAGCATTTCTAGTTTCTTGAAAGGGGCAAGCCACCTTTCTAGTACAGACTAATCTTTAATCGGCGTCATGTTTTCCGTATTATGCTTCGCGCTCATGCCTTCTTTGACTTTTAGGTAAAACAGAGATATTTTATACTTATAGAGGAGGCAGAGGAGTATGAGAGGTTGAGGGATACCACTCCCCTTAACGAGGTAGCTGGCCAAGCGGTGGAAGCTGCAATCCAGTACAACCCGAACTACGACTACGGGTATCATCCAGGCTAGCCGTCTTCGTAGATCAACTTAGGCAAAAGCCTAAGCTTGGGAGAGTACATATTTCTCACTACCTTATATTCATGCATCACACATTCATTCTAGTTGTCGGTGTCCATCCTTTTTCATTGTATAATCCATGTTAGCTCTTATTTTGCTTTCTTCTTGTGCGTTCGAAAAATTGCAAAAATCTAAAAATATTTCTTGTTTTTTTGGGTTTATTTGTTTAGTAGTTCGTAGGACTAAAAGAAAACCCCAAAAGATTTCTCGATCTTCTTTTGCTTGTTGGGAGCTTTCCCATGTAAATAGTTATTTCTTGTTTTCGTTTTTCTTTCTTTTTGCTTTCCTTAGAAAAAAAAAACTCCAAAAATATTTTAGTGTGTTTCTTTCAAATTCTCTTCTTTTATTTGGGTCATCATGAGGAGAAGACCACAAGGAGAAGAGCCCATATTACCTTGTCTTCTCCTTTGAATAAATGCCTCCAGATTCAAACTTAGTCCAATGCATGTGCACTCTTATTATTATTCACATTGTTCGTTCGTGCAAGTGAAAGGCAATAATGATGAAATTGATTAATTGATTGAGGTCAAGAAAAGGTGGTATGAAATCAACCTGTTTTTGTTTTTGTAAATATATTTAGCTCATCACTCTTGATTCAGTCTATTATGAATGAACATGTTTGCAATGACAATTAGAGATCATAGTTACTCATGCCATGCTTAAATAGCTAGGAGTGGAAAATGCCTTATCTTGTGTGTCAACATTCATTTAAAATGGTTGTGATGTCGTATGATAGGATGGTATCCTCCTTTGAATGTTTCAAGTGGCTTGACTTGGCACATGTTCACGGATTTTGTTGAATAAAAACCAGCAAAGCCTCCACGATATTTATGTTCATGATGTTTTATGTCCTACTCATGCTCGTATTCACTTTTGATTCATCTCAATGCATGTTTACGATCGTTGTCGCTCTCTTGTTGGTCGCTCCTCAATATGTTTGCCAATCTTCACTTGTACTAAGCGGGAATACTACTTGTGCATCCACTCCCTTGAACCCAAAGTTATTCCATATGAGTCCACCATACCTACCTATATGCAGCAATTACCTGCCGTTCCAAGTAAATTTGCATGTGCAAAACTCTAAAGCTTCAAATAAAAATGTGTTTTGTATGCCGAAATCACTCATGAAGCGACAGGGGGCGGTCAATGTGTTCCATGGTAGGTGGGTTATTCTCACGATGATTTTAGTCACTTATCATTCGTGAGAAAGTGGCTGGTAATTGGGAAACTCGGTTCTATGGTCAAAATAAAAATATAATAATGAAACAAACTCCCCTGGATTGTTGTTGGTATGGAGGGCACCTAAGATTCAGCAAGCCATGGCTTGTGTTTGTTGGTGGAGGGGGAGTAAAACCTTACCTTTTAGTTTGTGAACCGCCTATAATGTGTTTAGCATGGAAGATATTGAAAACTCTTGGTCGTTTCGTTGACAATGAAAGCATACCTCTCAAAATAATATTGATCTCTCTATTTTAAAAGCTTCGAGATCTGGCACCTCTGCAAATACCTACTTCCCTCTACGAAGGGCCTATCTATTTACTTTTATTGCTAAGTCATCATCTTCTCATTAAAGCACCCGCTGGAGAGCACTATTGTCATTTTTATGCTTTGTGTTTAGTTAATGTTGAGTATGAGTGTGAGTGGATCTCTTTCATCATGAATTACAATGTCTAGTCAGTGCTTGAACTTGAGAGGTGCTCTGCATTTATGTTTTACGGTCTCAAAAAGGGCGCGAGATACCGTCTTGTCATATTGTATCATGATTATTTTGAAAAGGTGTTGTCATCTGAGATATCTTAATTATTGCTCGCTATCTGGTTATTCCATTTATATGAGTAAATGTGACACCTAAGTGTTATCGTGAATATGGTTAGTTCATAATCTTTGCTGAAAACATGAACATTGGTTAGACATATTTACATAAACAAGATCAAACAGAGTTTGTAAAAGTTTTTCTTTGTCACTTTAAGTTTGTCAACTGAATTTCTTGATGACAAGCAATGAGTTAAACTTGGGGAGTTGATACGTCTCCGTCATTCGAACTTTCCAAACACTTTTGCTCTTGTTTTGGACTCTAAGTTGCATTAACCCGGATTGACGTTGTTTTTCAATAGAATTGCCATGGTGTTATTTTTTGGCAGAAATCAAAGTTCTCAGATTGACCTGAAAATTTATGGAGAATTTTGATGGAATATATAAAAAATACTGGTGGAAAGATTTAACTGTCTGAGTCGGGGCTCTGGGACCCAAGAAAGGTTCAAACTCCGGGGTGGGCACGCAGAACCTTGCCATGCCCTGCCCAACTTCACACCACCTCATGGTGATGCTCCGGTGTGCTCGAGCGATGGGAAAGACGCACTACACACATGATAGTTTACCCCGATCGGGCCACTTTATGGTGTAAAACCCTAATCCTGCTTTGTGGATTGATTGCCTCGCGAGGGAGGATGAGCATGAGAGTATAAGGGAAAGTGCGAGGCTTCCTGAGGTTCCGGTCCCATCCTCTCTACGGTGGCGCACTATCTCTACTTATACCGGCCTTGGTCCTATTCCACCGAAAACCCAAGGCGGGAATGGTTGCCACAACAGCCAAATTAGAAGGGGAACATGAGTACATCTTATCCTGACTAAAGGTGGTCTTTTCCTACTAAAGCTCCCTGCCATGACGCACCGATGGGCTAGGTGATGACCCCCGTCCTGTCAGGCCCATCGTTTTCTTCTTGTTGCACCAAACGGGGCAACCTTTGGGGATTGTTTCGGGAACCGGTGTGCTGTCTATGCTCCCTTAGCATGAAGAGGTAAACCTCCTCATCCGTGCTTGTTGGTGCCCTTCTAGCTCCGCTCGTCACCAAGCGCGTCACCCACATGAAGACGCACGGCCACGCAGCTCCGTTTCCTGATGCTTGCTCTACACACCTCCGCAAGTGGCCCCAGGAGGCCGCCTCGCGAGGCTCCTGATGACATCAGATGACGCGCGCCTTGCGACGCGAGGTCCTCGCGAGGGCCTTGCTCCAGAAGCCATGGCGATGGTCCAGCTTTGGGCCTTCTGGTGGCACATCACCATGGGCCGCAGGAAGACGTGCCTGGGTATCCCCAGTCCCATGGGCTCGATAGTAGCCCCTGGGCCCACAACATGCACGGCTCTGCCCGCTAGGGAAGGGACAGAAATGACGCAGGCCCAACCACCTGTGGGCCAGGCTCGACGCATGGCGAACGACAAGTCTTGGGACGGTCGCACACCCTCGGTGCCTCGGGAACCACCCGAGCTGACATAAAGCCGTCTCGAGTTGGTTGCGCAACCATCATTACCTTCCTGCGTGCTCATCCTCCTACAGCTTCCGTCCCACGCAAGGATGCCTCCCATCCACATGAGATTCTCCTCCCTTGATTCATTATATCACCATGGTGCCTCGGAGCAAGAGAGGCAACGCATCAGCGGTGGTGGACAGTCGAGCGGGTGTGGAGCCTACCCTGTGCAGGTTGCTACCTTTTGAGCTTGCGTTGGTTTCTCTCTTGAAGAGGAAAGGGTGATGCAGCAAAGTAGAGTAAGTATCAATCCACTAGGAGGCAACGCGCAAGTCGCCAAATACATGCACAAACAATCAACAACTTGCACCCAACGTGAAAATGGGGTTGTCAATCCCTTCATGGTTACTTGCAAAAGTGAGATCTGATAGAGATAGATAAACGGTAAAGTAAATACTTTTGGTATTTTTGGTTTATAGATCAGAAGGTAAAATATTGCAAAAAGAGTAAATAGGAAACTAATATTGTGGATCAAAAACTTATCTGACGGAAAATAGACCCGGGACCATAGGTTTCACTAGAGGCTTCTCTCAAGATAGAAAATATTACGGTGGGCGAACAAATTACTGTCGAGCAATTGATAGAAAAGCGCATAATTGTGACGATATCTAAGGCAGTGATCATGAATACAGGCATCACATCTGTGTCAAGTAGACCGACACATGCCTGCATCCACTACTATTACTCCACACATCGACTGACTCGTGCCTGCATCTGAGTATTAAGTTCATGAAGAACATAGTAACGCTTTAAGTAAGATGACATGATGTAGCGGAATTAACTCAAGGAATATGATGAAAATCCCATCTTGTTATCCTCGATGGCTACAATACAATACATGTTTCGTCCCCTTCTGTCTGTAGGTGAGATCACCGCACTATTGAACCCAAAGCAAAGAACTTCTCCCACTGCAAGAAAAACCAATCTAGTTGTCCAAACAAACCGATAATTCGAAGAGAATTACAAAGATATCAAATCATGCATATAAAAATTCAGAGAAGATTCAAATAATATTCATAGATAAGTTGGTCATAAATCCACAATTCATCGGATCTCAACAAAGACACCGCAAATGAAGATTACATCAGATAGATCTCCAAGAACATCGAGGAGAACATGGTATTGAGAATCAAAGAGAGAGAAGAAGCGATCTAACTACTAGCTATGGACCCGTAGGTCTGTGGTATACTACTCATGCTTCATCGAAAGGGCAATAGGGTTGATGTACATGCCCTCCGTGGTCGAATCCCCCTCCAGCGGAGTACCGAAAAAGGCCTCCATATGGGATCTCGCGGATACAGAAGGTTACGACGGTTGAAAAGTGGTTTCGTCCTCTCCTCTAGGGTTTATGGAATATATGTGAATATATAGGAGAAAGTGGTCTGTGGGGGGAGCTGTGAGGGGCCC
>LR738713.1:263108996-263141904 GCA_902687465.1 Secale cereale | reverse complement strand
GAGCCCACCCCCCTAAGGCGCGCCCTCCCCCTTGTATCCGCATCGTGGCTCCTCCGACTTGGTTCTCAAGTCTACGGGGTGTCTTCGGGTCTAATAAAAATCATCGTGAACGTTTCATTCCGTTTGGACTCCATTTGATATTCCTTTTCTGCGAAACTCAAAAGCAAGGAGAAAACCAAAACTAGCACTTGGCTCTAGGTTAATAAGTTAGTACCTAAAATAATATAAAATAGCATTAATGCATATAAAATATCCAAAACAGATAATATAATAGCATGGAATAATAAAAAATTATAGATATGTTAGAGACGTATCAAGCATCCCCAAGCTTAATTCCTGCTCGTCCTCGAGTCGGTAAATGATAAACACAGAATTTTTGAAGTGGAATGCTACCTAACATATTTATCAATGTAATTCTTTTTTATTGTGCCATGAATGTTCAGATCCATAAGAGTCAAAACAAAATTTTATTAATATCAAACAATAATACTTCAAGCTAACTAAAAGCAATCTATAAAACTTAAAAAATAACATTGCTAAACAAAATTATCCCTACAAAATCATATAGTCTTTTATGCTCCCTATTCTTAACACAAAGTATAAATCATGCCCATCCCAGTGTCAATCAAGCAAGTTTCTTCATACTTTTACATTCTTAAACCTTTTCAACTATTCACGCAATACATGAGCATGAGCCATGGACATAACACTATGGGTGGAATAGAAGGTGGTGATAGACAAAAGGAGGGAGAAAGTCTCACATCAACTAGGAAAATCAATGGACTATGGAGATGTCCATCAATTGATATCAATGTGAGTGAGTAGGGATTGCCATGTAACGTATGTACTAGAGCTATAAGTGTATGAAAGCTCAAAAGAAAACTAGTGGGTTTGCATCAACTTGCTTGCTCATGAAGACCTAGGGTATTTGAGGAAGCCCATCGTTGGAATATACAAGCCAAGTTCTTTAATGAAAAATCCCCACTAGTATATGAAAGTGACAACATAGGACACTCTCCATCATGAAGAATATGGTGCTACTTGGAAGCACAAGTGTGGAAAAGGATAGTAACATTGTCCCGTCTCTCTTTTTCTCTCATTTTTTTAGGCTGCCCTTTTCTTGGACACCATTTTCTTATTTTTTTGGAGACTCTTTCGGCCTCTTTATTTATAACCTCATGTGGGACAATGTTGTAATATGATGATCATCACACTTTTATTTACTTACAACTTGATACTAGAGCAAAGATACGACTCTATATGGATGCCTCCGGCGGTGTACCGGGATGTGCAATGATCAAGAGTGACATGTATAAAAAATATGAACGGTGGCTTTTCCACAAATACTATGTCAAATACATGATCATGCAAAGTAATATGACAATGATGACGCTTGTCATAATAAAAGGAATGGTGGAGTTACATGGCAACGTATCTCAGAATGGCTATGGAAATGCCATAATAGGTAGGTATGGTGGTTGTTTTGAGGAAGGGTATAAGGTGGTTTGATGCACCGACGAAAGTTGCGAGGAACTCTAGTGGCTAGCAAGGTGGAAGGGTGAGAGTGCGTATAATCCATGAACCTACATACTTATTGCAAAAAATCTTATTAGCCCTTGTAGCAAAGTACTACGACGCATGCTCCTAGGGGGGAGGTTGGTAGGTGTTAACCATTGCGTGCCCCCCGACCTTCACGCAAAGATAAACAATCAAGATACAATGTGCCCCAATTTGGTTACATAGTTATGAGACCATACGTGCATGCTACGGGAATCACAAACCTTAACGCAATTATTTCTTTAACCTCACAAACTACCACTAGCATGACTCTAATATTACCATCTTAACATCTCAAAACAATTATAAGGACTCAAACTTTTCATAATATTCAATGCTCGATATATGAAAGTTTTTATTATATCTCCTTTGGATGCCTATCATATTAGGACTAAATTCATAACCCAAGCAAATTACCATGCTTTTTTAAAGACTCTCAAAATAATATAAATGAAGCAAGAGAGTTCAACAATTTCTATCAAATAAAACCACTACCGTGCTCTAAAAATATATAAGTGAAGCACTAGAGAAAAATTGCCTAGTTCAAAAGATATAAGCACATAGAGTATTCTAATAAATCACCATTCAAGCGTGTCCCTCTCAAAAGGTGTGTACAGCAAGGATTATTTTGGCAAACTTAAAAAGCAAAGACTCATATCATACAAGATGCTCCAAGCAAAATACATATCATGTGGTGACTAAAAATATAGCCTCAAGTAAAGTTACCGATAGATGAAGACGAAAGAGGGGATGCCTTCCCGGCGCATCCCCAAGCTTAGGCTCTTGGTTGTCCTTGAATATTACCTTGGGGTGCCTTGGGCATCCCCAAGCTTAGGCACTTGTCACTCCTTATTCCATAGTCCATCAAATCCTTACCCAAAACTTGAAAACTTCACAACACAAAACTCAACAGAAAACTCGTGAGCTCTGTTAGTAAAACAAAGCAAATAACCACTCAAGGTACTGGTATGATCTCATTATTACTTTATATTGGTGTAATATCTACTGTATTCCAACTTTTCCATGGTTCATACCCCCAGATACTAGCCAGACATCAAAATAAGCAAACAACACATAGAAAAAGGAATTTATAAAAAATAGAACAATCTCTAGCAATCTGAAAACTTCGCATACTTCTGTAACTCTAATAATTCTGAACAACAAGGAAGACATGGGGAATTTTTATATCAATTTGTTGTAAAAATTTCATAAGGTTTTCATGTTCCAGTGAGTTACTGAATTTTCTGCACTAGGCACAAACGTTTCTGTTTCTCAACAATATCAAATCAACGATCACCGTAAGCCATCCCAAAGGTCTTACTTGGCTCAAACACTAATTAAAACACCAAAACACAATTATTACAGAATTAATAATGTGTGAAAATTGAAAAACATAACCAAAAAGCAAAAAGCAAAAATAAAATTGGGCTGCCTCCCAACAAGCGCTGTTGTTTAACGCCCTTAGCTAGGCATAAAACACAAATTGATCTAGGTATTGCCATCGTTGGTATGCAATCCATAAGTAGCTCTCATAATAGATTCATAAGGCAATTGAATTTTCTTTCTTGGAAAGTGTTCCATGCCTTTCCTCAATGGAAATTGAAATCTAATGTTTCCTTCTTTCATATCAATAATTGTACCAGTCATTCTAAGAAAAGGTCTACCAAGAATGGTATGACATGTAGGATTGCAATCTATATGAAGAACAATGAAATCTACGGGCACATAATTCCTTTTGGCTATAATAAAAACATCATTAATCCTTCCCACATGTTTCTGAATAGTGGAATCTGCAAGATGCAAATTTAAGGAACAATCATCAAATTCACGGAAACCTAACACATCACATAAAGTTTTTGGAATCATGGAAACACTAGCACCCAAATCACACAAAGCATGGCATCCATAATCTTCAATATTGATCTGAATAGTAGGTTCCCACTCATCATAAAGTTTTCTAGGAATAGAAACTATCAATTCAAGCTTTTCTTCAAAAGATTGCATCATAGCATGAACGATATGTTTAGTAAAAGCTTTATTTTGATTATAAGCATGAGGAGAATTCAACATGGGACACCTTTATCAATTTTTGCATCAACAAATAAAAACTCCGAATCATTGGGACACCTTTTAACTAAACTTGACTCATATCCAATGCCATATTCAGTAGGAGTCACATCAATCACTTTAAGATCTTCATCATTATTTTCACGGACACTAGAATAACATGTTTTGACAAACCAATCTTTTTAGCACGCATCTTAGTGGATCTTTCTTTGCACTCATCAATGGAAATTCTCATAGCTGTGAGAGACTCATTGATATCATGCTTGGGTGGAATATATTTCAAAGAATCAACATCAATAGAAATTCCATCCATGTTCCTAGCCAAATCATCAATCTTAAGCAATTTTTCTTCAATTAAAGTATTCAAATTCTTTTGCGAACTCATAAATTCATTAACATTATTCTCAAAATCAAAGGGCATATTATTTTAATTTCCATAAGAATTGTTGTAGGAATTACAAAAATTATTAGAGGAATTACTTGGGAACGACCTAGGATTAAAATTTCCTCCGTGCGCGTTGTTACCAAAATTGTTCCTACCAACAAAATTTACATCCATAGATTCATTATTATTCTCAATCAAAGTAGACAAAGCTATATCATCAGGATCAATATGAGTACCCTTGCTAGCAAACAATTACACAAGCTCATCCATCTTTCCAATCAAAACACTAATCTGTTCAATTGCATGCAGTTTTTTACAAGTGGAAGATCTTTCGATATGCCATTGAGAATAATTAACCATTATATTATCTAGGAGTTTAGTAGCCTCTCCTAAAGTCATTTCCGTAAAAGTACCTCATGCGACTGAATCTAAAATATTTCTAGAAGCAAAGTTTAATCCATCATATTTTTTTTGTATAATCATCCATAAATTCAAACCATGAGTAGGGCAATTTCTTATCATACGTTTCATCCTCTCCCAAGACTGTGCAACATGTTCGTGATCAAGTTGCTTAAAATTCATAATATCGTTCCTAAGGGAGATGATCTTATGATGCGGAGCATCCTAAGGTCATCCCCATGGACCCTCCATCACCTCACCAAGTGCTCAACGGACCAATGACTCGAGCCCGTGCAAGAGCCCTCGAGACCGAGGTGACTTCGCTCCTCTCTCTACATCTTTCGGATTCACCTGAGACATGGCTTCTACCTTCATCAGGGACTCTGTGCATACTCAGGTACTTGGACGAAGGCCACGGGACAGCTCTGCACAATGGTCAAGACGACAGACCCGACGAGTACACGAGACAAGAAGAAGGAAGGCTGAAGATGCTACAGGCACCAGACGTCCGGCCTGCACCGGACGACCGGCGACTTCCAGGCACCGGACGACCGGAAGACACCGGACGTTCGGCCTCTCCCAGACGACCGGACGACCGGAAGCCACCGGACGTCCGTGACAACGACTACAGAAGCTAAATAGCGGAAATCCGAGGATTACCGGACGTCCGGTCCCTCCGGAACCTCCGGACGTCCGGTAACCAGCGGACGTCCGCCCCGACGGCGACCACTCATGTAATATATACCTGTTGACTTCCCTCCTTTCGGGGTAGCTGTTGGATAGCTCAATTTCAGACTTGTGTGGATTCTCTCCCACGAGACCGTGCGCCTCTACGGAGAAGATCCACCACGGATTCAAGGCCTCCACATCGGGGAAGATCCTACGGGATACCAAGACCTCCTCACAGAGAAGACTACCCTTGTACCACCGACGTTGACTTTGGATCGTGTAGCTCGAATATGTATCGTGAATCGAGCACTTGTGTGATCATCTTCGTGTTGATTTGAGTGTTTCCTCTCGTGTTTTCCCCGTTTTCCTCCTTGTGTTCTCCGTGTTCATCGTGGGATACTCTCCAAACGTGAAAGATCCGCTGATTAGGGTTCCACCCTATACCATCTTGGTATCCAGAGCATAGGTTGATCACGATTTTGGCGCCCCACACCCTGTTTTCTAACTTGTTTTTGTTGTGTTCTTCCCAATTTCGAAAATTCCCCACAAAAATAGCCCCAAATTTTTTTTGTGATCTGTTGATTTGGCAAGATTTTGTTGACTTTGTTCCATGGATTTGCTGTGCCACGTGTCGATCTAGCATTTCCCCACCTTTTCACCGATTTTTCCCCCGCAAATTCTACCACGTTCGACCAATCGGCCCACGGATCCACCAACACCAGCCCCAAACTACCGGATGACCGACGTTTACCGGACGTCCGCTAAACACCGGACGACCGGCACCCCGCCTACAGAAACTATCACCGGATTTCCGGAACTTCCGGACGTCCGACCCGTTCCGACCGACCGGACGACCGGTAACTTCCGGACGTCCGACAGACCCTGACGAAGCTGACTTTGCTCAGTTCCGTACCACCTTCCGCTACCACCTACCTTTCATACCACCTTCCGCAACCACCATCGCTTACCCGCTCCGAGTTTGAAAAGTGTGTTTACCTTTGCCTTGGATATTTGAGTTGTGGTTTCACCGTTTCCTTGGATGTTTAGGCTACCCTGGAACGGCAAGACTTCGACAACACCACCGCTCAACTTCGGCAAGGACGGTAACATCGACGACACTTCGCTCATCCTACCTTGCAATTGCATTGTCACCTATGAACCATCTTTGCGTAGCTTTCCCATTGAGACTAGCCATTTGAGTATTGCCGGGCCACGACACTTGTGCACATTAGTGATAGTCATAGATATTGCATACTACATTCATCTTGGTATCATCATATCTCCGTGTCCCACAAGAGTGCTCCGCATACACAATAGCTACCTTGATCCGAGAAGCATGCATAAGTGCCCAAAGAAAGAGCTCACAAGCTTTTAAGCAAAAGAGCCACCAAAGCCAAAATACAATAGCATACATCATAGCAACATCATCTTGTGCTCAAGCATCGGCACATCATACACTCATAGCATACTTGTGATAGATAGTCGTTACGTTTTGCCTCTTATAGGTCGTGCACAAGTGCGTATCCGCATATTAAGCAATTGGTTAGCGTCTCTCTAGTGTTGTGCAACACGAGCATTTTCCGTGGTTTCCACATTTTCGCTCACCCTTGGTTGCACAACCACATTTATCTATCCGTGCGTGTGTTCCGTGTGCTACTTTGCTAATGATCTACTTGTTGCATGAGCAAATTGTGAACCATTTTCAACATCATTGAGTCACTTTGACGATTGCATTAAATTTGTGCCACATCCTAACCAAGCTCCTCTCAAAGCTTTACTTGTGTAGGTGTGAGAATCGACACGAAGTGATACCAATAGTGCTATTTCCGGGTTACATTATTGAGTGATCATTGATCCATTTTCAACCTCGGTTAAGGTACATTGATATTGTCTTCTCCTTTCTCCCACTCACATACTTGCTTGTGATGATGGATAGGTCAAGTACATCTTCCAACCCGATCTTCGACGATCCTCAAGAAGCGAACAACTACGTCACCAAACTACATCTTTTCGGTGTCCAATGAGCGCTACATCAAGAGAGTGAAGCTATGCGTGAGTACATTGGTCAAGTCGCCGAGGACGCGCGCCAATTTGAAGCAAGGACAAAAGAACAATTCGACATCATCAACACCAACATGACTACTCAATACAATGAGCTCCGGACATTGATAATCAATCGACGTTCTTCATCAACATCTTCTCAAAGACGAAGCCGCTCAAGTCGACACTCCGACTCCACGCAAGACTCAAGTACACCTACGTCCAACACTCTTCGTCAAGCCGCACGTCAAGCTCGTCATGACCAACGGCAGCCTCTACATGACAAGAGTTCACAAGAGCTATTCGACGACCACGAAAGTCGACGTCGTCAAAACCAAGCTACACTTGAGCAAGCACAAGAATGGCAACGACTACGCCAACAACAACAAGAGCGAGCACGTCAATATCAAGAAGAACAAGACGCCGAGGCTAACCGCCACGCACAACAACGTCGAGAAGCTCAAGCTATGG
Organism: Secale cereale; assembly: GCA_902687465.1. Classification (NCBI taxonomy): domain Eukaryota; kingdom Viridiplantae; phylum Streptophyta; class Magnoliopsida; order Poales; family Poaceae; genus Secale; species Secale cereale. The sequence continues at coordinate 263,134,316 of LR738713.1, read as the reverse complement.
AGGCGCAACGAGCACTACAAGATGCACATCGCAATGTGGCAGCCCGCACTCGACACACTCGTCAAGAAGAGGATTTCCTTCGCGATGAGATGCAAGAGAGGCGCCATCAAGCAAGAATGCAAGAAGAAGCTCCTCCTCAAGCGCGGCAAGAGCAACAACCCCAACAAGAACATCTACATCAACAAGAGCCACAAGACATGGCAAACCGCCAAAATCGAGACCGCCCTCCCAATAGGCAAGGAAACAATGACGAGCATCGCTATGGCAAGCTCAAGTTCACCATGCCAAAGTTCTCCGGAAGCATTGATCCCGAAGACTATCTCTCATGGGAATTAAAAGTTGACAAGATCTTTTGCCTTCACAACTTCGATGAAGAGAAGAAGATCGCAATGGCATCCCTTGAGTTCCAAGACTATGTTCTCATTTGGTGGGAGCAAGTTATAGAGAGAAGAGAAGCAAAAGGCGAACCTCCTATCACCACTTGGGCTCAAATGAAGGAAGTCATGAGAGCACGCTTTGTGCCTACCCACTACATTCGTGACTTGTTCAAGAAGCTACAACTCCTCAAGCAAGGTACCAAGTCCGTTGAAGAGTACTACAAGGAGATGGAGATTGCTATGATACGAGCAAACATCACGGAAGATGACGAGCAAATAATGGCGCGATTCTTGAATGGACTCAACTATCCCATCAAGAAGATTGCGGACTTCCAACCATACAACAATCTCCTCGAGCTAGTACATCAAGCAACCAAAGCGGAGCGACAAGTTCAAGAGGACTACAAGTACACCAAGTTCAACTCCAAGAACTTCGGCTCCTACAACCAAGCTTCAACGACTTCGGCTACTCCTCCTACCTCTACCAAGCCATCTACAAACTTCGGTGACAAGTCAAGCTACAAGAATGCGACTACATCAAGTCGTCCACCTTCTACCAACAACTTCAAGCCAAGAGCTTCCTCAACTACAACTACAACCGAAGACAACAACAAGACGAGCTCCATCAAATGCTTCAAATGCCAAGGACGAGGCCACAAGTCATTTGAGTGCAAGACCGTTCGCACCATGATCATCAACGATGACGGATCTTATGACTCCATGAGCGATGATGAGATGGAAGCACTTGAGCATGTCGCTATGCATCGCCAAGTGAATGAAGAAGAAGACCATCAAGTGTTTTGAGACAATGACTCAAGTCCCAATCTTGTTGTCTCCAAAGTCTTGACACTCCAACATCAACAAGATGACGACCAACGATGTCACATTTTCCATACGAAGGCCGGCATCAATGGACGCTCCGTCAAGGTTATCATCGATGGAGGAAGTTGCCACAACTTGGCAAGCGAAGAGCTATGCGACAATCTTCATTTGGTCAAGACGAAGCATCCTCACCCCTACAAGGTCCAGTGGCTCAACGACGCCGGAATTCTTCGAGTCGAGCACACCGTGCAAGTCTCTTTCAAGATTGGCGCCTACGAGGACACTCTTGAATGTGATGTGATACCCATGTCCGTGTGCCACCTTATTCTTGGATGTCCATGGCAATATGATCGTGGAGTCACACACAATGGACGGACAAATCACTATCATTTCAAGATGAAGGGCAAGGAATTCGTGCTCCGACCAATGAATCCAAGTCAAGTAGCCGCCGACAAGCTTGTACCTACCAACCATCGTGGAGAGAATGGTGAGAGAGAGAGCCACCAAAAAGAGAGTGAGCGCCACAAGCCAAATATGAGCGCCTCCACGATGAGCGACAAGAAGCAATTAGTCCTATTTGCCACCAAACGTGAGATGAGAGAAGTGTGTGAGAACCCATCGAGCGTCTTCCACCTTGTGCTTTGCAAAGGGGAAGCCAAACCTACTAACACTTCACCACCTCCACCTTTTGTGTTGTCTCAATTGTTGCAGGAATTCTCGGACGTCTTTCCCGATGAACTACCTCCGGGTCTACCTCCACTTCGCGGAATCGAACACCGCATCGACCTCATACCCGGCGCACCTCTTCCAAACAAGGCTCCCTACCGCGTCAACCCCAAGGAAACAAGGGAGATACAACGGCAAGTGCAAAAACTCATCGACAAAGGTCATGTACGTGAAAGCTTAAGCCCTTGTGCCGTTCCCGTTATTCTCGTGCCTAAGAAAGACGGAAGTTTTCGCATGTGTTCCGATTGTCGTCCGATAAATGCTATCACCGTTAGATACCGTCACCCTATTCCACGACTAGATGACATGCTTGACGAATTATGTGGTGCCACAATTTTTTCCAAAATTGATCTTACAAGTGGCTATTACCAAATTCGCATTCAAGAGGGTGATGAATGGAAAACAGCTTTCAAAACCAAGTTCGGACTCTATGAGTGGTTGGTCATGCCGATGGGCTTATCGGAAGCACCCGGCACATTCGTGCGTCTTATGCACTTTGTTCTCCGACCTTATGTAGGCGTCTTTGTAGTGGTTTACTTTGATGACATTCTAGTCTTTAGCAAGTCGCTTGAGGAACATGTTGACCATGTCCGTCTGGTTTTGCAAGCACTTCGCACCCAACAATTATATGCTAATATGGAAAAATGCACTTTTGGCGTTGACAAGGTTGTCTTTCTAGGATTTTCGTGTCATCTCAAGGTGTTCACGTTGATGCAACCAAAATTGAAGCAATTAAAACTTGGCCTCAACCAAAGAATCTCATGCAAGTGCGTAGTTTCCTTGGTTTAGCCGGTTTCTATCGACGTTTTGTGAAGGACTTTAGCACCATTGCTATGCCTCTACACGCTTTGAGCAAGAAGAACGCACCCTTCATTTGGGGTCCTTCGCAAGACACCGCGTTCAATGAGCTTAAAAGCTTGCTCACACACGCACCACTTCTAGCCTTACCAAACTTTGACAAACCGTTTGAGATTCATTGTGATGCTAGTGGTACCGGCATAGGTGGCGTGCTAATGCAAGAAAATCGCCCAATTGCGTACTTTAGCGAGAAGCTATCGGGAGCGCAACTTAACTATCCCATCTATGATAAAGAGCTTTATGCCTTGGTGAGAGTTTTACGTGTTTGGGAACACTATCTTAGACCTCATGAATTCATTCTTCATACGGACCGTGAGACACTCAAGTATCTCAAAGGTCAAACTAAGTTGAACAAGCGTCACGCTAAATGGAGTGAGTTCATTGAGTCTTTCCCCTATGTCATCAAATACATCAAGGGCAAAGAAAATGTTGTGGCGGACGCGCTTTCCCGCAAATGTATGCTTGTAACACAACTTCAGTTGAACGTGATTGGCTTTGAGCACATCAAAGATTTATATGAGCATGATCCTTTCTTTGCAAATGCTTATGCTAAGTTCTTGACTCACACTTCTTGGGAACATTACTACATCAAGGATGGATATCTACGAGAGCTAACAAACTTTGCGTTCCCGAGTCTTCGCTTCGTTCGCTCCTTTTGCAGGAATCTCATGGAGGAGGACTCATGGGACACTTTGGACGCGACAAGACGTTTGCTACCCTCTCTAAGAACTATTTTTGGCCCAAGATGCTTCATGACGTCTCACGCCTCACCAACCGATGTTCTACATGCCGCAAAGCTAAGTCCAAAGCTCAATCTCATGGTCTTTACATGCCTCTTCCTATTCCATACCATCCATGGGAAGACATAAGCATGGATTTCATACTTGGCTTGCCTAGGATTCAAAATGGAAAAGATTCCGTGCTTGTCGTGGTAGATAGATTCTCTAAAATGGCTCATTTCATTCCTTGTAACAAGACCGACGATGCTTCACATGTTGCAACTCTCTTTTGTAGGGAGATACTTCGTCTACACGGTGTGCCCAAAACGATCGTGTCGGACCAGGACGTCAAGTTCTTGAGTTACTTTTGGAAAACACTATGTGCCAAGCTCGGAATCAAGCTACTCTTTTCTTCGGCATACCATCCACAAACGGACGGCCAGACGGAGGTGACGAACCGCACGCTTTCCACTCTTCTTCGTGTGTTGATCAAGAGGAACATCCGGGAATGGGAGCAATGCTTGCCCATCGCCGAGTACGCCTACAACCGCGCAAGACATTCGACCACCGGCAAGTCACCATTCGAGGTTGTCTACGGCTTCAACCCGTTGTCCCCTTTGGAAATTCTACCTCTACCTCTACAAGAGCGCATCAACATGGACGCAAGTGCACGAGCAAGCTATCTCAAGAAGGTGCACGAAGATACAAGGGCAATGATCGAGCGACAAGTCCAACGTCTCGCCACCAAGCTCAACATCAACAAGGCACCAATGGTGTTCCAACCGGGAGATCTTGTTTGGCTTCATCTTCGCAAGGACCGCTTTCCACACGAGCGCAAGTCCAAACTTCTACCTCGCGCCGACGGACCCTTCAAGGTGCTAGCTCGCTACAACGACAACGCCTACAAGATCGACATCCCACGAGACAAGTACTCCGTGAGCGATACTTTCAACGTCAAGGACCTATCTCCTTTCCATGGTGATGAAGATTTCGATCCGAGGTTGGATCTTTCCCAAGGGAGGGGAGATGATGCGGAGCATCCTAAGGTCATCCCCATGGACCCTCCATCGCCTCACCAAGTGCTCAAAGGACCAATGACTCGAGCCCGTGCAAGAGCTCTCGAGACCGAGGTGACTTTGCTCCTCTCTCTACATCTTTCGGATTCACCTGAGACATGGCTTCTACCTTCATCAGGGACTCTGTGCATACTCAGGTACTTGGACGAAGGCCACGGGACAGCTCTGCACAATGGTCAAGACGACAGGCCCGACGAGTACACGAGACAAGAAGAAGGAAGGCTGAAGATGCTACAGGCACCGGACGTCCGGCCTGCACCGGACGACCGGCGAATTCCAGGCACCGGACGACCGGAAGACACCGGACGTCCGGCCTCTCCCAGACGATCGGACGACCGGAAGCCACCGGACGTCCGTGACAACGACTACATAAGCTAAATAGCGGAAATCCGAGGATTACCGGACGTCCGGTCCCTCCGGAACCTCCGGACGTCCGGTAACCAGCGGACGTCTGCCCCGACGGCGACCACTCGTGTAATATATACCTGTTGACTTCCCTCCTTTCGGGGTAGCTGTTGGATAGCTCATTTTCAGACTTGTGTGGATTCTCTCCCACGAGACCGTGTGCCTCTACGGAGAAGATCCACCACGGATTCAAGGCCTCCACATCGGGGAAGATCCTACGGGATACCAAGACCTCCTCACGGAGAAGACTACCCTTGTACCACCTACGTTGACTTTGGATCGTGTAGCTCGAATATGTATCGTGAATCTAGCACTTGTGTGATCATCTTCGTGTTGATTTGAGTGTTTCCTCTTGTGTTTTCCCCGTTTTCCTCCTTGTGTTCTCCGTGTTCATCGTGGGATACTCTCCAAACGTGAAAGATCCGCTGATTAGGGTTCCACCCTATACCATCTTAGCGGGAGGAAAATACTTGGAAATAAAAGATCTTTACACTTATTCTATGAATCATTACTATTTTTAGGCAAAGATGAAAACCAAGTTTTAGCACGATCTTGTAGTGAGAACGCAAATAGCTTCAATTTAACAAGATCATTATCCACATCTCTTTTCTTTTGCATATCACACAAATGAAGGAAATTGTTTAGATGGGATGCGGCATCTTCAGTAGGAAGGCCAGAAAATTGATCTTTCGTAACAAGATTCAATAAAGCGGCATTAATTTTTCACAAGATTCCGCGTTAGTACCGGGAGAAATCAGAGTACTGATAAAATCATTATTATTGGTGTTGGAAAAGTCACACAATTTGGTATTCTCTTGAGCCATCGTGACAAAGCAAGCAATCAAACACACAAGCACACAAAAGCAAGCGAAGAAGACAAACGGAAAAAGGGCGCAGAAAAGGCAAATATTTTCAAAAATCATTTTAGAAGTGGGGGAGAGAAAAACAAGAGGCGAATGGTAAATAATGTAAATGCAAGAGATGGTAGTTTTATGAAGGGTACATGGTATGTATTTATTTGACATAGATATCAAAGACACGAAAAATTGGCGAGTTGACATGAGACAAATCTTGACTCTTAACTTGGAGTAAATCTCCCCAAAAATGGCACCAGAATTCTTCCTCCTACCTCTTGAGCTTCCGTGGGTTTTCCCTTGAGGAGAAAGGGTGATGTAGCAAAGTAGAGTAAATATTTCCCTCAGTTTGAGAACGAAGGTATCAATCTAGTAGGAGACAACGCGCAAGTCGCCAAATACCGGCACAAACAATCAACAACTTGCACCCAACGAAAAAGGGGTTGTCAATCCCTTCACAACTACTTGCAAAAGTGAGATCGGATAGAGATAGATAAACGGTAAAGTAAATATTTTTGGTATTTTTGGTTTATAGATTGAAAAGTAAAAGATTGCAAAAAGTGTAAATAGGAAACTAATATTATAGATAGAAAACTTATATGATGGAAAATAGACCCGGATCCATAGGTTTCACTAGAGGCTTCTCTCAAGATAGAAAATATTACGATGGGTGAACAAATTAGCATCGAGCAATTGATAGAAAAGCGCATAATTATGACGATATCTAAGGCAATGCTCATGAATATAGGCATCACGTCCATGTCAAGTAGACCGACTCCTGCGTGCATCTACTACTATTACGCCACACATCGACCGACTCCTGCATACATCTAGAGTATTAAGTTCATGGAGAACACAGTAACACTTTAAGTAAGATGACATGATGTAGTAGAATTAACTCAAGCAATATGATGAAAACCCCATCTTGTTATCCTCGATGGAAACAATACAATACATGTCTCATCCCCTTCTGTTACTGGGTGAGATCACCGCAAGATCAAACCCAAAGCAAAGCACTTCTCCCATTGCAAGAAAAACCAATCTAGTTGGCAGAACCAAGCCGATAGTTCGAAGATAATTACTAAGAAATCAAACCATGCATATAAGAATTTAGAGAAGATTCAAATAATATTCATAGATAAGCTGATCATAAACCCACACTTCATTAGATCTCGACAAACACACCGCAAAAGAAGATTACATTGGATAGATCTCCAAGAACATCGAGGAGAACATGGTATTGAGAATCAAAGAGAGAAGAAGCCATCTAGCTACTAGCTACGGACCCGTAGATCTGTGGTAAACTACTCATGCCTCATCGGAAGGACAATAGGGTTGATGTAGATGCCCTCCATGGTCGAATCCCCCTCTGGCAGAGTACCGGAAGAGGTCTCTCGATAGGATCTCATGGATACAGAAGGTTACGGTGATAGAAAAGTGGTTTTGTCCTCTCCTCTAGAGTTTCCGGAATATATGTGAATATATAGGAGAAAGAGGTCGGTGGGAGGAGTTGCGAGGGGCCCACAAGGGTGGGGGGTGTGCCCACCCTCCTAGGGCGCGCCCTCCTCCCTTGTCGCCGTTTCTTGGCTCCTTTGACTTGGTTCTCAAGCCTACGGGGTGTCTTCGGGTCCAAGAAAAATCATCGCGAAGGTTTCATTCTATTTGGACTTCATTTGATATTCCTTTTCTACGAAACTCAATAACAAGGAAATACAGAAACTGGCACTGGGCTATAGGTTAATAAGTTAGTCCCAAAAATAATATATAATAGCATAGTAATGCATATAAAACATCCAATAATGATAATATAATAGCATGGAACAATAAGAAACTATAGATACGTTGGAGACATATCACACGTCTAGAGTGCTCAACCTTGAAATGCTCGATAAGGTCCTCCTGATGACCACCGTTGACTCCAACGAATGGGAAGCGACGAGGATCTAGCCCTCTTCGCGATCCCTTGCCGAGCTGGATGCCACCACCATCGCCATCTGCCTTCCCGCGATCTTCTCCGGCTTACTGCCCTTGTTCTCTGACTTCTTCAACACTGTGTTATCGCATTACCAAGTTCATGCGCTGTACTTTGGTTCAACCTCCATCCTCCTTTTCTTGGTGTTTGCTTTCCTATGCGAAGGTTTCATGGGCATAGTCCCCTCGGTGGTGCTGCTCCGTCATTTCTTCTGCCTTCGGCTAACCGCCCCAAACCATCGCTCCGGGCGTGTATCGCTTGGTGCCCTGGGCGTGACGGTGGGTGAAGGTATCAATATGGAGATCAATTATGCAGTGGAGGGCTTCAGGCAGCAATGGGTGTTTGTGGACGCGAGCTAGCACAGCCCCCTGCTGCTGCCCCCGACTTCGCTAGCCATGCTGAGCTTTGGGTGGGGCACGAGAGGCTCGATGACTCGAGGATGTCGCCCGTGAAGAAGAGGTTGGCCGACCTGAAGGTGACAGGATTAAGAGTGACCATGGTCATGAAGGAGTTTCTGCGTCGGTGATCGTCCACCTTTAGCGCTACTCCCACCCGATGTGGGCCTTCGCCGGTCCGGAGGATGAGATGCAGCTCTAGACAGGCCGCCTGCCGCCCGCCGTGTTGGACGGGGTACTCGAAATCCTAACCGACGTAGAGGCAGGCATGTTTCCCGGAAATGTGCTCCCGTTGTACAACTATACGAGCAAGGAGGCCTTCGTATGGGGAATTCTCCACTTTGATCAATGGGGGCTGCTTCCGGAGGGCTATGAGGGGCCTAACGACAACCCCTTCCTGGCGACCCCAGAGCCATAGGGTTCTGGGGGCGCGCCTCCTCCAGCTGAAGCAGCAGAAGGTGGCGATGGCAACCTGCACCCTTGGATTGGCCAACAACACACCCATGCACATGCAGGAGTCGGAAGCATCGCCCCGCCCGAGGGTGCGGCCACCACTCCTGGGGCCACAAGTAGCCCATGGAGCCCCAAGACAGCGATTCTCGGGGCGCATGCCCCGGGAGGCCCCCATGCCCCCCACACAAGGGAGACTTGGGCTGATGCCATGGACACATGGCTCCCTCCCGGGGCCGGCCGCGAGAGGGAAACCCTGTAGGAGAGCGGCACTAGCGCCCTATCAAACGTTGAAGAAGAGGAAGTGGATCGCCAAGGACGAGTAAGCACTTTATCCCTCCTTACCTTCTGTGTGGCTGGCGTACCTATACTGTTTCTTCTCACATGCCTTCTCCGAGCTAGAAGATGAATGAGCACCCGAGCCAAACGGCCGCCACCCCGTCTCTCGTCACGACCGTGGGTGGCAAGAGGGGCGAGGTCCTCCAAGCCACCGCGGTCACGTCCGGGCGAAGGACAGCTTCTCCGCCATCTGATGGAAGCACGGGCCGCGGAACGACCACAAGGGAGAAGCGGAGGATCCCCCGGGGAAGCCCTTGGTGAAATGCTCCCCATCCTCTGAGGCACCCACCATCGTGGCAGACACGGAGGTGGTGAGGGCAGAGTTGTCAGCCTCCGCGCTTGCTCATGCCAGCGCCTGCGGCGGCCATGGACGGGTGGCTGCCTATAAGAAGGCGCCGAACCTGCGTTGTGCATCGCCATGCCCAGGATGTGTAGAAGAAGTGCCAGCCAGCTCTCCGCCCCTGACGGGATGGTTGTGGCTTCTCATGCCGCATCAGCGGATGGGGGCACATGGCTCAGTCCTGACTGGGCTTTGACGCTCTTGAGCTGTCAGACCACGGTCCGGCATGACCTTTTGCAGAATGCGAAGGGCACACTGAGCTAGCTCTAGGCGGAGCTCCAAAACGTTGAAGCGCGTCTTGCGGGCGAGCGCCTGCGTCTGTCGCGCGGGTGGTGCTAATTTGAGGTCGACGTCAAGTTAGGACGCTTCCGACACGAGTCCGCCCGTTTAGGGGACGAGAAATCTGCCACCGCGGCGGGAGAAGCTTGCGAGCATGCTTTCCGGGAGGCTAAGGCAGCTGATCGACGACCCAAAGCGGTAGAGGACCGCAAGCGGGAGCTCCTAGCCTCGAAAGCCATCGTCGAGTAGCAAGTCCAAGCGCGCAGGAATGACCCTTTCAGCCAGCATGTAAGAGATGGCGACGCGTGAGGCGGACCTCAGGGCCCTTGAAGAAGAACTCGCGCTAATGTCGTTCGAGCAGAGCCTAGAGTATGAGCGGCTTGAGGTTCTGGACCGCCAGGTGGCAGCGGCTCAAACTTCTCTAGCTCAACGCGTGGAGAAGGCCAACGCCTCTCCGGCGTCTAAGGGAGCGGTGGTCCAGGTGGATGCTAACGAGAAGATCGCGAGCGCCCGCTGGGCGCTCATCATGGAGTACTACAAAAAGTTAAAGTTTCAAGAAACCCGCTTCTATGCTCAGTGCGGGGAGCTAAAAGGCGAGATAGACAACCTCAATAAGGTGCTGGCTGAGGTGGACAAACGAAAAAAGACGCACTAGGAGCCCAAGCTATCACCGAGGCCGAGCTGGCATCACTTTAGGAGTAGGTGGGAAGTGTCGCGTCCCTCGTGGAGCGGGTAACGGACGAAGCAAACCAGGCTCGGGCATGGCATCACACACGCTCCAAGATGTTCCTAGACCTCGAGCTGCAGGCTTGCGTTGCCCTGGGCTACGTCTGCAAGGAGGACGTCTCCAGCCCCCTCGTATCCAATGACGCCGGCTACCTCAACTTTTTCACCAAGCTCGTGGAGCGGCTCAAAGAAGGCGCGGAGAATGTGGGCAAACTCGTTGAGAGGAAAGCCACGATCTACTCGCCCAGGCATCGGCCCGCGTCTTTAGCCATCTCTTTCGCTCCGACATCTGCTTCAACTTCGACGTCGTGATACCACCATCCCTAAAGTGATCAACGATGCCCTTAGGGAATGGGTGGAGGACCATGTGGGTGTGTTGATCGCACAGTTCATCCCAGACAGCAGCGAAGACTAGCGCATAGCCGAGGAAAATGAGGGAAATGATGATGATGGTAGCTGCGACGTGTCTCCTTAGGCCACCACCTTTTCTTACCTGTTGATATTCAGTTGTGACCAGTGGCGGTGTGAAGAACATTTTGCTTGAATCCTCAATGATGTATCGAACATTTGCCTTCTCATGGGGCTTGTTTTTCCTTCACATCTGCTTTCGTGCTCCATGTTGTTATGACACAACCCGCAAGCGGGGCTCGACAATTGCTTGTATTCCAGGTCGCGATTTCTGAGCAAGGCTAGGAGCCAAGAGCATCAGGGCTAGCGACTGTTCCTGAGGCAAAAATGCTCGGGGGGTTACCCTTTGATTGCAAACATCTCATCCGTATACGAGCTTCTCATAAGGGATTTTGTCTCAGGGAGCAACGCATGCTCACCTGCACGCTCATGTGTGTCGCGCGAGGATATTAGACACCAAGGCCTTAGTGGGGTGGTGCCCACGGGAGTAGGTCCGCAACCCAGAGCCTAGCTGCTTGGATTTTATTACTGCTGGGACTGATCTAAGCGTAAGCACCATGTTATCGGTGCTCTGGGATCGGGGGTGACCAGACGTGCCTACCCGCGGCCCAGCGGCATCGCCCCCAGAACAAGACCCTAGAGAGGTCCCATGGATTTACGAGGAGAACGACCTGAAGACCCCTAGAGGGGCGGCCTCCTCAGGTTGCCTCTCGAGGAGCGGAGATTCCTATGCAGGTACCCAACCTCACGAGGGTACGATGATGCAAGCGATGATGACCAAGGCCAGGGGGCGTCAGCGAGTGCAGATGGGATAGTTTCCTCTTCGGTGCTAAGAAGACAAGGACGTATGCGAGTTTCCAAGGGATCCCAAAGGCTTCCATTCCGATGCAACAAGATCAAGACCATTAGATCGGCAGGACAGATGTCATCGCCGAGCACACCACTGCATCACGACCAAAGGCTTTGCAGGCAAAGACCACCTTTCGTTAGGATAAGATGTACGTCATGTCCCCCTTTAAAATTGGCCGTTGTGGAATCCCTTCCTGCCTAAATGACTAGGGAAGAGGACTATGGTCACTATAAATATAGGCTAGCCACAACCATAGTGGGGGAGGGGACACATTCAATCCTCACCACTCGAGCCCTCGCGAGGTTGCTCATCCATTGTACTAGTTCATCCTCAACCTCCACGTGAGGCAAATCCACCAAAAAGCAAGAGTAGGCTTTTACACCGCAAGATGGCCCGAACCTGGGTAAATCTTTGTGTCCTTCCTTCCCCTTTGACTAACCCACATGAAAAGATTAAGCTTTGAGCATGGCGAGCAAAGCGTTGGGGTGAAGTGGAGTCTTTCGTTCATGCCCTAAAGTTCGAACCTCTTTGGGTCCGCGGAACCATGAATCCAACATTTGGTGTGCCAGGTAGGGGCGTTTCAATGTTCCATCTCTTCATCAAATGTGCTCCCTCCTCGATCCCCTGCACCCATGGCTAAACCCCGTTGGGCTCATGCTGAGCGGTGGGCAGCTCACGCTGATACCAGTAGTGTAGGTCTTCGGCGACTAGGCTCGTCGTTGCTGCCCACCATGAGGCTTGACAGCCGCACCGCTATGCGTTCCGCCAACCGCGCCGTGGCATCGCCTGCTAGTGCATATCAAGGCTGATAAGCGCGCAAGCCGCACTCTTCGTGGCGCATGACTTGCTGCATTATCGTCCCGTCAACCGTGATCACGACGTCTTGCTTGGGCAGGTCACCGAACTACTCGACGCCTCTTGCGGGGCCCATAGCGTTTTCCCCGTCCGCCCGTGCCGTGGCCCCTGCTGTGGATCCGAGCTGGCCCCTATTCTGTTTGCTCGTCCTTTTGGAGGGGGTCAGGAGGGCCCTGCAGCGGCGAGAAGGCGAGCTGGATCCCGCCTCCGACCCAGGGAGTGCTTCCCCGGTTATCGGCCCGGGGAGGTGAGCTCTGTGCCGGACCGCCTCCAAGCTGGCGCTGTCCCGCATCGGCAGCAGCGGCTGATATGTCTCTAATGTATCTACTTTTCCAAACACTTTTGCCCTTGTTTTGGACTCTAACTTGCAAGATTTGAATGGAACTAACCCGGACTGGCACGGTTTTTAGCAGAACCGCCATGGTGTTATTTTTGTGCAGAAATAAAAGTTCTCGGAATGACCTGAAAATCCATGGAGACACGTTTTGGAAATAATAAAAAATACTGGCAGAAGAATCAGCATCAGGGGGCCCACATCCTGTCCACGAGGGTGCATGGCGCGCCCCCTGCCTCGTGGGCCCCCTGGGACTCGACCGACCTGAACTCCAACTCTGTATATTCACTTTCAGGAAGAAAAAAAATAAGAGAGAAGGATTCATCGCGTTTTACGATACGGAGCCGCTGTCAATCCCTAATCTTCTTCGCGAGGGCTAATGTGTAGTCCGTTCGGGGCTCCAGAGAGGGGAATTCGTTGCCATCGTCATCATCAACCATCCTCCATCACCAACTTCATGATGCTCACCACCGTGCGTGAGTAATCCCATCGTAGGCTTGCAGGACGGTGATGGGTTGGGTGATATTTACCATGTAATCGAGTTAGTTTTGTTAGGGTTTGATCCCTGGTATCCATTATGTTCTAAGATTCATGTTGCTATGACTTTGCTATTCTTAATGCTTGTCACTAGGGCCCGAGTGCCATGATTTCAGATCTGAACCTATTATGTTTTCATGAATATATGTGAGTTCTTGATCCAATCTTGCAAGTCAATAGTTACCTACTATGTGTTATGATCCGGCAACCCCGAAGTGACAATATTAGGGACTACTCTCGGTGATGACCATAGTTTGAGGAGTTCATGTATTCACTAAGTGTTAATGCTTTGGTCCCGTACTCTATTAAAAGGAGGCCTTAATATCCCTTAGTTTCCAATACGACGCCGCTGCCACGGGAGGCTAGGACAAAAGATGTCATGCAAGTTCTTTTCCATAAGCATGTATGACTATATTGGGAATACATGGCTACATTACATTGATCAACTGGAGCAAGTTCTGCGTCACCCTGTGTTATAACTGTTGCATGAGGAATCGCATCCGACATAAGTATCCATCATTGATCCATTGCCTACGAGCTTTTCTCATATTGATCTTTGCTTACTTACTTTTCCATTGTCACTATTACGATTGCTACAAAAACTGCTACTGTTACTTTTGCCACCGTTACCGCGACTTCCATACTACTTTGCTACTAAATACTTTGATGCAGATATTAATTCGCTCAGGTGTGGTTGAATTGACAACTCAACTTCTAATACTAGAGAATATTCTTTGGATCCCCATGTGTCGAATCAATAAATTTAGGTTGAATACTCTACCCTCGAAAACTGCAGCGATCCCCTATACTTGTGGGTTATCAAGACCATTTTCTGGCGCCGTTACCGGGTAGCATAGCTCTATTCTTCGAGTCACTTGGAATTATATCTGTTGATCACTATGAAGAACTTTAAAGATGAAAGAACCAAGATTTTTCCCTCAATTACGAGGGAAGGTAAGGAACTGCCATCTAACTCTGCACTTGATTCACCCTCTGTTATGAGTAAATTTGCGACACCTACACCTGTTATTGATTCTGATATGTCGCATGTTATTGATGATGCCACTTCTGCTATGCATGATGCTTATGATGAAACTACTTCTATGCTTGATAATACTGTGCATTAGGTGAATTTCTTGATGAACAACTTGCTAGGGCTAGAGAGAATGAAATTATCGAAACAGATAATATTGATGAAAGTTATGATGAAGATTCTCCCCCTAGATATGAATTGCCTGATGTGCCTGAAGGTTATGTTATGGATGAAGAAAATGCTAGAGACCTTTTGGCTTGCAAAGATAGATATGATCTTAATAAACTGTTAGCTAAGCTGAAAGAAAAGTCTTTGAATGCTAGAATGAAATATGACCCTGCTTTTACTACTTCACCTATCTATATTTCTGATAAGGATTATGATTTCTCTGTCGATCCTTAGTTAATTACTTTGGTTGAATCTGATCTTTTTTATGGCTATGAATCTGAAACTATTGTGACACATCTTACTAAATTGAATGATATAGCCACCCTATTCACTCATGAGGAAAGACTTCGTTACTACTATATCCTTAAGTTATTTTCATTCTCATTAAAGGGTGATGCTAAAACATGGTTTAATTCTCTTGCTCCTGGTTGTGTGCGTAGTCCCCAGGATATGATTTGTTACTTTTCTCCTAAATATTTCCCTGCTCATAAGAAAGAAGCTGCCTTAAGGGAAATATATAACTTTGTGCAAATTGAAGAAGAGAGTCTGCCATAAGCTTGGGGGAGGCATCTCTGATTACTTAATGTTGTGCCTGATCATCCTCTCAAGAAAAATGAAATACTTGATATCTTTTATAATGGACTAACTGATGCTTCCAGAGACCACCTGGATAGTTGTGCTAGTTGTGTTTTGAGGGAAAGAACTGTTGAGCAAGATGAATTGCTATTGAATAAAATATTGAGTAATGATAATGATTGGACACTTCCTGAACCAACTCCTAAGCGAACTCCGAAGAAAAGGGGTATTCTATTTCTCAGTCCTGAAGATATGCAAGAGCCAAAGAAATCTATGAAAGAAAAGGGTATTAAAGCTGAAGATGTTAAGAATTTACGACCTATCCAAGAAATACATGGCCTTAATAACCCGACACAGGTAGTAAAGGTAAATTCTCTCTATAGATTTGATGAAGGTGATATTCCTCGTAATAAGTCTGCTAGCCAATGCTTGGATGAGTTTGATAATTTTATTATTAAACAAGAAAACTTCAATGCTTATGTTGGTAGACAATTAAAACATAATGCTTATATGGTTGAACACTTGGGTGATTATATGTCTAGAGTTAAAGGTGACCTTAAACTTATTAGTAAACATGCTTCTATGACCACTCAGGTAGAACAAGTGCTTAAAGCACAAAATAATTTGCTCAGAATTAAATAATAAGAAAAATGATAATGCTGTTAGGGTTATTACTAGAGGGGGTAGAATGACTTAAGAACCTTTGTATCCTCAGGGCCACCCTAAGAGAGTTGAGCAAGATTCTCAGAGAACTAATGTTGATGCACCTAGTCCTTCTAAGAAGAAGAAGAAGAAGAAAAATGATAGGACTTTACATGCTTCTAGTGAACCTGTTGTTGACACACCTGAGAATTCCAATGATATTTCTATTTCTGATGCTGAAACACAATCTAGTAATGAACATGAACCTAGTTATAATGTTAATAAATATGTTCATGTTGATGCTAAACCTAGCAATAACAATGATGTAGAGATTGAACCTGCTGTTAATCTTGATAAACCACAAACAAAGAATCAACGTTATGATAAGAGAGACTTCATTGCTAGAAAGCATGGTAAAGAAAGAAAACCATGGGTTCAGAAACTCATGCCTTTTCCGCCTAAACCATCCAAGAAAAAGGATGATGAAGATTTTGAGCGCTTTGCTGAAATGATTAGAGCTATCTTTTTGCATATGCGTTTGACTGATATGCTTAAAACGAATCCTTATGCTAAGTACATGAAAGATATTGTTACAAATAAAAGAAATATACCGGACGTTGACATTTCTACCATGCTTACCAATTATACTTTTAAAGGTGGAATACCAAAGAAACTAGGAGATCCAGGAGTACCAACTATACCATGCTCCATTAAAAGAAACTATGTTAAAACTTCTTTATGTGATATTGGAGCCGGTGTTAGTGTTATGCCTCTCTCTTTATATCGTAGACTTGATTTGAATAAGTTGACACCTACTGAAATATTTTTGCAAATGGCGGATAAATCAACTGCTATACCTGTCGGTATTTGTGAGGATGTGCGTGTTGTGGTTGCAAACGTTACTATTTTAACAGACTTTGTTATTCTTGATATTCCTGAGGACGATAGTATGTCGATTATCCTTGGTAGACCCTTTTTTAATACTGCAGGGGTTGTTATTGATTGCAACAAAGTCAGTGTCACTTTTCATGACAATGGTAATGAGCATATGGTATACTTTCCGAGGAAACAACCTCAAGTCCAAAGTATCAAATATATTGGAAAAATTTCAACAATCACTATTGGAGGTTTTGAATTCCCTCTTCCTACTATCAAGAAGAAATATGATATTCTTATTGTTGGAGACATGCATATCCCCGTTGAGGTAACCTAGTGTTATTCGAAAATTCACCGGTCTCATGTTATTCGGAAAGAGTTGGTTAACAAGACTTGATCAACCTTGTTAGTGGATTCCTTTTGATGGGCATGAGATGGATGAAACTAGAAAGCGCAACTCTCTGTATCCTCTTTCTACTTTCTGTTATTTAGATAAAATAAAGCAAAAATAAAAAAATTGTCTGTTTTCTGAATTATCCTTACAATAAAAATATCCCATAAATAAAAGTTCTCCAAATGTCCTAAAAATGAAATATGTTTTTTGTAGAATATTTAATAATTTCTGGCACTAACAACACAGCAGGGGGACCCACCATTTGGCCACGAGGGTGCAGGGCGCGCCCACCCCCTGGGGCATGCCCCCTGCCTCGTGGGCCCCACGTGGACGCCCTCCACTTATTCCAGCACCCACTCACTTCGTCTTCCTCTAGAAAAAATCCTCCCATAGCTCAAACTCGTGTTCTAGCTCATCTTGCTGCCATTTTTGATCTCTTTGCTCAAAGCTCCATTCAAAAAATTGTTGTGGGGGATAGTTCTTCGGTATGTGACTTCTCCAATGGTCCAATTAGTTTGTATTCTAGTGCTTTATTTATTGCAAATTTTTGCTGCGAAGGTGACCCTGTTCTTGAGCTTGCATGTCAAATTTATATGGTCCAAAGTAGTTTTAATGCATGATTTGGCCTCTAGGCACTTATGGGAGTAGTTGCTATCAATATTGTTGAGTTTTGTTCACTTTTATTTTGAGTCACTAAAATTTCAGAAAAATTTTAGAGAAAGAAAAAATGCATAGGAAAATGTACCAAGGTGGTTCCTCAAGGAAGCAAGGACCAAGGCTCGCGATACGTGAACCATCGAGGGAAGCTCAAGTGCGGCCTTGTGAATGGCCATCAGAGGAGTTTATGGTTCAGGCAGGCATCAAGGATGAATTCGACGCGTATGTGCGTAATGCTGATCTTGAGGAATTCGTGTCAGATAAGTGCCCACAGTACCACTACCTAACTGATTCCTTTGTGAGAAGGTTTAAATTTACATCCTCACGCAATTCTCACACTGTT
This sequence comes from Secale cereale, assembly GCA_902687465.1. Classification (NCBI taxonomy): domain Eukaryota; kingdom Viridiplantae; phylum Streptophyta; class Magnoliopsida; order Poales; family Poaceae; genus Secale; species Secale cereale. Next base: position 263,116,305 of record LR738713.1, on the reverse strand, counting down.
TTATTTGATCTTTATGATAAATCATATACCATGGACCTAGAAGATTTTAATACTGCTTGTAAACTCCCGCAGTTGGGCAATGTTAGTGAACCTCGCAAATCTGAATATAAAGACTTTCTTGCTAGTATCACTGTGGGGGATCTAGAGAAATCACACAAGCTACCTTAGGGAGCATTCATTTCCCTTCCATACATTATTTTGCTCTCTTTATACGTAGATGCATTAACGGTAAAGAGGAGGCTTGTCACATGTGCAATCCAGATCTTAGTGTCCTCAAGAGTGCGGTATTAGGAGATAAACAATATAACTTGGGGGCCATTGTTGCACGAAGGTTGCATCTTAACGGTACAAGTGGAGATTTGTTTGGTGGAATTTATGCACCTCGTGTGGCTAATTATCTTGGTGTGCCCATACATGGAAATGATATGGAGTTGCCTCCTGCTTATCTAGATTATAGTGCTACGGTTCGCCATCAGTTTCTTGAGAGGAATGAATAGTTCCTCCAGTACCGACTAATCTTTGAAAGACAGCGCACTTTCCATGTTGCCCTCCCTGCTCCTACTTTCTTTAACTTTCAGGAAAAAATGAGATATGTTATAACCATGGAGGAGGCGAACGAGTATGAGAGGAGGACGGAGGCATCTCGCCTCCAAGCTGCAGCTCTTTAGGCAGTAGCTGCTGCATCTCATTACAACCATAGCTAGGACTTTGGATATCATCCAGGCCAGCAATGGCCATAGACCAACTTAGGCCAAAAAGCCTAAGCTTGGGGGAGTACGTATTTCTCACCGATATTACATTCATGTTCACACACTCATGCCAGTTGTCGGTGCTCATAATTTTTCATTGTACTATCCATGCTAGTTTATTTTCTTTTCTAAGCCTTCTTCTTGTGTGTTTGAAAAAACTTAAGAAAAACAAAAAAATAAAAAAAATTAGTTGTCGCTTTTAGCTAGTTTACTTTCCGTGCCTGTAGTAGTAGTAATTAAAAGAAAACCCAAAAAGATTTCTCGTTCTTCGTTTGCTTGTTGGGAGCTTTCCCGTGCAAATAGTTTTATTTATTTTCTTTTCTTTGGGGGTTGAGAGGAGAAGACCATGATGAAAATGTTGAGTGGCTCTCATATGCATTATTGTTGATTTAACCAAGAGCCCATATCACCTTGTCTTCTCCCTTGTATTAAATGCTTGCATATTCCAGCTTAGGCCATTGCACGTGCACTATTATTATTATCCACATCATTCGGTCGTGCGAGTGAAAGGCAATAATGACGACATATGATGGACAGATTGAGATGAGAGAAGCTGGTATGAACTCGACCTATCTTGTTTTTGTAAATATGATTAGTTCATCATTCCTGATTCAGCCTATTATGAATGAAACATGTTTGCAATGACATTAGAGATTATAGTTGCTCATGCCATGCTTAATCAGCTTGGAGTTTATAATGGTTCACCTTGCGTGCCAACATGCTATTAAAATGGTTGTGATGTGGTATGATAGGGTGGTATCCTCCTTTGAACGATTCGAGTGATTTGACTTGGCACATATTCACGCATGTAGTTGAAACAAAATCAACATAGCCTCCATGATATTTATGTTCATGGTGATTTATATCGTACTCATGCTTGCATTGTTGATTAATCATAATGCATGTTCATGACTGTTGTCGCAATCTAGTTGGTCGCTTCCTAGTCTCTTTCTATCCTTCACTTGTAATAAGCGGGAATACTACTTGTGCATACACTTCCATAAACCCCAAAGTTATTCCATATGAGTCCACCATAACTTCCTATATGAGGCATTTACCTACCATTCCAAGTAAATTTGTATGTGCCAAACTCTAAACCTTCAAATGAAATTATGTTTTGTATGCTCGAATAGCTCATGTATCAACTAGGGCTCTCTATATCTTCCATGCTAGGTGGGTTATTCTCACAATGAGTGGACTCTGCTCATCATTCACGAGAAAATGGCCGGCAATCGGGATGCCCAGTCCCATGCTCAAATCAAAATATAAATAAACAAAGCTCCCCCTGGACTGTTGTTGGTTTGGACAGTACCCGTTGTTTCGGATAAGCCGCGGAGTGTGTTTGATGGTGGAGGGGGAGTAAAACTTTACCATTCAGTTTGGGAACCGCCTATAATGTGTGTAACCACTACTAGGAAAAAGGCTATAGATAGGATGGACACTAATGGCGCACCAGACATGCGGTGCGCCATTAGTATATATACTAATGGCGCACCACGTGCTGGTACACCATTAGTGTTGAATACACTAATGGCGCACCGAGCTCATGGTGCGCCATTAGTATCAATTTTTTTTCTTTTCCAAACATACTAATGGCGCATCAAGACAGAGTGCGCCATCACTAGTTGTAACTAGTAATGGCGCACCAGTCACATTGTGCGCCAGTACTATTGTTTTTATTATTATATTTTTTATTCTTTTTTTTTGCAAAAATACTAATGGCGCACTGTGCCATAGTGCGCCATTACTAGTTTACACTAGTAATGGCGCACTTTGGCACAGTGCAAACGAAAAAAAAGGCAAGGGAAAGAATGATCCTTAGATTTTGAGATAGAATAGCTTAATAAACGGCTTGCGCCTTAAGCTCAAAAAGGGCTTTCGCGAGTCAAAACTAGGACAAGCTGCTAATCTTTCTCCTAACGGAGAGGGACCCAGCCCTCCTGCATGGTATTGACGACCTCCATACAATCGGAATTCACGATCAGCTTTGAACACCAGGTTCTCCCAGCAAGGATGAGACCATCTTTAAGCGCCCTTGCTTCTGCCATAGCTGCCGAGTCGACATGTGGGATCTTGCTGTTACTTGCACCCAGGAACGCTCCATGTACACTACGACTACTACCCAAACCCCAAGTAAACTAGTAATGGCGCACTATGGCACAGTGCGCCATTAGTATGTTTTTTATTATTATTTTTTGCAAAACTACTATTGGCGCACCACCAATAGGTGCGCCATTAGTAACCTGGGTTACTAATGGCGCATTTGGAGGTGGTGCGCCATTAGTAAGTGGGCACCAATAAGATATTTTGGTCAGCCACTCTTACCCACTCACTTTCTCCCCACTTCATTCTCTCCACCTCCTCCTCCAAAGCTTGTCTCGGGTGCCTCCTCTTTGTCACCTCATTTCCACCATAGATTCATTCAAATTAAGTGGTTAAATTACCTTTTTTTGATAGGTAAGTAAGGGGGGAGGCTATCTTTATGTTGTTCTCCCTCCAACAATGTGCACATGCATTTTTTATGTACTAGATAGATCTATGTATGTTCGTGGTGTTGCATATGTTTGTGGTGTTACATATATGTTTGTGTTTGCAGGTGTACCGGTATTTGAAATGCGATAGTTGCCAATATTTTTCCGGAATGTTGATTCATTTTCGTTTCGGCGAGAATTTTGGCATTAAGCATTCTTTTTGGTCCTATTTTTAGGGAAAGTCATGCCAATTTTTTTCTTGGTTCTAAAATATCATTTTGCTCTACCCCGCAGGCGATCATGGTCCGCACGATGACCGAAGGCATCTTGAATAGGTTTTTGAGATCCGCGAAGGCCGAGATGCTTCAAAAGAACGAGACGGAGATAAGATGTCCGTGTCGAAGATGCAAGCTGAAGAGCCTTATTACGGACCCGGATTCCGGGCAGGTGCGGGACCACCTGCTCTTGCGTGGTTTCATGGATGGCTATCGGTGGCAAGGTGATGAAGATGACTACGAAGTCGTCCATGGGGGCCGTGCAAGAAATGAGGAAGGGCAGCAAGACAACCACCGTGGCTCGGGCGGACGAGAAGACGAAGAATCTCCAGGAGATGATCACGACGGTGATGTTGTACACAATCATCATGTAGAAGATGCAGGACATGATGATGAGGAAGATGCCGGAGCAGACGACGGGCATGATCATGAAGATGATGATGCCAGTGGAGCAGACGACGCTAGACCATCGATGGGCTGGGTGCAGGACCCTCATATTCGAGAGCTGCTTCTCAAGCAGACGGATAACGCAAGAGCTGCCGCCCGAGAGAAAGCCAAGATGGATCAACTGGAGATAGACGCGGTTACTCCATTGTATGAAGGATGCATGCCCGAGGATACCGGCCTAAAAGTAACGCTCATGGCTCTGGAGATGAAGGTAAAACACAAAATGACCGTCGCATGCTTCGACGAGAACATGTCATTCTGGCACGAACGTCTTCCCAAGGGGAACAAGTGCCCGGCCAGTTTTGAGGAGGCGAAGAAAATCGTGTGTCCTCTGGATTTACCGCACATGAAATACCATGTGTGCATGAACAATTGCATCATTTATCGGAACGAGCACGCAGAGTCTACCATATGTCTGGTGTGCAACATCACTCGATACAAGAAGAGGAAGAAAGCTCCTCGAAAAGTGGTGTGGTACTTTCCGATCACTCCTCGTCTGCAGCGGTATTTCGCGGACCCTAAGGTAGCAAAGCTCCTGCGTTGGCACGCGGATAGGGAGTAGAAGAAGCGAGAAGATGACGCAAATGATCCGGAGATAGATAAAAAGACAAGATGCTGAGTCACCCTAAGGATGCGAGCCAGTGGCAAGCGTTGAACTTCGAAGACGCGGAATTTGGGAACGATCCAAGGAACATCATGCTGGGCGCGAGCACCGATGGAGTCAATCCGTTTGGCAGCCAGAGAAGCACACATAGCACCTGGCCTGTGTTTGTGTCGATGTACAACCTCCCCCCTGGTTGTGCATGAAGAGGAAGTACATTCACATGAGTATGCTAATTGAAGGACCGAAACAACCAGGGAACGACATCAATCTATATCTTGGGCTGCTGAAAGAGGAGCTAGACACGCTGTGGAAAACGCCAGCCAATACGTGGGATGCCGCAAAGAAAGAATATTTCCCTATGAGAGCCGCACTGCTCACGACGGTGCACGACTATCTCGGTTACGGATATGTCGCGGGGCAGGTGGTCCACGGATTTTCTGGATGCGTCAGGTGCATGGATGACACAATGTATCGCCAGCTAGATAGAGATCCCGGGTCTTCGAAAACCGTGTTCATGGGACATCGAAGGTGGCTTCGCGACGATGACCTGTGGAGAAAACGCAAGGATCTGTTTGATGGTGAAACCGAACCCCGAGGACGCCCGCGTATGAGGAGCGGCGAGGAAATAGACGAGCTGTTGAAAAATTGGAAAGATTGCCCACTGCCAGGAAAGAAGAAAAAGGCGCCAGAGCCGGGAGAGAAGCAAAAGGCTCCAGAGCCGCTGCTGAAGGTATGGAAAATGAGGTCTGTTTTCTGGGACTTGCCGTACTGGAAGATCCACCGTGTGCCTCACAGCCTTGATGTCATGCATATCACGAAGAACGTGTGCGAGAGTCTGCTTGGTACCCTGCTCAACATGCCAGAGAGGACCAAAGATGGGCCGAAAGAAAAGGCAGACTTGAAATCAATGGGCATCAGGCAGGAGCTTCACGCTAATGATGGTGATGATGATGATGATGATGATGATGATGAGGCGAAGCAGGACACGGAAAGTCGTCGCAAAGGCAAAAAGGCCAAGAAGACCGGAAATGACTACCCTCCCGCGTGCTTCACTCTAAGTCAGGAGGAGATCGAGCAGTTTTTCACCTGCCTCGTAGGAGTGAATCTTCCTTACGGTTACGCGGGGAAGATAAGCAGATACCTAGACCCAGCGAAGCAGAAGTTCAGCGGGATGAAGTCTCACGACTGTCACGTGCTGATGATGCAGATACTTCCAGTTGCAATCCGTGGGATCATGGACGCGCACATCCGTGAAACGCTATTTGGCCTATGCAACTTTTTCGACGTCATCTCTCGGAAGTCGGTTGGCGTGAGGCAACTCAGAAGGCTATAGGAAGATATCGTGGTGATACTATGCGAGCTTGAGATGTACTTCCCGCCCGCATTCTTCGACGTTATGGTGCATCTGCTGGTCCATATCGTGGACGATATCATCCAACTTGGGCCGACGTTCCTGCACAGCATGATGCCGTTCGAAAGGATGAATGGTGTCATCAAAGGATATGTTCGCAACATGTCACGTCCAGAGGGAAGCATAGCCAGGGGCTTTCTGACCGAAGAGTGCATCTCCTACTGCACGAATTATCTAGGCATCGAGAACCCCGTTGGTCTGCCCGTCAACAGGCACCTCGGCAGGCTCGCTGGATGGGGTCACCGTGAGGGTCGCCGCGAAATGCATGTCGACTTCGAGGGTCGACTCGCAGACTTTGAAAGAGAAAACCTAGTCGCGCTAGAACACATAGACGTGGTCGATCCTTGGGTGGTAGAGCACAAAACCTTTACTGAGAAGACGTAAAATGACCGAGGCCAACAGAGGATGGACAGAGATACAATCAAACAGCACAACTCATGTTTCACGCGTTGGTTCAAGAGAAAGCTTCTGTCGTACCCTTTACATGAGGATTCTTCCGCGGAAGAACAACTCATATTCGCCTTGTCATAGGGCGCCGAGCACAACCTGATGACGTATGAGGCATACGATATCAACGGCTACACATTCTACACCGAGGCCAAGGACATGAAGAGCGATGGTTATTAGAACTCCGAGGTAACGATGGAATCCTACACCGGTAACGACAAGGACAGATACTACGGAAGGATCGAGGAGATCTAGGACCTGAGCTACGCTGGAGAGAAGGTCCCGATGTTCCGTGTCAGATGGGCCAAGAGCGTCCTAAAAGAAGACCGGTATTTCACCACCATGGTTATACCCGAAGCCAAATCCAAGACCGCGGGCGCAAACGTCACCGCAAAAAATGAGCCATGGGTATTGGCTTCCCAAGTTGACCAATGCTTCTTCATTACCGACCCGTCAAAGCCCAGTCGTGTTGTCGTGAGGAGAGGCAAAAGGAAGATCATCGGAGTGGATGGAGTAGCCAATGAGCAGGACTTCGACAAGTACGGTGACCCGAAGATCGAACATGACGACGATGATGAAGTAGCATCATACACCAGAAGAACAAGCAGGACCACCCTACCTAAAGGACGTCCATTCCACAAAAGAACTCCATTTGCGAAAAAGAAGGGCAAGAAGATTGTGAACAGATAGCTAGCTAAGATCGATTGTATTTAAATCGTAGCCTTCATTTCTCGATTGTATTTCATGGGCACTTTTTGAACTCTTGAATGTTTTTAAATTTTATGGACACTCGATCTCGATCTCGATCGCTATCCCACCTCGCCAGATCCGGTCCCCCTCGCCGGCGAGCACCCCCCGCTGCATCGGCCACCGCCGCCGACCCCCCGCACCCTCCCCTACTCCAT